>MU179926.1:4388533-5588533 GCA_016808195.1 Cytospora chrysosperma | reverse complement strand
GTTAACTTATAAATAAGGGAGATTAAACTTAATACCTAAGCCTATATTATCGCCTTTTTTCCTTTATATACTTCTTATTACTTCGATATAAACTTATAATCTTAGTATACCTATTAATAGTCTAAGTAGTCTACCTCCGAAAGCTATAAGACTCTCTCGGCTAAGCTTAATCGATCGCACTATATTACTATAGCTCTTAGTTCGTAATATTTTTCGAATTCTCCTAATACCGGCCTTTATAGAGGAACTAGCTATACTTTAGCTCTAATAATAGCGTTCTAAAGGTCCGTTACTTAGGCTTTAACTATAAGCTAGTTCTCGAAAGCGTCTTAATCGGCGGGTATTCTATAGATTACTATAGGGCTATTTAAGGGGTTTTATATTATTATTTCTTTTTCCGAGCGGTTATATATACTTTATTACGCGGCTAACTTTCGTAGCGAATAAGACTTTTAATTATTATATATAATATAATCGGTTTATAATTATAATATATTATCTTATACCTTTTTAATACGGTACGCTAGATTATATATTAAATACCGCTCCTCGGTAATTAAGTAACTTGCTTAGTTATCCCGTATCATGTAATCCCGCAGATAACCCTGCTGCGCTATGATACCTGCTGCTCTCTCCCATAGCCAAAGTGGGTTTGTTATTGTTAGCCGAGGCCCACTGCGCTCTCCCCTCCGCGACTCTTTGATATCAAATGCCAGAACTTCAAAATGTATATTAACAATTGATTAATTGTGAGAATCAATTGCGCCCCAAGGATATCTCTGGTGCCTATGCCGTTGTCTAAAGTTGAAACTTTGGAGAGAGAGAGAGAAAAGATCCTCCTATCTACATGCTGATGCACCAACTTCCTCAACCTCTTCCACTTATCAAGCTCGAGGGCTGGCAACTGGGATAAACGAAGCATTGAACCATCGTTTTTTGTTGCCAACACGGACATTCTTATGGCCATATAGTGTCCTTGCCATACTGGTGCTTCCCATCATTGTCGTCCACATGCCAGGCCCTGGTTTGCAGTGTTCGCGTTGGAGGGTTAGCGGATGGCAGTGATAGTGTCTTGGGAACCGAAAAGTACTGTCCTGATATACACACCTAGGTACTTACGTACTGTATACTATACTTTTCTTGTGCGTGCGCAAGAAGTTCCCTCACGGAAATAACAATGTCGGCCGACTTCTGGGCCGGCTACATCTCAGGAGCCATAGGGATCATCATCGGCAACCCTCTGGACATCCTCAAGGTCCGCCTCCAGGCGAGAAGCAGCGGCAGCAGCAGCAGCACCACTGCCGCCACGACAGCTTCATACCCCCCTGGCCCATCATCCTCACCCTCACCCACACCCACTACCTCCTCCCCCCTCTCCCTCCTCCGCCGCTTCTCCGCCGGCACCGCAGCCCCCATCTTAGGCTACGGCGCCCTGAACGCCCTCCTCTTCGTCTCCTACAACCGGACCGAAGCCCTCCTGAACCATGCCTTTCCGACATCGACAACAACAACAACACAGCCCCTAGGCCCGGAGGCCAACACCACCGGCACCAACCTCTGGACGACCTTCATAGCCGGCGCCGTCGGCGGCCTCGCCACATGGGCCGTCTCGACGCCCACCGAGCTGGTCAAGTGCAGGGCGCAGCTGGCCTCCCCGGGCCCGGGGACGTCGTCGCCGTCGATGTCCAGCTGGGACATTGCGAGGCGGGTCTGGCGCTCCGAGGGCGGGGTCCGCGGGTTCTACCTCGGCGGGGCGGTGACGGCGCTGAGGGACAGCATCGGGTACGGGTTCTACTTCTGGAGCTACGAGCTGACGACGCGGTGGGCGGGGGCCTGGCAGGCGGGACAGCGTGACGGGGGCGTGGCTGGCGGCGAGGCGGCCAGGGTGCTTCTCTGCGGTGGCACGGCGGGCATCGTCACGTGGGTTTCCATCTTCCCGCTGGATGTCATCAAGACGCGTGTTCAGGCGCAGGTGTATAGCCCTAGTGCCTCTGTGGCAGTGGGAGGGGAGATGACGCCTCTGGTGCCCAAGCCAGAGAGGCTCGGAGCGATGGACACGGCGAGACAGGCGTACAGAGAAGGTGGGCTGCGGGTCTTCTTCAGGGGCTTGACGGTCTGTAGCGTACGGGCGTTCATCGTCAATGCTGTCCAGTGGGCTGCGTATGAATGGATCATGACAGAGCTAGGTCAGGGCAGAAAGAAGCGGGAGGCTATGGATAGCTGAGAACCAGACTTGATACGGTTTGCAATCAGTGACTGGTGTGGACGGATGGTTCAAAGCTACCTGAGCACTCCTTGCTGGAGTCAGTCTCATTGTGATGTGCATAACATACAAGTTCTTTCAGTCATCCTCAATTCCTCTCCACGTGTCTGGTCAGTATGGAAATAAGAGGGTCGAAAAGCAGCATATAAGAAGCAGAGCCAAAATAAAGAGACAAAAAAAAAAGAATTCCTTTTTATGTCCAACACGGCGAATTGAACCGTGGTTCCCCTTCCGCTTTCCACCCTAGCGGAGCCGCACGTTGCCCAGACAATGGCCGGAGAGCTTTAACCATTGCGCCAGTGCGGATTTCTGATATGGGTTGGGTTGCCTTTACTTATAAGGTCGAGGCGGCTCTCCTGCAGGTCCAGCTGGAGCTCTCCCTGGAAGGTGACCAGCCCCGACGGCCAACGCCTGGAGGGCGGTGGTAGCTTTCCCCAGGGCTAATCTCGGCGTCCATATATCTTGAGCATCTCCCAATCCTACCTAAATACTTGAGCATGGACTTTCAGCATGAACAGTATATTCTCGCTTATATGCTCCCTCGAAGCTCACTGTATTGCCTCTACATGTCCAGACAACTTGGACTTACACCAGCGACCAGTCTCCAGAACTCAAGACCAAGTCTATTGGTATCGACGTTGCTCAACATGTTGCATATCATATGGCTCTATACATGTACAAAGAAAACATAGGCTATTATTCTATCCACCACATGCTTTTGCGCGCAGCTATCTGATCAAATATATGCAACCTATACTCTTACCTTCTTATTTCTTGGTCTACGACTACCTTATCGACACTTACGGTCTTCGCTTAGTCCAACATGCCCAGATCGATTTCGCGACCGTAGACACCCGTCTCCGTGGATGCCAGTTTAGTTTCCTCGCAGCTCTGGACACCCATCTCCACAGACGCCAGTCTACCTTCCACGTCTGCATCACCACATGCCCAACACTCTGATAGGTTTCCTCTTCGTCTACATCCACGCAGCGCTGGAGTTCACCCTCATCAACCAACACCAGAGCTGGATTATTCCCCCCCGTGCCTCCTCGCACATAGTACCTAGCCTTCTCCGCCTTCTCGCTGGCGGCGCCCCCGACACTCCCTTCAGTACTGCCCATCGTGCCAGACTGGTTAGCAAGCAGCATGATCCCAGCCACCTCGAGCCACGGGCCCGGCTCGACGCGCCTGACAAGCCCGTACAGCCCGCCCGCCAGCACCGCCAGGAGCACGACGGCCAGTATCGCCACGGCTGCCCACTCCCACGCCAGCCTCGGCCCCGAGGCGTAGATCTGCCACCGGACGGGGTAAGAGGAGACCGTGGTCGCGCCTCTGAGACCGGAGGACGACGACGGCGACATTGTCGTGTTCCACTGCGCGATGGTGAGCAGGTGCTGCGCCATGACGGCCATGACGGGCGCCATGCTGGGCGCGTCGTCTGCGGGTGAGGAGAGGTTGGGGTTGAGGTATGCTAGGCGGCGGGCGGTCTTGACCATGTGTGGCACGAGGCGGTCGTCGAGCAGCCTGTCTAGCCGGGGCGTCACGCTATTGATCTGGTCCCTGAGGGCTAAGGCGCAGGCGCGGTTCCCCGGTAAAGGCTCGAGGGTGACCGGGACGGGATTTCTGTTACTGCCCCAGTTGTTGAGCGAGACAGCGACGCCGGCGTTGCTTACTATCCAGCTGCCGACCGGGAAAAGGCTTTGTAAGAGGGTCATGTTGCATGTGACACCTGTAAAGTTAAGGGATGGCACTGCTCCAATGGAGACGTTGAGGGTTGAACCTGTTGGCGAGGTATCCTGCGGTGGGTCCACCTACTGCCGTGTCAGTCAGAGGATATCTGGCCAAGCGCATTTTCCGGAGACTCACATCGATGGCGTTATCGGCAGTACTGTTATATATCAGGCCAGGCGTACATGTTGTTGTCAGCACTGGCACGGTGGTGTTCAGGGTCGCCTCCCAACCGATAGCGTAACGCTGGAAGTTATGAGATCCGTTTGCTTTGAAGTAGTCGAAAGTTCCCTGAATCGCAGAGTTTTGCACCGAGACTGTCTGTACTGTGGTCCCGTTGATGACGGTATTGACGCCTGTGAGATAGCCAGACTGTTCGGTTTCCACACTATACCAATCGGGACTGGCCTCTTTGTAGGGGCCAGGAATACCGCCGAGGAACGTGTAAGTCGAAGCAGCTACGAGCGCGGTGGCTGCGTCCCATGAAGCAGGACCAGAACCGATCATGTCCCAAGCGTCATTCCAGTGGTTCATCCAGTCCACTCCGACAAGCTCCGCCCGGGGCATGGTGATAGTCATCAAGTGCCGCATCTCGTCTGTCAAGGAGTAGCCGCCGGTGTTCCCTGGGGGCCACCATCGCTCTTTCGGGATCCCAATCGTGTTTGTGGCGAGTCCTAGAAGCAGGACGCAACAAGAGACGGACAGAGAGAGCAGAAAGCGCAGGATGCCCTTGAACCCGACACCCTGCCACCCATTTCTGGAGCACCTCTTGGAGAAGTTGCCGATACAGGTCCACGGCTGGGTCAGCTCCTCCTTCAGCTCAAGGTCGAGCAGGCTGGCGCCCCTGACACCGAGCGCCATCCAAACGGTGAGCAACACGGATGCCGTGTGCTTGATGGAGGCCTGTACAAATGCGTCCATGATCTTGTTAAGCAGACCTATCACTGATAATTGCAAGTCAGTGCTGATCGCAATACTGTTGACGGTGAAGTCTCTGAGATCGAACACCATCCACTTTGCGCCGATTGTGAGACCACTGTGATACATCTGGCAATCAGTATATTCTCGGTAATTCCTAAGACCAGGGGGGGGGGGATTATGTACAGGATTATGGCGGCAGCTGGTATCAAGTCCCTGAAGAAGAAGCCCATGGTGGAGCTGAGCTTCTTCGCCTTGACCTTCAACTCAGCATCTGCCTCTTCTTTTTGCTCGTCGGTGTGCCATATCCTCCTGTTTCCCGGACCCTTCTTGGCCGGAGATTGGGCTGACATATATGGATGAAATAAGATATGGATGGCATATATTATATCATAGCAGCAAGGACTGACTGAAGCAGAACACGGCATACTTGAGACCCTGCGTGGCAGGCTCCAGCCTATGTATACACATAGCAATCGAGTTTAGGCAGTCATCCATACTTGTAAGACCTGGGCCACGAGCCTCAGCCCCCTACTGTATTTAGTATAGGCTGTAAAATGGAATGAAGCAGAAGGTGTGGTGGTGCAGATTCCTTCAATATTGAAGTCGGTGGCGTACAGTATTACTTGAGTACTCAAGTACCAAACGATGTTATCAAATGGTTGGAGGACGGATAAAACTGGGGCCAACCAACACCAGTTGATTATAAAACCAGGGGTCCTTCAGGGCGGGCGGCTCCAGGGCTACCACAGTACTGGGTAACAATGCACACTAATGCTACAGGGGCCTAGTGTACCAGTAGGGAGGTGTCCAGGTATCTTGATAGGTACAGTACCACTCCCAAGGTCCCCACCCTGGCTCACACCAACAAACTCCCAATCGTCCTGTCGTCCTGCAACCCACCCTCATGCAGCCTTCCGCTTTCATGTTTGCCTGTCATATTTTATCACTCTCCTTTGCTCCGTGCTTTACGTTGCTCTTGTTGATGGCTTCACTTCACTCTTTCTGACACTTGTAACAAGGGGAGCTGTCCCCTTTAGTTCTGTTCCTTAATAGCTATTGACCTCGAGATATTCGAGCCTTCCTTCCTGCCAGACAAGTCCACGAAGGTCCCCTACCCTCCCTCACTCCTACTTTCTCTCTCTCTCTGTGTGTGTGTGCTCAGGGGGGCTCCGTACGTAACGGAGAGACACAAGTCTCGCCCTGTTCAAGATGATTACCGTGCGCCCAAGGCCTGTGATCGGCCTCGTCATCGCCCTCCTCGTCCTCACGACCTTCTACCTCCTCCATCCCAACCGCGACGCCCTCCGCGTGCCCTCGAGCTTCTCCGCGCCCTTCTCCGCCTTCAGCGGTTCCCCAGTCGCCGCCTCTTCCTCCAAGTCCATCGCACCAGAGAAGCCATATGGGAGGGAATACAAGGGCCACTCGACGCCACCAGACATAAACCGCGTGACCAACAGCACCCTTGGCTTCGGCAAGGTCTTTGTGGTCGGCCTGCCCGAGCGCAGCGACAAGAGGGACGCCATCACCCTGGCCTCGGCCCTGACGGGCTTCGACGTCGAGTGGATCGATGGCGTCCGCGGCGAGGACATCCCCAACAAGGCCGTGCCGTTCGGCGTCGACCGCGCCCTGCTGATGGAGACGAACCTGGGCAGCTGGAGGGGCCACATGAACGCCATCCGGAGGGTCGTCGACGAGGACCTCGATTCCGCCCTGATCATGGAGGACGACATGGACTGGGACGTCCGCCTGAAGCCCCAGCTGGAGCTCGTCGCCGCCGGCGCCCGCGCCGTCATATCGAACCTCCCGGACGTGTACTTCCCCACCGGCCGGCCCTCATACTCGTCCTCGTCCCCCGCAGGCGAGCCCGCCAACCCCTACGGCGACGACTGGGACGTCCTCTGGCTCGGCCACTGCGGCGAGCCCTTCCCGGAGGACCTCCCCGAGAACAAGGACCTGCCCGCCGACGACCCGGGCCGGGCCGCCATGGCGCGCAAGTACACCATCCTCAACGACGCCACCGTGCCGCCCCTGGACCGCGTCACGGGCATCGTGGACTTCAAGGCCCACCCGGAGAGGACGCGGTGGGTGCACGTCACGGCCGCGCCCATCTGCACCTTCGCGTACGCCGTCTCGCAGCGCGGCGCCCGGAAGATCCTGTACGACCTCAGCGTCGACCGGCTGTCCGGGCCCTTTGACAACGCGCTCGCGTGGCTGTGCCGGCGCGCCGTCGGGGGGTGGAGCAGGCTCGCGGCGCTGGCCGCGCAGGGGGACCCGATGGACAGGGAGGGCACCCTGGGGGACCGCGGCCTGGACGCAAAGTGCCTGAGCGTCACGCCGCCTGTCTTCTTCCACCACAAGGCCAAGGGGAACATCCACGGGGACAGCGACATACAGAGCGTGGGTGGCGGCGAGGGCGGCGAGGAGGAGGAGGGCCCGCCGGTGATACGGGAGAAGGGGAGCACGGAGAACATCGTGTGGAGCGCGAGGCTGAACCTCTTGAACATGATACACGGGACGGCTATGGAGGCTCAGTGGTGAGCTTGGGTAGGTTCTTGGAGTGGTCGTCCTCTGGGGTTTGGCTATTCATCTCTCTTTTTTCCTCTCTGGATCAAGAGCGGCATTGGGCATTGGGTTGTTTTCGGCGCTACATTGTGGTTGGGGAGGTATACCCACTTGATATCCCCTGGTAGAAACTGGTCGGTTCTCATTAGAGCTGGCCCAGCATCGCATATTGGCATTCTAATGACGATAATCTTTCTGATGCGATCAATACTTGAAGCTACCACGCCGGAGTCGCGGTCTGGTGCGCATCAGCTCAACATAGCTGTTTGTGTGCTTCCCGGCAGGACTTGGTGAAGACTATGTTAAGTGTCCTGGTCCTTTAGAATAGCGAACAACAAGTGGTCTTGCTTTTCTCTCTTGGTCAGAGCTGCAGGGTTGGCAGCATAGCGTTCAGGGGCAAGGCTCGCCACTGCTTTACATGAGCCACCCCTTTTCAGCACCCATGGCTGGGGGAAGGAGACGGGAACGGGGAAAGGCAGAAGACCAGGAAGGCAGGCAGAAGACCAGGAAGGCAGGCAAAAAACCCGAGATATAGATTTGCACGAAATAGATCTTGATAACATCTGGCGGTACCAAACGGCGACACAGCCTCGACCCGTCGCGGGCAACGAAGAGCTACGGTCAGCCCCGGTCCACAGGAAAGAGCAAGAAAGAAAGGTAGAAGCAGATACGACGTGAGCGTGAATAACACCTTCATCAAAAACACAGTTTACTGGAACCACATGCCATCTAGGGGGCCAAGTCCTCCCAGGACGTCGTCATCAGCGAAGGTCAAGGTAGCCTCGGCACCAGGTGCCACAACGGACCCAGCCACGCCCGCGTCCGAGAACCCATAGGAGAGGCGGGGAAACCAGTAGGCACCTCAGCGAAGCCTGCAGCTGTGACGGCAGAGAATCCAGGAGTGCTCGCGAGGTGAGAGTCGCCGGCAGGAAAGGAGGGGAGCCCAGCCAGGCCATGGACGGGGAAAGGCGCCGAGGGTAAGAGGGATGTATAGGGTCCAGTGGCGGGGGTTCCCGCACTCGGTTTACCCGCAGCCTTGCGGCGGCGTGAGTCCTTCGGGGAAGCAGCCTGCTGGAGTCCTAGGAGGGCGTCCATGGTCGCCTTCTTGCTCACTTGGTGGACGGCGCGGAGATGCTGCTCGACGTGACCCAGACGCTTGAAGGCCGGGGAGATTTCGCAGCATGGGCACTCGTACTGTCGCGGCTCGTTGGCCTCCTTGATGTGGCGGGTCAAGGCGGATGACCTGGTATATCCCTTGCCACAGGTGCAGAGGAAGGCATGGTGGCCTTGGTCAAGGGCGTGCTGCTGGAGTTCGCGGGCGGTCTGGAAGATAGAGTGGCAGTCCTTGGCAGCACAGGTGTGCTTGATGAGGAGTTCGACCTTGGAATGGGTACCATACTTTTTGCTCGCGACACCGCTGATTTAATCCATTGTTAGCAACAAAAAAAAAAACCAAGACTCACTGACCGGATCCCGCATCCACAAAGGGTGCAGAATCCAGTTCTGGGAGCGGCTGAGCCGCTGTGCCACCACCCGTTGACGGTGGAGGGCAGCCAGGGGTGATCCAGTCCGCCGATTGGCCCATCACAGAGGCGAAGGGTGTGAGCTCAAAGGGTGCGAAGTCGAAGGGTGCAGACTCGAAGGCGGAGGGTTCGTCTCCGGCACTGCTGCCTAGTAGGTTGGGTTGGAAGTTGTACTCGGCCATGGTGGGGGTACTTTCGAAGTGTCGTCGGTGTGATCATAGAGTGCGCACAAGCAGCGTTGGGTACGTCTCTTCGTATATGGTTCCGGCACGGGGATAGACCGCATACAAATGATTCTGGCCCAGACAGCTCGCTGTCGCGGGGAGATGACAGGTACTCCTCAGGCCTGAGGTACTTACAAGCGAAGGGTGCAAATGCAAGCCTCATTGATGCAAGCACGACGTGGCAGGCAGTCAGCCAACCCCAATGCACACGAGGCTCTGGGAGGGAACTCATCCCCAAATCACAAACAAGGCGCAGTACAGTAAAGGGACGGAAGCAGAAGGGGCCAATAGAGAATGAGATGAAACTGCAAATATATTGTGAGACCTCGATAGGCGGCGACGACAACTAAATGCCATCACCATCCTGCGCAACGACAACCTAATGCCATCACGGCTGAGAGAAACTGATCGACATAAAGCAGCTATCCTGCCCATATGCATATATGCTGTGTGAAAAAGAACCGTAAACGTCGGTCGTGGGTAATGGGTAGCTGCACGTCCTCTCGAAATCCTGCCAGAGATACCGGAAAGTCGTACATACACCACCCGCTCCTTCTTCGCCCGTCCGTCCACTTCGTTCCTCCACAAGGACGATGCTGGTGCCACAATGCTGGTAAGCTCTCGAGGTCGTAGTGTGAGTAAATGCATGTTTCTTTTCGTTGCAGTTCCATCTCTAAATCGTCAAAGACGCTGTGATTATTTCTGTCGTTCTCGTAACAGTCGAGAGCAGGCGAACCGTCGCCCGTGACAAATGCGGTCGAAAATGTTGACCGCTTTTGCCTATTTGATAATATGAACAAGTAGAGACAATGAAAGCCGCTGGAATCCTGAATGAGTCTTCAACAATCGAATCTGCCACAATTCTATGCCGAAAGACTTCCGTGAATATCCGGGCTGACTGTCATGAAGCCGTCGTTGATCCATCATCCGGTGCCCCTCCCTTTCTTTCGTTACTTCTTGAACGCCACCGTATGCATGAAAAAATTCATGCCAGCCGTCAAACGACGGTGACAATCAGATATAGGGTATCGCTATGCATGAGAAATCATGGGCCATGGCCGTCATGTCTGTCCAACCTCATCCATATTTGGAATTGGTAGGTAAAATTAGACAAAGGCACAATGCTGAAAATCCGTAAATCCGAGAATAGAATGCGTGCCATCTCCCTGTGATGCACGCACGTATTGCATTGCCCTTCCGTGACGCCGCCGCCGTGAAAAGTAGTCTCTTTGCACGCCATCGACTCCAAATTGGATGCTCGCTGTTTATTTTGCGAAATCGAATCGTCCAGGGAATAAGGTGTCGTAAAAATCCGTGTGCGTAATGTCATATTTGTTTTTGTGCTTTTTGCTGAGCCATGTCGCCAACGCCTTGTTGAAATGAATGTGGTGTTTGTCGTCTGTCTTGCCAAATGTAATGAATGGATGCGGTGGGCCGATTAGGTATAAGATGGAGAGTTGAAATGTACAGAAATTCGTGAACGAAAAAAAAAAGGAAGAAGAAGCAAAATCGTCAGTGTCGTAAATTGCGATCGAGATGATCGATGGCAGAATGCGGACATGCTTCGTGACCTCGGGTCAACCTTCATGAACGGTTGGACAGGTTCCAATGAGTCGGTTGTTGGTTTTGTTGCATTGTTGTTACAAGTGAGACATCCAATCCCATATATGGTTCGTAAACACGACCAAAAACGCAGGGAAACGGTGTCATGGTCGAGCATTCGCTCAAACCAGTTCAGCTGCTGTCAAGGGCAAGTAGTCCAGTGGCGGCAGCATCATACACTTGTCGGTTTAGAGGGTGGCCCTCTCGCCTGGGCGCAGGTACATTCCGAGAAGCTCCTCGGCAATGCCGTCAAGCTCAACGACGCGGAACTGACCCGTCTCCCACTTCTTTTCGAAGGCCTTGTTCCGCCAGGCAGATGAGATGTTGTTACGCCAGCCAAGAAGCTCAACGTTCCAGCCTTGCTTCAGGGCGCGCTCAACATTGCTCAGGAATCCGTCGGAGAATTCGGCCTCGGCAGCATCGCCCGTCGCCAAAACCATGGTAGCAGGCCTAGGCGCATCGACAATGCTCTGGAGCATCTTCATGTGCAGAATCTCGTCGACGCCCTGCTCGCGGTGGCGCAGAGGAGGGCACCACGGGCCGTAGTCATCCGTGTCCTCAGCGGTCGCGTCAAAGAGGTTGGTGGCACGGGCGCGCTCGGCTGCCGTGATCTTGCGACCAGCAACGCGCTGCAGGATGTTCATCTCGTAGCCACACTGCTCTGCCTCGAGCATGTAGTCCTCGTAAGCGCTGCGAGGTCTCTTTGAGCCCACAACGATGCGCTTGGCGCAAGGGCGGGACCGCTCAAGGATTGTGGCAAAAGCTTCGTAGAAGAAAGGAGGAGCTTGGACTCTCTCGGTGGGCGAGACACCTCGCTTCTTCTTGAGGCAGTTGTAGAAGCCGATGACGATATTGGACAGGTCTACAAAGACGTGGATTGGCTCGTAGGCCGGTAGTGAAGGGGTAGCTCGAAGCAGACTGTCAACGACATAGGAAGAATCCATCTTGGCTTTGGCGATCTTGATCTGGGTCTGCTTGTCGACACGGTAGAGAACATCGATGGAGTATTTCGAGACGGGCTTCAAATAGACCTGGCCAGGCTTCTGTTGAGCCCACCCATTGATGACGATAGGCTGGTGGTGACCAAAGAAAAAATCGCCATTAATGTCCCATGTAACACTGAAGGGATCGGCGAAGGGAGACCACAGGTGCTTGGCGGCGAGTCTGGCGATGGTGATGCGCTCCTGGCGCTGGAGTTGGCAGAGGTAGACACGTTCGCCGGGGTTGGCGATCACAGGGGTTGTGAATGGAGGGAAGCATGCTTCCTGGTAGGTAGTGTGCTTCACCTCAGTAACTGGAACTCCAGGAACTTGCTGCTGGAAAACATCCTCGGTTTCCGAGTTGGCAATAAGCGGGGATAGCTCAAGCTCACGAATGGACTTGACGGTGGGAGTGGCAGGGCTGGTGGCGGGGGTCGAGTCGCGGGTGCTACCGGCGGCGCCAGCAGACAGAATGCTGTCTCTGGCAGGGCTGTCGTCGTCGGTAGTAGTAGCATCGGATTGATCGGAACCAGGAGAGAGACCAGGGAGATTGCCGGGGTCGACCTTGGTGAGGTCAACGCCTTTGAGGGCGAGAACGGGGCTCCGGGTTGGAGACGATTTGGCAGGGCTGAGGTCAAGGTCAGGGAACTTGTCCTTGAAACGCGGGATGGCCTGGTAGACACGCGTGAAGTTGCCGAGCTTGGGCGACTTGGGGCGCGTGTAGCCCCGACCTCGACGATCGGCGAGGACGGAGGTGGACTTGGTCGAGGCCAAGACCGAGGAAGCCATTTTGTCGAGTGTTTCTCAAGGTACAGACAAGATGGTGGCTACAAAGACTAAGTAGTCGAAGAGAGAAGGAAAACGAGGTCGGCCAACGAGCGCTTGGCCATTCAAGGCAAAAGTTGGTAGAAGTGTTTGAGAAAGTTGAGGTATGTTGTATCGCACAGTCGCAAGGTCGCGAGGTCGCAAACGGGCGGCTTAAAGGTTGAGTGACAGCGCGGGGTGCAGGTGGCAACTGCGGCGGCTGACTGGGTTGGGTTGCGATAAGGTGCGATGCGGTGCAGTGCGATTGCGAGGTGAGGAAGAACGAAAGAGAGAAAGAAAGAAATGAGAAGTGAAGAATGGACAAGTAACTTCGAAGAGAAGCGCGAGGTCTGCGCGAGCTTGTCGTCAAAGTTGTGTCTGAGTTGAGAGTGCTGAAGAAGAGAAAGAGTTGAGTGTAGAAGATGGATAGTGAAGGTGGAGGTGGAGGTCAAGGTGATTGGGAAGTCGAGTCGAAGGGTCCCAAGGTTCTGGAAGTCGATGATGCCCTGTCGAACCCCAGTGGCGCCCTTGTAGCGTACAGTGGCCCCCATGGGTGGCGGCCCGTTAGGTGGGTTCAGGGTCTGTGCTCATGCAGAAGGCCTCCCATTCGCTGAATATTTGACATGCGCGGCCTACTTCTGATTGGCCAGTCCGTCTTTATTTCGACCTTGTACCTTTCTTTCCATGCATTTCACTCTTCACGACCTTTTAAAAAATAACTTCTATGGCATTCACACCCAAGGACCTTTAAGATCTTAAAAGGCCGAGTTAAACCCAAGGTTTTCCCCGGAACCCCCAGTTCTGCCACGTGGCTCCGCCCAGAGCCTACCAAAGTTTGCAGGTGTCTCGACCAGACTGACCTGCTACCTTCATCCCAGGCATTGGCCTTGTTTCTGTGCTGTGTAGACTCAACCTGTGTCACAAAACTGTGCAGGCGTTTGAACGTGGTTTCAAGCGTGCCTGCTATGTTTTCCCGGGTGTACAAGTATGCCGCCGTGAGCATCAACTCACGTTGTGTGCCGATGGGATAGTCGATTTTCCTCCAAGCCAGCGTACATACTTTTCCTGTCCACTTGTCATGTATGGTGTTGGGTACTAAGTAGGTAGCCTCGAGAGTCCATGATGCAGCAGCACCGAGGAACCCATCGAGATGCAAACCCGGCCGGGCAAATTTGAACCAGGCAAGGAGACAAACCCAGGCCGTCCATCACTCAAAAACATTTGGAAGAACACACCGACGTCGAGATGCGCATACACGTTACAGCAAGATAGAATTCATTCCTTTGGGAGACATGGTGGGCTGTCTACTCTAACATCACATTAGCCCATCCAAGCGGCGCGAAAGGCCATTTCCGTTTTTCCCATCTCCGCCTTTCCTTTTAAGAGCACTTCAACGCTGGCCACGAGAGCAGGGCGCAAGCGGTGTGTCGAAGATATGACGCATTGCCCATATGTTCTGCAGCCAGCTTTGTTCAGAGCTCTGATTAATCATTAACCAAGCTCTCAAATTCCCCTCCTTGGGCGCGGAGATGTTTTGTGCGTGTGTGTGGTGCCTTTACTCCGTACAATAACCCCACAAGTAAAGAACCAGGTGCAAGAACCATCTCTGATCGTTTGTCAGAGTAAAACACCCAGGTATATCCGCCGTTGACGTGAACAAGTCGAGTCGTTCTATCGCAAAAGGGACTGGTTCCACGCGTCGTGCTCCAATCGTAACTGTAGGGTCGCATGCTGCCACAGGGTGCCAGAAAGAATTGGAAAAGTCGCAGGAATGCTCGGTTGCTGCCATGTATGTGAAGCAGCGGGCGCAGACACTGTCAATTGCAAACAGCATCCCATCCGTCGGTCCTTCACTGCTGCAGCTGTTGCAGCTTCCTCATCGCGCCCTTCTCTGCCTCCCACGCAGCCTTGTCAGCGCGGACAGGCTCAAGTTCCTTCTCCATCCTCTCGTTCCCGCGCTGCAGCCCCAGGAAATAGTCGCCGAGCATCTGGCCGGCCACGGCACCCATCTCCCGCTCCTGCTGCTCCCTCATCTCCTTCTCACGCCCGGCCGTCTCGGCCCTCTCCCGCTCAAGTGCCTCGTCACGCTCCTTGCGCTTGCGCTCCCTCTCGGCCCGGTGCTTGTGGATCTCCGACAGGTACCGCACGCTGTGGCCCAGGGTGGCATGCTCCTCAGCCACGCCATGATGAGGCCGATTCAGCGGCGGCGCGGTGAAGAAGAGCACATGGCCCTTGTCATCCGTCTGGTACTGCTCGCGAACCTCGGCCGGGATGGCGGCGTCGATATCGTCTCGCAGGTGGTAGACCTCTACGGGGCGCGGCGGGTTGTACATGTTGGCATTGGCATTGGCATGCGGGATGGCCGTGTTGCTCGCCGTTGGCGCCATGGGCATTCGCGGCTGGTGGTGCACAGGAACCGCGGAGGGTGTAAATGATTGGTTGGCGTAGGAATTGTTGGGCAGGTGGTGATGATGGCCCACTGGGGTAGGGCTGGGCACAAAGTGTGGTTGTTGTTGTTGTGGGTGGTGGTGGCCGTAGCTTTGGCTGTGCTGTGGAGCAAAATGGGGAGTTTGGGCAACGTGCGCTGGTGAAGGCACTGCTGGGTGATGCTGCAGTTGCTGCTGCTGCTGCTGCATCGGCTGAATTGAGATGGCGCTAGGTGTGTTCGCAATGGGTCGCGGCGGGACGAAATGCGACTGTTGGAAATGATGTGCATGTGCAGGAGAAGGTGAGTGCATCGGGCCCGGCGCGCCCGGATGAAAAGCGGTAGGGGCAGTAGCCATGGGCATTGGCATTTGCATTTGCATGGGCATGGGCACAGACTGTCGACGAATCGGGTCAGCGGTCATCGAGGGCGGTGGGACCGCTGGTGGCTCTGGCGTCGGCTCTGGTGAAGGAGAGTCCTGTTGCAGGGATCCAACCGTTAGTCTTCGCTTGTTTTCAGGTTGCTTTGTCGCGGAATCTGGCTGCGGCGAGACATGTGTTCAAGGGCTCCGTATTTCTGCGCCTTGTGGGTAGGGCAGGGATGAGTCAAGAAAGAGCTTTGTGCAAGGGAGGGAGCGAGGGGCAGGATAAGCGAGTCTGACTTGATAAGGATTGTCTCCAGGCTTGGACGATCCTCGAAAGGGTAGGCGGCCTGTCCAAGACACCAGGTACGACTCAGTGCAGACAGACAGACGAGACGCATTACGGTTTTGTTACGAGACACCGGAGGGGGGCTGAAAGGCGAAATAGATGCAAGTGCAAGATAAAAAGCAAAACACAAGGGAATCAAACTTACATTTGCTTCTCGGGGCCGAATGTGGACTCCGCCGATGATGGGCGGCGCGTCTTTTGCTCCCCAGTTGGGTTTTGGCAGAGGGTCCGTCTCCCTGGCATCCGGTGCGAGCAGATGCGCAATTGGCGTAGGCTCCTTCTTGATCTTGCGAGGCACGTCAAACATGGTCATCTCGTAGTCCCTCTCGCGGACCTCGTCAGGCAGACAGCTAGTCCACGTCTTGATCCGGTTGAATGTGTACCTCTCCTCGTTATATCGTGCCTCGCAGACGTAGATCTCTTTGTCTGGTGGAAACCCTCGTGGTCGTCCCTTGTGGTAACGGGTATGGAACATGACAAAGCAGCGGTCCACGATATCTTCTACCAGGTGATCACGGTATTGGCCTGTTTTCATGACCTCGTTCTTGTAGAAGCGCTTCGAGACGCGGTGCACCGTCTGCTCGGGACGGTAGTACCAGCAAGCGTTAATCCACTTCTTGCCGGCCTCATCCTGCCAGAGCCGGTAGATCTGCGCCACGATGGGCTTCTGCAGGTCATTCATATTGCGGATGTGGACCCAATCACCTAGAAAGGGACAGCAAATACACGTCAGCAAAGGGCCATGTTAGCCTTGGAGTGGCATCATCTTTCCACGTACCGACTTTCCACGTCTCGCCATTCTGCTGGACCTCTGAGAGTGGAAGCTTGCCTTCCTCGTCACGGAAAGCCTCATCTGACTTTCCTTTCTCCAGATCGACCAACTGGCGGGCTACTTTCTGCAACTCGACCGCGTCATCGTAGATGTCGCTTCCCTCCTCGTTGTACTGCATTGCATTCTCAAACATGAGGTCAATGTCGGCAAGCAGCTCGTCAGCATTGCGATACTTCTTGCGCTTCGCGTTTCTCTTGATCTGATCCAGAGCGATGGGATTTGCGATGGTCTGATAGTACTCCTTGTTGAGCTGCTTGTCAGGTAGCCTCTCAAAGTGGAGAATGCGGAGGTTTCCATCGTCGTTCTTTGGCTTCCGCAGGCCTTTCAGAATGGCATGAATGCGCGCCTCCGTCGGGGTGAATACCTTTGGTGGACGTCCACGCTTCTTGTGGTAGTCGTCGTCATCCTCGGCATCCTTCTTGGAAGCACGACCCCGCCGACGGCCACGGCGCCGGCCACCCTCATCGTCGGAATCGTCATCCTCGTCGTCGTCTTCTTCTTCCTCTTCCTCCTCATCATCCTCATCGCCCTCATCGTCTTCTGGGTCGGGTGAAGGAGAGTCTTCTACTGGAGGTAGCTCGCCGAAATCAGGTAGCTCAGCATCCTGAGCTTGTATGGAACCGTTCTCAATCAGTTCTTGCAGCTTCTCCTTGAAGACGTCTAGCAGTCGCACAGAGTACTTGAAGATGAGTGAATTAGGGCGGTTGAAAACCTGCGCATTGCGAAAGATTTGGGCCACGTCATGGACGAATTGGGAAAAGGCTGTGTAGTCCTTCCTGACCAATTTTTGCTGTTCGAAGTAAGTGTTTGTTCAGAAATACCACTCGGACAGCAGTCGGAACTTACTCGAACGGTGCTGAATGCAATCGGATTCGTGATGACTTCATGGTACTCCGGCATAATGTTCTTCCTGGGTATGCGCTGGAAGGGGTCGCAAATTTGTTCGCCACTGTGTCATAATGAATGTCAGCGTATGCATGATTGAATGACAGGCTGACCAGCCCACTCACTCTTCCTTGTAGGCGCAGAGATATTTCTGCGTATCGTCAATGAGCTGCCGCAATTCTTTATGTGGATCATCAAAAGAGCGCCACCGTCCTCTTCCGCCTCCTCGTCCGCGGCGGACTGTCGTCGTATCCGCAGGCTCGTCATCTTCCACTTGGCCTTCAGCATCAGCTGCGCCATCTGTATCGGGTTCACCATCTGCATCTGCTTCGACCTCGGCATCTGCTTCACCGTTTGCATCAGCTCCTGCGGGAGCACCAACGGTCTCATTTTGACCGTCGGCATTGCCATCTACTGTTACATCCTCCATGTCGACGTCCTCGTCGCCTTTTGCCTCGATGGAGTCGTGAACCATAATCTCGTCTCTAGCTCGTGGCGCCATGGCTACCACGCCTCTGGAAGTGTTGTTGTTGTCGTCTTCGTCTGAAAGAATAAAAATACAAATATCACCCTGAGAGTCGTGAATGATGGGTGGTTTTTACTGGGCCTCCTCGCCTTTGGATGAGCGGGGACTGTGTTGTCCAGACCTGTGCCCGGACTCCTGAGCCTCCTCACCCCTTCTCTCAGTTTCTAAACGCTCGGGTTTGGACGGGTTGTTGTCCAGCCAGGATTGGAATTTGGCTCAGAATCACTGCCCGGTGCCTCCTCGTTCGTGTCTGAGCTATCGTTTGCGTCGGAAAAATCAGAGGTATCGGAGTCTTCCTGTTCGCTTCCGTCCGGAGATGCTCGAGACGCCTGCTCGTCGTCTGACCTATCGTCACCTGAATCCAAGTCGTCTGAATCGTCGTTACCCACGTGATGGGGTGTGCGAGGCTGTTCGTGGTCCGGCTGGCTGCGTTGCGCTCTAGTCCGATTCGAGTCTGCAAGGATTTGAGATCGGAACACGTCTTCAAAGTCCCGCTCCGCTGGAAGATTAGCGAAAAGAGCCGAGAAGATGTTTCGTATGGATCCTCTCTCCGATGGTGGATCGGTATTTGAGGGTTGGTTGTTGTCTCTAGGCTCTTCGGGCTCTTCCTGCTCGTCGCCACTGGAGTCCGGGTGGTGCTCTTCTGCCCTATCGTCTTCGCTCGATTCCCCCTCTTCTGTGCCCTCCTGGTCTCGGTGATTATTTCCAGAAGTAGTCTGTCCTGAGCCTACGTCGTCGTCAATTGGCCGGCTCTCCTAGTCACCGTCCTCTTCAGACTCGTCCTCTTCAGAGTCGTCAACTTCGGGGGAGACGCGGTCGATGTCGTCGTCAGTTTCGTCGTCAGTTTCGTCGTCACTGTCGTCGACTTCGAAGTCGACGTTTCGAGCGTTCCGTCCTCTCTAAATCATTGTCAGCTCCTTCGAAACCAAGCGTTTCCTTCCAATTGAAGCAAGCTGCGATCCTTGTTGGCGAGGGTTGTGTGCCAATTGGAAAGCATCCTGGTCGCGAAACCAAAAACTCGCTTCCAAGCGCGACGCAAGGCTCTCGCCAAGAAGTCGTCAGGATGTCAAAGGCTGGAATTTGACAGGCGGATTATGCACAACTTACGGTGGGGGGTAAGAGAGGATCGACGCGATTGCGCGCCTGCGTGACGAAACGGTCGCAGTCGGTGTTGCGGTGATCTCCCGTCTTGTGGTCTCCGCGCCAGTCTTGGACAACCGAATCGCGCGAAGAGGGCTTGTTCTGGTGGTCGCGCAGCTGCAAGAAGTGTTGTTCAAGCTGCAGTCGCGAATTGGGGGGCAGAAATGGCGTGTTCTGCCGGGTTCGTGCGAGAATGTTGTTCAGGGTGTTGCGGTTGGACTCCTCAACGAGTGCGCGCCCGTGGAAGTTGGGAGCAGCTGAAGATGGCACTGGGGAACGGTAAGCGCCGGCCTGAAGCTCGAGCTCCCAGAAGGTGGAGAAGGAGGAGTGAGAGCTAGAGCGGGTTCTGTTAGGTGCCGCCATTTAGCCGACTGGCTGACCAGCTAAGCACACGAGGGTCGTCAAAATCAGCGCTGGGATAGTGGCCCAAGCGTCAGAGATGAGGCTCGCTGATTGGGAGGAGTGGATGGGGATGTAGTGTATGAGGTATGGACACTGGTTTGTCAGTTGAATTCCGGTATCAAAGGCGCATGATGATGGGCATGGGATTCTGAGTGGCCAACCGACTCATTCTCCCTCATCTCAACTCCTACTTATCAGTACTGAGCCAAGTCACCTTAGGATTTGCGACCAAACAACACCACACACTTGAGACTCATTGAAAAGCCAGCTGTTGCAGTGGAAAGGGATTGTTGTTTCGAAAAGAAAAAGAATAGGGAGACAAACTTACAACAAAAGCCACTTCAAAGCGAGTCGTGCTGCTTGAAAGCGGCGAGGTTGGTGTTGCTTGGTGGTGACAAAAAGCGCAGTGTTCACCAAGTGAGGCTGGAAGGGAAGGTTGCTTGGGAGCCGTTGTTTGGGATTTTCAAAAGATCCAGAAAGAGTTGGAAAGCTAGCATTGTGGCCTGAGCACTGGCCTCCTTCACCAGTTGCACTGCACTTGGACTTAAACCCTCGGTATCGTGGGCTACTCGCATATATATGCGCATAGGAGGCGTTATGCGACTGTGAGGCGAAGAGCCACGACAAAGCTTTGGACCTCTCCCCCCTTTCCCCCAGGAGCAAGCAACACCTGGCAAGGACACTGCAAGAGCCACAAGGCCTTGGCTCTCCACACTACTCTGGACTTCCACTTGGCTCCTTTCTCAGGGCTGACATACTCGCTTTCCCATAAACGACGGCGACAATGGCAGAGATACGTTTTCGAGTACGCGGACCAGGCTGGGTCGAGACTGTAACGGCAGCACCGGACTGGACCATTCAGAAACTCCTAGATCACCTCAAGGAGAAGCAGGGAGCCGAGCCGTCTGCGCTGAAATACGGGTACCCCCTGAAGAATATCGATCTGAGTGACACCAACGCAACAATCGAGCCCCTGAATCTGAAGGGCGAGGCCGTCACATTTGTCCCAAAGGAGGACCGCGCCTCTGCAGCACCAGGGCCACAAGTGCCCTTGGCGACGAAGCCAGAGTTCAAGCCCAAGGCAGTGGAGCCGGATCACACGGTCATAGAGTGGCCCGAGAAGGACGGCTACCTGGTCTTGCGGGTCATGCCGGACGACAACTCCTGCATGTTCACTGCTTTCGGCGGAGTCCTCCAACGGGCAGACCCTGCACCCACTTTGAGGAGGGAGGTCGCTCAGTACATCATAGCTCACCCGGATAAGTTCGACAGGGTTGTGCTGGAGATGGAGCCCCAGCGATATGCGCAGATAATGCAGTCGCCGGATCGTTGGGGTGGTGCCATTGAGTTGTCCATCTTGTCAGACATTTACGACATTGAGATATGCTCGGTCGACGTCAAGGTATGTACTTCACAGCCTTCTCACTTGTCACTTATTAGCCGAGCATGACCTGACCCGAAAACTAGACACAACGCGTGGACCGATACGGCGAGGGCAAGGCGACCCGCTGTCTGCTCCTCTACTCGGGTATCCATTACGACCGCATCGCCTTCACGATGGACATCGGTCTCCCCGTCGACTTCGACGAGGTCAAATGGGACATCGACAACGAGCAGGTCGTCGAGATGGCGCGGAAGCTGGCCAAGCAGCTCAAGGACAAGCACTACTTCACCGATACGACGGACTTCGTGCTGAAGTGCGACGTGCCCGGCTGCAACTGGATCGGGGCCGGTGAAGTGGAGGCTCGCAAGCACATGAAGGAAACGGGGCACTCAGCACTGAGTGAGATGGAGATCACATAAAGTTTTTGGACGATTTGGAGAGCCGGTATCTGCATAGCATGTGTCTGGTGGCTTGTGCCTGGAATTTTCTTTGCATCTCATGGGCTGCTTGCGTTGTTTTCCGTGGGACGTGGTAGACTAAGAGAGATCAAGTACATACTGCTCTAGACATACAGGCACATTCATAACTTGGTGCGTTTCATTTCATCTCGATGCTACAGTATTTCATATATCCATGTTTCGCCTCAGACATCCACCACCTTTCTCACGACTTATAAGTCAACCCACCACCAAAGCTATGCTCACTGTTCTTCCCACCAGCCGTGACCTGCCCCTCCTTGACGCCCGTCTCGAACGCACACGTGCCCATGTCGAGCTTCTTGGCCGGTCCAGTCGGCAAGACGTCGAAGTCAAAGATATCTATGGGCAGACCAATCGTCGTGCATGCATTGGGAATATCCACGATGCCTGCGACGTGGCCCTGCACCGGGGCACATGAGAGCAGAAGGTAGATCTGGTAGTCGCTGTAGCCATACCTCCGCAGATACTCAATGACGCCTTTTTCAAGACAAAACAGTTAGCCAGCTCAGCCAAACAACAACAGAGAATCGCAGGGAGGGAGGTTCAGGGGTGCTCGAAAGGGTATATAGCGTACGCAGGGTGGTCTGCCGGTAAGCAACCGTAACATCCATATAGTGCTGCTTCCCATGCTCATCGACACTGAAGCCCTCAAAGTAGATGTACCGCCCCGGCCCGAAGGACGGCTCCACCGGCCCGGGGATGTAGATGGGGCTCTTCATGCCCAGGTCGGCCACGCCGCCCTTGAGCACCTTGAAGTTGATGGTGATGACGCCCGCCATCTCGATGGCGCCGCAGAACGAGATCTCGCCGTCGCCCTGGGAGAAGTGCAGGTCGCCCACGGAGAACTTGGCCCCGGCCACGTGCACGGGGAGGTACACCTTGGACCCCCGGGACAGGTTCTTGATGTCGCAGTTCCCGCCGTGCTCCGGGCGGCCGGGGATCGTCCGCGCGCCCTCCTTGCCCACCTTCTCCTTCAGCTCCGCGCCCGAGGAGCCCGCGTGGCAGCTCCTCGGCTCCGGCGGCTTGGCGACGTCCCTGTCTGCGAGCTTGGAGTTCGCGATGAGCTCCCCTTCACGCGTGTTCCATGTCTCGAGGACCTCGGCGGAGGGGGCACAGCCGAGGATGCCCGGGCTGGTTTCTCTCTGTTAGCGAGGCCTCTCAAGGGACGGGGGATTACTTACTGGATGAGACCTGGGAATTTGACGTGCGGGATGTGTCGAGAGGAGCAATATATGCCCTCGAAATCCCAGATTGCCTTGGCGCTTAATAACGCACGAAAGTCAGCTTGGACTCGAATGGCAGGGGATGGAGGAAGTTCCATACGCCGAGGGATAAATCTCATCCAAGAAGCCACCGCCGTTCTCCTTGGCAAAGACACCGGTGAAGCCCCACGGCTGGTCCTGGAAGGGCTGGACATCCATGATCTCTACGAGCAGGACATCGCCTGGCTGCGCGCCCTCGATCTCGAAGGGGCCGGAGAGGTAGTGGATCTTTGTCAGGTCAACGTTCTTGATGTCGTCGGCTGAGTCGTTGTTCTTGATCTGCCCACCGGTCCTTGACGAGAAGTAATGTTAGAAACATGGTAACCTAGACACATGTGAACTGGGTGCGCCGTCATTCTCACCAATCCAGACATTCTATCTTGACTGTCTCTCCATCCTTGATCTTCCCAGCGAAGGGGACTAATTCTCGCGTCAATATCTATCAGCGAACGACTACAGTACTTGGGTTTCCCTACTGTCTGGATGCCACCGGTTCTGGAATCACCAGTTAATCCACTTATGCCAACCCTGATGAGCTCGATGTACATAAATCATGACCTACATGTAGCTGTGGCTGCTCACTGGCTGGCTTGTCAAGGCTAACCTTGCAGATGGTTCGGATTTCACCAGGCATGTTGGCGTGATCAGATCTAAAATGGGCAACGTTCGTGGTATTGTATCAAGAGTTCTGAACGATACCAGCAGTGAACCAGACTAAGCACCCTTTTTATTTGCGAGACTCCCGAAGATATATCGGAAGCTCTTACCCCGCACATGTAATGATATGTGTGTACTAAGTATGTACGGCATTTGATATGAGAGCGCCTTGATGTATGCTCGCCCAGACGACGTAATACGCTTCTGTCTGCGAGTACATCGTTATCAAGATCGTTCATCTCGACAGTGTTCCTCCTTATCTTGAACACTGATGCTATGGAATTGTCCAATCCTGAGCTTGCACCACAGCCACCAGTCTGGGTCGCGCCCCGTGTCCCCACCTTTTCACAGATAAGGCCAAAACCCGGAAAGATGAATTGTCTTCTAGAAGGAAGAGCCCGTCTCCGTCTTTATGCCGAGTACGTAATATTAACGGCGTCTGGCTTCAAAACCCGGAGCGAGATCTGCAGTGGCCTATGTCATGAGCGATGTCTAATATGTCCGGAACATACTCGTCTCCGCGCCCTCTACAACTCGGCCGGTTGAGCTGCGGAATGAGGGTCTGATTCCGAATAAGGTGGTGGCTTGTCGTGGATCTTTTCCAGATCCGCCAGTGACAGACTCAAGAACTTCTGCTTGTTCCTCCACTCCAGCTGGCTTGCAGCGAAGTTGACATTGTTCGCTGGTGGGGGAGGAGGGTCCGTCACCTTGGTGATCAAGTACGCAGTCGAAGCCTCCGCGATGCCATAGATCAGGACACCCAACAGTGGCACGCGAAGCAGAACGTAAAACCCGATACCGAATCCAAACAAGAGGCCTTCCCGGCTGCGGAACCATTGGCGCTTTTCCTGTTTGGTGAACCGTATACGGGCAAAGTACGGCTCGAGGAGTTCGCGCATGAGACTGCGAGAGGAGAAGTATGTCTGGAGGAAGATGACAAGGTACCTCCGGGGCAGGAATATGCCTGTTCCAAATAGGACGGATGCCGGACCCAACCCAACGGCTGCATTGAAGGTGTAGAAACTGGCCGCTGGGAGGACGAAGCGACCAACAATCGGCAGGTAGGACAGGGAGTAGACTGCTATGGATATCATAGCCTTGCGGGCGAACCTGTAGAGGAACATAGAGATGGCCTCGGCGGTGCTGCTAGTGGAGGTGCTGCCATCACGAGTTGTGTACTGCCGCAGGTTTGGATAGTACATCTCCCTCAAGTTCTTGGGATCGTCGTGCTTATGCATCTGAACATAGGTCGTGTCCACCCATTTCAGGGACTCCATGAAGCTGTGCTTGGGGTTAATTACTGTCCCGGAAAGAGAGACAGGAGGCGGGGCACACGTACAGATTGTCCAGAGTTGGCGTGGCATAGCGCATCAAGGTCATGAGGAACAGCGGAACTTGCAGCACATATTCGGCAATGAAGTTTAGGCCCTCCAGCACCTTGTCATCCCAGGTGACAGTATCGAGGCGGAAGATGAGGGACAGGAACCATATCAGTACCCTGACGCCAAGGATCTGGAGATGGTTGTGAGCATATGTACAAACACTGCTGATGACGACGGGGAACACTGACGGGAATGGAAATGGCCAAACGGATAGCAATGCCAGCAGCGACGGCTATGGCGGCCTGCTTGTAATGCTCTGAGCTGAACAGGGCCGGGTTTTGAAGAGCTCTATGGGCTGCGTATGGTCAGTATCAAGGCAAGAAGATGAATGACAGGAAGGCATGGGACATACCAGCAACTAAAGTGAGTTGTATTCCGCGGAGAACTGCATTGATGTCGAAATGAGAGATATCAAAGGCTTTCTTGAGCTTCTCCTTGTCGATGTCTACAGGTAGATGGTCTCGTTGACTGTGCGGCTTCCTTCCACGAACCTCCTCCATACTGGTATCGTCTTCGTGTGTCCGTCTGTGGATCGGGGAGCAGGTCACAGGCGTATGTGATGATGAGCGTGACGCCAAGGAACAGAGGATAACGCGAACACAGATCACTTTGACAAGTACAAGTTGAGAAGAACTTGAATTTGAAGTCCCAACTGCTTGATATAATGAGCTGATGAGGGCCGTCGTGGCTTCGTGGCTTCGTGGCTAGTGGGCTCCCTCGTTGGTTGACAAGCCTGAAAAAGAAGCCCACTCGGCCTGGAGCTGCCGAGATGCAGTGTTGTGTTGACGTCACTCTAGGGTGGAAAGCACAGGCCTACATAAGCTGCGTGACAGTAGTATGTACCTACCCAGGCTGCCAGGTAGGCATGTAGTACTCAAGTACGTACCAAGGTAGCCTTAACCTCAGCGTCTCAGCCTCATCTTCCCTGTCCACCCTGGCGCCCTGGGCACGGCTGCACGGGTGTCCCTGAATCTCGCGTGGCACGATTGACTAATGGCTGGGCCATTTAATATCGGCAAGGGATGGGACAGATGTGAGAACTGTCCCAAGGCCATAATCAGGTCATAATTTGACCTTCAAAACGTCGTTGGAAAAGCATGTAACAGAAACAACAATCATCAGATTCTGTCCAGGGGGTGGGCGTAACGCTGGGCTGGGGGAACCAGTGAGGTTTCAGTGGCCAATGCACTACAAGATCTGGGTTGTAGGGTACTTCAGTACATCTACTACTTACCGTGCCTAGGCAGCTAGGTAGGTAGGGATGGAGCCACTGGAATGCAGCTGCAGTCTGCAGTCTGCAGTCCGCAGGTCCGCAAGCCGTAGCGGACCCGGGTGGAAGCGTGGGGTGGGGAACAGGCTTATTACAACCCCTGCACAGGCCAGGGGTAAGCTCTCAACACTGGAATAAGGGCCCACTGGCTCACTTCCATTCCAATTGTTTTAATCCTCCCACTCGGTGCACCGATGCGGCATACTTTGCCCCATCTTCCATTCCACCACTTGTTACTTGTTTCGACTGGACACGACTCGATTCGCCTCGACTGCTGCAGCAGCTTCTGTTGTCTGTCGTTCGACTCTTGTCTCAGGACAAACAAATGGACTGATGCGCCTCCAACCAGCGATCGATATCTGATCTGGGTCCGTTATGTCAACCAGCACGGACGATAAGGCTGAATTGTTCATCTTGTTATGTCGACCGGCTACCTTTTCTTTTTCCGTATTTCCGCAGAAGCCATGATACTTTGACAAAACTCCTGTGCTGCCTTTTTCCTTCGACATCCGTCCTTCCTTTGGACACCACCAACCAGTATGGATCACCTTCGACCGCCCGGTGCTGCTGTGCCCTTTCCAGCTCCCAGACGACATTCTACAGTGCCTGCGACTTTTCAGCCTATATTTCCTCGACATACTCCTGAACCAGCTGCCAATGGCTCCGTCGAGACCCTTTACAACCATCCGTCTGTCAAGATCGTGGCCTTCACGGTAGGGAAATCAGCCGTCGACCGCGTTGACCCTGCTGTGGACGAAACGCCCGGAACTCTCCCCACATCCTCCCAGCTCGAGAGGACAATAGCTGTTGGTATGTGGGGTTTCATCCCTGGACAGTCGTACATGTGGCTGACTAGAGTGCTGCGCAGGTGCTTTCCAAATCTACCGAGCCCCTGGCTCCGTTGCCTTTTTGCGCTGTGGTTCAGCCCTTCAACCCATCTTGCCCAAGAGCCAGTGTTGGTGTCTGGACGAAAAATCAAGCAAATTTGCCCTGCAGATACGACGACCGAACTACTGGAGGATAGAAGTACCATCTATCGACGATGAGGACATACGGCGGGCGCTGTTGTTGCGCGAGATCCTCGACAAGATTATGCAGTTCGAGAAGACCCCATGCCCCTTCGAAAGGAGCTTTACAGTCGAGTTGCCAGAGAGGCCCACAACACCGGTGAAGAAACGACCCTGGACTCCGACGGCGCGAACGGTAGCAATGAACTGGCCGCCAATGCAGCAGCCGGTGACACCACCCCCCGAGTTTGCGACTCGAACAAGGTTCTACAACCCAATTGCGCGGCGGCATTCGGATCTTGGTCTGGATATATCACATCTGAGCTTGGCGCCTGCGACACCGGAGACAAAGTCAGAGGCCGAGGCCACGGGAGAGCCTAAGAAGAAGGCAGATACGCCTACAAGGCTGCCAAGCAGACGAGTATCTGAGATGGCATTCAAACCGCTTGTGGAGGAGCCAGAATCATTAACACCTCCTCTGACTGCGATACCACCCGAACTGGCTGGGAAGGCCAAAGATAACCTATCACAGATCACTGCCCCAACAGCACCAGAGGAAGGAACCTCCGAGGGATTGAAGGCAGCCTCAGAAGCACCCTCGCCCACAACAACTCAAAATATCGATCAGAGACGTGAGCCAATACCTATAGCGAAGAGGGTTTTGCCCAGGGAACAAGAGTTGGAGAGACCACCTGTATTCAATGCGCAATCTGCGAAGCCCGCGGTTCTAGCAGCACCACAAGCTAGCGGTGGCAGGGCAGAATCACAAGAAGCGCACGTGGAAAAGACGGTCCTCCCCAAGGCAATCGATACGCAGATTTCATCACAATGTGAAGAAGTGCAATCACAGAACGAGGTGGTCGCTGGGTCCGAGACACGGGAAAGCGGCGCCTTGGAAGGATCAGGAGAGCTGCGGGTGAGGCGGACAAGATTGGCAGCCTTTGCGTCTCGGCGAGCTGCCACTGCGCCATCTCTAAAACTTCACACGTCATCTTCGACATTCAATGGCATCGTTGAGAATGCACCCCGAGATACTGCGGAATCAGGCTCTCCTACCGATTCGTCAGACTCATTCCACAGCACAGAGTCTTGGCATTCTCCTATCGCACCTCCTTCGCCACCCATGTCACCCAGCAGAACGTATCCATTCCCCCATGAGAATATTCCTCTGGCGCGAGTAGGTCATTATAGACGGGCCTCAGACTATGAGACTACGCCTACTGCGGCAGTCTGGGAGAGGAGCTCAACTGGTGCGGTTGCTGGCAGTGGGCAAGGTACCCCCATAACGCCGCGGGGCAGGACAATGGAAACGTTGGAGGAGACTAAAGTTGACCTCAAGCCATCAGAAGAGACGACCACTACTATTCCAATCAGGGCAAAAACTGACCCAGAAGAGCATGCAGCAAATAGCATAGCAGACACAGACTCCCTTTCAACCTCCTGGTCCTCTGCCGCCTCCCGAGTCTCATCACCTGGCTCAGGCCACTCACTGCAGCACGCGCCTTCTACGACGTCTGTGTTCATTTCCCACAACACCCCGCGCTCACTGTCTCCCCTCCCGCCGCCCGCGACACTCTTCACACCCCGCGCCGGTGGAGCCTTGCGGCGCCTCCCATCGACGGCCGAGCTGCAGGTTCGCGCGTCCTCGGCTGTCAGGACCATCCGCAGAATCCCCAGCGCGATCCTGAACAAGACCTGCGAGATGTTTTTCTCCCCGCCTGCCCACCTGATCAACTTGATGTTGAAGGTCGCGGCGCGCATCGCGGCGGGCGAGTGGCGGGGATTCGTCTTCGGCATGGGCGAGGAGGGCGAAGTTGTTGACGTACGGTGGGACTGGAGCGATGACCATGATCTTGACGAGGGTGCGGCCCTGGAAGGATGGAGTGACGCAGATTTCGATTTTACAGGCAACAGCCTAGGGGTCCGGGGCCGGAAGAAGACTAGGGCCAGCTTCGCGGCCGCGGACCTGTCCAGGCCCGCGAGGCTGAGAGGCAATATCTTCGAGTATCAGGACCCTTGGGCTACTTCGTCTGAGGACCAGGACCATGACCAAGGGTCGGGTCAGCCCGAGGATGACGACCCGAGCCGCAGCTGGGGCGTCGATTAGTGGAGGCGGCTCACTGGCGGTCTCAAGCGCCGCAGGTTTTCTCGACCGAAGGGTGGAGGCGGAGATGGAGGTCTGGGTAGGGCTTCCCGGGCATCTATCCCTCACTCGGTGTCGATCCGGCTCGATGCTGCCGAGGCTGCGTACGCTGGCAATCCATTCTGTCGAGGTCTGACATGAGAGGGAGGTTACAGCCGGGGGGGGGGGCCCACCCAGGCCGAGCAAGTGGGAAGCAGTCCCGCAGGGTGTCACCTGTGGCAGCATTGCTTGTATCACTAGTTTTGGCGTATTTCACTGAAGAAAGAAGAATGCATAGCATGGACGGCGTTTTGTATGAGGATTTACTGGCCAGAGATGGCGGAGGGCGTGGATATGTAATGACAGCTGGATGGCGATTAGAAGGCAAAAGGATTGGAATGTTTTGGGGGGGAGGGGACTATTTGGCACCATTTCCAATGTAGGGGTCACGGTGTCGGCATATACAACGCCCTGAGCTGCGACGAGTAGTAGTCGGGGCCCGATACTGGCCCTGGGTGGCGCGCTTTGCCATGTACAGTATGAGATACTCCTGCGCCACAGTCTGTAGACGACAAGATTATGAGACGGGGCCAACAACGATACACTATTAATATAAAAAAGCTCACCGAAATTCGTGACTTCGTGGACATCGAGTCTGGGCTGAGAGAGAGAGAGAGAGACAGGGGGAGTGAGAGTGAGAAAGGGCCTTGCATAAATATCATATTCTAGACATATATACTCCTGCCTTTTTTCACTTGCTGCTGCTGCTGCTGCTGCCAGAGAACCATGAGACATGCTTGCCGTGCCGCCGGGCCTACTTAACTCCACGAAAAACAAACGGCCGCTTGCAAAGCGAGTGTGTCGGAATAGGAGTGAGTGTTCGTCAATACTAAAGACATTCAGCCTGATGCCATGCCATGCCATGCCAAGCTAAGCTGTCAGGGCAGCCAAAAATTTACTCGGAGAAGCATCCTGGAGGATTGACTAACACCAACATCCAAGGACGTGCATTGTTAGATCGGCGTTTCTTGTTGTTCCCACCCTCTCCCCAAACCCCTCTCTCACTCTCCTCAAAATCACTCATCGCCGGAAGTCCAGACTTCCCCGCACACTCCCCCCGTCCAGACTCGGCCTGATCGAGCTCAGGCTCGAGCTCCTCCTCCTCCGTGCTCGCTGCTCTCCAGGATCGGTAGGGTTCAGGCCTGACGACTTGGCAAATAGGTTCAGGATATCCGTCAACGAGATGACGCCCGTCAGACGACCCGACAGGTGAGCGCCAGGCATCGCGGCCGCCGGCACGGAGGCGGAGGGCGAGATGACGGATGACGACATTGGTACGGGGGAGGGTGGTTCGGAGTACTGATTGTTGTTGTTATTGTTGTTGTTGTTACTGCTGCTGCTGCCGCCGTTTCCGTTGCCGTTGCCGAGTCCGGCGGTGATTATCGTCGCCAACGGGGCTGGGGAGGTGGCGCCGCTGCTATTGTTGCTGCCGCTTGTCGTTGTGGTCGTTGTGGGCCCTGAAGTGCTCTGCATGGCTACCGCCGTCCCGCCGCCACTCAGAGTGGTGGTCGTGGCACCCACGGGACCGAGCAGAGGCGTCGCGGGTGCGCTGGGGCTGGGGCTCGCGCTCTCAACAACCCACATCCTGTGAGATCGTGTTGCCACGAGCTTGGCCACGGTATGGGCGAGGGTCTGGTAAGGGTTCACGTAGAACACCGGGACTGAGTCGCGACCCTTTTCCATGCCGCGTTCGGAGAGGATGACAGTGATGAAATGCATACAGGTCGAATGGAGCAGAGGTAAGGAGGCGGCGGAGGTGAGAAGCCGTACGTCAGCGGTAGAGATGTTGCCAACGACATTCAGACCGTTGTCAACTACGGCGATAGAGGTGAGGCCTTCAGTGCTCATGAGAACCAGGGCTTCAGCAAGGGGTGCGTCGGCGCTGTCAAATTGTAAGTATCAACCAAACCACACGAAAAAAGGGAAAAGAAGACAAGGGGGAGAGGGACGTACTTGATCGCAATGATCTGTTGCGATCCAATCTGTAAATCTTTCAACACGGTTGGGTAAAGTCGGTCGATCACCGCAAAGTTGACGCCCTCATTCCAGAAGAATTCCAACACCTTCAACTGGCTCAATACGCCCACAACGTCGCCCGCCTGTGTCGTAATCAGCAGGCGGTGTATACCACTCCCAAAGACCTCGATGGCGCCCGGCAGAAACTCGTCGGGAGGCAAGCTCACGAGCTGCTCGTGCCGGCATATCGGCTGGATGTCCCGCAGCGGGATGGCCTCCCTATCCTGTGCTCGCCGCGCAATGCTGTCGTATAGCTCCACCATCTCCTCCTCTGGCTTGGCCAGGCCAACCACTGCCAACAGATAGGCATTCAGGTCGTTGCAGTCAAACATTGATACCGGGACTGTCATGGGACCGTCTTTGATAAGGACACAGTTGCCCGCTGCCTTGCCTTTGACCAGCACCATAGTTGCTTCCTCGACGCTGCTGTCCATATCCACCCACTTCACCTCATCTGTGTTAAGGCTCACTAACTCGCCCAGCTGGACATCGCGCCAGTCACGGCCGGCGAACTTCGGGTTGGGTTGGCGGGAGGATGGTGGATGGTTAATGAGGTCCTGGACCGCCGACTGGGTGAAAGAAGGGTGTCGTGAGGATCGGGGGGAGGGTGGTGCATGGTGGTTGCGCAGGTTCTCGGCGAAGCTGGAGCGGTGGGAGTGGACGGCCTTGTGAATGGAGGAGCTGGAGGGGGTGCGCTGAGGCAGGCCGGGGAGAGAGGCAGGCGAAGCTCCGTGGAGATTGGGGTGGGCGAGTTTGTCAAGACTGGCAGATGATGACACTGGCGATGGCTGTTTGGCCGGTTGTTGGTCCATCTTGCGGGAGAAGGACCCACGAGGGGCAGGTTGACAGCTAGACAGGAGGGGGGGGCGTGTTGGTATACGGTGATAGAGGTCAGGGAACCGAGGCGCACACAATCGTGTGATATTGGTCGTACGGCAGGCAGTTATGGGATGGGAGTAGAATGGAATGGAAGCGGGGGAGAATGGTAACGTCGAGATGCGATGGACCGTTTGTGTTGGTGTTTGTTTTGGTGTTGGTGTTGGTGTTGGCGTTGGCGTTGAGCGATGCTCTGAAGTTGGCAACCTTGGCAAGGTTGCTGCTCTGAGCTTTGGAATTGAGTTGGTCAGTCAGTAAGTGAGTGGTAGGTAGACAGGGTCGATCAAGTCACCGAGGACCCAGGGTGGAGTGAGGAAGGGAGCTTCCGTTTCTAAGTAGTTTTGAGGTAGCGGGGAGATGGAGGGGCCCGAGTTCTCGGTGAGTTCACTGCCACTGCCACTTGTAATGCTGGCGTCAAGTCTCTCAAATGTTGTTTGTTCAACTCGACTGCATTCAAGTCTTAGAAAATCTCACAAAGGGGACAAAGCCTCTGTTTTTTCCTGATCACGGTCGGAGTTTAAGTGCCAGAGGAATACCGGATTGTTGGAATGGTCCAGTTTCATACGCGCGGTGCAGTACACAGATATGCAGTCTAAGCTACCCAGACTAGGCAGAGTGCTCGCTTGTGATAAGCCCTTCAAGGCCCCAAAGATAAGATCGGCCCCCGCGTTCGTCATCTTGGTCCTCTAAGCCACAACCATTACTGCTACCTTACATAGATACCTATGTAATCTCAACGCTGCCTTGCTGCGTGTACACCTGCATATTCACGCTTTAGCTTGTCGATAAGGAGAGACTTGAAGAATGTGAGGTCTCATGTTTGTATTTACCCGTGCTGGGAAGACTGCACTGACCCTGTAATCCTGCGGGGCTGCAAGGGACGTGCGAGATCGTCACATGTCTGTGGCGGGGAAGATAGCTGCAGTTTGAACGGATCCGTACATATACATATATACATACATACCTACTGCGCATACATACCTCCTTTAGGACCTAGGCAGTTAGTAGCCCATATATACTCAAGTACCTATCTAGTCAGCCAGTATCGCAGGATCTTAGTATGCAGGGCAGCGCAGTGCAAGGGACAAGAGGATGGAGAGAGGGTACCCAGCCGTAGATACCTACCTAGGTACCCAAGTAGGTGACCCTATCTTTTCCTTGCCGTCCCTTTGTTATACAGCCTGGCCTGTATGGCTAGCAGGAACACCCTTTCATGAGACACAGCAGGATGCCGAATAATAAATGGTTCTATGCAAGCTACCTAAAGAATCCAATATCAAGTTGCATAAAACCAGCCTGTTGTACATATGGTAGGCATATAATTGGACATGCCACATCATACTCCTCCGGCTAGCCCAGCCAGCCCAGCCAGTATTTTATTATGCGAGTTCTCAACCTCTCATTGCCAACAAGCGCTCCAGCCCTAAAACAACAGGGGTGCAGTAAGCCCCTCCTGTGAATACATGCTGTGGGGCTCTAACAAGGGGACGTGGTAGAGCAGGCTGAATGTGTGCAAATGATCGTAGTCTCTGCTAATGCCCGTTGACCATGTGCTGGTGGATACAGTAGATGCACTTTGAAGCCGCGACAAGCTCTTCTGGCAGTTCTTAACACTAGGTACTGCTATTCCAGTACTAGAACAGTGGCCATCCAGCGTACCTGGTATTAGCCTCCGGCACGCCTAGACCTTCCATCACCTCAAAGTTGCACTCGAAATGTCCTGCAGCGGGCATCCCCTCGACTCCTGTGATTCTATCTAAATTTTTGTTTTGCTTTGTTTTTTTTTCCTCTCTAGCTGCGATTCTGTCAAGACAAGACAAGCAAACGCGACCTGTTCACTGTGCACTTTTGGATCGCGTCCACTTCCTTTTCTGTTGTCGTTGCTTTGTTATAGTGTCTTTTTGGCCCACCAGTGCCTAAGCATCCGCACTTGACCGAAGTACTTAGGTACTTGCTTATTTGCTAGCACAAGCGTCCTCTCTAAACCCAGCATCCCTATCCCACTTCCGGAGCGCGGGGCTGTTGATTTTCCTACAACAACAATTTCCAGTCATTGAGCTGTCAGGTCTGTGCTGTCCACCAACAAAACACAAGCCACAACCACAGCATCGCCATCTCTCGCAGCTGTTCCCCGGCTGAGAGAGTCTCCGACCGTTTGATCGCCCATTATTGACAGTTTAGCAACTCCAGGAGCCTTTGCCCCTCCCTTACTAGACTGTGTCGCAGCATTGGCCTTTTGCCGCCCTTTCAACGTGTTGCGCGCTGCGGCGCCTCTTGCCTTCCCCTCGACATAACCGTTTTACTACGACGTCGACCCCTCCTAATTCGATAGATAAATCTTCAAGATGTCTATGCTACCTCCTGAGATCACGGCCGAGCTGGGTCAGCTCATCCAGGGCCTCCAGTCTCCCGACAACAATATCCGCTCCCAGGCAGAGGAAGCCCTAACCAACAACTGGACCAACACCCGTCCCGAAGTTTTGCTGATGGGTTTGGCCGAACACATTGCTGGATCACCCGATAGCGCCGTCCGCTCCTTCGCTGCTGTACTTTTCCGGAGGATAGCGTCCAAGACGAGGAAGAATGAACAAGGACAGATCGTCGAGATGTTCTTGTCTCTTGCCAAAGAGCCCGCGGCCGTCATAAGGCAAAAGCTTCTGGAAACTCTCGTCAACGAGACGGACAAGCAGGTCAGGAACAAGATCAGTGACTCGGTCGCTGAGGTGGGAAGACAATACTCGGAAGCCAGTGAGTCCCCCCCCCCCCAATCACGATGATGATGGTTACGGTTGCGGTTGCGATGCAGTCCGGATTGCTAAAACCTAAGGACAGACGAGCCGTGGCCCGAACTGCTCACTATCCTCTTCCAACTGAGTATTGCCGACGACTCTGGAAAGCGAGAGTCTGCCTTCCGTGTCTTCAACACTACCCCGGGCATTATTGAGAAGCAGCACCACGAAGCTGTTGGGCAGGCCTTCACGAAGGGCTTCAAGGACCAAGCTGTTGGGGTATGTCAATCTGATCTACATTCGTTTACGCGGTTATTGACACGTGCCACAGGTTCGCCTAGCAGCCATGGAGGCTTTCGCCTCGTTCTTCCGAAGCTTGAACAAGAAGAGTCAACAACAGTACTACCCTCTCGTGCCCGAAGTTCTTAACATCCTGCCTCCCATCAAGGATTCGCAAGATTCAGAGGATCTCAGCAAGGCCTTGGTCGCCCTGATCGACCTTGCCGAATCGGCTCCCAAGATGTTCAAGCCGTTGTTTCATAATCTCGTCCAATTCAGCATATCCGTCATCCAGGAAAAGGAGCTCAGCGATATCTGTCGCCAGAACGCTTTGGAGCTGATGGCAACATTTGCCGATTACGCGCCGTCAATGTGCAAGAAGGATAGCTCCTTCACGAACGACATGATCACTCAGTGCCTGAGCTTGATGACGGATCTGGGAGAGGACGAGGATGTCCAGGACTGGCTAGAAGCTGATGACGTACGTTTTCCCTCGGCTACAAATGATTGTCCGCAGCATCACTAACTTGCTGCAGCTTGACCAGGAGGAGAGCGACCAGAACCATGTCGCTGGTGAGCAGTGCATGGACCGATTGGCCAACAAGCTTGGAGGCCTTACTATTCTCGCACCCACTTTCAACTGGCTTCCTCGTATGATGCAGTCCATGTCATGGAAAGACAAGCATGCCGCTCTCATGGCAATTTCGGCCATCTCAGAAGGTTGCCGAGAACAGATGGTTGGCGAGCTGCGTCAGGTTCTGGACCTTGTTGAGCCAGCTCTGAAGGACGCTCACCCCCGTGTGCGCTGGGCTGGTTGCAATGCGCTGGGCCAGATGAGCACCGACTTTGCTCCAACGATGCAGAAGGAGTACCACGATACCATTCTCAAGGCCATTATTCCCGTTCTCGACTCGCCCGAGCCTCGTGTCAAGTCTCACGCCGCGGCTGCACTGGTCAACTTCTGCGAGGAGGCAGAGAAGTCTGTCCTCGAGCCATATCTGGATGAGCTGCTTTCCTCGCTTTTCCGACTGCTCCAGAACGACAAGAGATACGTCCAGGAGCAGGCGCTTTCCACCATCGCAACGATTGCCGATGCCGCTGAGGCTGCGTTCAGCAAGTACTACGACTCCTTGATGCCGCTGCTGTTCAATGTGCTGCAATCTCCGCTGGACAAGGACACTCGTCTTCTGAAGGCCAAGGCGATGGAATGCGCAACTTTGATCGGCCTGGCTGTTGGCAAAGAACGCCTGGCCGGAGATGCCATGAAGCTGGTCCAGCTCCTTGCCAACATTCAGACGAGCGTAACTGATCCCGATGATCCACAGGCGCAGTACCTGATGCACTGTTGGGGTCGCATGTGCCGTGTGATGGGCACTGAATTCCTCCCCTTCCTCCCCAACGTCATGCCGCCCCTCTTGGAGCTGGCAAAGGCCAATGCTGATATCCAACTCCTGGACGATGACGACCAGGTTGAGGCTCTACAGCAGGAAGAGGGCTGGGAGCTTGTTCCTCTGAAGGGCAAGATGATCGGTATCAAGACGAGCACTATGGACGATAAGCACATGGCAATCGAGCTTCTCGTTGTCTATGCTCAAGTTCTCGAGGGCAACTTTGCTCCTTATGTGGCAGAAGTCATGGAGAAGATCGCTCTTCCTGGCCTCGCATTCTTCTTCCATGACCCGGTTAGGTACATGTCTGCCAAGCTGGTGCCTCAGCTCCTGAACTCGTTCAAGAAGGCTTACGGTAACCCGTCAAACGAGCTTGCCGGGCTCTGGGCCGGTACGGTTGACAAACTCCTGGAGGTACTGACTGCCGAGCCGGCTATCGATACTCTGGCTGAGATGTACCAATGCTTCTACGAGTCTGTAGAGTGCCTTGGTGTTAACTGTCTGACTGCCCAGCACATGGACAAGTTCATCGAGTCCGTCAAGTCGGCTCTCGACGACTACAAGGATCGTGTCCAGGAGCGTCTCGATGACAACGAGGGTGTCACTGCGGAAGATGCGGAAGATGAGGCTGAGGAGGTACTCATGGCGATCGAGGACGACCAGACGCTTCTGTCAGACATGAACAAGGCCTTCCACTCCATCTTCAAGTACCACGGTGCTGCCTTCCTGCGTCCCTGGGAGAGGCTCATGCCAACGTACGAGAGCTTCCTCAACAATGCCCAGGATCCTACACAGCGCCAATGGGGCCTTTGTATCATGGACGATGTGCTCGAGTACTGCGGTCCTGAATCCATCCACTACGCTAACTACATCATGACACCCCTCATTGATGGGTGCCGCGACGCATCCCCGGCTATCCGGCAAGCGGCTGCGTACGGCATCGGAGTTGCGGCTCAGAAGGGCGGACAGGCTTGGGCGCAGTTCCTGGGTGGCTCAGTCCCGGCTGTCTTCCAGGCGACGCAGGTTCCCGATGCTCGCAATGAGGATAACGTGTACGCCACCGAGAACGCCTGCGCGGCGCTCGCTAAGATCCTGCACTTCAACCCAAGCCATGTGCAGAACGTCGACGCTGTTATCATGCAGTGGATCAACACCCTGCCCGTTACGAATGATGAGGAGGCCGCTCCATATGCGTACGCATACCTGGCTGAGCTGATTGAGAAGTAAGCATATTCGATACCGCCACTCCTTGTATATATATACTAACATGTTTGTTCAAGGCAACACCCTGCCGTCGGTCAGCAGCCTGACAAGGTCTTTCTGTACATCGCTCAGGGCCTCGAGGCCCAGACCTTGACATCTCAGACTGCACAGCGGGTGTGCACCACTGCAAAGGTCCTCCTGCAAGCGACTAGCACAGACCCCACGCCGCTTTTGCAGCAGTTCACGCCAGACGCTCAGCAGGTGATCATGAGTTTCTTCAACTAGGGTTTGACTGTGACTCCACCCAACGCAGCACCGGCGACAGAGCTAGCATCAGGCCCGAGCACGAATCCGTCCGCGATCGGCTTCACGATGTTGGGCTTGCCGTAGGAATGGCGAAGGCTGATTGATACACCTTAGCTGGGATAGTCGGGAAAGGCTGTTCCGCATGTCGGACGAGGACTGGATGGTGGATATTACTTCACCTCACTGGCAGGTCAAAGCCTAATTGCTTTGTAGGAAGATGGAGAAGGGAGGCCGGAGCCTGTGTGGATGGATGTAGGAGTCGAGGCTCGAGAACGAGCGTTCGAAGGTGAGAAGGACCGTGGAAATCCGGGATGTTCATGTAGGGCGTCAGGCCGAGTGGCTTGATGCAATGTGGGCGATAAGAAGACAGCAGTAGACGTCTGAAGATACCAAATTATTCCTTCCCATGTTGTTTTCGAGATTTATCATGAGCGTTTCCCGCCTGCCCTCGCATGACATGTTTATCTTGGGTGCTAATGCCTGTCCGTACTTCTTTTGAAGCTATTTGGTCCCTCTCCAAGTAGTGCATGTGTGGCCATACTGGTGGCAGCGACCAAGTAGATGGCTTGCAAGTCTAAATTGCAGTCATTTTACACTGTCCATATGGGGTCTGGCTACGACACGCACCTAGTAATGGCAAGTTTCATGTTTCTAATTGTCGATTCTCACTCTCACTAAGACCTAGAACAGTGCTGTCCATGCCAGACAACCGAACGAGTACTTTGCTTGTCTAATCCCCTCTGAGCCAAACTTCATGTTTGCCATGTTTCGCCTGACAAGGGACAATTGCAGATCAGTCAAGAGCCAGGTTTATCTCGATATGGACCTCCAGGCCTAAGTGACGACGTCTTCCTACCAGGCCTGGCCCGGCATTAAGCTACTCTGCCGGCGTCTTCGACCTCTAGGAGACCCATCATTGTAGCTATGCCCCTCTTATGTATCGCGTCCCGCATTTCAACGAACCTCTGTGGTGCTCGGTATCGTTCTTCTTGAGGCGGCCATTTATTCCTGCACTTGATGAATCTCTTATGGCTACGCGGGTTCCCCATACCTTACAAGAGCCTGGCTTTCATCTTGGTGAGAGTCTCTGTGGCGGTGCGACTTCTTATGGCGATGTGGCTTGCTCTGGTGCTCCTCGCCTCCTCGCAGAGCTGACCGGAGCTCCTCGATGCATTCGCGGGCCTCTTGCTCCCGGCACGGGTGCCACTTGACCTTCCAGAGGATGCGGCCATCCAGGTGCTGTTCTTTAGTCTCTGTTGTCTTGCACCTGCTCTTGCACTGGCAATGAAACGACTTGTAGGTTTCCGGGATGGGAGAGTCTTCCCACTGGCTCTTGTCGACATAGTTCAGTAAGGGGTTCTCCGCGAGGATCTTGTCCCGGTGGCTGGAATGTTTGGGCATGATGCTGGATGTATGATGCCTGGTGAGCGACCGGACAGACAGTCTGAGTTAGCCGGGCGTGAGACAGGGGAGCAGCGGTAATTTGCCCGGCGGGAGAGGAATGCTTCAGTCAAGAGCAAGATTCCCGTAATACGTTCGGGGTGCTGCTTGTCTTTGGCAAATCGATCGACTTCTAATGAAGTGTCCGTTGATGTTTGGCTGGAATCGCGGTGGGGATCCTGGGAGAGGGCGCGCTCAACACCGAGAACTTATACCTCCCATCTGATGCCTCTCACCGCAACCAGTGACGGGCGAACTGTTGTCAGTGGAAGGCGACATGATAATTTTACCGAGCCTACGGCAGTTTGGAAAGGCGACGCCTGTGACGGCGAGCATGCTGACTCTCACGCCCTTGAGCCCAGTGATCTGGGGCGGAAGAGCAGTAATACTGGGCGCCCCGTCTACATCTTCATCGCTTATGGCAAAGAGTCCTAGACAGCATGGTGTACAACTTCACATGTGCATGTGGTTTATTACAGCCACATAGATTGCCTGGAGGCCAAGATCAAGATCATGGGGTTTTTACCAAGAATACGTACTCGAGTATGTCAGAGGCTCTGGTAGGCTCGTGTAAGCGGAACATGAAAGTTTATTCTCAGGGACGTATAAATACTAAGAGCACTCGGTCCTAGTCGAGTTTTGATGAGCAGGGACACTGAAGAAGTAGCATCTACGCCATTAGAGACAACTCAGGGGTCACTAATTCGCTTTACCTCGGTTTCGGAAGTGACCAGATCGACTAGAAGTACCGGGGAGTTCGGAGACGATGCAGCGTTGGTCCCCCATTCCAACGTGGACGGACTGTTAACAGCTTGACGAACTGCTTGGACGCCGGGAAGGGCTACCCCCGAGGCAGACGTCCTGCGGGCCAGGCCTCTCGAGATCTCCAAGGGCTTCCCAGCCTTTGACTGGCGGGTTGTGTGGGTTATGAGGTGAGATATATGAAGCAACCACGTAACAAAGCGAGGAAGAGGATCGAGACTGCGATATCTGGAAACATGCTATGATGTAGGTCATTGTCCGTGCGTGGCTGCTGCGTTCGAACAGGCCGAGATGGCCAAGGGATCCAGAACGAGAGAGTTGTCATGGGGCACTTGAGCCACTTCCTAGCTGCCAGACTGCGTGAGAAGCGATCATTGACCTCGAGTCCCCTTATAGGTCGGCTTCCCCGCGTCGTGCCAGATTTGCAAGCCGGGACTCATGATATACGTTGGTTTTATCAGGGCCATGCTTCTCGTCTTCGATATGGAAGTCGACGCGGTGAGGCCGTTCCTTGGTAGAGCCATATAGAGTAAGCCAAGTATCATGTTGTTTGATCATAGGCTCGAACCTGAACCGAGGTTCATTTTCGCCATGCTGGTGATGGGTTCGACAAATACAGACATTTAGATATACGTTGAAACGTTGCTGCCGTCCCGTCCAAGGCCGGTGTTCCCACAACAGCCACGGGTGGACAGCCGGGTCTTTGGCCTATGGAGGTTGGCACGGGTTCAAAGGAAAAGACACATAGATGACATTCTGAGGAATAATTAGGTGAAGGGGTCTTGGGATCCGGCGTGTGGTGCGGCTGAGTTCTCTGGGTCTGGCAGCATCATGAGGGCGGGCTTGTAATTGTGGACCACAGGATGATAAATGACTGCGTCTTGGGGGAATTGTGAGGAAGACGAGAGCCTGGCGTAAAAACAGCGAGGATATCACACCTTTTCAACATATGGGAATGATGACAATCCCGCCGGAGTTCTGTGGAAGTGGCGCAGACATGTAAATATTCACGGAGGGCATGGTTTGATGTCGGGAGGAGAAAGGAATACGGACTCGTAATTATTTAGTTAGATACGTGAGTGCCTACTTAAGTAGGTACTTAGTATGTAAGTTGGTCCAAAGATGTCATAGCCTTTTCTCCAAAATTAGAAACACTACTGTGGCTAGTACCGGTATGTATGTAAGACAGGAACCGTGCTTGTGGCGCCCACTTCCTTCCCGATTTCCCTCTGCGGGCCACACGTGACAGAACGGCAGGGGTGCTGGGGTCTGTGAAAACACCTCACGTCGTTCCTTCTCTGTTGGGTTCCAGAGACTACTTACCTACCTAGGTACCTAGGTACTTAAGTAGATAGATACACCAACACCCGCTTAGGTAATCCGCCATATAAGGTATTGATGTGGGCACGTACTTTGGTAGTACAGCACTCACTCACACTCATCTGCTCTCATTCATCTGCTCTACTTATGTCTTCTTGAACGGGGATCGAAACAACTGCCATTGAATGGTTGCTCCCTCCACCTGATCAGATCTGGAAATTTGGCCCTGATGATACCACTACGGCATCTCCGTTGACTGACTGAACTCAGCGTTGCTCATCGTGTCATCGCAGCTGGCCGACCACTACTGTATCACGACATATCATTCTTGTCTCGTCTCGTTCTACAAGGCGACAAGACAACTCGTCTTCTCCGTGTTGACTCTTGACTCGCCAGGGCCACTCCCCCGGTATTGCGTACTGTGTACTAAGCGTATGACCACGCCAGAGTGGCGGTTGTGCTTGGAAGTGCTACACGGCGAGGGGATGCAGCAATCAATGCTGTAGAACACCATTTGACTGCAGCCGTCCCGCATCGAGGCGCTTGGCCAGCTTGTACCACCGACGACTGCGACATACATACATGCCATCTCAGAAGCCAACCTCAGTGGTCACCCCGAACCATTCGTCATTTACCTATCTATGCTCAGTTACAGCGACTGAGACTGCCGTTGTTTTGACAGCCTGGCCAAATATCAGATCGTGCAGCTTCCTCGCGTCACGTCAATCTCCGCCCCGCAACTTAGTGACGTCCTCATTCTGATAATCCAGGATCTGCCCTGTCCTTCCTCGCCCCGACACCATCTACGCGTTTGGGATCAATAAGCACGAGCCTGCAGTACGTGTTGGCACTGCTGCTGGTGGCGTTCGCTTTTTGTTCCAAGGAATACAGCCCCACTATCAGCATACTGAATCCTCCTCGCCTTTCCCGAAGTGCCGGGTCAATTAAGTGAGATAGATCTTCATCTTTCCTGCTGGCCAATCGGTGGGTATGTTATTTCCCTTCCCGTCGTGCAATGATTCCTCAGGCAATTAACGACCAAACGGTCCCAGGTACATGTCAGCGAAATCGCTCTGTTCAGGGCGCACCGAGATGATATGGTGTAGCCCGGCTGCCGAGATAATCTCAAGCTGTTCTGTCCGGGCATATCACCTTGCATTCTGAATCTCACTCATCCCAGGCAACATTTTACCATTCATCTGAATTAGGAAGTCTCCACGCCTTAGCACAAAGGCGACTTAGGATCTCTAAGGAACGACCTCGAAATTCCGCGGCGGCCCCGCTCAGTACAGACCCCCGAGTGCTAATTGATGAAGGAGCACCATCAACGCCATTTACCAGCGAGTCTTCCCTGTTGAACCTGTCTGGAATTAACCCCATCTGGCATCCACAAAATCCACCTTCTCCAGGACCGCTGTTGGCGCACCAGCCCCGACCAACCGTGACCAGCCTGAATCAGTCGCAAGCCGCTGGGGCTGCTCACGGGCTTCCTACCAAAGGGTCGACTTGCAGGGGTCTCCAACGAGAGCAAGGCATTGATTTACCTGAAGAGTACGAAGTACCTCGGATCTGTTCGGTCCTTCAACTGGCAACTCCTCCCGCAGTTGGAACAGGGTTGTAACGTGGGTACCTACAAACATCCGCCTCTTCCACATGCTACTTTTGGCTGCTGGGCCCCCTCCAGGCAGTACTTAGTGCTCCAGATAATCCCTAAGGTGCCATCCAAATACGGCTGCCACCCACTATGATACGACACCATTACATTCGGACTACCTAGGCACTCTTGCATGAACGCAACGCTACCCGAACTTTAGCACAGACTTACCCTCGGATCGTACTGTCTTTCAGTCTTGTGTCTCCTTGTCCTCGCGCTAGCTCAGTGGTCTCGCAAGAAATCCGGTCGGGCCCGTTTATGTCACGCCTCCTCGAATTCCTATAACTCCTTCCGATATCCCTTATGACCACGCACTGGAGGACAGAACCCATCATGGACAACCCCCTCACAAGGCCGAGTGCCCACGGTTTTCAGAAGCCGCAAGTCTTCATCAAAGTTGAGTTTGGAGTATCATGGTCTCCTCAGCATGCTCCTCGAGCCCATGGATACGAATACAGATCACGCGCTCTGCGAGAGAGAGCTCCCGACTTCCCTAGACATGTGCCGGCACCGACAACTAATTATCTCGCCGCCTCGTCTATACAACAATTCCAGGAAGCTCAAGTGCCTCAGTTCTACCATCAGGCACACCCAGAGCAAATGCAGACGCAGCAATCTTCGGCACACCACGACCACAACTCTCGACAAGCTTTTTCGCAGCCAAAACCTCAACGCCGTCGAGAGCATCGCTCGAGACAGGTAGAGTTTGCCCCGGAGCCTGAATTTTCCCAACGGGAGCGGAGGGTGTCTCGCGATGAAAGGACAGCATCGTGCGACCGACACGAAAGAGGACAATCCGCACCGCCTCCACTCAGCGACAACCATTGGGATGTCGTTCAGCCACGAGCAGAAGCTCAATGTTCGGGAGGCTCCTCAACAGCTTGTGCCACCGTGACTCGTCCAGTTTCCAATATCTGGAAAGAGTTGCCCGAGATACCAACACGGTTCCGGCTAGGGGAAGAAGGAATGCCATGGGAATCGTGTAACATCCCGGTGGGCTGGGAGACCTACTTCGAGCCAGATCCACTACTTCAGCCAGCGTCTTCCCGGGCCTCGCCTCATCCCCAGCATAATCAGCTGTACCAGGAGACGCCACCTGCCCCAGAGAGAAATCTCACCAGTCCTATGGTCGTCAGAACTGAGTCACCCATCGGGTCGCCACAGTACCGAAGTGAAAATCCCGAGCGAGTACGCGAACTGGAGGCACTTGGGTCGGCGATGATGACGGTGGATAATGGCTTCGAGAACCAGTGGTGGAATCAAGGCGAACGACAGCCTATGCCGACTGCGTTGCATCCTCCGCCGACTACGCACGACCAGGTTCGCGAGCAGCTGGCGCTGGGCTGGGCAATGGCCCAGCTGCCCCCTGGATCTGTAGGCGACGATGTTTCTTTTGTGAATCCGGAACAACAAGGACCTGCTACGCTCCCCAACATGGTGGTCTCTCCTGTTTCGAGCTACAGTGGGCCATCGATTCAGCCTGGCTTGAGTAGGACGCTGTCGACGCGGTCGGATGAGCTGTGGTTCACTGGTGGAAGGTACGCGTAGTGTCTAATTGGACGACAAGTCAGGACACTGGAGGGTTGAAAAGGCAATCTGCACATATCCCGATGCCGAGGAAGAAGCAGAGCAGTTCTGCTATTGGGGCCGAAGATCTTGGGAGCAAGTCGTACCAAATTGGCTTGGGCGACTGCCACCGATGCACGATCAAAATCCGGGAAAGTCACTATTACGGAGCGTCTGGGGCATTCAGGGGTCGATGGGCATTATTCACGATTTGGTGAGTTTATTGGTGTTTTCTTTTGGAGGCTAAAGCTACCGTGGCCAAGAGCTCTGCAGGGGCTGCGGAAGATGGGTAGCACGACTGGCTGGTAGTATTTTCCAAATGTCTAATATTGTTGAAGGCTTCTGAAAGGACAGAGCCCTGGAGCCACTCTCGAACCACGATTTCCATTCATCGTTTCCTGTGAAGGCTCAATTTGCCCAAACTTCTTCCCGTTCCGGAAGGTATGAAACATGCAGGACAATTACGGCACAGCGCTTGGTGCATATAGGCAACAAGATTTGATGATACCGATATAGGACTTGACAGCTTCTGGCCCCTCCGGGACAGCATAGCACATGACCATTAAAAGTACTTCTTCCTTGTGCATGCCAAAAGGGGCAAATAGTGGAACACAGTCTCGAGTATCCTATGAAACGTAACGCTGTGGGAAAATGTAGCAGCGACCGAGGGTTCTATCAGCTTACAGCCAGTAGTCCGCTTCTGCTATTGTATCGTCCGAAGCCGGTCGATGAAATGATGTGACGCCTGTGTATCGTAGTGCTTGTGTTGAACTTGTCCTCATTGTGTACTGATAGATGGATCACCCCCCGCCCCCCGTCGTCACTGCATAGGTTTGTGACACGCAGGGAGGGTATCACAGCGTCTCGCCGCCCCAAGTGGTCGGTGTGAGAACTACTGCAGCCTAGAAATACTCATGTTGCCGTTCTCGGATGACGATCTGGGGCTCTTTACCGCCGTTGGGGCGAGACCGTGGATCGCGACCTCCGCAAGGAAGCTCACGTTACTACCCACCTTGGACTCAGGTATAAGGATTTCTACTTGATGGGTGAGGTCGTTTCTCTCCTCTGGGTTTCGTCCCAAGCGTCTGGAATCCAATCACTACGATTGGCCCCAAGAATTCACAGGAGCAGACACAAGGCTCGAAGTGTATTTGATCTCAACCCATTTGTAGACCTCTTCCAGATGTCCCCTTTCCACCCCTTAAGAGTTGGCCCTCGAAGTCAGGACCCGGAGTAACGCTACCTGACGCCAGTAGATCTTAGACTCCCTCCACTGATTCTTCAGACTTTTATTACCCCACGCGGTCTGGGTGACTTGACATGATGCACAGCAACAGGGAGGGCATGGGGTGCACTGCCGATTAAGGGTCGCACCGAATTTCATCTGCATTACCGCTCACTTGCTGGTTTTCCTATTTTTAGCACAGCTGGAATGTTTGCCAATCCAGGAGTCTTCTCAACACAAGATCCAGATCGAAGAGTTCAATATACCGTATCGGTTGGAACTACAGTATCAACAACGTTTGAAGCCAACCCAGGGGCTCGAGGCAGCAAGGTGAATATATCGGGCTGGGGATGTACTTAGGGTCCATGATATGTTTCACCTCTCGAAGTTACGTTTCAATGTGAAGCCAAGGTACTAGTCTGTAGGCAGCTGACTTCCCGGGGTGGGAATCCCCGGTCTCTTCATGGGCAGAGCTATGTAGAGCAGCAGCCTTGGAAGTCCGAGTAGTGATGCGATGGCGTGTTGTTGATCTGTGCAGACTTGTCAAAGGCACTTGCAGGCCGTGATGTGCAACACTGAGTTGTTTGCCAACAACAAATGGATCTCTAGATCATCACCCCGGTCGACTCCATACGTACCAAGTCCCGACGGGTACGCAAGAGGTCTTCGAGTCTCGGCGACCCTGCGGAGCCGGCAGACTTCCAGGATGGAGTCGAGATACTTCTTTGAGTACTAGAATGACTAGGGGTCTACGCTTATACCAGTACTTGTAGATGACCTCAGGACCGTCCTTTCACCTGGACACCAGCCTGGAGGCCACCACAACCCCCCGGAGAGCCATTCAAGAAATTCCCAGTAGCAGTCGGAGGGGTCCATAGAGGTTTTCCCTGCGATTTGAATGCTCGAGAGGGTGCAAGTACACAAAATGCCCATCGTTCGGGACCCGCCCGGTCGCGTCGAGTGGCGTGCCCCCTTTTTTCCAGGCAACCGAATTCTCGAACCTCCGACTGGACGAGGCCGGGACCGGGTGTTCAGCCCACGCAAGCTACGTTTGATCTGATCGCCGTCATCTGCGGGATTCGTGCACGCGGGTATCGAGCTCTGGTGGTGGGGTGGGTGTGTAATCTATTGGGAGGGATCTTCTGTGGAAGAAAACAAGGAAACAGAATCTGCAGCCGGGGTTGGAGGAAACCGACCCGTTGTTGCTGTCCCTGGAGATGGTATGATGTTGGAGATATCTTTGTTTCACTAGGTATGCCATATGTGACAGTGTAACATCGAATTGTCGGCGGTGGCTGTGGCGTCTACCTAAGTACCTAGGGTATTGAGGCATGTAGTCATACCTAGGTATGTGTAGGTCCACGGGATGTTCGCAAGCAGTCTAAGTGGCCCATGGGTTGTCCCATCAGAGGTACGGTTTCGTAGTCGTACTGAGTAATCGGAATTGTGCAATTAAAAAAAAGAAGCACATAACAAACCAGAACTGGAAATTGAAGGCCATACAGGCGGGATGCAAGACATGTTGTACGTGCTATTTTGGTATCATTGTTTCTATTCGATGTTGTACGCCCCGTATAAGACGTGTGATAAGAGGTGTCAAGGGTTGTAAGTCTTTTTCACTCGGGTATTTATCCCCAGAAGAGATCGTGAAAGCTGTGCACAGATATCTGATACCGACTAGTTCATACGGTAATTAAGTAGCCATGACAGCCGCAACGTGATGCGGTAAATCGGTTTACGTAGGCGCATAGCCCCAGTTCTGGGAACATTGAGACGTCTGCGGTCATTACATCAAGGCCGAATCTTTGGGCCATTCTCACATCATCACCATCCCGCTGATATACACAAGTATGTATGAGCTCTTACAAGGCCTGGTCTCACAAGAACCGACCCCGGGGACTTCTGTTAGTTGTTGTGAGGACTTAACATGCACCAGAAGCAAGGGAGATCGTGCGAATCCTTTTGGCAGTGGAGGTCCTCAAGCCTTGGCTCTTCATTGATTATCGTCGTGTGCTAATGTCAGTCCTGAGAGTTCGCCAAACAGCAAAATTTTCCAAAATTGGCATCGTGGGGGCGGGTTCCGCCCTAGAGTCTCAATTTGCATATCACCTCTTTTCGGCTCTCTGGCCCCTTCTTGATCACCAGCTGGCGGAAGGTCTTCGCTGGACATCTAGGTGGACATGGAACCTCCAAATCCCCTTGGTTCTAAGGACACGCCGGCCCTGATGGATAAGGCGTAGCTCAACTCTCCTCTCGTAGCGTTGAGGGTGGAGGTTGGGTATATGTATAGTCAATTCAGCATTAACTAAGTATACATGTGATGTGTCTATGCTTTAGGAGCGGGTATTCGACGTGAGTGAACGAGCCATTAGTTCGGTGATTTCTCTTGCTCTTGTAATATCATTATGCTTGAGCGATCTCTCTAATTTTTCATCCATGAGAGTATTGTATTCTTGATTACTCCCAGTCATCGATTTCACTCCGCGTGGAAGGCTGATAGTGGTACCTGATCAAAATAAGAAAACAGGTGATAAATCCGGTCATGGTCCAGTCTCTTAGTTCGTCTTAATTCCTCTAATTAATGGTAGTCTCGTATAATATATACCCTAGGGTATACAGGTCATTCAATAGCTCAGCGATTGAGTCGACTTGTGCGCATCCACCTAGAGGCAGACACTGTGGTTTGATTGCTTAATATTGTCATAGACGTTTGACTGAATATTATCCACTTCACATCCATACCCAGGGACAGGAGCACTGATAAACAATATAGGCTTCAGAGCCCGGAGGCGCAGATTGCATATGAAGCTTGAGCCTGTGGACAGAGAACCCTGCTATTCAGATGGTAGCGACTGACTGGTACCCCGGGCGTATATACTGATCAGCGATAGGAGATGTAATATCAAATATGTATCAAAATTTGTGCATTCCAATTATATTATTATAGCTCACCGGTACATGGGTACTGATGGTCTGCTGGAGGAGGGGGGCAAAGGCAACGATTCTTCTTCTCTCTGCATATTTCTTCAGATTCTGCTTGATTTGAAGTCCCTATGCGTGCATACATACGAGAGACCTGATGTTGAGAAACTGAATCTTGGTTCGAGTCGCAGTCTAGATTGTCCCCTTACCTAGGCTCTGTGCAGGTGATCCTTTGATAGCACATTGAAAGATATGATAGGCGACGTCCTATGTACGGTCACTCATTGCAATCTCTCCACATCCAACTGTAAGACCAGATCTGTTGCCATTTACCTAGGGAACGGTCACCCTTTTAGTTGGTTACTTTCAATGGTCTGTTTTTCTATTTGGACCACGCTTGACTGATCTGAAAATGGATGAGAGCATCCAAGAACTTCCGGTGAGTAGCGATTGTAAATAGAGATTACCTTCAATTGGTCTAAGTATAACACAATGTGCGGCCTAACGCTTCCTTCCTACTGATCTGCGGCAGTCTTATCAACTGATACTTCTCAAGTTTGTGTGCATGTATTGGCTATGGCCCGGGGATGTATAACGACAATACTCCATCCTGACATGTGATGCGACGACATAGAGAAAGTGATAAGAGGCAATCGTATGGAGTAATTATCGTCTCAATGAACGATCTAGGATTTGAAAAGCAAGGCGTTTGACTCTGGCATCAGTGTGGTTCATCTTGATTCCTACTTGAGCTTCTTTGAAGATTAGAAATGTCCCAAATCATACTGTCTATGAGTTTGCAGATTCTTGTTTGACTGCCTCGCCTGATAGCTCTAGTAGGTATTATGGTTCCTCACATACATATCGCTACTCGGTACTTAGGTATATATGCAAAGTCACCTCTCTGGTCTCCCAACTAAGATGCCCAACTAAGATGCCCAACTGAGATGCCCAACTAAGATGATAAGTCCTAAGTATGAAGAAGTGGGGTTAGAGAAGGCAGTGCATGCCATGGAAGGGGGAGAGAATTGCTAATGGTGTCTCTGCGCCGGAGATGATTCTACGGCGCACGTCTATGTTCAGCATGAGCCGAACATGACCAGCCTTGATGTCTCAGCCTGAGGTTATGGATAAGCGCCACCCCCGCAGAGACGAGTGAGTGGCAGTGCACGGCATCGACGCCAACAGGATTGTCCAGAGTGCTGTTACAGCTCTCTCTTTCCCGTTGAAGACACCATCGATGGTTCTCTTGGTTCCCCTCTGCTTCCAGGAGCCTTAGATCTCCCCGGGCCTGGTATCAGACCGCCCGCATAGAGCTGGGGATAGTGGTGGGAAGACTTGTTGCACAAGATTCATTTCTCCAAGGAGATGCGAGTAGCTCCCTGCAGTGTCGAAGCTTGACAAGGTTGTACATGTGTGAAGGACGGTGGCATGGTGGCATCAAGGTGAACATCAGCTCAAACGCGCGGGGCTTAGCTAGCTGTGTGACAGTTTGCAAGTCGTCATGCTCGTACAGGTAGGTAGGTACATGGATGTTCCTGTGCTCCTGCATCAACGGGGGCCACTCGAGAAGGTACTAAGTAGGTAGGTATATACCTAGGTATGTAGTTGAATGATTAGGAAGTAGGTCGTTATTTCGAACAACGGCTGCGTGCCGAGGCTTTAATTGCCATTTCTCAGCTGACACATGATTGGTTCTTTCCCCTCTCCAAGGCGGTGACAGTGGGGATCGCCCAGGGCAGGGTCTACAGTATACTGTGTACTAAGCTCAATGACTCCGCCGAGAGCCCAGTGCCGACATCAGTGAGTGGGTGATCTGGGCCTGACTTAGACTTTTACTACCCATCGTTACTGTGCAAGCTGCTAAGTAAGCTGCTAAGTAGGTACCTGCTCCACTCTCGACCGCATATCTAACGCACGCGCACTTTACTCACACTGGCTAGCTAATCTTCGAATTTCCTCCCGCGCATCGCCCCGTTTCACCGTTTCGCTGTTTCACGATATCACTGTATCACTGTATCGCCATATCACCATTGTCACGGACGACTCGCCATCTATCACAGCTGCTTGCCCGACCAGCCGCACCTTAGCACCATCCTTTATTTTTATTTTTTTATTTTTTTTTACGACCACCCCCGCAACCTCCTCCTTTGTCGTCCTTTTTCGCATACCCGCGCCGCGCCTACCCAGCTTTGCCCGTGGTCGAGCCCTCGAAAAGTCCAAGAATACCATAGTCACACACAGATTCCCATCCCCACCCGACCGACCGCCCGCCCTGTACATAGCAGTGTCGACAAAACAATTTCGGCATCTCGCCCCGCCTCGCCAGTTCATGTCCACGCCGCCGCCGCTATCGAGACCCTAGGGCGACCCTTGGCCCGACGTTATCGAACCATATGCTGCTTGCGAGAACAGCCCCGTCCCTCGAGATCAACATCACCTCGACACCTTCCTCGTCCGCCCATCAGCGGCAAGACTCTTCCGACCATTACTACCAAATGCGGCCTCCAACATGAACAACTTCTACCAGAACCAGCTGGCCCAGGCCGCTGATCAGCAGCGCCGCCAGCACGCCGGCCGGCCAGGCAATATCATGATCCCGAATACGAACCCAGGCCTCCAGAACACTCAACGCTCGCCCCGCCATACACAGCCTATGATGGGTGCCATGTCCCCAGATGCACACATGATGGGCGCCGACCTCCTCGACGATATCATCTCCCAGAACACAGAGACAAGGAGGCGGCAGAGTGTACCCCAGCCCTTCTCGCCGCACCAGCCCACCCACGACGACACCGACAGGAGGATGTCCATGATGGAGTTTGGGAGCAATAACGACAATTACAGGGGCTTCCAGTTTGGCACTCCTCTTCCTACCTCGGCCCCGCCCTCCTCTATGGCCGATGGCTTGCCTTCTTACGGCAACATGCCCTCAATGAATTCGCCCATTGCCATGCCTCCTCACTCTGGCGCCTTCATGTCCGACCCAACCGATTTCTCGAATATGTCCTCGGATGTCATGAACAACATGATGAGCTTCTCCAACCTCAGCATGGGTCAGATGTCCTCCGACCCGAATGGCATGGGCCTCTATACCAACTCAGACCTGAGTCCCCATTTTGGAAACAGTGGCATGGACCCGGTATCGCCCGACTTCGCAATGGACATGAACGCGGACGATCCCATGGGCGGAGCTACCACCAGGACGCCGGCCTCGCTTGGGATGCACAGTGGTGGCAGCGACATGATGAGTGTGGCTGGGCAGTTCGGGAGCAGCAGCTCGGGCACCCCTCAACAATCGCAGCATGGGGGTAGTACACCGGTGCCTACCTTCAATATGACACCGGGATTATCGCGCGAGATGTCAAATGCGACTTCCTTCCACCAGTCGCCAGTATCACCTGTATCACAAAGCCTGAGCACCCCGAGACCCAGCGCGGCCCCCGATACCCCCATGGCCGCTGCAGCACCCTCATCGTCAGTCGCGACACCAAGCGACGTGAAAGCGGAGCCTAAGAATATCTATTCCAAAACCGGCTTCGACATGATCAGAGCTCTGTATTACGTGGCGACGAGGCCCAACCCGGAGATCCAACTTGGCGCCGTGGACTTGTCTTGCGCTTTCGTCGTTTGCGATGTGACATTGAACGACTGCCCCATCATTTATGTATCAGACAATTTCCAAAACCTGACGGGTTACAGCCGGCATGACATCTTGGGCCAAAATTGCCGCTTCCTTCAAGCCCCTGACGGAAAGGTTGAAGCCGGTACCAAGAGAGAGTTTGTCGCAAACGAAGCAGTGTACAATCTCAAAGAGAAGGTACAGGAGAGGAAAGAGTGTCAGCAGAGCTTGATAAACTACCGAAAAGGCGGCAAGCCCTTCCTAAACCTCCTCACGATGATTCCCATCCCTTGGGAGACAAAGGAAATGCGATATTTCATCGGGTTTCAGATTGATCTAGTAGAGTGTCCCGACGCCATCTCGGGCCAGGAGATGGGCAAGATGGAGGTCAACTACAAGCACAGTGATATCGGGCAGTACATATGGAGCCCCCCAACCAGCCAAGTCGACCCAAGCGCCGGCCAGACGATCCCTCCTGACGATGTGTCGACGCTTCTGCAGCGGTTGAAGCCAGGGGGTTTTGCTACCATGGGTGACTGGCACAAACAGCATTGGGACAAGATGCTACTGGAGAATGCGGATGACGTTGTGCACGTATTGACGCTCAAGGGAATCTTTATGTACCTGTCACCATCCTGCAAGAAGATCTTGGAATACGACACGAAGGATCTTGTTGGCAACCAGCTATCTTCGATATGCCATCCGTCAGATATCGTCCCCGTGACGAGGGAGTTGAAGGATGCGGCCGTTGGAAACAATGTCAACATTGTCTTTCGCATACGGAGAAAAGAGAGTGGCTATACCTGGTTTGAAAGTCATGGCTCACTATTCGCGGAGCAAGGCAAGGGTCGCAAGTGCATCATTCTGGTGGGACGAAAACGGCCAGTTTTTGCTTTGAGCAGGAGAGATATCGAGCGCAACGGCGGCATCGGGGATGGCGAGCTCTGGTCGAAGCTTTCGACCTCGGGCATGTACCTGTTCGTCTCGTCCAACTGTCGATCGCTACTGGACTTACACCCCGAGAACCTCGTGGGAACCAGTATACAGGACCAAATGCGCAAGGAGACGAGGCCAGAATTCGGCCGCTCAATAGAAAAGGCTAGAAGAGGAAGGATCGTCGCGTGCAAACACGAGATCCAGAACAAAAGGGGCCAGATATTGCAAGCCCAAACGGTCCTCTATCCCGGCGATGCCTCCGAGGGTCAGAAACCAACCTTCCTCCTGGCTCAGACGAAACTATTGAAAGCGTCAAGTAGAGCCCTAGCACCTGCCTCCTCCGTGGGCAGGCCCGCACCCGCTCTAAATGCTGGACCACCAGAGGACCCGACACAACCCTCACACGGCTCCCTCGCCTCGCCAGTCCGGGCTAGGTCTATTTCGGGCCCAGAACAAGGCGGTACATCAGCCCACCAAGGAGGCGGCTTGTCTCTGGGGTCCCAGGATGCGGCACTTGCCAGCGACGACAACATTTTTGACGAGCTCAAGACGACTCGATGTTCGTCTTGGCAGTACGAGCTACGGCAAATGGAAAAAGTAAACAGGCTGTTGGCTGAGGAGCTGGGCCAGCTGCTGAGCAATAAGAAGAAACGGAAGCGGAGGAAAGGTGTGGGCAACGTCGTCAGGGATTGCGCAAATTGCCATACGCGCAACACGCCAGAGTGGAGAAGAGGGCCAAGTGGACAGCGAGATCTGTGCAACAGCTGTGGGCTGCGATGGGCAAAACAGGTAAGCACGCGACCTTCCATGAACACCAAACCGAGATCCTTGGTTCTGCCCCCAAAGTTCCAATATGCATTTCGTATCACTGGCTGATCGTTCACGTTACAGACTGGAAGAGTCTCGCCCCGCACCTCCTCTCGCGGTGGGAACGGCGATACGTATTCCAAGCAGTCGAACTCGCCCCGCCACTCCTCACCACTGCACCGTGAGGTTGCCAATGCTATGAACCCCTCTGGTGGATCCCAGTCCCGGTCCCAAGGCGGATTTGCCAACAGTATCGGTGACAATGGCAAAACTACACAATCCCCCAGCTCATCAAATGCGGCGAACAACACCATCAACAACACTACTGCGGGCAATGTCAGTAGCGGAGGCGGTGCTTCGACGCCTTCAAAGAGCGCATTCCCGCCACCCAGCCAGCCCCTTCTCGAGGGCGGCGCTGGTGCGGACGGGCACAGTATGGGGATGAGCAGTATCGCCGAGGAGAGGGATCTGACCGAGCAGCTCTAGTTGGCCAACGACCTTTTGGTGTGCTACTTCTTTTCTCGACCCTGATATCATCGACTATATCTCCTTCTTCCTTACCCATGTGCCAGCTGCAAGGGAGACCGCAATGGCAAATGTCAAGGGGGACAAGAAGACAACGTCTCTGGCCCATTAGACCACGATGGCCACCATCAACACACAACGCCGAGAAGTCGAGCAAAGGCGCTGTGCCAGAAGCCCCTCCTCTGAGGGTACCAGCTATGATCTCGCCCAAAAGCCTTCACTTTCGGTTTTACAGTGGGATCGCTGGGCTTGAATCATTATCAACCCTCCCCCCCCCGATGAATACTGGCCGCTGGGCTCTGTCATGTTTGAGATAATGGTCTCGTCTTTGGATTGTCCTTTGTTTTCTAGTTCATGAAATCGTTCGATCTGGCATATCATGAGTTGCTTGCACGAGATGCTTGACTTTGTCGCCGGATGTTGTTTGCATCTTGAAACCGCAAACGGATTTGATTTGTTGCCTTCGCCTTGTAAAGATGGGAAACAGCGGCAATATGATTGATTGTTTCCGCATGCGAGCACGCATTGCGAAGGTACAGGAGAAGGAGGGATTGCTTGAATATTACTAGACCTAGACCGCGCCTCTGCTATTCTTGTTTGTTTGGGTTGGACGCTTCCAGAATGGGCCGGCCGTACGCGCAGAGATCGGACCAATGGGTAATGGAGTATTTACCGGGCTGTTTTGGTGTTTTTTTTATTATCTTTCTTGTCTGGGGTTTGGGAGGAGCAAAACCAAAAACACGATGGCTACCGCAGAGGTTTTGGGTAAGAAAGGGGTTTGTTGGAATATGGGGTTTTACGAAAACACACGAGTCGCCTCTCTTTCTCTTGTTCATCTTCTTCTCTTCTCTTGGATACATACGTATGATACACCTCGGCACAGACACATACCCCTTCACTGCAGGCCTGCGGCGAAAATGCGACGCACACGCGTGGATAAACGAATGAATATACCCATATGGAATTTGACTGGTTCCACGCTGGCGTGACACGGGGCGCTGTCCCTTCAGGCAGGCTGGGCTGGAGATCTGGCGACGACATTTGGGCTGAAAACAAGCAAGGTCAATCCCTACTTACTCAAGTATACAAACAACCTGACCAGTCCGGTCCAAGTAATATGAGCTGTGCAGTAAATATCATATCACACTCGGTGGCAGTGTGGTTTGAGGCCAGGCTGTCTTCTCGAGTTCACTGTATGATTGTAGAGCGGATGAACACATAACCAAGCGGTAACCATATCATATCCTCCTGTCGGAGGATACTCTCAAGGTCATGTGATATCGCTTGAAGGAACAGGCTGATCTGTCGACCTCCCCCACGACCTCCAGTTACCGATGACCATGTTGCTTTCCTACAACCCCCATCCACATACGGGCCAGCACTGCAGCAAGGTCTGATCTTGCGTATCGGACAACTGCATTCCGGCGGCGTGACCTTGAGGATCTCGGGCTTCCGAGGAGTGATTTTGAAGGTATTCGGCTTGCTGCGAGCACAGAGTGCGCCACATCTCTTTCCTCTCTTCTTTTCCTCTCTGGTCTATATGTATGTCTCTATCTCTTCCCTTCTTACTACCTCCTATCTGCTCCTGCTCATCTTTTCGAGCTTTGCCCGAATGAAAGGCAAAGAGTCTGGGGGGTTGGGGGAATTGCAAACTATATGTTCTGCAGTTAGGATGGGAGGGGGGGTTGTGGGCATAACTATGAGCTGGCCTGGAGCAACTCCATGTTGTATGTTTAATGAGTTTACCTAAGTACTCGGATACTTGAACGGATCTGCATAGGGAAAGGGATCGAATTACCCGGTACTTAAGCTTCACAACAATCACAGCATTGTAAACCTCAGACTACTATCTTCCACTGTGCCGCCATTAGTTTCTGGTGAGGACTCCCCATGGGCAAATCCCTTACTTGATGTCAGGGATGAAGACGTCGTCATCAGTCCAGTCTTCCTCCTCCAGACCCATTCTTCCAGCCTCCTCTTCAGCGTGCTCGGTCTCTTGATTCTCCTCCTCGGCAGACCTCTCCGCGGGCGTCTTCTGGACACCTTCTTGGTAGGAACCTCCTTGAGACTTAGCATCTGAGGGTGTTGTGAGGACTGCTGAGACGGATATGGTGCTCACCAGCAGGGAAAAACAGGGCGGCTAGGGCCGACTCGGGAGGGAGGGTACTATGTTTGCTGTTGTTGAGTGGCGGCATGTTGATGTGTCTATGCGTATGTGTGATGTATGTATCTGCTTCTCCCTTCTATTGCTCGTCTTCTCTGAGTATTTGACTGTACACCTTTCTTCTCGGCGTGTCGAGGGCTCGATGGTAGTAGGTGTGTGGCGTCGCGAGGTCTCACAAACGGTCAGATGGCCCAGGGAGTGGGATTCTATAACAAGCTTGTATTCCTCCTGCTGGTAGCCGAGTGGTAGTTTGACGGCGAATAACAATGTAGCCGTCTTGAAGTTAGAGATGAGATGAAAAAGGTCTTGATGATGTCTTCTGATGCAGTTCGACAGATAGATGTTTCTGCTTTTGAAGGTGGAGATGGGATGAAAAGTCTTGTTTTGTTTCAACCTACTTCTCCCGTTTGCGAAGACCAATAGTTCCTGACATCTGTTTGCTGAAGATTACAAAGAATGGTTACTTCTCCATTGATCCCAAGTAAACAAGGACGGATCCTTTAGCAATACTTTATCCGTCCACTTGATTATATCAATACTCAAGTGGCAACCTGCGGTTGGAACTTGCTTGAACAACACTGGGTTTCAAAGCCATCATCTGCCTGGAACAAGAAGAACAGATGAACATATATGAGCAAGCAGAGCTCCTGAGAACGAGACGGAGAACAATCTCTCAGGGGCGCTGCCAATAAGCAAGCAGACTACGACTGGCTTTTGAGACCGAAGGGGGCGGGGCGCTGCGGCGTATCCTGCACATTGAATGTTAGTGAGCCAATAGAATATCGGCTGGAAGTGATACAACAAGATCCAAGAGACTTATTCCAACTTGGTATGTATTGTGAGGAGGCCGTTCGGTCTTTCAAGCCCACGCCAAGACGACACTGCTGCGATCCCCTCTCCATGTCAGCCAGTCTTCAGACGCACAGCAACGACGGAGCCGCATTGAAGTCCAGCTTCAGAGAACATGTCCATCCATTTTCTTTCTTTCGTGGCGCGAGGATAGCCTCCCATAAAGCATACATCAAAACAAATAAAACGCCATGCTCATGCAATCCAACCTGGCCGCTTCTCATTCCCTACTCCGTCCCAACATGGCCCTGGTTGCTCTATCACAATTTCATCTACTCTGCGGCATCCTCATCTACCCGTTGTCCCTCGTGCTATTTCCATTTTCTCATGGAACATGTCGTCTCTCTAGTACTGCAACAAATTGTCATTGCTGATCCCCTCAACCTGCAGCGTCGAGAACGCACAGTGCGCGTCCTTGATCGCCACTACCTCGTACGTACCCTCCTGGCTGGCCCGGACCGTCTTGCTGTACTGGTCAGAGACGTCGTGCCTCGTCTCGAGGACATGACTCCTCTGGCCCTTCCGCGCGTTCGTACTACGTGTGTACGTGAACTCAAAAGGTGGCGTGCCAGTGAATTCGAACAGCATCTCCACTTCTCCACCCTCGTGGATGTCTGACCGGACCGTCTTACCCTTGGATATTCGCACAGAGGGCATCGGGTGGATCGTCTTGGCGAGATTATATACCGCCTGACATTCGGACGCCTTGTCGCTAATGGAAGTGATGACGAACTCGCCAGGGTTCTCAGCCAGCCGGCGGAAGCTTGTCGTGGGCGACTTGGCCTTGCGCTGAGAGCCATCGAAATTATACCATACGTCGAACGGCGGGGTTCCCGAAAGGGTGTAGCCAATGCGTTCGCCCACGCAGTAGTCCTTGCGCTGTTCGAGTTCGTAGATGGCCGGTGCGTCGTAGAGCTGCACCTGGACAGACGGACCGCTTGTTTCGTAGGTGCGTCGGCATCCGTGAGAATCGGCGACCTGGCGGATGCGGACCGACTGGCCGCCAAGCTTCAAGTATTGCCTTGGGATTTCGATGTCGAAGCTGTTGGTCTGTATAGACGGGATGCGGTAGATCTCGACGGCTGCGGCGGATTGATGCTTGATCTCCACTTCCAGGGAGAACGGCGCTGTGCCAGTGAGCTGGATCGGTATTGTGTCCTCAACAGTTTGGTCTGCCATACACGACTTGTACGTTTGTCCCGGCTTGGTGAAGGAGGCCGCGGGCTTGGGGTTGACTTTCTGTTGGAGCCCGACCGGAGTGAACTTCCTATTGTCGCTGTAGAGGTTGTCGGCAAGAGCCTGGAACCGATAGTTGTATGTTCCTGCTCTCGATGTATCCATCTGTACCAAAGCCTTGCCAACGAGAGCAGCGTCGAAATACTTTTTGTTGGGGGAAGTCGGGGCACCGCCATCAGGCTTGTGTGTAATTTCATACTCGACATGGAATGGAGGGGAGCCTGCGGAGAGTTAGCGAGTGTTATCATATCGTAGTGAACATTCAACCACTTACCCCTGAGGGCGATTTCGAAACCGTCAACGTCCCCTTCGCAGACCTCGTCTTTGATGAGTGTGTTGCCAGGGCCCTGCTTCAGACTCTGGGATTGCACAAGACCAAGCCCCGGTCGAGCATACCAATCCACCTCGAACTGTGCCGCTCTAGGGTCGACAGTGCCAGGGCATTGGTCAGACACGTCGACAATCTCGAAGATGCCACGTTCTTTGACATCCAAGAAATCATTTCCGGATCTCAGTGTGCTCTGCTTGATCTGCGCCTTGTCGCCATCGTCTAGATTCTTGTAGGAAACGGTCCAAGGCCCCTCGCCGCTCAAGCGGACGGGAAGCTTGACCCTTGCGTCTTCCCAGGTCATGGTCTTGAACTTTCCGTCTAGCATAGCAAAGGCAGCTCGAGGACGCTGGCGTCGGACAGAGACCTTGACCTCATCTTGCAGGAAATTACGACAACCTGAGGTATCTGTGACAGCGACAAGAGCAATTGAGTACTCTCCACCCTGTGTCAGGGGTGGCGTCTTGATCTTCAAGTGCTTATCTTGAATATCTGTAATCTTATGTTGCTTCCTCCTGCCATCGTGGACAAGCTCCCACTCCAGGGTGAATGGTGCTTCTCCCTGGAACGCAAGGTCCACCTCAATCTCTTCGGCCAAACACGCGTTGATGACATCAGCTGGCTTGCGGATGAAGGCCGAAGCGATGGGCTTGACCTTGGTCTCCAAAGTCATATCTGGTCCGCTTAGCAATTGGGCCGAGTACACAGCATCGCTGATGCTCCTGAACACGTATGTGTGTGTTCCTGCGACGGTGGGGATGAACTCCTCCTGGTGTCTCATGTTATGGGCCTTGAAGCTCATTCTCTCGGGAGCTCCGTTGTGAATCGCATCGTAATTGACCGTGAAGGGCGGGGTTCCGACGAAGTCGAAGTCCACGGCAACACCGATGGAGTTGCCAGCACACTTGTCCGGAATGTCGGTGGATCGCAAGACAAGGCTCGGCTCCAAGGGGTTCAATAGGAGACATGAAGACGGTTCTTGCACCTCGCCTTCGCAAGAACCAGATGATATAGACTTCAATGTGTATAGACCAGGGGCAGAAATGCGTGGGCTTTCGTTCGGTTTCTTCGAGCTGAAGGTACCTATAGCCACTGCATCACCGTGTTCGCCGCTCTTGGTAAGTGTATCAATTGGCGAAAAGTACCAAGAAATGCTATGCTTCGTGTCTTCCCTCTTACCCGCAATGTCGAAGTTGATGGGTAAATTCGTTGCTTTGCCCTTGGCGACTTTGAGTGGGTGGCGTAGGTCGCAGCCCTCAAGCTTGATTGACGGCCGCTCCTTGACACTGAAGTCCTGCACCAGGTGCTTTGGCTTTGGTCGCATTTCAGGGTCATCTGCTGGCGAGGCATACTTTACGACGTTGCCGAGAGCGTCATGGACCTCGTCCACGGAGTACTGCCAGTCGCCTCCGACATCCATAGACTCGTTCAAGGCCACGGTTACTTTCTGCGCTCTGGCCCATGAGACAAAGGACTCGTCGTCTGGCAGAACCAGGGCCGACGTCCTAGGTGAGCCCATTATCGGAGACGAGAATCCTTCCGGTTGTAGGCTCTGGAAGTGGTAGCTGTGGTCCTTGCCGTTGATCATGCGACTGTAGACAATCTTCAGGGGCGGCGTACCCTCCACCTGAAGCGACAGGTCTGATAGGTCGCCAAGACAGCGGCTAGTGGACGGCGAGGATATCACACGAGCCTGGGGACATGGTACCACGTAGGTATTTCGGGTGCGGCGCTGCACCTCCAACTTATACTCGTCCAGAACCTTCCCAAGCCTGTAGACACCCGGTTTCTTAACCGGATAGTCGAATCTGACTTCTGTCTCGTCTGGGTCGTCTCTTTGTCTCTTGGCCAGCTTCGCAATACTCTTGATCTGGTCCTTGCCGAGCTTCAGTGTTTCTTCGGCATTCGTGTCGAGGTCAATGCGGATGACCTCAACCTCGACTGGTACGGTTGCGTTGAAACGAATGGGCACGGTGACGGTAGGATAGTCGCCTCCAAGGCAGAAAGTGTCCCCATCAGGGTTCAGCACCGCAGAGCTGCAAATGATCAGCCATGCGACCGTTTGTAGGATTTGGATGTTAACTTACCCTTCAGGCAGGATATTGATGATCTGTTTTCCCAGGATCACGGAGGCATTGTGTAAAACATTGGACGGCTGTACGTAATGCTCGGATATGGCAAGCTCGCGATCGTAGAAGACCCTGAGGAAGGCAAGAAGTGCGGCCGAGAAAGGAACCTGAATGGATGTCAGTAAACAGATTCGAGAAGAAATGAAGGGGGGCGGGCAGCAAGGAGGTGCGATGGCGTACCCCAATATTGAACATCAACACGAAGTCGAAGGCCGCATGGCAACAGAACAGGAGGATAGACGTGAACTGTGTCAGTTCGAGCCAGGGTATCCTCAGCTCGGGCAGGCCAAAGAAGAAGACGAATTCGATAAAGACCCATTTCAGGAAGAGCCATGCGCCGTCGTTCTCGTTCTCCATCAGCGCTACCCAGTCGTAGAGCTTCCAGGCCATGAGGCCTACGTATATGCCCGCGGCATAGAAGCGTTGTGTCGGCGCATCGAGGATGGTGAGGGGTATGACTGGGTTCCCGGCGGGATATTGTGTTTGTGGAAATTCGGGAGCCGGCGGGAGGGGATTGTTGCGGAGGGCGGCGGTGTTGAGAGGAGGTCGTCCCTGGGGAGCAGGAGGAGCTCTGCCTCGAAAGTTTGCAGCTGGGGTCGCGGGGAAGCCTCCCGTTACCCGTCGTGATTTGGCGTTCATGGCATCACTGTCGGGAGGAGTAAAGATGGTGTTCACTTGTGAGCGTAGACTGTTGCGGTCGTGGTGGTAAGCTCGCGGCAGCTGATATCTGCGAGGTGTTTGGTGGTCAGGGAAAGAAGGACGAGATGGGGCGGCAGCGATTGCAACACACTGCAAGCAAGGCAAACACTAGCGACAAGAGGAAGCGTACCTGTCCTGCTAGGTCATCATATCGTAAACCAAAGACAAGTGTTTAGAAAGAAAAGAGATGTGGCCTTGCGAATGTCTTGTTCCGCTACCTGGCAAAGTACTGCATGTGCTTTTGGTATGTGTCGTTCCCAAAAGTTTGAGATGGGAGCGACCGCGACGTCAACACAGTTAATACGGAGTTGACGCGCCTTTGAATGAAAAAAGAACATTGGACGGCCCCCGGCTGGCAGGGATCCGCAGTTGCAGTGGGCAGTGGTCAGTGGTCACAGGCCGTCCCAGGTGCCAGCGAGGCGGCCTAGTGGGGCCTTCCGTTTTGCGATTGGATGGGCAAGTTGGGAGCTGGCTTGGTTGGCTGGCTTGGTTGGCTGGCTGACGTTGTCGAGCTTGAGCTTGAGCTTGAGCTTGCCTTGCTCGACTTTATGCTTGCTAGGGCCTGGAATTAGGAACTTAATGCCGTTCATTCATGGGGTTCATCTACAGAGAACTTACACAACTACCACATAAGCTTTGTTTGGTAGAAAAAGAAGAAACTTGGTCTAGCTGCTTCGGCTTCTGCCAACCATCTGTTGTGCGATTCTGTGTCAATGGCCAATCCTCTACTGCTTATAACATAGCAAGCAGCATCTCCTATGTTGGTGGCTCCTGAGAACTCAAGGTTACGGGCCTGTACTGCATCTACTCAGAGCACCAGGCCTCCTTGATTTTGATTTATTCACATGGATCTATGGCTTGCAGCTCCAATTCCCAGCAACATATCACATCATCGCAGTCCTACTTTCAAGGAACCCTCTCAATTGAAGATATAAAAATACCCCCCATAGTTGTCATGATGAGGTACTTGGACCATTGAACCAGGAGCTGCAGCCTACTACAGCTTACAACTTGCCCAGTTCTGCCTCAGACTCAGACATCAGTCATATTCAGATTTGGCACAACGACAGAGAGGCTGGAAAATAAAGGTACAGCAGTGCAAGGAGGCCATAATCAGACAAACACCAGATCCATCAACGTTAAGGCCGCGCTCGTCGAACAGCAAACACATCATCTACGCACAGCATTCTCAGCCCATCTTTAGCCTCTTCCAGCCTCTTCCAGCTCACACAAAATGCAGTCTTCCTCTGCAGGCAGCAAGCGGTCATCAACGCCAGATGACCTCCAGGAAATGCCTCCCCAGGAGATGCCTCGAACGCGACCTAGGAGGAGTGCTGCCACCAAAGCCTCTACCTTAATTTCCGAGGTCGCACGCAGCGAGATCAAGCCTGAACAAATCAACATGCCCACAGGGGATCTGCTCGCTGAGGCCCTGGCACCTATCAGAGAGGACGAGCAAGATGAATGGAAAGCCTGGGTTGAGATAGAGTCTGAACCTGTAAGGTTTGCCAGCAGCCAGATGGCGTTTTACGTGATCACTTTCGCTGACCGATGGGGCATCAGGCATTTTTTAATGGCTTGCTACGTGATTTGGGTGTCCAAGATGTCAAGATTCAGGAGATGTTCTCAGTTGATGAGGTTGATTTCCTTCCGTAAGCAACTACCCGCCTCCCTCCTCCCCTCACCCGCCCCCCTCGTCACTCTCATTCCACTTGTATGTCCCACTAACAGCTTTTCAGAAAGCCTGTCTTGGGATTCGTCTTCCTCTGCAAGTACGCAGGAGAGAACGAGGAAGCCCAAACGGAAGCCCCGAAGGGTCTCTGGTTTGCCAACCAGACCATGCCCAACGGCTGTGCAACCGTGGCTCTCCTTAACATCCTCATGAACTCACTGGACGTCCAGCTCGGAGAGAAACTCCACCAGTTCAAGGCCGCCACTCAGGATCTCCCCTCCGTCCTGCGCGGCTACCGTCTCGACTCCGACAAGGAGCTGAGAACCAAGCACAACGCCTTCGCCAGACGGATCGAACTCCTCAACGCGGACCTCCTCCTCTCAAACGAGTACGACGATTGCAAGGGCGTGCCCGAGACCGAAGCAAAGCCCATCAAGGGCCGCGGCAACCGCAAGGTCCAGACCAAGAAGCGCACTGTCCGCAAGAAGCCCCGCCGTGACGAGGACGCATGTCACTACAAGGCCTTTGTCCCGCTGGGTGGTCAGGTCTGGATCCTCGACGGCCTGGAGTACAACCCCGTCTCCCTCGGGGAAGCCTCAGAGGAGACGTGGATCTCACTCGCCATGGAGGAGATCGTCAAGAAGATCGAGGTTGCGGGCGAGATGGTGAACATCCTCGCCGTGTGCCAGAGTCCCGTCGTCCCCTTGCGGAAGGAACTGGCCGTCAACATCAACGCCCTGTCTGCAGCTCGCGCCGGTGTGCCTGGTGACGCAAAGCCCAACATGTCCGAGGGCTGTCTCTACTTTGATAGCATAGACGAGGCCCAGCTGGCCAAATATGGCATCACTTGGGCCATGCTCGACGAGGCCAAGCCGGAGCCGTCGGGGCCCGCCCATCAGGTCGGCCACGACCTCATTCACAAGCTCGAGACTGAGCAGGCGCGTATTAGGTCCGAGTACAGGCAGGAGATGGAGATGGTCCGTCAGGACGAGGAGCGGTGCACCGGGCGGAAGAAGACCTTCACACCTGCCGCCAACCTCTGGCTCAGGAAACTTGCGGAGCAGGGCGTGCTCGAGAGGCTTCTGGTCGAGTCGAATGCTTGAGATGAGTGTTCAAGATAGCAAGGCAGGGCAGCACGCATGCACACGCACAGAGAGACACAGAGAGGGACAGAAACAGAGATGATGTTTTAGCGGAAGACGTAAGGCGTTTGATAGGAAGCCGAAAGATACCCCAAGACTCAGTAGGAGAGCATCCCACAAGAGGGTCGATCACACCACGACAGGAAAGCCTTCCAGAGGGTGTTCGTTGGTAATAATCTATTACAGTCTGGCTCGAATGAACCTCATCACACATGGAAGGCCTACTACCAGAGGAAGCTTCCTCATGGCCTGCGTGTATCGGCGGAGTGGCACCGGACAGCTTATACACCACATCCAAAGCGCAATATAAGGAACCAAGTAGATGCACATCTGTCTTTTCTTCACCCACCGCTACTGCGCTGTTGTGCGCGTTATGACAGGAAGCATGTTACGTATGCCATGAGCTGGTAGTTACCTCATCAAATCCCGCAAACCTGAAAAACTGGCCCTCTTTGTCGATATAAAAAGAGGTATTATATACATACTTCTATGCAAATGTGTGCCAAACCAACCCAGCCGAACACAACCCTATTCTGAAGACAAAGAAGAACAGATGAAGAAGAGCAAAAGCAAACAATGATGACAGCCAGAAGAAGCCGTATGTATGCCTGATGACCCGCCTGGAAACCCTCCTATACGACAGCCGCCCCCCTCAGTAATCCAGAAATGGAAGCCCTAAAGCGGAGCGATTTGGTATTCATTGGTGAGGGAGCGACAATGCCAGCCTCGTCCATCGAGAGCCATGCCGATTATCAATTAATAAAGTCTGTAGTTTGTTGCCTCCCTCCTTGGATTGCTTCAACAGCAGCCTTTATCGGGGGAAAAGATTATGACGCCGAATGCCGCCGTCTGTAAATGCGAGGATTGTATCGAAGGTTAGGTACTGTTGTTATGGGCCGTCTTGTCGGGGTATATGTTTTGCCGACCCTTTAGCGCAATTTTGCATCTTCCACGTCACCGCCGATACTGTTCGTCGATGGCAGTATTAACGTTGTCATCTTACTTCCGAATCATGACACCAAACCCATCGATCCACTGGGCGCAGGATCCCCAGACTCCGCAGATGCTGTAGCCGTACGGAGGGATGAGGGTATGCCTGCCAGCAGTCATCGTCAGTCATGCTTGCTTCCGCGGCAGGAAGAAATCAGGGTTCACTTACGCATCTCCGCCATGTTTGTTTCCAAAGAAAGGTGATCGGTTACCCAGACTCGTCAGGACCTGAATGCCATCGACCCAGAAGCCAGACCGAATGACAAAGCCTGAGATGTACTCGCCCTTGCGAATATCTGCACAGGTCCGGACGTTAGCATATTACCACCTCTGCAGGCAAGTAGCCCAGTCGTTGTGAACAGGAGCTTCGACTCACCCAGGTCATATACGCCAACTTGCACGTTTCCACCGACGTTGCCAAAAACCTGCTTCGAGTCATCATCATAGATGAACTCCATGCCGTCCAGTGCCGCTCCATGGTAGAAGACAATGCGACTCAGTATCCTATCCTGCCTCGCCGCACTGGTAAAGACAAACTCCACAGGCCTGCTCCCCTCCATCTGGCTCAGGCCGAGCTTCTTGCCACGGTAAGCCGTCCACCCCGTCACGGGATTGCCCACGGTCAGCTTGCTCTCCTTGCCGCATAGGACCCGCATATCCTCGATATCAAGGCCACCACCGCCGTGGGATTTGACGCTGAGCCTCAGCTTCCCCTTGCGGTTGTTCTCTGGCAAGCGTTTGCGCAGCTCCTCCTCTGTCACCATGAGCTGTCGCTTCAGGCTTTCTCCCTCACCCGGGCACTCCATCCAAGACGTGCACAACTCGTCACCGTCGCCATAGATCTCAATGAAGGATATGCCCGATGGCGCTGTTATGGCCACCTTGCCGCCCTCCATAGGCCAGGCCTGTACGGAACCGTCCGGGTGTCGTGGTGGATCGTTGGGGAGCGAAAAGCACGGGTGGCTGCGGAAGCGCAGGCAATCGAGCCGATGCCATGTACATTCATCTGCCTGGGCGACAAGCCCGCCCTTGGACTTGGTCCGGGTGCAGTAAGCCTCATGAGTGACAAATGATCGGTGGAGCTGAACATAGTCCCGAAGCATGACGCCGTTGGCCTGGTGAGGGCAGCCGAACAAGTGGCCCGTCTCGTGGAGGTGTGCACCAATTCCAATGTTGGCGTTCTCCCAGGAGCTGCCGGCCTCGTTGCAGTCATTGGCGACGTGTTTCGTGTCTGTGGGCGTGCAATCCGTGAATGCCGGGACGACTTCGTCCAGCGTCGCTGGGTAGCTGTGCAGACTTTGGGATCCGAATATGGCCAGCTTCAGATCTCCGCTGGAGCTACCAAGCGCAGCATGGCCTCGAATTATCTTCTCCTCGGGGTCCCAATGGCTGTCCAGGAACATGCAGGACACGTATTGCTCCTGCCCGGGGCGAAGACCAAAGTATTTCCTTACAGCTTCCGCGGCAATCGGGAAGAGGCCTCCTTGGTCAGCCGCATTTTGGTTCTGCTGTGCAACATCCAGGCTACGGATCTCAGCCAAGGTCTTGTCCATCCGGATAACATGTATGCGAGCCTCATTTCGCAATCTCCCGTTCTCGAGATCCCGCGCGCACGAGGTGCCTTGTGTCCATTCCTCTTCGAACCTGAATGTGCGGCGCCCAAACTTATTACGGAACATCTGCTCAGCCGTGTATGCTTGCCACAGATACGCGGCCATGCGGAACTTTCGAATAGCCACATCAAGATTGTTTCCTTCCCGCTCTGCCTTCGCTGGCGGCGCATCGAAGGTGCCGGGCGAGTCTTTGGCCAGTAGGATCGCCAACTGCAACGGAGGAGAGTTGGAGACAGGCATCGCATTAATGGTGATTTGCGTGCTGTGGATCGGATTGGTTGTGTTGCTGTTAGGAAGCTTATGGCTGGCAAAGTCGAAGCGCAGCCTATTCATACCCGACTGCAAGTAGACCAATGCCTTAAAATGGCAGTCGTGAACGGGCCAGGAAATGGGAGGGTAGTCGTCGTCTATCCGAGTCACCGTCACGTCTCCCTCGATGGAACGTCCGCCGGGTCCAGGTACGATGCCATTTATGATTAGCACTTTTTGAGAGACCTGCATGGTTTCTGCTCGTTAGCAAACCACGACCTGTCCAGACTGCCACGCGCGGAACCCCAATTGGCAAAGATGAGCAGCCCCCTTCGCAGCTTGAAGCCAACAAAGGCTTCCGGCCAGTCTAGAAGCCTTCAACTTCTCGCAACCTTCTCGAAACACCAATGGCACCAGAACTCACCCATGCTCCATGTCTAATATTCTCAATCTGTGGGGCGTAGGGAGAGACGGGCAGTTGTGGCTGCGGTCCCCGACCTCCAATTGGTGGTGATCCCAATCCCGTCATTCCGGAAACGCTGTATCGACTGGAGCCATTTGTGAGCGATCGTGGTGGTGGTGGTCGAAGTTGGGTCATTGAAAGTGCCGGCGATGTTGAAAATTCGCTGTTCAACTTCTCCTTGGACAATTGGTGGTTCAGAGCAGTATCCGACTGGCCTGCCACAGACGGCGTCATCGAAGGGGGCGTCAGTGAGCCGGTGGTCGGGGTGAGGCCGTTATTGCTCCCATCACTCGACGTATCGTTGACCTCTGTCGAGGACTTCTCAGTGTTGAAACTGGCCTTTGATCGTCGTCTGAGACCCTTGAAGGACAACATGCTTGGGGCCATGACTGCTGATCGAGCTCAGGCCGGACTGCCTCGGGTCGGGTTAGGCAAGGTCACTTCGAAAAAGAGGCGCGAGAGATTGAGCGTCGAGTTTGTATGTTTGTGCCCAGAAGGGAGTCGCGATCCGACAGCGCGGCTAGCCGACAGCTCTGTTGGACTGCCTACTTGATCAGGTAGCAACTGAGGCGATACCTTGCGCAAGCAAGCCTGCTGGGTGGTCTCGATGTATCTGCGAAGGAAGGTGCGTGTCGTTCCAGGCTGGCAAGGAGATCAGGGGAAGCTGGACACGTAAAGGAGGTCAGATTGAGATGATTGTTCTCGCACTAGAAAGCAGTACTAGGCATGTAAAGACAGATCTTCCTCCCTTCGAAGATTGTGGATATCAGAGGAAATAGAGAGCGAGAGAGAGACAGACAACGAATTGCTGATTCCAGAAGAAATGGCTGAGGGTTGTCAAGCTGAGCAGGGCCTCCAATAGTCCGGATACGGGACCGTACACAGGGTAGCAGGGTAGCGGCAAGGTGTGGAGCTTGGATTGTTCAAGGACCGTACTGCGGTATGTCGCCAATTGCTTCCAATAAACGGGACTGTTGGAAGTGATTGGGCAAAAGAGGGCAGCAGGCAGGGAAGAAGGAGTGGGAGCACGAGCTTGTTAATCGACGAAAGTGGGTGGTTTGAAGATTATGGATCGCGGATGATGACGTAGCCCCGTTTCGAAATTACAAGTGATATCGGGACAGAGTCCATGGAAAACGCGGAAACAAGAAACAGAGGAAGGCCGTTTACCTAGGCTGAGAGAAGCACCTATGGACGGAGAATGTGGGAAAACAAATCTGGCTGCTTCCGGACAATTTCCAGGTAAGGATAGGCGGTTGGGAGGGGCTGGTATGTATGAGAGGACTGGGTACTTAAGTAGGTATGTAATGAGTCGGGCCCGGCTTGGTGTGTATCAGTCAGGGGTACCTGGGCAGGAGAAATCTCGATTCATCAATTGGGAGAGGGATGACAAGACCGAAGAGGCAGTGAATGTCCTTGGAATCCCTGTGGCTTTTCTCTCCTGGTAGGTGAGTATGAACTGGCAATTATAGTACTGGCTATAGCGTGAAAGATAACAGAAAACAATGGAAATCTTTACAACACCAAGGCGATGGATAGCATGTGGATGCAGGACCCAAATAGTTGAAAAGCAAAGAAAAAAAACCAGTGGATGCGGACCCAGCAATCGATGGATATGGATGGATACCTACTAAGTAGGCCTGGTAGGTACTGGAAGAGGCGTGGGGACATGGAGACATGGAGACATGAAGACCTGAGTACCTAGGTACAGTACTGTTGGTGTGCAACATCGTACCACCGCCTACAAGTAGATAGATATGGATATTGCTACTGAGACTAGATATGCAGTGAATATGCCACTGCAGGATCGAGATTTTTGATTACTTTGACAATACACAACATCCCGTCAAACCTTGAAAGCAGCAAATCTTCATATGCCTCCAAACAGGGAAAGTGGGCAACAGACCCTGACTTGTGGGAGCATTGGAAAGGGGGGGGGGGGTGGTGGAAAGGCCACATTCCGAGACAACAGAGATTCAAGGTTTGCTGGCTCTGATGAAAGCCGCATTGAAGAAAAGAACCCCATTGGATTGGAGTTTTTAAAGAGGTCAATCCTCACAACTGGGTGTTGTCTTTGATGTGCATGCTACCTTGACAGAATTGGTATCTCGTCTATCTATTATGTGTAAGTCAGCAGTCATGTTGTGGCTCTGTTGTGGCTCTGTCCCACGAGACACTGCATCAACAAAACAGGGGGGGGGGTGTGGCCCACCCTGGATGGTAGCCCGTAGATCTACACTGCTAGTAATCCTTGCTCGTGTTTCTCGGTATCAGTGTCCGGGATGGTGCCCCTTGTAAGTATGTAGGTAGTATAGATATTGTACTTGATGTTTCTGATATATAATACATACTAGGTAGTAAGTGCTACCTATATGGAGGATGACAGCCGTTTGGCACCCACCATTTCTTCTTCTTGTCCTCCCACCCGACATGCAAAAACTTGTCACGTTCCAATGTTGCATGACGTCTACTCTGTGGCCTGATGAAGGAGACACCGTCGATGCCGTCCCGTCTCAGTGGGAACGAGTGGAACGGTGCGCCCGGCGCCAAGCTCGGTGCAACTGGCCGGTCCCTACTGCGTAGGCATACATAGATACCTGATACCTCTCCATGCACGTCAGAAATGGCGGGAAGCAATGTATTTTTAGCGTGGGCCGTTGGCCGGTTGTTCACACACCAACAGAGAAGAAAATCGCCGAGGCGTGTACCTCGGATGGAAGGGGGGTGTTCAGGGACCTGGGAAGTGTGGTTGGTTATTGGATTTCCAGTTTTTTTTCAGTTAACATCCATGACCGCTGCAGAATACGAGGAGTCAAACCACGCCGAGTTCTCCACGAAGTACGCAACCTTGATGATAAGGCTGGCATTAAGCTTCATCCTAAGGAGCTTTCATCCCAAGGGGCTCAGGGTGTTGTACTGTAACTTGCAAGGCCTTTGTTTTCGCCTTGCCCACGAGCCGTAAGCTGCAGGAGGGTGCAAAAGAGCGGAGCGAGCAGACTCTCTGAAAGTTGGGGCTGAGACATCAGCAACAAAAGGGCGCCGCCTATCTTGTAATCTGTGCGTCCGTAAGCCCGATGCCAGCATGCAAGCGTCCACGGGCCATGTCCAGGTGTCCTTGGGCATTATCCATACGTGATAGATATAGGTACAGGCATATATTGAGAAGTGACACAACATGATTATCGAGGACGCCAACAATACTGTGTATAAATGAAATGCAAGCCCTGCATCGAGTAAATACGTGCGGGCTTGGATGATCGGATTGGTGGCGTTTCATTTCCATGCTGGCTCGGCACTATATCCGATCGTCCGTTGAGGCAGAATGGATGGTCACTCTGTCACTGTGATGGGGAAGATTATCCTGTCGTATTTGAAAGTCTGGCAGAGCCACGCAGACACGCTGATACGACGGCATCACGGTGGCAATCCAACCCAAGCATTTCGAGGAACTCTGCATGTGTCGTCTGATGAAATGCACTGCGGGCAACATTCTTGAATCGCCATCAATTGTTTCCCCCCGTCTCAACTCTCTCAAGTGCCGGGGACGTTATCATCACATTACCGTCAACGCTGGCAAATGCCCCATTCTCATGCAGGTCGGAGCTTTTGCGGACCCCACCGGTGGACGCCAGAGGATCGGCCGAATGGTGTTGCGGATGGTGTTGCGGATGGTATTGCGGATGCTGAGAGACTGAGCCTTCGCCGCAGTTTCCCATACAGGCAGATGATCGGTCGTTGGGGCCGTCCTATCTCCCTTCACCGGTATGTCTGCTCCAGCGAGTGGTACCATCGCCGACCGCACCTCACCTCTCTCCTCTGCCAGGCTGGCCAGCGAGGACGAAGATATCCCATCTTCTGTCTTGCTCCCGCGATCGGCCATGGTCCCGAATTGCCTAGGCCCGCTCAAAGAAATCAAGAAACTGGCCAATGTGATGAGAGTCGGAACGTGAGATCGATTGCTTGAAGCTCCGACCTGCTTGTTGGAGACGGACAGGGGTTTAAATTGAGAACTGCCCAGCTGTGAGAACCGGATTTCCAAGACCATATCATATGTGCAGCCGCCAGCCATACTGTCTCCCAGCTGCCGCATTTGATCAGAAAGCTCTCCAATTCGACAAGCAATTGGACTGGTCGAGTGGCCGGGGTCGAGGTGATTTTTGTTTTCATGTTTCTTTCCAAAGGCTCAGCCGACATTCCAAAGCTTCCAAGGTTGTTAAGGTTTACAGACTCTTGAAACCAGATACGGTACTATAAGGAGGGACCGAAGCTGACAGCTGGTCGTCGGGCCGCCCAAGTGTCACGGCCTACTAGGTCCACGACAACGAGAACATTTGATTGAAGTTTTGACGACGCTGAAACTTGTTCATACGAAGCCAAAGAGACCTGAGCTGCCCCCAACCGGACAAGAGCCCACGATGTCTCGACTACAAATACCACAGACCGAGGCAGCGAAGTGGTGTTGCTCGAGCGATCTGATACATCTCTGGTCAAGAGGGGGCGAAATGCTCGAGAGGCTCCCTTGCGTCATGGTGTCTTGCGGGTGCTGACTTACAACCTTGATATACCTGGAGAGTCAAAACGGACAAGGAATAACTATGGAGCTGGAGACGGTGGCCTTGCCGAAAGTGAGAAAGAAGTGTCGTAGGATCATGATCCATCTTCAAATAGTTCAGCCTCCTTGCGCGAGGCACCATGCACCCAATTGCCTTTGGAGCTCCAATGGGAGGGCCATACTGTACCTCCCTACTTGATGTACTTGCCTAGGTGGGTATAAGCGAGCTTCGCACTGGATGCAGCTGTGCCGCAGCTTTGGACGAAGCAATTTCCACCTCGATTTTGGTGCACCTAGATTTACAAGTTCAATTGGAGCATTGGGGTTTTCCAGAGGTGCAAAGTTGCTAATCGCCGTTCATGCAAGCACTACCGTACCAGTCAAACGGTCGGCTGACACTAAGCAGGGTTACCTGTTCGTGAACGGAACCTCAGCCTGCCCAGGTCGGTTGGAATGCTAAACGGCAGGAATCTCGGCCTACCAATAATCACCACCAAGCACCACCACCACTACCACTACCACCCCTTCTTCCCTTATCTAAGCTACCTACCATTAGCATAAGCCCCCATCCAAATCCAGAGAAAACCTGGTCTGCGACCAACAATCGTGTCATCTTACGACCCTCAGCAAAAGTGTCTCGTTCGACCTTCGATTCAGCTGTGCCGTCGGAATCAACGGGCGCACGAGCACAATTACTAGGCGCCGGGCTGTTTTGAAACGGGGCGCCTCATTGGCACCACCACTCAATTTTCTAGCCCGTTTTCCACTCCCCAACCTGGTTCTTTGGCCAGACATAATCCACTCTGACGACCATCTTCAAAACTCCATGTACGAATCGAGAAGCATGTCATCAAAGTCAAGCCATCAGCCCGAGGCTGTGGCCGACAAGGTCCTCAAGAGGGCCGAGGTGGGCAAGGTAAGAAGTCTCTTCACAAACCCTTCCTCCCTTCGTTCGATCCTGCTGTACCCCAGGCATCAGTAACCGCTGACCATGGGCCCCAATCATTCTCTCTCTCTCTACAGATGGCCCGCTGCCTCCAGAGCCGCCTGGCCCTGGCACAGTTCAAGGCAAAACGGGGATGGGAAGACCTATCCCTTGACGTGATCGAACCCAAGTACGAGGAAGAGCTACGACAGAGGAAGGCCGCCATACGACGTAGACGTATGGCCGACGGTGAAATCCTGTCCGACTCGTCTTCGAGTGCATCCGACCTGCAATACCCCACAAGAGCCCTTATGAGCTCTCCGCTAAAGGCCCCCTTGTTTTCCGATGCCATTGGGTCCAGCAATGGCAGCACCGGGCATCGAAAACGTACATACATCTCGAGCTTCGATTCTGCCGTCAACCTGTCCTCGAGTCCCGCCAAGCGATATCGAGTATCCCCTACGGCTCACAAGTCATCCTCGAATCATGTCTCCTGGAATGATAGTCATCTGTTGACCCAATCCTCGCCCATCAAGCCACGCCGGCAACCACATTTCAAGACTTCGACCGGGCCTGATGTGTCTCTCTTCCCGCCAACTACCAGGCTCACCCGCAGCTTTACAGCCCCGAACTTCGCCGCCCCCGATGAGGACGATGAGGATCTCCTACCTGCCCATTCATTCCAAGTGGATGGGACCAGGTCTTCGCCCCCGAGCACACCTCCCATGCGTAACCGGCGTCTCGCACCAAACAATGCTGACAAGGCTGGCAATAACTACGAGTCAAGAGATGAGGGTGCACAACTGCTATTGTATATGAAGTCCTCGCCAACTCCAGCGGCTCTGCCGCCCAGGAGCCACATGGAGCCACCCTCCACACCACCGCCAAAGCATCTTGGCTTCACGCCGCAGGCTATGGCGACTCCGAACCTGAACAACCCGATGTTCCCTCACACGCCGGGTCAGGCCTTCGACTTTGCGGATTATCTAACTTTCACACCCAGTCCGGCACAGAAGTCCTGGAGGACACCCAACGGCTACAGCTCGGCGAAGACCCCTCGGAGCGTGGCTAGGAGACGCCTTGAGGCCTTTGACCAGCACACATGAGCGAATTGAGCCTCCAGCACTTGTCAGACCACGGCACGCACCAAATTGTCGCCTGTCATGTATCGACTTGGGCGGATCTGCAATTTTTCTTTCTTTTACATGATACCTGGCCCATGCTGAGCCCTTTATAAGTTACCAACACCAAATCCGACGCCTGCCCCCTCTCCCCCATTTCCCAGAGATATGTAAACCCCCGGTTTCCTACGACATGAACTCGAGCTGCCCCGAATATTGCGTCGCTTGTTATTATTTTGTCCCAAATTCCCCAGCATGCTTTTTTGAAAAAGACATACGAGCAACACGATATCAGTTAAAATTGAGCACCATACAGCCCCAATTGGACGGACGGACACGGTTCACGGATTATGCCCTTGTCACATCACATGTTTGTGTTTTGCAGAAATTTGATCACTGCTTATTGGGGGGAAGGAAGAAAGACGGAAAGAAAGAAAGAATCAAAGAAAGAAAGAAGAAAAGATTGAGACATGAAGCAACGGGGATAACATCCTTGGTTCACACCGCGGGAGGACCAAGGCATCGATTGCGTGGGAGCCAAAAGCCGAAGATACAATGCATTGGGCGATTGTTGTCGTTGTATGGGGAAGGAAGGGAGGTTTTGGATTCTTGCCCCTCGTCTTTTTGGGGAAGCTCCGTCCTGGGGAGACGCGCACCGCGACTTTACGCGAGGAGGTCGCGACCAGACCCCTGTACATAGCCAATCAGAATTGAGACGTCCCTCTAAAAGTGGAATTGATGATGTCATGCAGCATTTGAACTGCCGAATGGTTGAAAGCTTGAAGTACATATGTACCAAGGTACCCACTCACCTGCCACCAGTGGACGTTCAAATTGATATGCACGATAACAAGAAGCAATGATGGACGAGATGTGATTGCCATTAGCAGTGTCTGCAGCCTTCTTAACATGCTGGGCTTCGAGGCCTCGGAGTTGGCATTTCGGTTCAATGCTCTGAAAGACTAGTGGTTCACAGCAACTTTACCGTGTACGGATCCGTACGTTGGTGGGCAAAAGAAGCATTCGATGTTCACCCAGTGGCCACCTGCAATCTTGGCCGGCCTGCAGCTTGGAGCACTGCTTGAGAAACTCCATTGAAATGCTGCTCCTTTTCGTTTCATCTTTTCTTCTATCATCACTTCCTGTGTGCAGTCAGACGCCACGGCTGTCGGGCTTTGTATGCTGTCGAGGAGGGCCGGCTAATCTACTGAAGTGCTTACTTAGTAGGCACACTCAGGGGCTCATCTCTGTACAGTCTGATCATTCACGCTTGTGGCATCTCCTAGCACACTCCAGGGCAGATATAGCATGTGTTTCAGTATCTACCTACCTAGGTAGATATATATATGGTGTTCAGACAACAAAAATTATCACGGATTTGCACCGCCTAACAAACGCTCGGGAGTAACCACCCGTTCTAACATGTTGATCTTGAGGATGTAGGGCTGACACAATGTTCGAAAGCAGTGACCCCGGGCCACTCACTACTGATCATTTGTTTTTTCAAGGTCTGGTTTCGTCTTGGCTGTACGTCAATGACATGTGCGTATCGTTCTGAAACCGTTGGTAGCGAGACATGGCATGCTGTGTGCCGCTCTGCAGATATCTCAGATCGATCCCCCGTGCGGCACAGGCGCAGCTCACTCGGCCGAAATCCAACGACGGCACTCGAAGATACTCTCTCTGTTATACATACTTTGGCCTCGCCACAGAAAAGTTGAACGAACAGCTGGATTCCGCTCTCCTAGTAAATCTGCTAGCGACTGCCGATCCCCTCACGGGGCCCCATGGTGATGGCTCCGTCTGGTTGGCCGTTGTGCCGTTCCTGGGTTGACGAGCACCGGGGACAAAAGCACGCCATCACGAGCCTCCGTCCCCAATTCCATCCAACCCTACCGGCTTCACACCCTTCGCTGCCTTCCGACCAATACCAGGATAACTCATGGGTCACTACACAGTAAGGGGTTGTAGTGATGGGGGGGAAGGGCCTCGTCATTGTGTCCGGACTCGAAAGATATCTGTGATGCACCATGCATGGGCTCCCCGTCCCGAGGTCCCCTCCGGAGCACCATTCCATATACCAGCAAATCACTAACCCAACTAGTCGCGTTGCTTGCGAATAATACCATGTGGCCTTCCACACCTGCATTAAGGCCATGCTTGTTTCCAATAAATCTGGGGCTTCCGGAGGGTCTTGGAGGGTCGATTTTCTGACTGCTACCTTCAACTCACCATGGCGTGCTTACAAGCCAGCTATGGCATCTTCCATATCATGCTCCTGTGATTCGTCATTAGGGGAGCTCCCCTTGCCCAGGGGGGACTTGACCTTTCATTATTATAGGCCAAGTCTTGCATCGTGAACCAGTCTACTGGGACCTGACATCGTCCCCAGCTCTGCCCTGCCCTGCCCTGCCCAGCTCAGTCCCTGAAAGAAAGACCACCGTCGACACCGTCTCAAAACGTGCCGACAAGATGGCCTTCTTCAAAGATTCCGGGATAGACGAGATGAGTGCCGGCGCTCCTCAGACGAAAACCACGTCAGTGAACCATGGCATCGAGTCGAGCTCGGAGGATATGCTCGATGATAATTATCGAGTGTACAAGGCGACGGCGGATCTCCAGGTTGACCCGGAGGAGGCGAAGCGAGTGGTGAGCAAGATCGACTGGAGGGTCGTGTCTGTTCTCTTCGGCACATACTTGCTACAGTACTTGGACAAGAGTGAGTGTCAAGACACTCGAGCCCAGGACTCGAGCCCCAGGAGAATTCGTCCTGTCGTACTCGGCCATATATGTGCTAACTTGACTGACAGACTCGCTGAATTTTGCCAGCGTGTACGGCCTTAAGAAAGGAACAAACCTTCACGGGCAGCAATACTCGTGGTTGAGTCCGTCCACCCCGCCCCTTTTCTCTTTTCTTTGCTACCCGTGCCTTACTTGCGGAATCCCGCCTCTGACGTTCCCTCCTACAGGTTCCATCTTCTACCTGGCCTACCTGGTAGCCCAGTTTCCCTCCACGTACGCCCTCCAGGTCCTCCCTATTGGCAGGTTCGTCTCTATTATCACCATTACCTGGGGGGTCATCCTTATGACCACGCCGGCATGCACCTCCTTCGCGGGCATCGCCACCAACCGGTTCTTCCTGGGTTTCACCGAGGCCGCCATCAACCCGGCCTTCGTGTTCATCATGTCCATCTGGTACACCTCGGACGAGCAGCCCCTGCGCCTCGAGGCGTACTACTGCACCAACGGAATCGCGACCATGTTCGGAGGGCTGATAGGCTACGCCGTCGGGCACATCACGACGGGCCTCGCCAGGTGGATGTACGTGTTCCTCATCTTCGGGGCGCTGAGCGTCTTCTGGGGGATCGTCAGCCTGCTGTTTCTGCCTGACCAGCCCTCGACGGCCAGGTTCCTCGACGAGAGGGAGAAGGCCATCGCCATCGCCCGCGTGAGCAGGAACAAGCAGGGCGTGAGGAACCACCACTTCCGGTGGTACCAGGCTGTTCAGTGCGCCAGGGACCCCAAGACGTGGATCCTGTTCCTGATGGCCGTCGCGGCGCAGGTGCCGAACGCTGCCATCACGAGCTTCACGAGCCTCATCATCGACGGCTTTGGCTTCGACACGCTCGGCTCGCAGTACCTCCAGATCCCAGGAGGTGCCGTGCAGTTCCTCGCACTGATCATTGGGGGTTGGGTCTGCACGAGGTGGCCGAACAGCAGGTGCGTCACGATGATAGTGGCCAACGCGGTCTGCATCCTCGGCGCCGCGCTGCTGGTCGGGCTGCCGGATAGCAACAAGGTGAGTCGATGCCCCGATGTTGTCTATATCCCCACGTGATTCCGTTGGCAGGGACAAGAAGTTGGTGCTGACTGTGTGTGGCTGTAGTGGGGACGACTGGTGGCCCTCTGGCTTTGCTATTTCCAGGGCCTGGGGTTCTCCATGTCCTTGACGATGGTGTCGTCCAACGTGGCGGGATCCACCAAGAAGCAGCTTACTGCCGCCGTGTTGTTCACGGGATACTGCGTTGGGAACATCATTGGGCCGCAGACGTTCATCGACAGTGAAGCTCGTGGGTGTCCCCTCTCTTTTTTTTGTTTTGTTTCGTTGCTACCATCCCTCGTGGGGGGTGGACCCTGGACCACGGGGATATATAAGACATCAAGCTAACCGTCTCACAGCGGGATACCACAGCGCTTATATCGCCATGCTTGTGGGATATACAATCAAGCTGCTCATGGTGGTCATACTATACATTTACATGTACAGGGTCAACAAGGCCAGAGATGCGGCTGGGGACTTGGACGATCAAGACGCCGTTGAGGCGGGAATGCATGATCAGACGGAAATTGACAACAAGGGGTTTAGATACTCACTGTAATGAACAAGGTTTGGCACATATATACATATACAATTATATCATAGATCCGCGATACCAGAATAAGGAGATCGGCCGCATGAGACGACGACTAGGAGGGGCAACCTCTCTCCCCACGTGGTGGAACTTGGAGTACTATGTCCAGACTGGCTTGAGATACGGTCAATGTGAATTACTGTGCTGGTCAATACTTGAATACCCAGATGTTCAGTGTCTGTGATGAAGATGGATTCATCCCCGGATTCACCCGTGACGTTGTGGTTGTGATACAATGCCTGTACCTGACCCTGAACCCTGAACTCACCAGGGTTGGGTGGGTGGCAGGGTGGGTACATAGGTGGTGGCTTGGCCTGGTCTAGACCCAAATCAGGTAAGCAAGTTAGTAGAGCATGGCGAATGACGGCATTGGAACCACCAGAAGAAAGCTTCAGGTTCAGCGACCACACACGAACACGCACCAGCACTTGCACCTGAAGCATCACTAAGCATACCTCCGTCATAGGCAAGCCCGGTTTTTTGGTGACTCTTTTCTTTCTCCTGTCTCTCATGCAAATAATCTGTTGAACCGCACATTCACCTTCTCGACACCAAACCTCGAACAACACCAAGACTTTCCCAGTCAACAGCCAACATCCAGTCACCTCCAGCACATCCGCGACTCTGGCCACCAGATCCCGTCATGTCCAAACGAACCTCCGGCATGGTGTCCAACGGCGACGCCAAGAAGTCTGAGACCACTACTTGTACGGCCCGGCCCTCTTCTTTCCCCTTCCCCCCAGCAACTGTCTGCCCAAAAGACTTCTGAAGGAGAGGGGGCAGAAAAAGAAAGAAAAAAGGGGGTGAACAAGATGCTAACCTCCTCTTCCACCCTCTAGCATACGACAAACAGAAGGACCTCCTCTCCTCTGACGCCGGCGGCCACTTCTCCCTGATCAAGGCCCTGCACCTGGCAGACCTCATCACCGAGCTCAATGGTATGCATATCTACACACAAACGCTCCTCCTCCCCTCCTTGTCGTCCCTCATTCGAGCATTTGCTAACCGAGGGCACGAACTTCTGGATAACCAGGCTTCTGCGGCATCATGTCCGTCTTTTCCTCCCTGAGGTACTGCCTCCAGGCTGATCCCTCCCAACTCGGCAACGTCTACGCCGCCCTGGCCTTCCTGCCCCTCGGCCTGTTCTTCGACTTCATGGACGGCAAGGTCGCGCGCTGGAGGAAGAAGAGCAGCATGATGGGCCAGGAGCTGGACAGTCTCGCGGACTTGGTATGTCTCCCCCAGAAGGAAGAAGAAGAAGAAATACGCATGCCTCCTGTGACCCCAAAATTTAAAGACGACGAGTGTGCTAATATTCTCGTCTGGGTCTCGTAGATCTCCTTCGGCCTCGCCCCCGCCGTCGTCGCCTTCACCATTGGCATGCGCACCCCACTCGACCACGTCTGCCTGGCCTTCTTCGTGCTCTGCGGGCTGACCCGCCTGGCCCGCTTCAACGTGACCACCACCTCGATCCCCAAGGACGCCACCGGCAAGGCGCAGTACTTCGAGGGCACCCCCATACCCACCAGCCTCGGCCTGGACTCGCTCATGGCCTACTGGGTGTACAACGGCTGGACCCACGAGAGCCTCCCCGGCGGCCTGTGGCTCGCCGGCACCCCCTTCGAGGTCCACCCCATCGTCCTGGTCTTCATGATCCACGGCTGCCTGATGACGAGCAAGACTATCCACATCCCCAAGCCTTAAAAGTCGGGGCCAGAGGGGGACACTGTGAGACGGGCGGTCTAGAGTGAAGGAGGGAGAAGAGAGCGGGGGGGGGGGGAGACTAGCAAACGAAAGAGAGACAAAGGGGCGTTGATGACGTTGATAATCCATGATGAGATCAGAGAGGGGTTACGACATTCGGAAAACGGGCGGGTTATTGGAAGAGGCATGGATGATGATACCTTGTTAGCATATTCGAATAAGGGGGGATAGCAAATGAACACGCGGTTTCCGGAGAATGGAATACACCACTCTGCTCAAATCTCAAAATCTACGAATTCCTTATCATGGAACGCCGCTTGATTCAACGCTTTGGAAGTCCATTTGTGACGCTTTGAGGATACCTCACTAGCAGCTCGAGTCTGTTGATGCCGATGAGCCAGCCGTTTTCTAGGCCAATAACCCATTTCATGCTCCTTTTGTCATACCGGCCTCGCATCAAGTACCGCAACCGGCCGGGTTAGTTCATTGCGCGAAGCCCCCCACCCCCCCAACTTCATAATTCTAAGTTGAGGATTGACTCTCCTAATCACTGTCCTCATCCTCGTCCTCATCGTCCTCATCATCGTCGTCGTCCTCATCGTCGTCGTCCTCATCGTCGTCGTCCTCATCCTCATCCTCCTGCAACCAGTCCACCAGGACCTTACACCTGGCCCTGACGGCACTCATGCTCTCGCCCTCGGCGGCCCTCTTGTCGACCCACCACGCCAGTATGCCGTCCTCCTCGACCACGTCGTTGTTGTACATGTGCTGCAGCATGGCGGCCAGCAGCGGGCCGGCGCGGGCCGTCTCGACCTCGCTGTGCCCGACCAGCGCCTTGTGCACGGCGAGGACGAACTCGACCTGCTCGGCCCTGCTGCCGCCGCCGACGCCGACCTCGCGGAGGAACTTGGCCGTGCCCTTCTTGGAGGCGACGGCCCGCTCCGCGGCCTTGGCCGGCTCCAGCGGGCCGCCGTGCCCGGGGCCCAGGAGCTCCGCCGCGCGCCGCACAAAGGCCGACGCCACGGCCCGCCGGACCGACGTGTCGGACGCGTCCTGGCTGAGGCGCAGGCCCATGAATTCCAGCTTGGCCGAGTCGAAGTCGTCGACGTCGCCACGCAGCGCGTCGAGTAGGCCGTTGACGGCTTCCTTGTGGAAGGACGCCTTGCTGCTGCCGGACCCGGAATCGTCAGAGGCGAAGGACGAGAGGCGTGAGCGTTCTATTGGGTCGGCTGCCATGCCAGGCTCGTCATCATCCGAGTCGGAGTCGACGTCTGATGAGAGGGTAGAAACGGATGAGGTGGAGATGTTGAACTTCTCTACCGAGTAGATAAGCGACTTTTGTAGTTGCGCCGGGTCTGCCGGGTCGACCATATCCTCCGCCTCGTCCTCGTAGATGAAGATGGCGCCCTTCCCTTTGGGGCCGAGAAACTTAGTGTCGTTCGATACCAACTTCCGGTCGTGCGAAAGTATTGACAAGACCGTCGAGGGGGGGAGAGAGATGCCGTCGCTGACCGTGACGCCGTTAGAGATGAGCGAGCCGGCCCCAACCGTGCAGTTCTTGCCCACAGTAGCTGATTCGCCAAGGATCGAACGGGTTACAATAGAGCCGTCCTCGATTACGGCATCGTCCCAGACGTAACTGTCTTCGATGGTGACGTTCTTGCCGATAAAGCATCGTCTTCCAATCACGCTATTCGCTATTCTGCTGCCGCTGGAAATGGTGGCTCTAGCACCAAATACTGATTTTGAGATGGTAGTGTCTGCCTCAATCATGACACCCTTCTCCCGGCAGACGCCCCCCTTGGTCATAACGTATGAATGGCCTTGAACGAGGTTCGAGTCGGGGACAAGTGGGAAAGTCCATCTGCCAAGAACATCCTTGCTTATTGAGTCATACATCTGCAAGTTGTTCGCCCTCGCTGCGTAGCCTTCGTCGACGATGTGGGTGTAAATGAATTTTCCGTTGAGCTCCCAGTCCTTCAGAACACCGTGCAGGAAGTTCTTGCGAGGAAGCTCGTAGTCGAAGCTTTCTGACCACAACGCCAGCACATCCGGCGTGCAGATGTCGATGCCGGGGTCTATTAGATCCGTCCGGATCTCCACGGCCTCGTGTTCGAAGATGGCGGGGTCCAGGATCGCGTAATGGTCGCTCTGCAAGGGGTGCATTTCCTCGTAGTGTAGGCATCGGTTCGTGTTGGACTCGACGGCAAAGACGGGCGTGATGCCCTTTGCTTTTGTCCGGTGGGCGTCCAAGCCGCCTGACCTCAGCACGACGGTCATGATGGCCTCCCTGTTCGCCTCGCGCCGGGCCTTGTGTGCTGCGAGAGCAGCATCCAGTCGGATATTGCCAACACAGTCCCCGTGCACCAAGATGAAGTCGCCCGAAACCAGCCCCCGCCCGTCCAAGTCCCTGAGGAAATCACCAACGGAGCTGGCGTCTGACACGCGGATGAACTCGAGGGAGGAGAATGGGTTGATCTTGCTGGTGGGGCTCCAGCGCGGAGAACGGTTTATGTAGTCCTCGATCTGGTCGGTGTGGTTCCCTGTGTAGATGATGACATCCTCGACGCCGTTCATATCCAAAAACTCGAGGGTGTACTCGATCAGGGGGGTGTTGGCTAGGGGAAGGAGACACTATGGCCGGGGCACGCATGGTCAGCGTGGATGGCAATGCATCAGGGGAGAGAGGGGGCTGCCTACTCTTGGCTTCTCCAGGGCGAAGGGCATGAACCTATCCTGGAAGTAGTCTGCCAGAATCTGAAGGGGGTTGGAAGGGTCAGCCATTTCAATCTACAGCAATAAGACGGAGGGGCAGTGGGTAGGAAGTACTCACAACCGCCTGGAGGGCATCTTCGTGCTTCTCTTCTGCGCCAGCCTTGCCGCCAGGCTTTTTGCCCTTGGCAGCGGCTGCTTTGCCGCCTTTCTGTGACATGGCTGGGTGCCTGGATGTGTATCAGCTGGGTGTAATTAGAAATTTCCAGTGGAAAGGCACGTCATGGTTCGTTCTTGGTTCGATGGGGCTGCAGGAGGTTGGTTGCAAGTGACTGACAGCTGAACATTCAATTGATCGAGGTGACTCAAAGCATCAAAGCACCTTATCGAGGCTTATCAAAGCTCCCTTGCAGCAAAAAACAAGTGGGGTGGACCAGCTGCCCCGCCATCAAAGGCCAACTGGTGGCAGGGGCTACAACGCCCTGGAGCCAATCACATCAAGAGCGCATTGCCTGAGCCTTGCGAGAGCCGTAGGTATGTATCATCAAGGCCAGGCCAAGCCAGCCAGGTCAGGTCAGATCAGATCAGGTCAGACCAGGTTGGTCTCAGTTGGGGAGGATGAGGAGGATTTGATTGATCCTTCGAAACCTTAGCATAGCAACGGCCGGGAGTTCCACCATCCATGTGCTCATGTCTCAGCATGGATCCGGGCCTAGCATATGACTCCCTGTGGCATTTCCAAGTAGCTATGCCTGCTATGTTAGACTAATGTCAGATATTACCATGGTATTCGGTAGTGAATGAAGCACGAGAACAATACTGATAACGGCATATCATCAATCCACGGCCATTGATGATTACCTACCTAGGAAGGTAATGATGCACTTCCAGGCTTCGCAATACCTAGGTACATACATACAAACACTATAATCTGGATCTATGGCGCGTACTCTGGACTCTTCCAGACCGCTGCAGTTATCCTTGTCCTGTCTTGACGTCGACCCACACCACACTTCCCCTCTGGCCGGTCGGGCAGTCTAGATCGGGTTGGGTAGTACAGGTATGTATGTATGTATGTATGTGAATATGTATATACCCGTATGCCAACTAATTCCTACCTATGTAGGTGCGTGCCTACCTAGGAAGGTCCTTAGTAGGTATAGAGGCAGGAAGTCAAGAAGTAAGCCATCCTCAGTTTGCTGCTTATCATGTAGCATGCGATCTGCACGATCTGTCGATCGACGGACTTGTACATAGTGTATTGGGACAGCATCCACCACGGAATCCATAAGGCAAACCCTAGCAGTCCAGCATACCTAAGTGCCTAGGTATACTTCAGGACATATCAGTATGTTCTACACTAAACCATGTGGCAGACCTACTGTATAAGTCACCTGGGGGGGTCTTCCCGTTTGATGTTAATCAACTGGTGTTCCAAGATTTCTTGTCACAGGGTTGTGGGGCCTCTTCTAGCCCACGGGCATCTGAGGTCCATGACAGTCTGGGCCCTTCCTCCCGACTATCACCACCCCAGCCTGCCCAGGGCCTAAGCACCCAGGCACCCAGGCCATATACAATACATACTTACACCATACCACACCATGCCACACCACTGCACTGCACTGCACTGCACCTATACAGTCACCAGTACAGCCGCCAGCCAAGAAAGCCGTCCGTTACTGCTTGCCTGGATCGGACTGGTAGGTGCTTCCTTCCAAGTTGACCTACTACTTGACAGTGCACTCCAGTAGCTACCTAGGCATTGTATGTAAGTACCTTTTATACGCACAGGCAGGACCGGGTGCGACAACTTGCTTCTTGTCCGACCCAGCTCCACGTCTGGACCGCTCTCGATCCTGGTCCTTTGCTTAGTATATGTCCTATCCCGGGGATTCTAGATCCAGACCGGAGTCCCTGCCCACGACTTCCGGGCTGAGTGGGTGAGGGTCACAGTCGGCGTAACAATAGGGCGGACGAAGGGGAGAGAGAGAGGAGGGGGAAGGAATAAACTCACTTGATCCCATCCTCCTCGTTCAAGGGTCCGTCTTACTTCTTCTCCTCTTTTTATTTATTTCAGAAACTCTAGGGCACTTGTTGTTGGTTGACCTCTTCTTCTTCTTCTTTCCTCCTACCACCAACCATCACTGGTCCTCCCCATCCGTCCTTCACTTCCACAGATGACCTGTATAACCGACTGGCTCCCCATTTTACCCGGCTTCAATCCTACTCGACATCCCATCAACCCACCCCTAGTCTTCCACGACTATTTATCCGATATCAGAACCCCATCTCCCGCCCCGCTCGGACTCTAGTCTAAGACCCTTCCAGGTGTGCGTCACTCACTGACACTGCCGAGTGTAAAACATGTCGGAACCCTTGGGAGCCAGGCCTCTGCCGTGATGCGTTGCTTCACTCCTCGCTCGCCCCTTGCAATTGCTTGTTGACCAAATGGCGACAACTGGCCTTCGACAGCCTTGAAACGACGGCCTTCTCCCTCGATACTGTTCCCGACCACAATCCCCACTGACACACGGTATCTCTCGATCAAGAGAGAGGACTTTACCCAACCTTCGACTCGCATGGACGGGTCAATTTGGCCACCTTTGGGACTGCCCAGCGTTAATCGGTCCTCCAGCCTGGATACCTCCACCTTGCTTCGCTCTTTGCCTTCCTTGACACAGCCTACGAGCCCAAGCCATAAGATCAAACGGACGGTCCTGACTCTCTGCGCAAAGCTGCCACGAACAATGATTCCACACCCGACTTGTTTTCTTTTCATGGCATGTCTCATTAACTTCCTATCTCTTCCGAGGTGGGAAATTCCATCTACACCTTTTCATGAAGAGTCAATCTTAGGGACTTAGGCCCCTTCCTTCCAATAACTCACAGCCTCGGGCTCCTTGGAGACCCTGGCAACCTCCCCTCTCAATCCTTTTCTAAGAATACAGCAGTGCCAGACCCGAAGTGGAAAAGGAAAATGGGTGAAACGCGATTCGACTTTGATAGTGGTGGAGGAAGGAGCCACAAAACGCCAACATTCCCAGCAAATTGAACACCCGAACTCCATATATCATATCCACCATGGACTACCATATGCTTGCCATTATGAGACCCGAAATCGAACAGATGACACCAAAGACCGACATATCAATTGACGACGACCGTCCTTCTCCCCTCAGCGGCTGGTCTATCTCAGCACAGACAAAGAGATGTCAAGGCGAGCAGTCCCATCACCCAGACGATCCAGTTGTGGAACCCCTTGTTTCGAACGTTATTGCTGCATATATCCACCAGCACCGTGCCCCGGCCTGTACAACCGTTGTCGCTTCTCAGGCGGGCCTTCCCCCATATTGTCTGGCATTCGAGGTATAGGCGGCGTACTTATTTGTGGAGGGAAACCACCTCTTGGCATACCTCCTGGGGTCAACACCACCTGCGGACCGCCGACTCCACCGCCCGCCGTCATGTACCCCCCAGCATCGAGGTTTGGGGATGCATGCGTCATTTGCTGGCTGGGAGAGTGCCATGAACCGGTAGTTGCGGGTGACTGGATCGGAGTGCCGCCTTCGTACTTCACGGGGCCCCCCGTCGACATGGTGCCGGACGGCATGCCCGAATACGAAGGTGTCGAACCCGAAGGCACGGACATGGCCCCTCCATTGGCCTCCATGTCCGCGGCCGCGGGATTCCTCAGCAAGTGACGGAGATGCTCCTTCAGGATCCTAACCATTCCGTCCTTGGTGAAAGGTTTTGCCAACACACCGTTCATTCCTGGCGCAGAGTTAGCGCCGTGTCGCCTGGAGTGGCTTTCTGAATCACTTACCCCAATGGAAGTAGGTCGAGATGTCCTCAGCTCTGATATTAGACGTCATCGCGATGATGGGCACATGCTGATTCACAGCCCTAATATACACTGTCGCCGAGATTCCGTCAACCAGGGGCATGATGATGTCCATGAAGATGAGATCGTAACGCTCCGGGTCCTGGTTGATTCTGTTCGACGCCTCCTCACCGTCTTTCTGCGCGGACTGTCAGCTCCGTCCTCAGCTCTGACCGAGGAGGGGGGAGGGGTTCTTACCGCGAGGTCGACAGAGCACTCGATCTGAGACAGAAACTTGGCACCTATCCTTGAGCAAACCTTGTCGTCCTCGACCAGGAAGATCCTTGGTTTCTTGCGGCCCCAGAGCGACACGTCGACGTCTTTCCCTGGCGGAGGTGTTATTTGTGCTGGCGCGTCTTGGGGACCACCCTGAGAGAGAGCAAATGGAAGGTGTTGAATATGGTCTGGATGGAAGGGATCGATACCAACTGTCTGTCCCACGGGATATACGAGATGCCTTGGATCCTCAAGGAACGGGTTATGCATTACGGCCGGGGCCAGGGCGGCAGAGTTGGGCTGGGAAAACACGGCGTGCGAGCTATTCGAATCCGGGGGCGAGGTCTGATGCTGCCAGGCGACGGATAACCTGTGGAAGGCACGGTCGGCGGCGCCGTCGGGCTCTAAACCGCTCAAGAGCTCTCGCGCCCGCCGGAGCTCCGCGGACGGCTCGTCATTGCCATCGGGCAGTACGCCGAGGGTCCCATTGTGGAAGTTCGCCGAGGCTTGTCCGGAGTGATTCGAGTGCGTAGAGTGACGACTGTTGCGCCTTCGTTCATCGAGATTGCTAAGGTGGTTGAGCAGCTCATTGCTGACCTGGTTCGATACCTTCAACTGCTTTTGCAAGGACACGACCTCATCAATCAGCACCTTGTTGCTTTGCGCAAGACTGAAATAGTTCTCCTGCAACTGCTGAACTTGGTGCTGAGTCGCGTTTAGTGTCTCGCTCAGGAGCGCAACCTGCTGGTTGGCAGAGAAAGCATCCTCAGCGGGCTGTGCTTTCCTTGGGGCAGGCGCCTTGCGACGGATATTGTCGAGGTTGTGTTTGCTGTCCATCCGGAACTCTGGGTGCTTGAACTCCCAGGCCTGAAAGATTCCATGAGCTAACAAGATTTATCCGGTATGTCACACAGGGTCATGACACTAACCTGAGAACCATAGGGAGACTGGCCGTTTTCCTCGTTCTGCCTGACTTTGTGGAAATCATATTTGTTCAGCTGTCGGACAAAGCTAGCAAAGTTGCTGTGCTTGAAATGTTTCGGCAATATTGTCTTGGTGAACTTCTCATTCTGTATTCCGAAACTGGTCAGCACCACCGTCCACGCATGCCGCGTCAATCATTGGGCCTTACCTCGAGGACAACAAAGCTGTCACCTTCATTCCCCCACCGAACTACTGAAGCATATTGAGGGTCTTCCAGCATCCTTTGTGCCCAGTTATTAGTACGAGTGTTTAGAAATAGAATACAGGGAGGGCATACTTGTATAATTTGCGAACCTGCCAAGATAGTCAGCATTGAGTCCCAAGAACCGTCAAGGAGGCCCGGGGGGGGGGGGGGTTGGCAGCAGCAGCCTTACAAAGTCGCTAGAATTGCTTCCTCCAGTTTGCGAAGCCATTTCGGCATCAGGTGGCATGGCTGTGTCGTCGCTGAAACGTGTGGTGTAGATAAAACTGTCTCAAAAACCAAACAGAAAACAGAGCAAAGCCTGTACTTGGAACTTCCTCCTCCCCTTATCGCAGGACCATTACCAGCCGAACTTAGATTGGTGCGAGAGAGTGTCTTAAGTTTTCTAATTGCTCGTTGTTCGGAAGTCCAGTGTTTGTCGGTACGTTATATGCAGTATGCGCCCGAGTCCACGGGTATTTGGGCTGGGACTCGAGGGCGGGATGCAGGTTGGGTCGAGATTCGGCGTCGTCGTTGTCGCTGTTGTCGATGGCTTCAGGGCTACGTAATGGATGCGCCAGGCGGGGAAAGGAATCTCGAGGGACTGCGCTTGAAGAAGGTCGAGGATGGATGAATCGCCTGAGTCGGAATCATACAAAGCTTGCCGTCTGGACCCAGGACCTTGGGCCGTGGAAGAAACCGGTGAGGAGTTTAGGAGGGGGGCCGGCGGGGGTTGTCAGGTGTTGTAGGATTGCAGTTGCAATGTGTTGCCGTAAGGGAAGGCTTTTTTTTGTTGGAGGGAGGTTCTTCTGCCAGTCGTCTGGGGCAGGTAAACTACTGATCCGTGAACTCAATTTGTCTGGATGAATGGGCTGGAGACACAGACGCAATGGATGGGATGGGCGCAACTGACTGGGCCCCAAGTCAAGCAAGACCAGTACCTACCTAGCCAGCCTACTACCTGCTGCATACCGGTATAGGTAAATGACCAGTGAAAAGACTACCGAGTATCTAGGTACCTCCACCTATGCACAGTAGGCCACCAGGGCCCTCCCAGCGCTCCCAGGGTGATCCGAAGACTCGTCAGCGCCAGCACCAGCGCCAGCAGCCACAGTGCACCGTGCCTTCCCTGCTTACAGGTAGAGGTGGGGACTGGGAGTGGAGCGGCACACGAGTGGGAAGGCAGGAAGGTGGGCAATGGAGGACCCTCGCAGGGAAGGTTGCGGGTGGTGGAGCCCAGTAACGCTGGTACGGCATGTCCAAAAGTCCAAGTTCGAGGCGGCTTCAGCGGAGAAAGACACGGCCCTGAACGGGAATAGCCCGAGGGAAATTGGAACAAGGCTTACCTGATCGGGTAGGTATGTCGTTATTCCCTCTTCAAAACCACTACCAGCCGCCACCGGCCCGAAGTCCTTTTAATTTTTTAATGTCTTTTTTTTTTAACCTTTTACCTTTGAGCTATGGTCTGTTAATACGACGGTTATACGGCGGTTTGATTTGACACACAAGCCTCTCGTTGCTTTGAGGGTCGTCATCGCTCATCCACTCGCCCACTTTCAGGCCTCTCAGGCCTCTCTCAGGCCACTCAGGCAGTTGTGGACCCTGATGACACACCCCCATGCAAGGGCACAAGAATTGTCTCTTGAGACACGAATTTACCGCTCCGTTACTTTACACACACACGTACCTATCTACACAGTACTTATATGAAGGGTGATGAAAGCAGTGGGGGTCTTCTGGGGGGGAGGGGGTTGTGTTTTTGAAGGATCTTCTTCTCTTGCCCTTGGACTTGGACTTGGTCGTGGTCGTTCATTTGCTGTTTTAGGGGGAAATTGACGGCGATCGCGGCTTTTCACCCGCCCGTCCACCACTTGCTTTTCCCCCCTTCTCTCCTCCCGGGGCTTCATACCCATTTCCATCGAGAGAAGTCTCTCAACTCCGTACGGTGTGTACTGTGTGCTATTACGCATGGAACAATCTTGTTTAGTATGCGCATCGAAAGGGATCAACCATGGCTGATCCCTTTCTCCTCCCGACCTCAACGCCTCATGCATCTGCGGAGTCAAGCCGAGAGTCAGCCGTCAATCAAGTGCCAACCTACATTGCCAGACTACCTAGGTACTACTGCCTTACCCAGCGCACGACGTGACTGACTACATACTTACTAAGTAGGTTAAGTACCTAGGTACACAGTAGATAGATGATTGTTACCAGGCCTGTTTACCTACAGGAAACTGAGGGGGGCTGCGAGGTTATTAGCATCGATCGACTTGTTGTCCTGGTGAAGGACGACGTTGTTCATGTCCATGTATGTATGTCTCACCAGCAGGAACATTGAAAACAGAAAAGGGAAGGGTTCCTCAGCAGCCGTTACGGATATTCTGTAGGAGAGCGAACCCGAGACACCAAGGCACGTTCATTCCCCATTCATTCCCGATCTGAGCCCCTCCAGATTAGACTTTTGGTGTCTCACGGTCGATCAACAACGGTGGCTTCCAATGTTCAGCCCTGATTGCCCACTGCACTAATACGGTGATGCCCGAGACATTATCCAGTTTCTTGGTAAAAGCCAGGCAGAAACGCCATCCCTCATTCCCTCATTCCTCTTGACTTGCCCCTTGTCGGGTTCATTTCCTGTCAGTGTCAGGGTGTCAGTGTCAAGGTGTCAAACGTCAGAGTGTCAAAATGTCAAATGTCGTGGCAGCAACACCTTATCATCACCACCATCACCACCACTGCACAACACCAACCTGACCGGGAATATGGGGAAGTGCTGTACTGTACCCGTATGTATGTACTCTATATATATGTACGTGTATGCAAAGCACCAGGACTGATATGTGTGCCTGTATCCTGGGATTATGTATACTCTTTGCCATCCCCACGTTTCCCCCCCATTCCTTTTTCCCCTGGTGGTCTAGACCTCTCGAAAGAACCGCCTGGCCACCGGGTCCCTGACTGATGTGATAAGCTTAAAACGAACCGTAGTAGACCGCAAGAAGCGACATCTCTTCATGGACCCATTGGCCCAGTTGTTGTTGGTCCCTGAAGTTCTAGATCTCAGCGCCTTGCGGTACCCGTATTAGCTGCCGCAAGCTCCCTTCCTTTTTCGGGCCATGATGCCGCTGCACGGCCGTCACACAGATTACTGCTTTAGGACCGCGATGTCCCAGACTCAACCTCCTCCCCCGCAACTATTACCCCTTCTTTCTACACATTTTGAATTGATTTATAAAAACAAAACAAAATAAAAGGAAAAGGAAAAGAAGGTTGGGCCCGCAGGAATTATTGATTTGTCACAATGTCTCATGTTATTTCATCAACAAGATACTTGGCATGCCTGCGGTCTGTCGTCATCTTGGTGAGCTGCTCGCCCACATTTATTCCCGTGCAGCTCTTCCTCAAGCTGCCTCCGCCGGGCGGCCACTGGGAAGCCCAGGCTGTTCTATCAATCTCTCATAGGAATGATGTCTGTCTATCTCTCTCTCTCTCTCTGTGTCACAGAATCACCTAAACAAGCAATGGATGGCATGGCCAGAGACTCGAGGGCCGTTGCTGCCCTCCTTGCATTCTTCTCCAAACCGCCTTGGACATGCCAAAGATTGGACTCCTCGCTTCAACTCGGCATTCTGCTGTCTCTGATTTCCTTCGGGCCGAGTGTAAAGAACACAAATGTTTCACTGCTGAGGCCCTCGAAAGGGAGAGTCTATACTCGCCGCTCGGCATGCCGATGTCTCTGATTCCTCTACTCGGGCCGTTAGGGAGATGTTCGCTGTCTATGTGCCGAGTCCTTCGGAAAGGAGCTCTACTCTGCAGCCCGTACTCATCAAGATATACGCTCAGGCAGAAAGAGAAATCATGTGTCTCAGTCAAACAGTGTAAATAGGGACCTGCGCGCGATCATCTGATAGAGGAGGCGACCTGAGACAACCAGGGAGACAGTCAGGGTAAAGGAAGTCCAGCGTCCACGCTCAGGAACACAATCTAATGAGGACTCGACATGAAAAATCCAAGAGGAGATAGACCTAGAGGAAGGAAACCCGAAAGAATATGGCCAGAGAGTGCTAGTCTTGGCAGCATCGCCCCTACGAAGTCAAAGACGAATCGTCGATCCCGAGGACACAGACACGACTGGTGGCCTGGCCCGTATCACGATGTCTGGCGTGCAACACTCCTGACATGTGCACCAAACTCGAGGGCGACTCCTGTGAAGCAGAAGTGTCTAGGTCTCGAAAACCGATAGTATGGAATGGAGTGTTCCCCGGACGACCTTTGTGGTGCACCAAAGTCAAAGCTAATAGTCAGGAGGGGGCACATTCCCACACCTGTGCTACGTATCTGGATCATGGGCCACCAAGGACTCTGAGTGGCAAACGCCCACGCCCCCATCATCTCGACCATCCTGCCATCCGACCGCCCTTTCCCTGATGCCAGCCAGGGGGGGGGGGGGCAGGTGCTCTTCCAAGAGCTGAGGCCAAGCTGTTCCCGGCTATCCACGCCGGTTGGCTCCCCAGGTTTGTTTGAGTGCGAGATACGCGTTTGGAGTGGAGACGCGCCAAACAGCTTGACCTCAGCTTCTGGTGAGAGGCTCGTGCCATGAAAAAGAACCTACCAAGATGCCTACTACCGTCGCCAGTTGGCGCGCCGGCTGCAAGACAGGTCAAAGGTTCTCCACCGGCCCGTCTGCTGGGCGGTGCAGTCCAGCCGCAGTCTCTGCGCATGACTGTACCGGTCGTCTTCGTACTATACGCGGCGGCACCATCAGGCATTTCCTTCTCTGCTCACTCCCTCTCCCTGGGTGTCTAGTGTCTTGTTCTAATCCATCCCTCCCGAGCTGTCTTTTTCCAGACCGTCTCCATTTGTCGCCCTGTTTCCGAGCCCGCAATGCGGGAAGTCCGGGCGGAGGTCGTCCTGAGTAGGCTTAGGGATTGTCCACCAACGGGGGCGTTGTGGGTGGGTTAATCCACACCCTATATCCGAAACCCACGAGAAACCTCACCCATGGGTCAATCTGACTAACCGTACGGGTGGCTGAGCTGAAGCGACGTTTTCATATGATGTACACAATGTGATGGATCATCTGCAATGCGCAGCTGTAATATCTGTGCCGTGTCGTGTCGTGTCGTTGCGTAGGTGGTTTTTTCCCCAGCAAAGGCCCGGGGCGAGGGGTTCTTGGGTGAGAGGCGAGAGTCGACCCAGAGTACCTGATACTATGTAGTATAGGGGAAGCATCGCTGGCGTCGTGTCGTCCCGTCGGGCATACACGTCTACCTCTTGATGGGACTCTGCAGCGTGCCGTGCCTTGCCTTGCCATCTCCTGCTTCGGGCGACTTGGAGTAGGTAGCCAGCCCATGCTTTCCAGTAAGTACGTACGTCTACGTACCGTTCGGCGCTTCCCGCAGAGCCTCAAGAGGAAACCAACAAACCGGAATCAATACCAGTTGAACCCCCTCCCCAAAAAAAGAAAATCAAAGTCCGGATCCGACCAGAGATCAAAACGAAAAGCAGGAGGGAAAAAAGTATTGGTCGCAGTGCGGTTCGAACGCACGCATCCTCTCGGATAGCACAGCTTAAATGTGCCGCTTAACACCATGTTAGACACATTTTCGATAAAACGAGTGAAGAAAACAAACTAACCCTTAGACCACTCGGCCATACGACCCTCACAGTGTGCAAATTTAGTGTCTTATATAGGATCCGCCAATCTGCCATCGTTTCCTGCCATCTATTATTATTTACATCCACCCTGCCCAGCGAAAAGATCGCTGTGGGATCATGAACGAGTTTCAGATTGACAACAATCATTGTCGTTCCATCTAACTTGTTGGTGCACTGTATTTAAACTTCGTGGTGGGTGTCCAGTGGGGTCTGCTGTGTTGACGCACTGTCTTGATGGCTTCCACTAGGTTCTAGTTCGAGAATCAATGCAACCTCTTGAAGGTCCAAGGAACCGCTACTTTTGTCGATGATATAGCGAGCGTGTTTGGCAGACGCGAGGTCTACAGAATCCTTGGAAATACTTCAATCTCGAGGTCCAGAGTTTTCTCACAGGGTGGCCAGGGGAAGGATGCGCCATGACTGGATAGTCTGTGTGTATGTGTGTATGTGAGAGAGAGGAGAGATAAATGAGAGAGAAACGCTATGTTGGGTATTGGTATCGAAGACTATGAGTATATCCGTGCCGTGATGTGTGAAAATCCTCCTCATTGCCACCAGCTCTGCAGCAACCCCCGCCAACCTAGTCATCAGGGAAGTACTCTCTGATATTCGACACAAAAGTGCACGTCTTGCGGTCGAACCTCTTGAAGAACTTCCCAGCAACTTGTATTAGAGCTTCAGGGATGAGCTTCGGGTCCCTGATGATCTCAATCCTGTCCTGGGCAACGACATGCCGGTCGTGGTCATGCTTCCTGTGCGGTGATTTGAGTTAGCCAGTCTTGATTCGAAATGTTGGAGGGGGGAGATACTAACAAGCACGTGTAGAAGGTCTTCTTTCGGAGCCGTTGCCTGACCGTATCACTGTCCGTCCCAGAGTCCGCCATCTCATCCATCGCCTCCTCGAACGACATGTTGTGCGGCATGGGCAGGGACTGGGTTCCCCTCTCGCCCCAGCCGTTGATGATGCCGATATATCCGTATCTTTTGTGCCGGAAGACCTGGCCAACTGTGTACCACACGTTCTGGTGGATCTCCTGGGTGTACCGCCGGTTGACCGTCGGCTGCCTATTATCCATGTTGCGGATGATGGCCAGCATCTCGGGCACATTCTCCCACGTGAAGCGGATGCGAGGTTGGACCGACTGCGTGAAGACCTGGTAGAGAGGCAGGATGTACTCCTCGACCAGCCACAAGTCCTCGGGGAACTGCTGCGCGAGCTGGTTGAGGAATTGGTCGAGCGTGTTGTCCCACTGGAAGTTGCTCACCGGCGTCATCAGGAGGTTAGTCCAGCGGGCTGCATACGCAGCACTTTCCACGGTCAGCTTGGAAGCAGGGCGGCCATTCAGAGCAGCGAGCTGATCCTGCCTGGTGTTCCAGAAGGAACCAAACGTCGCCGCTAGATTCCGGCCGACGCGATATACCATGATGGGGACGGGGGCCGCGACCAGGAATGCGTCTCTGCCGTTGATCCAGTCCAGCTCCACAAGTCGGGAGCGCAGGTCATCAAACTGTATCTCTTCGCCCGAGCCATATGGGTCCAGAAACATCTTGTCCGCTTCGTTGGCAGGCGTGGTGGGCACTCCCTTTCCATCCAGATCTCGCCCGGCTGGCGCCATGACCATGGCATGGACGTGGCTAGGGAAGGCAGCGCAGGCAGCCCGCAGGCCGATCCTCTCTGCCAGACTTGTGTAGATGACAGCAGATATTATGGGAAGAGACGGATGCCTCTCGTCGCGTAGGGCGTGGCCAATGAGGCAGTTCCGCAGATTGCGATAATTCTCCTCCGGGTCGTCCATGCCGACTAGGTTCCTTTCGCGAACCCATTTCAGCAGGGCCAGCGCCTTGTCGCGTGTAGAAAGCACCTTGAACCCTTTCCCCTGCTGTTTCACAAACTCCGCAGCCAGGCGGTCCAGCCGCGTGCAAATATCGTCGATGTCGTCGTCGTCTTCGCGGACAAAGAACATGTCGAAGGCGGCGAGGGCGCGGTCGAGCCCTTGGGCGGTCAGGAGGGGCGCGCGCTGGTAGTGGGACCACTCGTGGACGGCGACGCCTCTGTGGATGCTGGCAAGTGCTGTATTGGCATAATATCGCCGGGCCAGGACATCAGGGGCAGAGTCGTCCGTCCGGCTCTGCGCGACCAGCAAGTCCTTTGCATCGTAGCCGTATCGGCATATGTGACCAATCTTTTGTAACCGCCCGACCTTGGTCGCGACGACCTCGTCCAGCAGCCGTGATATCTCTGCATTGCGCGCCCTTCGCCTCCTCCACAGTTTCCTCCACGCGGTCTGCGACGCCCTAAGCCGGAGCTTCTCGCTGAGGCGGTGCTCGTCGTTCCAGTATCGGAAGGAGGACAGGCAGTAGTATTTCCATAGGAGGGGCTCGTTGGCGATGTGGTTGAAGGTCTTGGAGACGAGCTGGACGTTGGCGAAGGTATCCTCGGGCGAGAGGTACTGAAGGATGTGACGTATTATCTCGTCCGGGACGCTCTCGAGGCTGGCCATCGCGTCTTCGATGCTGCAGGTTCGTGACCGTCCCTTCTTTTGTGGTTCTTTTTGGGGGGGAGGAGCGGAGTAAACGGGTCCCGAAGGTCTATTCCCAAGTAACAAGACATGCACGCTTCGGGTTGAATATTGCGACAGGACTGCAGTGGGTGGGGATTGATGTCGTCAATAAGCAGGAAATACGCAGTATACGGTGCATAATATCCGATAATCCCGGTCAGAGCTAGAAGAGTATGGTGATAGGCAGGGGGTGGTGGGGGGGTTTACCACGGTAGAAGCCAGCGGCCCGCTAGCCTGTCTGCCTGCCTGCCTCACCCACTTAGCACCTCCAGCACCTGTAATTACTGCTGTAGGGACTATACAGTACCTAGGTATGTTGTAGGTGTGCTATCAGGCTGTGTAAGTGGCGCCTACCTGTGTTTACATACAGAGGAATGAAGAGACCACCCCTCGATTATCCTACATACACAACCGGCAAGCCACCTTTCATCTGTTTGTCATGTCTACCCATGTGGTTCTCAGCCATCATTGGCAGTTCAGATATCCTGGGTTCTGCTGCACGGTAAGCAATCACTATGACGGTGCATGGTTGGTTGTTGACCCAAGTATAGTAACACACCTCCTACGTAACATCTGACACCAGCCGTTTCCTGATCCTCAAACGTGCACAAATATATACATATACTTTGAGGTTCACTCATTCTCCCGGCATCCAGTGCGAGTTTTGTATCTCCTCGTCATCTCTCTGGTTCTAAATCAGCATGTGACTATGAGCTTGTTCCTAATACAGCTATTCGCCGTTAGTATCTTGCTGAGTGCCTGGTCCATCTGCCCGGTCGTCGCCTCAAGTCGCGATGATCCTGTTGACTGGCAAACATGGGGTCCGTACAGACCAAATCTGTACTTTGGTGTTCGCTCACAGATACCGGAAACTCTCCTCATGGGCTTGATGTGGGCAAGTGGTGATGATCGGTATCGTCTGATGGAGAGTACGTCCTTGACTATCTATGTTACTTTGCCCCCACCCTGTTATCACATGCTCACATGAAAGAACAGCTATCCGCGACACATGTCAGCAAGACGATGGCGTGAAAGGATATGGCTGGAACATGTACGATCCACGTGTTGGGGGCTCTCAAGTCATACAGGATGAGAAACTCGGTGTCGACCTCACCACCGATTTCACCAAGACGGAAGACGGCAAGGGCTGGACGGTTCGAGTCGCCGGGACACCGCGACGAGGTGCTCCGGCGAACGTGAAGACGTCGATTATTTTTCATCTTGCTCTTGAAGGGATGGGTGGCTCGGAGGAGAAGAGTCTATATTGCGAGCATCTCAACAAAGGAACCGGCCACTCGATCGCTTTTGGAGCAACTTGCCACGGCCAGGATCCCAAGCTGGGGTCTTTCGACCTCGTCGTGTTCACCGACAGCAAGGAGAATATCATTCACGCCACAGCGGTCAAGAGTGCTCAGGTCTCTGACAGCCAGATATGGCAGGCAAAGTGTGAGTGAGATGTCACATGCAGGAGAAACCCAGGATCCCGGGATGGAAGCTAATACACTACCTGCCCAGCTGTCTACACTGATCTACTACAGAATGATGATTCCCAGGACTACAGGAAGGTTTTACCGTCTAGTAATCCTGGCCCTGGGAATATGCAATTCATCGACTTCAACTTCATCGGTTCCTTTTCAGCAACTTTCACATATCACCAAGCCGGTAAGCAAGTCTCAGACAAGTAACTGAAGGCATCGTTCTGACCAGTACTGCGCTAGCCAATTCCACGGCGCTCACTGAATTACGCTCAACATTCCCCTCGCAAGTAGACAAGGTATTCCCTCGTGCCTCCGAGTATCAGGAAGCTAAGTATGGAGGCTTTACCCAAGCACTGTTGTCGAATCTCCTGGGGGGGCTAGGGTTTTTTCATGGCGATAGCAAGGTGGATCGGTCGAACGCTCCGGAGTACCAGGAGACCGATGTCAATTTCTGGATGGAAGAGAGAGCAGCTATGGGTAGCGCCCAGATCACCACGACAGAAGTAAAGTCGCTCCTTTCCTTCACGCCCTCGAGGCCAGTCTTCCCCAGAGGGTTCTTGTGGGACGAAGGTTTCCACCTCCTACCTGTTATCGAATGGGACCTTGATCTAGCCGTCGCCGTCTTCCGAAGCTGGCTTGACCAGATGGATGATGATGGCTGGATCGCCAGGGAACAGATCCTAGGATCAGAAGCACGCAGTCGGGTACTGCCACAGTTCCAGACTCAATATCCTCACCACGCCAATCCTCCTACACTGCTGGCATTAGCATTGCCAGCCCTCCTCCAGAAGCTGATAGGGACGTCTCACTACTTCGGTCACCCATCCAAGCACCTAGCCACGCCTGATGCAGGAAAGACCCTGATGAAAGAGCTATACCCTCTTCTTGACAAGCACTACCAATGGTTCCGCCGCACACAAGCTGGGGATCTCAAGGCCTATGCCCGTCCTGAAGGCGCCGACCCTGTCGAGGGTTATCGATGGCGAGGCAGAACGCCCAAGCACACGTTGGCAAGCGGACTAGACGACTATCCGCGGGCAAACCCTCCACACCCCGGCGAGCTGCATGTCGACGCACTCGCGTGGGTTGGTGCCTCTGCCCGTGCTATGACGCAGATGGCGCAGGCTCTTGGCGAGAGGAGTGCGACGGATTCTTACAGAGAGCAGCTGGAAGCCGTGAGGCACAACCTGGACGTGCTGCATTGGGACGAGACACAGGAGGCGTACTGCGACGCGACGATTGTAGGGCACGACTCCACCGCCCGGTACCAGCATGTCTGTCACCTGGGCTATGTCTCACTCTTCCCGCTCCTTACAGGCCTCATGAAGGCAGACCACCCAAACCTCCCCGCCGTCTTGGCCCTGCTCTCGGACAAGACCAAACTGTGGTCATCAATCGGGATCCGGAGCTTGAGCAAGGCGGACAATCTGTATAGGCAAGACGAAGACTACTGGCGGGGTGCGGTCTGGATGAACATGAACGTGTTGGCCGTACAGCGCCTGCGAGCGCTGGGCATGGAGGGCCAGCCGATGCCCCCCACGCCCGTCCAGGAGAAGGCGCTGGCACTTGCGGCGGACCTTAGGGACCGAGTTGTGAAGGCGGTATACAAGAATTACGAGAGGACCGGGTTCGTGTGGGAGCAGTATGATGACAAGACGGCCAATGGGAGGCACAGCAGGGCATTCACTGGCTGGACGGCCTGTGTGATCTTGTTGATGGGGCTCAAGTTTACGAGAGGCGAGGTGACGCAGGAGGTGCACGGGCAAGACTTGACGGCTCTGCCATCGAGTGGTGGCATGCCGGTGAGGACTGTGTTCGCAGCATTGACGGTGGTCCTGCTGGTTGTGTTGCTCAGACGGAGACTGATGGGACTGATGGGAATGGTGGCATCTGTGGTCACATACTTGGGACTGCCCGGAGGACCTCAGAGTAGAGGCAAGTATGGTGAAGCTATTGATCTGGACGAGCATGAGACTTGATGCGACTGGAAATCATGCCTTGGAACGGACGATGATGGAAATTATCTTATCACGAATAACGATTCACGAATATGTGTCAGTTTGGTATACACACAAGGTCATGTACCTTGCCTAAGTATGAATCTCATGCAAGTCTTCAGGTAGGAAAGGAAAGAGACTTATATACTACTAAGTACTAAGTATTTAGGTACTCGAGTACTTGGGCAGGCATGGCATCCCTGTACTGTACACGTACTGGACACGGCCCTAGGCCTGCCACGCAGTAATCAATCCCGGCGGAGAAACTGACTAGGTGTGTGAAATGGAGGGGTGGTTTTGTTGTTTCGCGGGGCAGCACGCCCTTCAATCGGGGGAATCGCACTCTCTGCATAATAACCACAGCACCACCACGAAGCCTCCCTCAGCCTGTGACTCAGTCAATCATACAATTCGACGACGACAACGAGAGCCCCTTCGCGCCGCTCCTCGATTGATCGTATCACGGTCCTTCGAATTCTCCCCCACTACCACCCCTCTCAAACCTCGACATAACTTTTGCGCCTACAATACAACCAATCGAGCAAATCATGGCGGACGCCGCAGCAAAGCAGCAGAAGGCTCCCAAGAAGGAGAAGAAGGCTGCTCCCAAGGTCGAGGAATCCGGACCCTTGGAGATGCAGCCTCCTCCTTCCTTCTTGCAGGACAGACTCGACCTCTTCGACCGCCTGAAAGCGAAGCAGGACGAGGAGGCCGCAAAGAAGCCCCGCGAGCCCATCACCATCACCATGCCCAACGGGACCACCAAGGAGGGCATCGCCTGGGAGACCACACCCGGCGAGATCGCCAAGGCCATCTCAAACTCTCTGTACAAGCGCACCGTGGTGGCGAGGCTGGATGGGGACAACGAGAAGCTCTGGGATCTGGACCGCCCCCTTGAGGCGAGCTGCAAGTTGGAGTTGCTGGACTTTGACGATCCCACCGGCAAGATGGTCTTCTGGCACAGCTCGGCCCACGTTCTGGGAGAGGCTTGCGAGCGTCGCTTTGGCTGCTCCCTGTGCATAGGGCCTCCTATCGACACTGGATTCTACTACGAGATGGCTCTTCCCGACGGGGCAGCAGTTCAGAACTTGGATTGGAAGCCGCTCGAGACCATCGTGTCCAAGATTTCCAAGGAGAAGCAAAAGTTCGAGCGTCTCGTCATGACCAAGGACGAGCTCCTCGAGATGTTCAAATACAACAAATACAAGGTACGAACGAGGCTTCGAGAGAGACGAGGCGAGACGAGTTGGTTCGCGAGTCCAGATGCTAACAGAAAGCGCTGCAGCAACACATCATCAAGGACAAGATCCCTGATGGAACATCCACCACCGTCTACCGGAATGGTCCCCTGATCGATCTCTGCCGAGGACCCCATGTGCCTGATACCGGTAGAATAGAAGCCTTCTCGATCCTAAAGAACTCTGCCAGTTACTTCTTGGGCAACCAAGAAAACGACTCTCTCCAGCGTGTTTACGGTGTCAGTTTCCCCGACAAGAAGCGCATGGCTGAGCACAAGAAGATGCTTGAAGAGGCCGCGAAGAGAGATCACCGCAAGATCGGCAGGGAGCAAGAACTCTTCTTCTTCGACCCTGTCAGTCCTGGTTCGGCCTTCTGGCTGCCCCATGGCACCCGTATCTTCAACAAGATCGTCCAGTTCCTGAAGGAGCAGTACTGGAAGAGAGACTACGACGAGGTCATTACTCCAAACATGTACAACGCCGACCTGTGGAAGCAGTCTGGACACTGGGCCCACTACAAGGACGACATGTTTATCCAGAAGGTGGACAAGGAGGACTTTGGCCTCAAGCCCATGAACTGCCCGGCTCACTGTATCATGTTTGCCAACCGTGACCGCTCACACCGAGAACTGCCTCTGCGTCTTGCCGATTTTGGAGTATTGCACCGCAACGAAGCCTCTGGCGCGCTGTCAGGGCTGACACGTGTGCGGAGGTTCCAACAGGATGATGCGCATATCTTCTGCCGTCAGGATCAAATCAAGCAGGAGATGGACGGGATCTTCGACTTCCTCAAGGAGTTCTACGACCTCCTGGGCATGTCCTTCAAGCTGAAGCTGTCCACAAGGCCAGAGGGTTACATGGGCGAGATTGCCACTTGGGACATGGCAGAGAAGGCGCTGGAGGAGGCGCTGGAGGACTTCACAAAGGCTACTGACTCCCATTGGGAATACAACCCCGGTGACGGTGCCTTCTACGGACCCAAGATCGACATCAAGGTCGTCGACAGCCTGGGCCGAGAATGGCAATGCGCCACCGCACAGCTGGACTTTGTCCAGCCAGAGAACTTCTCCCTGGAGTACATGACCGCCGAGGGAGCCCCCCTCGCGGCGGACAAGGACAGCGCAGCCGCCAAGCCGGACCCCACCCCGGCCGCCACCGAGGACAACGCCGAGAAGGAGGTCAAGCGCGCGACCAAGAAGCCCCTGAGCCCCGGGTGCGCCCGGCCCGTCATCATCCACCGCGCCATGGCCGGCTCGGTGGAGCGGTTCGCGGCGATCCTGTGCGAGCACTACGGCGGCAAGTGGCCGTTCTGGCTGTCCCCGCGGCAGGTCATGGTGATCCCCGTCGGCAAGGGCTTCTACGACTACGCCGAGGAGGTGCGCAAGATCTTCAAGAACAGGCTCATGCACGTCGACGTCGACACGTCGGGCGAGACCCTGCCCAAGAAGATCAGGCGCGCCCAGCTCGCCCAGTACAACTTCGTCTTCGTCGTCGGCGACGAGGAGATGCGCAACAGGCAGGTCAACATCCGCTACCGCGACGACACCGACACCCAGTCGCGCGGCTCCCCCGTCGCCCTGGACGAGGCCATCGAGAAGATCTGCAGGCTGCGCGACGAGCGCGCCATCTACAACCCGTTCCCCGCGGCCAAGGGCGAGGCCAAGGAGCTGCCGGTGCAGACCAAGTGAGGGAGGGCATCCGGTAAAAGGAGATGGCTGGATGAAGGTGGTTGATAGACTCTTGACTAGCTTAGAACAGAAGAGAGAAGAAGAAAAAAAACAAAAACACCCTTGTCGCTCGAGATCTTCGTAACACTACTAAATGAGACTATACAACACGGCTTGCTATCTGGATGACTCTACTGACCTCAATAGACATGTTGTTGTCGTCCATATCCGTATGCATCCTGCGAGACCGCTGTGAGGATTGGACTCATCATAGCATCAGAGGGTCAATCAAGGTTGACGGGACGCTCAGGGTCCCAGAACATAGTATTTCCATATCTTCCTAGGTAGTTGCCTAGGCATATCTTCCTATACTGACAAAGATTGTGTGGCGCTCCGTTACGTCGTGACAGAATGGGCTGGATCCTTCTTGCCGAACGCCAGCCAAGATCCCAGAAATCAACCCCCCTAATTGATGATGCTAGCACCCCTTTCTGTTTTGTCTGCCTGCCTCAGGTTTTTCCCTATTGCCATTTGAACTCCGTTTCCCACCTCTATCTGGCCATGCCCTTGTTTTGCCCCGCTCCCAATGAAGATCCGGGAACCGGATGGGTATAATCGACAATTTGTGTGAGTGTGTGTGTATGTGTACAGTAGAGTTCCACAACACTGTACCAGAACAATAGTGCTCCCAAAAACAATAATGTGGGTATGGGTCGACCGTGAGGATGGTGGCTAGCAGCACCATGGCTTCTCTACCGATGAGCGAGCAAGCGTCTTCTGTGCCACTAATATAGCTCCATCAGGTTCCCCAGGTCATTCTGCTCCTGCCCGGGCGGCTTGTCCACATCCTTGTACTACCGAGGACGTTTCCAGGCGAAGCGCGAGAACGGCGAGGCCTCGTCGCGAGCCACGCCAATGTCAACCATCTCGACGTCGGACGCGCCCGTCGTCCTCTCGCCATTTTTTCCCTCGAGGTCCATGGCCGTAGCCACGCCGCTTTCAGGTCCTCGAGACTCCATAGAAACAAGCGATTCGAGGTATTGGCCCGAGTGTATGTAGGTGGCCCCAACTGGCTCCTGCTGTCCCTAGTAGTAGTTCTGCAAGTTCTCGGCTCCTCCAGCGCCTCCTCCTCCTCCACTGCCGCCGCCGCCGCCGTTGGGCCGGTTGTTGCCACTGTTATTGCCCTGGAAAGACGACGCCCACTGGCCGCCGCTCGGATTATCATCGTACATAACGTTTGCCGTGCCACTGAACTCGCGCGTGCCGACGTCGTCCAAAGAGCGATAATGTCCACCTCTGCCTCCTCGGCCACCCCCTCTTCCTCCACCGCGCGGTCCACCTCGGCCACCCTTGGGTCCTCCGCGGTACCCGCCGCCGCCTCGGAAGTTGTTGTATCCGCCTCGGCCACCTCGGCCGCCGTGGTTGTTGTTGTTGTTGTTATTGACATTGTTGTTGTTGTTTTGTTGATTGAAATGCTCCCTTCTCTGGTTGAAATGACCGCCGCGATCGTTCCCGCGGCTAGGGGAGTCATCGCCTGCGTGCTTCCTCTTAAAGTTCTTGCTCGGGAATAGGCTCTCGTAGGCGTTCTCGCTCGAGTCCTCGGCCTCGATCCGCAGCAGGACTTTCTCCCCCACTGTTGTTTCGAAGACAAAGGCTTTGTCGGGCGGGACCGGCTGCCAGTTCTTGATCTTGCCGGCGTCCTGCGGCCTGGTGCCTTTCCGTACCGCCAGGACGACCAGGGGGCTGGGGTTGTCGGTGTGGAACCGTGCTGTGGTGGACACGGGACGCAGACATGCTGCCCACACACTATTGTCGAAGCATGCTGTGCCCGTCACTTCCCACTTCATCTTGTTGCCCATGCCGCCCACCTTCTCCAGTATGCTAGGCGGACACGGTTTGGGGCAGATCATGATGTTGTTGGCATGGTATTTCAGCTCCTGGTCCGGCAGGCCCTCGGGGATGTTGGCCAACGTAAGTAGTTTCTTGGTATCATCTGGATCGATCATGTATCCCGTGAAGAAGACCGTCTTCTTGATGACCATCCTGTCGCGCTTCAGACCGCTGACCCTGTTCGACACGGCCTCGTTGTGATCGTTGATGAGTTTTTGTATCTCGGCGATCTCCACCACGGGGTTCAGGTTCGTCGAGAGTTCTGCAACCTGTACCACCTCTGCAGATATGGGAGCACGCGACGCGCTGGCACCACCGGCGGCGGCTTGTAGCCGCTTGTTATACTCCTGCATGAAAGCCCTGAACCCCTGGACATGCTTCGGCCGGTCCTCATAGACCCTGATCTCCTCGGCGTCCTTGTACGTCTCCATCAGGTTCCTCAGGAACACCTGCTTGAAGTGCATGGTGTTGTCGAAGCGCTCCTTGTTGGGGCCGACGGCGGGCTTGAGTGAGACCATGTCGAAGTCTAGGCCCTTGCTCGCCACTATGCGCTTGACCAGCTCGCCGAAGCCGGACTCGGCCCGGCCTGTCAGGAGCACGGTGAGGGCGTCCTTCTGTTTTATGCTGAGCTGTACGAGCTCCACGATCTTCTCGTTCCACCAGCCGTCCCAGGCGCGTGGTTCCTCCTTGTCGATGCCCTCGCCCGTTGCTTCGAGGATCCGCGAGTCGTGCCACCAGCCGCCGTTGGCGAAGGCGTCCTGGTTGGAGAGGAGGCCGATGGTGTAGCCGTTCCATAGCTTCTGGTTGGGGAGGGGGGTCTTGAAGACTGCGGTTTGAGTAAAGGGTAAGTAAGCAAAAGCAAGTGCCTCTATTCAGCGACCAGGTATAGGCGCATCCTTACGAGTGTTGTCAAAGTCGTAGACGTGCAACGCCTTGATCTTGTCGACAGGCGGAAGCTGCCTGGACGAGACGGACCATCTGCCCATGGCGGTCGGGGTCAGAGGCGCGCCGGGCTGCTGGCCGGGCTGTGGCAGGGCGCCATGGCCGTAGTTTGGGGGCATGGTGAGTCGCGATCGTGCCGACAGCTGTTGTGAGACGATCCGGAGCCGAGCAGCATTCATGCATGTGCTTGGTACTGTGTCCAATGTTGAGAAGAGAAAGGCGGGAGGGCGGATGATGGGTAGGAGTGGGTGGGTCCTCGATATGTTAGCGACGCACGCACTGCTGCAGCATCTGTGGGCAGCTGAGAATGGTGAGGAACATGATTTGCAGGGTCGTGAAATCCGGGGTTGAAGGGTTCACGTCAGGATCTTAGCGTCGACGTCCTTATTATGTACTTGAGTATGCAATTGCAAGTGCAGGTACGGTTACAGTAAGTACATGGCAGTGCTTACCTACCTACTAAGTACCTACCTACTAAGTAGGTACCTTAAAAAGGCAGATAGCACCTACCCTAGACGTGCTATGTACCTGGCTAAGTCCCTAAGCTGAGTAAGTACGTACTTAAGTACTTAAGTACTCAGCCTAGGTCATCACCACTCCATTGTGTGCACTTGCAGTATTTCCCACATAGTATTTGGGTCTTCTTTTTGTATATATACCTATTACCCATCTCAAATGTGATGATGACCATGACATATGGAAGCTATAGACAGTATCACGCCCAGTAAAGAGACAGAGACCAGTAAGTAAGTGGTATATCAGAGGCAACTAACTCACTCTGCCACCAGTATAAGTCTACCTAGGTATCTATAACCTCACCCAACTCACCCAACTCACCTCACCTCACCTTCTTCTCCCCCTTCTCCACCATCTCAGATCCAGGCCGCCCCAGCACGACCACCGCACCGACCAGCCAGGCAGGCCACCACACCCCCCACACGACCACACTCGTATACATCCCCCACACCCTCCAGCCAAACGCCGCCTCCCTCAGCACCTCGCCGATGCTGCCCACGCCCATCGACGCGCCCCACCAGTACGCCGACCACATGGCCAGCACCGCCGTGGGCGCCACCAGGTTCAGCACCGCCGTGCAGGCCCACCGCGCCGCCCGCGACCCCGGCCACGCGCGCACGAACGACAGCGGGCTGGACAGCAGGCCCACCATGAGCGACAGGGAGAAGTTGAGCGTCGCCAGCGAGGAGAGGAACATGCCGAGCAGGAGGAGGGAGAAGGACTGCATGAGCGAGTACTGCTGTGCCGTGGGCCGGAACTTGGCGCTGAGGAGGTGCGAGATGACGTGTGGCAGGGCCACGTTGAGGACGGTGAAACCGGCAAAGATTGGTGTGTGCATCTGTAGTCAGGGGGAGTGGGGGTTAGATATTTAAGCAAAGCAATCCTGTGTTTCCTTGTCTCTCGTGTGCATGGGGGAAAGACTTACACCCTCGGGTAGATGGTTGAAAATGTAGAAAGGTAGAACACCCAGAAACTGGCAGCAAGCCACCAAGGCCAGCGGCAAGTATATATCTCGTTCCGTAGCGACCGTCAACAGCCCATCAGCCGGTCCTTGCTCCGCGACAGCCTTGTCCTTCTCATCCGCCTTCGGTTTCTCCACCTCCCCGGCCTGCCCACTCTTCACCCAGAGCGCAATCGAGATGATGGTGAAGTTCGCCGCGATGAGCATCGCGCTGGGCAGGTACGTCCCGATGCTGACGAAGCGGTCCTTGTGCATCAGCAGGTAGAAGAAGAAGCTCTGGTGCAGGTGCTCCAGCAGGTTGTTCAGGCTCCGGAAGGTCCCCTCGATGACCCTCCCCATGGCCATCTCGTCCTGCCAGCCCTCCCCGTACGGCTGCAGCGTGATGGCGTCGACGTGGTAGGGGATGAAGCTGCTGTGCGGGCCGGACGCCATGCCCAGCCCCTGCTTCATCATGCCCCGCAGCATGGTGCGCAGCCTGTCCTCGTAGCTGTCGCTGTGGGACCACATCTCCTGCGTCGACACGCCGATGCCCATCTGCCCGCCCGCGATGTTGACCACGCTGTTGATCAGGTCCAGGTTGGGGAGCTGCCCGTTGATGCCGTCGTAGACGATGTGCACCGAGTGGAACCGCGTCTCCTGCGTGTAGTCGATGGCGATGGCTCCCTGCAGCGCGCCCGACTTGAGCGGCAGCGAGTCGATGTGCCGCGTGTCGTGGGCGTCGTGGTACGCGTCGACCCAGGCCTGCGGCCCGGCCAGGCTGTCGGGCGTGACGACGAGGATGATGTCCTTGGACCAGAGGGACCACCTCCTGAAGTAGCGGGCAAGCGTCAGCAGCAGCGCGACGCCCCTCTTGTTGTGCTCGTCCTTGACGTTCTTCCACGCAGCCACCAGGACGATGGCCTCGGTCGCATCGCCCCTCGGGGCCTGGAGGATGGCATAGATGTTCTCGCCGGCGTGCACGTTGCCAGAGCTCGTATACGTGAAGTTCTGGCGGCCCGCCTTCAGCCCGACGCTCTTGAGTATCTCCTCCAGGCCATCGTTGACCTCGACGTTGGTCTTGCCCACGAGGGCATCCACCTCGTGCTTGTAGGCGCGGAAGACATTCTGGTCGCTCCCGCCAAAGTAGGTGTGGACCTGGCCCGGCAGCAGGGCGTTCTCGGAGATGTATGTGCGTCGCGAGTATTCGTTTTGCGGGAGCATGAGGAGCCATGCCACGCCGACTATGATGCACAGCAGGGAGATGTAAGGGGGCAGCTTCAGGAGGCGCGGGTCGCGTCTGAGGCGCAGTGCGCCGGCTACGAGGAAGAGGTTAGCCATGAAGACGACATTGGAAGCATCCGTACAGGAGCTGGGGAAGCCAGGGTGAATGGGTTCTACTCACATAGAAGCCGCGGCATCTCTCCTAGGCTCTTGCTGTTCCTGCCCACGTTCAACGAACAGTAATGGCGGCACGGCACCGTTTGTCTGTCTGTCTGTCTGGTCAAGGAAAGGAGAGAGCTGGCAGGTGGCCTTTCGGGCGCCCGCCAGTGACAAGTTCAGCGAATCCGCCCCGTTAGAATTTCCAATCCATTTATAATGCGCAGAGACTCGAATCCACCAGAGATCGCTTGACACCGCCAACCATTGAATTTACTATCGCATTTGCTTGACGGGTCTGCGAGAGGAACAACCGAGCTTGGACCTCGAGTATGGAGGACAGAAGCTGGAGCTTGTAATTGCATAATCTCCCCGCTACTTGCATATAAATGGTAGAGCCGCCAAAGGACACTGTTCGACATGTCGTTTCCAGTATCGACAACTCTCATTATTACTATTGTATGATCTCCAAGTCTGATTGACCATTGTCAGGAAATTTTAGAGGATCCTAGCTATCCAGTTCCCACACCCAAGCCCGCACTCACCAAAAATAGACCCAGGTATATATATACATACATACACATATTTATGGTACCATAGCCCAAGAGCTCCTTTCCTCCCAGTTCCCGCACAGCCAGTAACGCCAGAATACCCATGGAGATACGGTGTCTGATAACGTGGGCTGGAACACACGTCTCTTACATATGTATAGACAGACATAGATGAGCTAGGAATCCATTCTTTCCCCTCAAGGTCCTAACCTCTGCCCTGACCCGACAACACCCAACGCCACCCCCTGCGGCGCCGCACCCGAGCTCGGCAGCACGCCAAACCGCCCATATGTCTTCTGGTCCACGCTCACATACCTCGGCAGCCTCTCCAGCAGGTTCAGCTTGCCCTCGATCCACCGCAGCACCTTCTCCGGCGGCGACAGCAGCCTCATGTACCCCAGCCCGCACACGTAGCCCACGATCAGCCCACAGAGATGCCCGAGCAAGCTCGTGCTCGGCACCAGGGCCGATATGACGATGGCCAGAAACAGGGGCGCCGTCCATGTCGGGATGTTGTACGTGCCTATTGTGAAGTGAGGGTTTGTTCGGTACGTCCGGACGGCTTCCATGCTGAGGAGCAGGAAGAACCAGATGCTGGCGCCCATCACGCCGTTGTTGGAGCGCAGTATGACCTTTTCGAACAGTATGTATAGCGCCGCGGGAAGGGTCGAGAAGGCTGCGGTGTGACGGGGCCTTGTCAGTTACGGACCAGGTGGGTTCGGTCTGTAGAAGGGGTAGTAGACTCACGACCAAAGAATAGTGCCAGACTCGTCAAGGTTCCATATTCGCTCTCGAATCGCTCCAGAAGCGGCGTCACGGCGACGACGTTCATGATCATGTGGAAGAAGTTAAGGTGAATGAAGGGGAACGTGTTGGTCCGGTATACTGCCCACCGCACAGAGTCTTGTCAGTACCTCCTCGCCTCGTCGTGCCTAGCTGCAGCCAGCGCGGTACCTCTTCCTCCAGTCCCCTCGTAGAGTAATGGATGATCCGCAGTTGATCATGGGTGAGAACGTACAGGTAGCAAAGCCAACCTCATCCGGCACAAGCGCGCCCCATGCTGGAATATCCCATGTCTTTCCCAGCGCAGCCGTCGCAACCCACGCGGCCACTATTATGAACACGACGAGCCTCGTGAAGAGAGGGAGTCGGTAGACGTAGGATTTCGCGCGCATGGCGCTGAAGGACGGCACTCGGACTGGCGGTGCAGGCATCGTGGCTGGATTTGCAAAGTCGCAAGTCTTGATCAGGTCTCGTTGGAGGATACCTACTTGAGTACCTGAGTAAGTAGGGTGGTGGGACGGGGAAAGATTGCGCACGTGTCCCGGGTCGGCCGTAGTAAATATTGTAGTGGGGGCTGGAGATTCTCGGATCGCTTGATGGCTAAAGTCTCAATTGGTCATCATCTTCGAACGGAATTTCCGCTGAGAGATCAAGATGCTGATGTTGGCCCCATTTGTGTGAAGAATATGACACAGATTGAGAGATGGGTAATAGAGACAATTCCCATGTTTCGCATGTTCCGACTAAATGCGTAATTGCCAAGGGGTTTCACACAGAGTACTTATCGATATGCCTATAAGCAGAAGAATGACGATGGTATGCTTCTAGCCAGCAATCGATTGAATCGTCGTATCGTTTCATTCCATGATCTGTCAAGTACCTAGGTAGACGACAGTAATGCCCAGACGGTAGATCTAAAGGGGGGCAAATAGACAGTTGGATAGCCTTATTGGGACAATCCCAGTGGAATAGCCTCAGTGGAATAGCCTCAGTGGAATAACCTCAGTGGGATAACCTCAGTGGGATAACCTCAATTAGCAATACTAGACAGCAGACAGCCTCCCGGTGGGATAACCAGAGTGGCACAGCCTCCCATCCATCCGTCTCTATTAGACACGTCCCAGGGACTTCTCATACCTACCTACCTACCTAAATAGGTAGTCACTGTATGTACTGCTGCAGCTGGTTTTTGAACATTTGAAAAGTTTTCATTTACAATCTAAGGAAATGCGACCATGCCTGTCCGAGTGAGATAAAGTTCCAAAACGCATGAGCTCCATAACCCGAGAACCCCTCCGCCAGAAACAAGCCAGTAAGTATGGTATTCAGTGTGTCGTCGTCCTAATCTCTATCATCCCCACGCCTCCTCTTGGCCGTATTGGGCCTTGTAGGGGGATGATGCTTCTTCTTCCGTTTTTCTTTACAGACGTGCTATTGCACGCGATGCAGGTATCATTGTATTTATGCGTTGTTCTTGGCCATGGTGTTAAGAGCGCTACCGTTCTTGAACCACTCGATCTGGCCGGCGTTGAAGGTGTGGGACAGCTTGACCTCGAAGGGCTTGCCCTCCTTGGGCTTGACGACCATGGTGAGGGGCTTGCCAACCTCGAGCTCGGTGCACTTCAGGTCGACCTGTTTCATATCGTTAGCAGGTGGTACTAGCAAATTTCTCGGAGTGAAGCAATGACTTACCTTAGCATCAGCGGGGATCTTGTCGTAGTCAGCGGGGTCAGAGAAGGTCAGGGGCAGCATGCCCTGCTTCTTCAGGTTGGTCTCGTGGATACGGGCGAAGGATCGGGTGATGATGGCAATTCCACCCAGGTGGCGGGGCTCCAGAGCAGCGTGCTCACGGGAAGAACCCTCACCGTAGTTCCAGTCACCAACAACCACCCACCTAATGCCCTTGGACTTGTAGTCACGGGCAACGGCGGGGACGGCGTCCCACTCACCGTTGGTCTGGTTGAGAACCTTGTTGGCCTCGCCGTTGGCGGCGTTGATGGCACCGATCAGCATGTTGTTGGAGATGTTGTCCAAGTGGCCACGGTACTTCAACCAGGGACCAGCCATAGAGATGTGGTCAGTGGTGGTCTTGCCCTTGGTCTTGATCAGGATGGGCATATCGACGGCATCCTTGCCATCCCAAGCGTTGAAGGGGGACAGGACCTGAAGACGGTCGGAGCTGGGGGAGACCTGGACCTGGACGGTGGAGCGGTCGGCGGGAGGAGCCTGGTAGGTGTCCATGCCTGGGTCGTAGCCCCGGGTAGGGAGACCGTCACCAGTGGGAGCCTTCAGCATGAACTCCTTGCCATTGCTGTCCTTGAGCTTGTCGGTCAGAGGGTTGAAGCTCATGGAGCCGGCAACAGTCATGGCGACGACCAGGTCAGGAGAGGTGACGAAAGAGTGGGTGGCGGGGTTGCCGTCGTTTCGGCCAGTGAAGTTTCGGTTGTAGGAGGAGATGATAGAGTTGGCATCACCCTTCTTGACATCGCGACGGTCCCATTGGCCAATGCAAGGACCGCAGGCGTTAGCCAGGACGACACCACCGTACTCCTCGAAGGTCTGCAGCTGACCGTCGCGGGCAATGGTGGCACGGATCTGCTCGGAACCAGGGGTGACGAAGAAGGCAGCCTTAGACTTGAGGCCGTGGTCCATGGCATCACGGGCGATAGAGGCAGCGCGGGACATGTCCTCGTAAGAGGAGTTGGTGCAGGATCCAATCAGACCAACCTTGAGCTCCTCGGGCCAGTTGTTGGCCTTGACGGCCTCGGCGAACTTGGAGATGGGAGTGGCCAGATCGGGGGTGAAGGGACCGTTGATGTGGGGCTCAAGCTCAGACAGGTTGATCTCAATCAGCTGGTCGTACTCAGCACCCTCATCCTCGCGCAGGTCCTTGGCGTAAGAGCGGGCAAAGTCACCGATGTCCTTGCGCTTGGTGGCGGACAGGTAGTCGTGCATACGGTCGTTGAAGGGGAAGACGGAAGTAGTGGCACCGATTTCAGCTCCCTGTTCAACATCAGTAACTAGAGTTATACAAACAGAGTAGAATAGCGCTTACCATATTACAAATTGTCCCCATACCAGTGGCAGAGATCGTGTTAACACCAGGTCCGAAGTACTCGACGATCGCACCAGTGCCTCCCTTAACGGTGAGGATACCGGCAACCTTGAGGATGATGTCTAGTATACTGTTAGCGTTGGACTACAGGTTATAAGGCATGGAGGCACAACTCACCCTTAGGAGAGGTCCAGCCAGACATGGCACCAGTCAGCTTAACACCAATGATCTTGGGGGCCTTCAGCTCCCAAGGCAGGTTGGCCATAACGTCAACAGCATCGGCACCACCAACACCGATAGCGCACATGCCGAGACCACCAGCGTTGGGAGTGTGAGAGTCGGTTCCAATAAGAAGACCACCGGGGAAAGCGTAGTTCTCGAGCAGGATCTGGTGAATGATACCAGAGCCGGGCTTCCAGAAACCAATGTCATACTTGGCGCAAGCGGAGGACAGGAAGTCGTAGACCTCCTTGTTGATATTGACAGCGCGGTCGAGATCCTTCTCACCACCAATCTGGGCCTCAATCAAGTGGTCACAGTGGACGGTGCTAGGGTTTGCTACTTTGGGCATACCAGCAGACATGAACTGCAGGATAGCCATCTGGGCGGTGGCATCCTGGCAAGCAACACGGTCTGGCCTCAGCTTGAGGTAGGAAGTACCACGCTCGATGTCCTGGCCGTGGGGGTCGTCCAAGTGAGAGTACAGGATCTTCTCGGCGTATGTGAGGGGTCGGTTGAGTCTGCTGCGAACGATGTCGAGGTTCTCAGACATCTTCTTGTAGTTGATAAAGTTGCTCTCCTCCCAGTTGTTCTGCCTGACCTATTTACATGCAAGAAATCGAGGTCAGCAACAGCTCCTGCCGCACAGCAACCAGAGCAAAGCTCCAGGTAATGGGAAAGAACTCACCTTGCGGTCGAGAGGGGAGTCGGCAACGGTGGCCATGCCTCGTCGGAGGCCCATGGAGCCAACGGCGGCACGGCTCCGGGCAACATGGCCCAGGAGCTGACGGGAAGCCAACATTGTGAAGAAGCGCCCTTTAGGTGAGGGGAGCTTTGTAAAACCAACGATATGAGTGGAGGAGGGGGGCGGAGAGATCACACGGATGGAGCTCTCAGTATGAGGAAGGAAGCATTGATTAGCCACCGGTAAAGAAGGAGGTGGTGGGATTGATCGGAATGGCGATCGTGGAGGTGAGGGAGAAGAAGAAGTATTGAAAAGTGCGTTTTGAGGAGGAGGAGCGAGGTTTTAGATAGCAGCAAGGTCTGGTCCGTCCAGATTCCGTGGCTCCTCGCCCTCGGTCGCAGGGCATTTCGCGCTACAGAAACCTCACAAAGCTGCTACCCCCTGTTCCTCATAGCCGAATGGGCCAATCAGAAGGCTTTGATTTTCAAGAGTTTGGGGGGGTGGCGGGGGGAACGTCTGGATTTGTGTCCAAACAACGTCACAGGGATCCAGTTACTTACTGTGTACTTTCCCAGGTGGATACCCAGGTACTTGTTTAGCCCTATTGCCGTTCGGAGCGATACGTATCTTCGACCGGAAATAACCTTGGGACACCTACATATGTAGTACCTAGGCTGCTAGGTAGGCATTGAACACATATGAAGTATACGAAGTAGGTACTGTAGGTTCCAATGTCTGTATAAGAGCCTCAAAACGGCGACAGCCGTGAACTGTATGGGACGGAATAGATGTTGACTCTCCAGTAATTCCCTTAGAGTGTCATTGAGGATAATGGGTCTTCCAGAAGCTGGTTGTCACCTCCAGCTGAGCGCACACATGCACAAAACTTGCGTCATGGGCAAGCCGTAGAAGCACCTTCTCTGATAAGTATGCTGCCATTGGCAACGGCCAACAGGGCCCTTACCCACCTTGTCTGGTAGAGACTATTGATAGTGTGGCCCTCAAGCCTCTCATGAAGCTATTTTGAAAAACATAGCTACTCACACACACAAATGCCTCACAGCGAGGTTATTGAGATGGGCTCGTATGCCTGGTGCCACTGGCCGCACTTGTGATATGTACACACACAAGTATTAGTAGTGTATGTGTATGTACTGGCCAGGCGCAGGTGGGTTCTGCAAGTATGTGTTGCCGGTCCCCTCGGTGGGGCTTCACCCATTCATCCGGTCCCTCGGCTTGCTGACTCAAGTGGCTCAGGCCGCCGTTTACTGGCCAGAGCTCAGCCGCGTGCTGGTTCTGGAGGAAGCCATCGTGATCGTGGCCGAGATCTGTTACTTCCTTTGCGTACTGCAAGTAAAAGATTCTGCTTGCTCTCTGTAGTACCGGTATCAAGGTACCCATCAGTGAAACTCAGGGGTTGGCATCTCTCTCCACCCAACATCGCCCTCTACTGTGTACGTATCAATGCTACCGGCCAAGCCAGCGGGCCGGCAAGAAAATAGCCATCGCAATCCCAATCTGCAACGCCGCAACGCGGCAAATTTATTTCTTGAAAATTTTCCTGTCCTGCACACCAGGCTGGCCGTGCGTGTTGGACGTCCCCAGAAGCTGGAGATGGGCTGTGGAGAATCCAGGAAGCTTCTGTGGGTCTCCCGGTGGCCCACAGCAAGCTGCTTGTCCAAGACGGCTCGGTTCACGAGAAGTCCGCCTCGGCGTAGCAAGGCGTTAAGCATCAAATTCGACGTCGTTGTCGATTTTCGGCCCAAAACCGACTCGGCCATAAATTTGTCGCGATGGTGACCAGGATTCGCCTCTGACAGTGTTAAAGATTCAATTCAGTCCTCTCAGGGGTCTGAGGCGGCTGGTCTTTTAAGTGCGGTCGTAGTCGGAATTATTTGACAGGTGAACAGACCGTCTCTGTCAGTCTACAGTCTAATTAACCTACTGGTAAGGTTGATATGCCACATGTCACGGCCACGACTGTCTGTGGGGGTTTTAACTGCCAGATCGAACACCTAGACCCACTACCATGGTAGTCGAGTGGCACTTTTTGGGGGATTATCCCACTGTCTAGGTACCTAGGTAGGTACAGGTCGTATTGTCTAGGTACCTACCGTAGGTATGTACCCAGCACCGAGAACCTCTGCTACTGGTGTGGGTGTGGCATAAAGTTCACAGGGCCCAAGTGTTTTTAAGCGTATCCTAACCGTACCCTGCCATGCCCCTCTGCTCATGGCTGGCCGTGCATTGGTCGGAAAGCTGCCAGTGCAGTTTTCACCTCGAAAAACTTTCCCACACCGTACAGCAATTCCTGCATGTGAAAGCGCAACGCCTACGTCTTACAACTAGGACCGCCATATTCCTACATACTATTACCATACTGACATACCCGAGGCTTATCATATCCTAAAAGCCTTTCAAGACAATCAAAATGGGTGTCGAAAACAAGCGAACGCTTACCAAGACGAGACGTTACAGAAGGTAAGCCAACCCTCCCTCACTCCTCCTTGCCTCTCATCGAGTGTCCATGAGCTGGCCCGCTAACTCTACCAAATCAGGGACATCGACCAGATCAAGGCCGATCTCACGTCTCCCAAGCATCTCAAGCAGTACAAGGACAGCAAGCTGCCTGAAGACCTGCCCGACCTGGGAAGGAATTACTGCGTACAATGCGCCAAATGGTTTGAGGCCGCATCAACTCTTGCCGCTCACCAGCGAGGCAAGCCTCACAAGAGGAGGTATGTTTTGTTGATTCATGGCGACTCATAAGTCTCAGTCCTGACGTTCATGATAGGGTCAAGCAGCTTAAGGAAGAGCCGTACACGCAGAAGGACGCCGAGGCGGCTGTTGGCCTATGGACGGACAACAAGGGGCCCGCCAAGGCTCAGACCGGCGACGTCGATATGTCATCATGAGAGTCAGGGGATGGATTTGATTTTCATCTTATTCCTATGATGTCGCCTTCCCCTCAAGCAACTTCTCGAGGGAAACGAAACCCCCCCTCACGAAACCCACTCGGACCCTTTCCTATGCCAGAGGGATGAATGTTCCGTTTCTGCAGTATGTCCCGAGGTCTGGATTCAGACTTTCGGTTGCGTCGATGCAGATCATAGTTGGCGGCTCGAGAGTTTGAGGGAATACCTCGATGTTCTTCAGCACAAAGTTCTTACACGAGGTTGTCATGCTGCACTCGATGATGACGGACTCCGTGTGCTGAAGGTTGGGGAGGCCGGCGTTATACCAGCATGGCTACAGGACGCAGAGTCAGCTAGGGGCAGGAAAGTTGGGGGTGTGGAAGAGCACCAAGCATTGAGAAGCTAGGTTTGTGGAGGACCACAGCCCAGCAAATAAGGCGTCAGAAATCAAGGCTGAGACTTACGTCGCTGACACAAGAACCGTCCCCAGGATTAAATGAGTTGATCGTCCCCGTGAAATCCTCCCAAGTGAAGTCGACCATTTCGACGCTCTGGTTGTTCGCCCTCTCGGTCGACGCTGAGCCCTGGTTATAATAAGTCTGCGTCACGAAGATGGGAAACGTCACATTGTACACCCGCACGTTGCTCCAGCTGATGTTCTTCGCCAGTCCCTGCCCACCAAGCCAACTCTTGAACCGCGCGGCATACACCCCATTGACGACCGTGACGTCTTCAAACCGTACGTCCGTCACGTTGGCAAAGTCCGTCGGGTCCTTCCCCAGGCTGCCGATGCTCATCCCATGCGTTTGGTACCCGATCGTCCCACCGCGGAAGAGGATGTTGTGAGACCCCGAGCCCACGGCTATCGCGTCGTCGCCGTTGTAAATGACGCTGTTGAGGATGCTGATGTCCGTTCCGCCAACGTCAAACCCATCGGTGTTGAAAGGGAAGGATTGGGTAGAGGACGTGGCCTCGATAATGCTATCGGACACGGTTATGTTGGTGCCCTCCAACTTGACGTTCCAGGCGATGGGCTTGAGCGACTTGAAGTACTGCATGATTGAGTTCTCGGCATTGAACGACATGAGGTGTGGCCGGAGGGCAGTTCCCGAGGAATTCACTGGGTTGGCGTCCCACCATGCTTGCCCATACGATTTTATCCAGCCGGTTGTGATCTTGCCAATCGTCAGTCCTACTCCTCTGGGGAAAAGCCTCCTTGATCTACTTACATTTGGAGTGCCCACGAACTGGATGTTGGTCCCCTTGAAGTTGAACCAGTACAAGGACCCACCACTCGCATTCACAAGACTCTGTACATAACTGATGTTCTGCGGAAGGTTCCAGTTGCCCTTGAGAGATATGACAACGTTGGATAGGTTTTTAGCCACGACCGGCTCGAATACATTATAGTCTACACCTTCACTGAACTCAATGATGGCGTTCTCTGAGCACTCGGCGAAGGCTGCTGCGATCGCATCTGCGTCTGAGGCCACGCCATTGGAGCTCTCGTAGTTCGAGGGCACGACACAAGTGGTGGTCGCACTGCTGACGAGGGCACCCTTTGCAAGCAAGATGAACAGGAGAGGTGAGAAGCGCATGGTGACGACCTCCAGACGCATCAACTATGAGAATAGGGGTTGGGGAGGGAGGCGGACGTGGTTGGGAGCCTTCGAAAGTTAACCTTACATCTCCTACCATAGATCCTTAATGACTTTATATGAATTGTACCTGCATGAGATCTCTTGGCGTCTGTTGCCAATGCTGGGCCATAGCGTGACGGATGGGTCTGTTCTCCCCCTTTGTCATTTGCCCTATTTCACAACCAATTTTCTATGAATTGATGCCTGTGAGAATCCGACTTCTCCGCATATAAGACCCTTCTTGCAGACCCCATACCCGCTGAGCAAGGCCTCTGTTGGATGGAAAGTAATTTCTCCGATGCATTTGCATCTCCAATGCCTGCTTTGGAGATGGGCAGGACTACGAAGCCCGGGGCCCCTGCCTATCTAAAGCTACACATCAGCAGACGAACATGTGGGCTTCGAATACTCCATGGCGATCCAGGGGGGAGGTAAACCAGACTTCACTTGTTGGTGTAATGGCAGGATATAGGCTGCATCCAAGCGAGACGGGCCCATCAGACCTTGGATATTGGCGTTTACAGGACGAGGATGGCTAACTGATCATCACGGGTTACTTGTATAAGGAAGGAAAATAAGGACAGTGTCGGTGCACCTGCGCAGTGCTCGACATTACAGTCTTGGCTGCCGATAAACTCTCCAGCTCCTCGTATGCAGACCCAGACCAAGTGTCATTGAAAAGCAAATATCAGCTTCTGGGGAATTGGCAAGCCTGGCTCATTGTCCGCAACTGTTATGCGCCACAACTTCGTTTCGAATAGTGTGCGTGGGTTTCGACCGGGAAGGATCATAAAGTGTGATAGGTATCGCTCCCAACGTCAACTGGTCTGATAGGATACTGTACCCAGAAACATGTCAACTTATAAGTGTAGGGAGGCTTTACCATATTTGAAAAGGCACAAGAAGATAGAAAATGTAGGCAACCTAAATGAAAGGAGGTTAAGCTTCAGTTTGCCACATTACTTGGATTACGGCGGCCATATGTTCGCACAGTCCCATCATTCCCTTCTAACGTGTGATGTCGGGCACTGGGGGTCGTAGCTAACCCACTGCCCAAAACTTTCACTCGTGGATTGCAAGATGATAGATGAGTTATCTCATCTGGTTGTGCAAGTAAGTGCTAGGTAGCAGGGAGCAACTAAGAGCACTGAGGGAAGAAACAATCTTGTTTGGGCAGGAAGGGGTGTCGGCCTTCTAGGGCTGCTTCTGAGTTCATCCTGAAGCTAAACTTATAGCCTGGCCTTCGTCCAGTCTTCCAACACCAGGTGAGGTAGTACAGTTGGGGCCGTTGGCTGAGTGGTCTAAACCACAGTGAAGCTGATTGTAAAAATAAAGACGCTGTACATTGATCCGCTTGCAACCTCAGACACAGTGCCAACCGTACCAGGCCCTAGGTTGGATAAACACTGCAAACAAATTCCCAAATCCGAAACGGAGGGCGCGCTGTAGCACATCTAAAGTGGCAGGGCGTAGAGGAGGGGATTGTCCCATTTCCTTTTGCTCCGCTGCTCAGCTATGCCTGGCTTGGTCCGCACTGCATGGCGGCGGCGGCGAGGATGGTGATACTTCTGGCGGAGGTACGTCTAGAGGTCAGTTGTTCGATCCACCACCGCAGCTAAGTTTCCTTTTTTTTTTTTTTTTTTCGAACACACGGTCACACTCTCCTCGGTGACATGCTATGCTGGCGAAATAGGCAGTGCTCAGGTAAAGCCAATTCACACATGCACCTGGGCAATATTCAATACTGAAGTTCGTTACCTGGTTTTATGCCGTCTCTAATCACCTTAGTACTTCCTAGTCTACACCCCGAGCACCTGACAAACAGGAGATCTTATATGCAGCTTTGACCTCTCATTACTACTAGATCTAGGTACCATGTTAGCCCAGAGTCTGTTCCAGCGTCATCTTTCCACTGTCTGTAGCTGGAAGGAATATCTACGGGAAAATCCATTTGACCACGGAGCCAGCCCCATTTCTCTGCCATCTTTGAAGCATGTTGTTGCAATGAAACCTGGGAACGCTTAATACTGTCTAATCAGAGTAGGCCTCAGGGGAAATAGCTAGGCCGATTTCATGCAAATCTTTCTGCTGGGTACTAATTTTCTTGTATTGTTGATCTGTCTAGATCTACTTGCGTGATCCTAAGTGGATTAGTATTTATATATACAGTCGTCAGAAGGGAAGACAGAGGTAATAGTACCGTTTCTAACTCCCTCCTCAACATTAGCATGTAGAGTTATACAAAAATATAAGAAATGCTTATATATTACGGATAAATCTTCACACTAGATAAAGAGATAGTGCTAACACTAAGACCGAAGTACTCGATAATCGTGATAGTACCTCCCTTAATAATAATTATACCAGCAACCTTAAGGATGATGTCTGGGACTCTGTACGGGGACGTATACGAAACAATCAGAGACAGGGCGGAGTGGAGACCTCTGAGGCCTGTGACTTATCTCTTCTGTATTAGACATGAGACCTGCTGCCCGCTATTACATAGGCACCTCAAACTTCCAAACACAAAGTAGTCTGTCATAGAAGCTGGTCGACACACACACTACCTCCCTCTTGCTCTCCTCGCGCAGAAGCGTACCCTCAATACGCGAGTAGTCACTCCCATAATTCATGCTCTTGTGTTCCTCAAATCTCGCCAGGACCTCGATCTCCAAAGTATCTTGGGGATCAGCACCCATTTGTATTTGGACGATCCTCGCACCGGCATGCATGCACGACGCCAGCACCACTACCGTCCAGGGCCCGGGGCCGGACAAGGAGCTGAGCTCCTCGACGACCTTGAGCCTCCACACGCCGCCGCCGAGGTTCTCCTCCGCCAGCTTTTTTGACTTGAGCATCCCGTAGTTCTTGTGGGGCGGCGTGATGGCCCAGGCCCGTAGGGTGTCATCGTAGCTGCCCGTCAGGACTATTTGCGACCCGTCTGAAAGTGTGAGGGGGAGTGGGAGTATGGCTGTCACGCCGGCCTCGTGACCCTTGATAGTCTTTGCATCGTAGAAGTGGAAAAGGACGGGGCTGTGGTCAGATCCCCCGTCAGACTCTCTGTCGAAATCTTCACCAGGATCCTCATTTGAGCTTTTGGTAGAATCTGGCCCGTCATCTCCTGCTAACCAGTAGGGTCGAAGTATCAGTGCGGAGTCGTCGCCTCCTGAGAACACTGTAGAGAGTGGCGAACATTTCTTGGATTCCGCAGACTCGTCCCACAGATCTGAAAACGCAACACACCATGCTTCCATGGTATGCTCAATGACTGGGCTGCCGAGGGCTGTGGCCTCTTGGTAGGCCTCATTTATCTGTACAAATATGACCTTTCCCGAAGCGGTGTTCACGGCCATGAGACCCGGGACGGTAGGATGCCAGGCAAAATAGGTGAGCAGGGTGTCCTCTTCCGAGTTCTGTATTCTGAGTCCGCTGGAGCTTAATGGCTGGAGGGCCTCCGATTCTGTCTCTGGACAAAGTCTGAAGAGAGATATGGTGCCTGTGCTGGAGACGGCTGCGCAGATATCCCCTCGATCAGGCTGGGGTGCGAAGTGCAGATCAAAGACAGCAGACGGCTGAGGAATGGTTTGGATCCGTCGTCTGGAGGAGTTGTCAACATGAAGAGTCGAAATATGTTGGCCAATGGGGAACAGCAGAGAAACCTACGCTTCTCCGTTCTGGAGCTTAAAGACAATGATGCTCCCTGTCCTACTCTGGGACCGTTGGCCCTCCTCCTTTTTGACATCGCTTTCCTCCTCATCCTTCAGTTCTTCCTCATCCACCCCTCCATCTTCCTCCTTTTGCAGGTTGTACGTACCAACTAAGAAGTACGAGGGATGAGCTGGGCAAAATTCAATGCAGCTTGGGGGGAGGTCCAACACCATCGACTGGCTGGATGAGATGGTCATGTCGATGGACGAGATGCGCTCAGCAAGGCCGTCCATTCTCTCCCCACCAGTGGTCGGCAGTGATAGGCTACCAAAGAACCTAAGTACCCCCTTATGAATGAATTATGATTCTTGTACTTGCATTGAATCCCACAAGAGTTGAAGCTAGAAGACTACTGCGGTTGAAGAAACTGCTGGGTGCCACAGTCAGGGTTTCGTGCTTGAGGGGGAGGGGGGATTTGGGGGGGGGGGGGTGCGGTGGACTGATGTTGAGTCTCGTTGACCCTGGCCATCTCCTCATGCATGTTATGTTGTAACTTCATTCGTCCACATCAATCCTCGCACAAAAAGCAAGTGTGTTCCACGAGCTCTTGTTTCACCGTTTTCGAATTGTTCAATCAGTTTGAAGCCTTGGGAGGTACGGGTGCTTGCAGGGAAAGAGCCACACAAATGGACTCTGACTCGGATTTCTACGGTAGGTACTTAAGTAGGCTGAGACCTCCCGCCCAACCCTCACCTCGAAGCACATACACTAAACAAGTATCCAGGGGATGACCATGAAGTCGCCATACTGGAGTCCAGAGCCGAGGACTTTGATGTAGAGTCGTACTGGAGGCTGCGTGAACAGTCCGGTATGACCCAACCGTGTATCAAACGAGAAACCTCCTCACCGTCATCCACCTTAAACATGACGCCCACCTCTACCAAGCTTCACAACCCGTACGAAGGCCAAGTCTCTGCCAAACAACTCGGCGAGACCGTCGACGAGTTCCTCAGACGTCTTCGTCCCGCAGTCACAGACATAACTCCTGAGATTCCATGGATCTACATCGCAAACCCCTTCATCCCGCGTGAGAACCATGGTGGGGAGGAAGCACCTGCCGAGTCTGGCACGCAGCTGCACACCTTCATTGAAGGTGGCGGGGAGAGGCTGGAGTTGCTAGGGGATTTCCAGAGGACTATTCAGGAGAAGAAGCGAGGAGGCCGTGCTGGGGCCACCATGGCGAAGGAGGTGTCGAAGGAGAGAGATGAATGTGTGAGTGACATCCTGATGCTGGCGAAGGCGATGAAAGTCAGGACGGGGAAGGTAAGTTGTCACACAACCACACACACGCCTCCTTGAATGTGTTCCCTGTCCACGGTGCTAACTCCGGAACGTGGACGCGGTAGTGGATGCTCTTTGTCGAGCCGGCCTTCGTCGACGACGTCTGGGCAACGGTAGCTCGAGCAACGTTTAAGAACGAGCTCGGCATCGCTGCCAAGGTGGCGCCCCGCCAGGAGCGTGGTTCGGCCAAGGAGCGTGTAATTTGTGTCTACACCTACGACTTCAGCGACAAGGATGACATCGCTCGGGTGCTGCATCGGTTGAGGCAGCTGGAGCTCGTGCGGGATCGCTCTTCCGGAAAGTCCATTTACTACAAACCCGGTGCGTTTCATCCGCCCCCCCCCCCCAAACACACGCGCATTGAAGTCCGCTGAACGATGAGTAGACGCTTTTACTTATCTAGGAATCGGCTATGGCAATACGTGGGGCATGCGGGCATCGCTGTACAGTTCAAGCAACATATTCATGTATCTCAAGGAGAAGAATGGTAAGGCTCCGAAGAAGGAGGTCAAGGAGGAAGACGGTGAGGAATGAACGTTTTGATTGGATGGATGGGTCGGGATCCATGAGCATCATCAGCCTGTTACTTCTCGTCGGCGTTTTGTTACTGTAATTGCATGATACCCTTGCTGTACCTGTCTTGCTCATACGCCGCTGGGAGACAGATGTAGAAGATGGATGGGAAGTTCGGGGAGGAAAATCCCCCAGGCGAACCAGGTAACAGAGCGTCAAAGATACCATGACAATTGATCAATTTATGCTGCTTGTGCACTCCGTTACGCCGGTATCATCTCTTGTGTCCAACAGGGGATTGGGTATGCAGAATACATGATACATGCCGCATGAAACATACTTGAGCAACCTCGCAAGTATAAATGACCGGAGCACCCTGCCTATATATGTGTCCTAGGCACAGCCGTGCGGACGAATATTGTGACCCCAGAGAACCTTTCTTTGAGTGAGCACATCCCAAAAAAAAGCGCCAAAGCATGCCATCCGTGTGCACACCGACCTACTCTTCGAAAACCTGAACCTTCTCCGCGTATTTGGTGATATTACTTACGACGTTATCAACAATCGTGTCTCCCTTCCCGGCTGCCACCCTAAGTACCAACTCATTCAACGTTGACCTTCCGAGAATATCAACGTGGTCTGCCGTGTTCGGCCCTCCGCGCGGGTTAAACCTCTCCGGCTCATGAAGCATCTCTACCACCGTGACCTTGGCCCCAGCAGGGTTGAACCGTTTCATGTGCCAGCCTTTGTTGCACATGTAGCCCGAGCTCAACAGGTTCACCGTACCGTCGCCCTCACCCAGAATAACGCCATGGTCAACCAGTCCGTGTATGAGGCCCGTGTCTATTGTGATATTGACACTCGCAGGGCCGTCTGGCCTGCGATAGTAATATGCCCGTTCGGTTGGCTTTCCTACGCCGTAAAAACAGTATATTTTCAGGTTCGGTGCCAGTGGTAGCCGAGTCTCGAGTGGATTGATCCACTTCCTGGGGTCTTTTTCATTTTCCTCAACCTCCTTTGTGGTCTGGGCAACTCCATGTGAATAGCTGCCCTTGAGCTGGTCTCGATACCAGTCCTCGGTCGAGTCTGTAAGGAATTCAATCGATTTGGCGACCGTCAGGTTGTTCTCAGGAACTGTCCAATTAACACCCTGGCGAAAGTTCAAAAACGAGCCAAACGAGTGCTCGTGGCCAGGCTGATCATCGGGCGCCCAAGTAAGATTTCCCCAGACGGCGTCCCCTCCGATGGGCAGCATTGACGATATACCGGGCATGGCACGGAATATGTCTGCGCGCTCTTCCCTGCTGAGGAACTTCTCCAAGCCATAAACAGCAAACGCGTTGAGTTGAGCAGTGTCCTTCATTTCTCCCGAAAGCACAGCCGGTATGCCCTTGACAGCCCCCAGCATACAGCCACTAATGTTGATCCAAGAGTCAACGTGATCCTCGACCCACGAGTCGCCGCCACGGCCACCGTTCTCGGAGGCAACCCAGTGGAAGAAGTAGAAGAGGACCTGGCTGCCCATCGAATGCGAGGTGAGCACTACCTTGTGGCCCCAGCCTAATTTTGCAGCTTCGATGTGAAACTTCAACCTGGTGAAATACTGGTCTCTGACCTCCAGGTTTTTGTAAGATAGCCTCCAATCGTAGGCAGCCGTGAATGAGTTGGTCGGATCGTAGCCTAAGGAAGCGAGGTTCTCGTAAATTTTGCTCCAAATCCAGTATCCAGTGATGAAGAAGTCGGTGGCATCAAAGCCCTGGGCAGCGCGCAATTTGATACCAGGAGGGTCGAGTCCAGTCTCCTTGTCTAGCATGATATGGGTTTTCCATACCTCTTTCTCGAGTACCAAAGCCCTCATCATGCTCCATGACCCCCAGAGTCGCTTTCGAAAGTAAGGCCGGGATGCATTACCCGTACCCCAGGACTCGAGACCAGTTGAAATAACGCCGGGGATCATGATCATGGGATGGTGGGCCTCGAGGCCCTCGGCTCGAGCCTTCAGTCCGACGGAGAAGGCATCGTAGGAATCTATGTATTCGCGCTCTCCTTGCTGTACGGAAAACAAATCTGTTAAAGAAAAGTTGGTAGAGGGCACGGCACTACTCGAACGTACCACCAAATCGCGAACATCCTTCACCAGGCCCGCTGGCAAGGCGTCCAACAAGCTCTCGACGCTCAGCTCCCCAATCCCGGGGAAGTCTATCAGGTCATTGCTTTTGGCGAAGAAGCCAGCTGCTATTATACCGAACAAGCTGCCTAGCAGGAAAATGGCGCCGGTCCTCCGTTTCCGCGCCTTTTGCTGGTGATGCACGATCTTAATCCTCTCCTCCTCTTTACCGGAGTTCTCGTCGAGGGGCGGTGTAAGGGTCACAGAAGACTCGGATGGAGTGTCGTCACCTCCTCTTCTTGCGACTCTTCTTCGAAGCTCCGACGCCATGGTGGCCTTGGTGCGCACCTCTCGTCTTGTCTGGTGTGACTTGAAGTGGGGGGAGGGTCAGGTAACAGACGCTGCAGGTTCTGGTAGATGGAGACCGGTGAGCTCCAAGCCCGCTCAAACGGCGGATGTGTAGGAACTGGATAAGCTAAGGCCAGCCTTCTTCCGGAAATATATTCATGTACTGTCCAGAGACGAGGCTGTCGATGGCATTGCAGAGCGTCTTTTCTTCCAGTCGCCGTTTCGGCGGTTTTGAGATTTGATTTGGGAACGATTGACGTAATGCGCACGCCGTATATAACCTACCTAGGTACCTTCCTGACTCCTGTAGCTTTGCATCTCACCAGCCCCTGCCAACTGTATGTTAACATAGTAGAGCACTTAGGGCACTGCAACCCACCGCAACCTACTACAACCCACTAACAACCCAAGCAGCAGCCAAGCAGCCAAGATGGATGCGACGAGACCCCCCTCTCCGCCCTCGTCTTGATCCCTGTCGCCCTGGATCGGCTCTTGGTATCACAACGTTCAGTCTCACCCACCTTTAGGGGCAACTAGGTATGCGACATGCCGCCTCTATTTTGCATGTGAAAGTCAAATCAGCATCCCGAAGATTTCCCACCTTTACTCTTACTATCTATCTGCCCATTAGCATTGGCTTCCTTGCACGGGCTTGACCTCACGAACAACATATGAAGTATCTACTGGTGGAGACCTCGAGATCAAGAGGTTACCCTGGCACTTCTTCCAATCTGTTAGTGACAAGGTGCCCTGTCGCTGGCTGCGCAAACAGAGAGGACGTCCCCGCCTGACAGGTCGCATCGCTCATACCACTCTTCAACAAATCCGTCCGTCAACGGCCTTGACTTGTTGTTCTCCTCCTTCCCCTCCCCCCTTACATGATGCTATCTTGGCATAGGCACGGCTTGGTGCTCTTATGATATTGTTGATTTTGTTCTACTTGGTTATCCATTCTTCATTGCCGTGATCATACTTTTTCAAAATCTCTTCTCAACCCGAAAATGAGTCTACCGACCGAGTTGAAGTACATCCAATACTCCCACAGCCTGGAGGCGCAATATCTCCCCGCCATACGCGCCTTGATATCGAAAGACCTGAGTGAGCCTTACAGCATCTATGTCTACCGGTACTTCCTGTACCAATGGGGCCATCTATGCTTCATGGTGATTCCCACCCTTCCCTTTCCCTTCCTTCAGTCCTGGGCCCAACTCAACGCCCTTGGACAACAGCTGACCTCCAGTAGGCGCTCAATCCCGACGACTCATCACTCATAGGAGTGATAGTCTGCAAGCTGGAGACGCACTCATCGCACTCACCGCCCACGCGCCGGGGTTACATTGCCATGCTCGCCGTCTCATCCGCGTTTCGCGGCCAGGGAGTCGCCACCGCACTCGTCAAGAAGGCCATCGACGCCATGGCTGACCGCAACGCCGACGAGGTTGTCCTCGAGACCGAGGAGACGAACATCCCCGCCATGCGGCTGTACGAGCGTCTCGGCTTTCTGCGGTCTAAGAAACTGCACAGATACTACCTCAACGGCAATAGCGCCTTTCGTCTTGTGTTGTTGCTGAAGAGCATCGATCCGGACTCAGCGACTGATTTTGCCCTTGATGAGAATGAGAGACACAGATAAAATTGGAATGGGCTCTTGCCATCTCAATAGCAGCCACAGCGAGGGCAGAGACAGGACAGATCTCGAATGGACGAGTTCTCACCGCCTCACATGGCCTCCAGCGGGAATGGCTCACCTACAGAACAGGGCATGTTTTTGTTTTGTGTAAAGCGACGCGTACTCTCCTAGAGCACCAAGGCTGAAGTTCGATCCTGATATGGGCGTGGCATTATGAGACACGCTGCTCGGTAGTACACATAGCTCACCGACTATTTCGAGGCAGAGGCACGGATGCTTGGCTGGAGCCAAATTCTCAGTATTCCTGGAAAATCATGTCATGTTGGGCAACGTACTACCAAGTAGTATGAATACACTCCACGAACTTGTTCGGCATGCCCAGGGAGGCCACAGGGTACTCGAGCAGGACGGATGACGTGAGGACTTGATGGCCTTTCAAAGACTCAGCAGAGTCTCTGCACTTCATACCGTATGCAGCAACGGCGTTAAGGTACTACTGGATAGCATCACTTATGGACAACATTGGAAGACACCCAGTGGACAAAACTGGTCAGAATCGCACCGACCACAAAGCATTATATGCATGCTCTCCCGCTGTGCCTGCGTATGCCTACTTGACTAATCGATCGAGCCACAGTACAGTACGTATTTGGGGTGATTGTCGGTTGCTTTGGGCGACGAGGTCGTAAATAGATCAAGCATACTGGTATGTACTCAAGTACCTTTGATGTTTTGAATTAGAAGTACCTAGGTATACTGGACACCATCAACCAGGATTACCTGATACCGGTAGGCTTATTTCCGGTAATGGATTAAAGATATTCAGTGGGAGGAAGCGGCAAGTGCGACCGGGGTTGAACGGGCCTCGACCGGGGTCTGGGTGGCACATGCCCATGCATCCATCTCCTTCCCACTGCCCCCCCCCCCCCACTCACTCATTCATTACCTGGGGCACTTGTAGCGACCGGCGCGCTACCGCAAATTGAACTTGAACCTCACTCTGTACACTTCCATGAGCTATGGCCAAAGCGAATCAATAATCCGTCCCCAACTTAGCCACAGTTGACCACCAGTGCTCGTGATGATTCTGCGGGAAGTGGCGGTTCTCTACCTCCTTCAAGATGGCGCACATTGAAGTGTCGGTGGAAACAGAGGAACAATTCTGGGACGGTCAGTTCACACAAGCACCATTGTTACCTGTCCCGCCACATGCGGCAGCGCAGCGCAACTATCCTACAATCACATATTCGATACGCGTGCTGATGACCCAAGACTGCAGAACTACGAGAGATCGTGTCCGCACGTTGCGACTCCCACGAGGACATCGACAATATCCTCCGATCCTGGCTCTACCTCGTTTCAACTTGCCGGGACAATTTCCTCCACTACGAAGATGATGTCGCCAACTGTTCCCAACTGCTACTCGACTGCGAGATATACTCCACGAACAAGGACTATGTCCGGACGCAAATCATATACAGCTTGCTACAAGAAGACGACTCCAGCTCGCTCAATGTGATCGCCAATTTCTTGTTGCTTGATGGCCGATTTGACGAGAACACGTTCAAACGCATGATAGAAGAGGGCTGTTTTCCGAAGATGGTCGAGCTGATCAATGGGCGCAGAGATGACGACAGGAGGCTACATCGGTTGCTGCTGGAGTTGATGTACGAGATGGCGCGAATCGAGCGGCTACGCGTCGACGACCTGATCTGTGTCGACGACAACTTCGTGACCTACATGCTTCAGCTGATCGAGGGTCTTTCCGACGACGTCAACGACCCATATCATTATCCAATCATACGGGTGCTCTTGGTGTTGAACGAGCAATATATGGTTGCGTCTACGACCGCCGCTGTTGATGCTTCCAAGCCATCAGTACCATTGACAAACCGGGTTATCAAAGTGCTCAGTCTGCATGGGTCGAGTTTCATGACATTCGGGGAGAACATCATCCTCCTGCTCAACAGGGAAACAGAGACAGCGTTACAACTTCTAATACTGAAGCTGCTATATCTCCTCTTCACGACTAAGGCAACCTATGAATACTTCTATACCAACGATCTCCGTGTGCTTTTGGACGTCATCATCCGCAATCTCCTTGATCTGCCTGACGAGTCCATGTCACTGCGGCATACGTACCTTCGGGTGTTATACCCACTGTTGGCACACACACAGCTGAGCCACCCACCCCACTACAAGAGAGAGGAGATTTTGAAGGTTCTCCAGATTCTGAGTGGCGAAGGGAACTTCCACTTCGCGCCTGCAGACGAGACTACTCTGCGGCTAGTAGACCGCGTCTCAAAAGTGCGATGGCTGAGCGAAAGCGGCGAGGCCGAGATCGCAAGGAAGCTCTTGGGGATAAGCCTGTCCCATTCGCAGACGCAGAGCGCGGTAAGCGTCGTTGACGTCGCGGCTGTTATGGAGAAGCCCGGGGTCCAGACGCCGAGTCGCAAGGCTGCTGGGGATGCGAAGGCGGATGAGCTGGAGCAGGCCCTGGCAGGGTCGGCACCACAGCAGAAGGACGTATCAGATGCGACGGCTGCGGCGGCGGCAGCACCGAGACCGAAGAAGATTCTGCCTGCGGTTCCCAGGCATAAGCATGGGAAACCAACCATACCCACCATGCCGACACTGCTGTTAAGTGCTGATAGCGATAGCGATGGGAATAGAAGCGCATCCGGATCCGGATCCGGAATTATGAAGAAGGTACCGCCAAAGACACCTCCACCTCGGAGGACGAGGCTGAAGTCGTCGGCGGAGACGTACACCGAGGCGGGGCCGGCGGTACCTGCAGCTTCTTCTGCGCAAGCTTCATAAAGAGCGGCAGGTATTTATTTGATCTTTTGGGTGTCGGGTTTCCGCTCTTCGATCTGGTTGTTTCACAGCTCCGAGCAGCATCAAGTCATGCAGCATGGGCCAGGCGTTTGATTATCCATGCGACTTCATACTGGCATAGCATATGGAGTAGGCGTTTTTGTTTGGTTGGATGGGGTTGCTGTCCTCATGATCAACTTTGAAGGAATATAGAGGTTGACACGCGACCAAGAGGAGACTGTACTGTAGGTACATAATACGGCAAGGCAATAAATAATACCTATGATTTCGGGAGGCATCAGGTTGGGTCTGTCTGTCTGTGCGAGGGTCACGTTGCAGACAAGACTTGGTCAGCGTCAGCCAGCACTGAAGCTGAAGCAGGAATACTTAGTAGGGCGGCAATGGCGGCAAGCGTGGGCTTCCACGGCATGTACCGGTATTGTACCGGTATTCTGGTATTCAGCCGGGACAGAACAGAGCAGGTTGGTGATAATTGAGCAATTAAATCCAGATTGGGTCCCCCTGTTGATCAGCCTTATCTCCAGATCGGGCGAGTTGGGCCCCCATTTCGGATCCGTACATAGTAGCATTTCATTTCAGCCTCTGCTCACATGGGCCGAGGGACCACTGTATATACCTAGGTACATATGTACAATAACAAGACCACCGTCAGAGCTGTGCTTGATGGCCCAGTAACAGAGATATGTGAGCAGGGTTCACTTCATTACATATCTACCTAGGTAGGTAGCTTGAGGTACGGTACTTATGTAGATGGCTATAGTAGGTACTGTACATACCTAGCTGCCTGGGTACCGTAGTAATGATAAAGTTCACGGTAGGGTCGAAAACAGCATGGTGCAGGAAACAGGGATCAGATATGCAGTGGAATCAGCGACCTACGTCATCATCCGTCCTTGTCGGCGCACAATGTTTGCAAGCAGCAACAAGTGATGAAGGCTGATTGCTGCAAGCACCTGGGCAGTGCCACGATGATCCAGCTGGTCGGGGATCATACATACCTAGGTAGGCCAAGGTACCGTGCAGTACTAGTAATATATACCCAACATGGTCAAGTACGTACTAAGTAGCTACCTACCAGCCTACGTAAGTAGGTAGTGCAGATGAATGCTGGGGACAAATGCTTGGGAAGAGGAGTGCAGACGCGTCGCGAACCATAGCGTCGGGTACCCCGTTGGACATGCCACAGATGTTGAACAGTCCAACTTGCAGTGGCCAATACGACGCATCTACCTCAGCTACTTGGTAGGAAGTATTGCCTATGTTACCGTGCATGTAGAGAATCCGCTGCACAGCAACAAAGTCAGTCACGTCAATAGATACATATCCATAACTACTGTGTAACAGTAATGTCTTGTCTAATCTCGCAATTCCAATCTGTCCCCCATCTTAAATAACTGCGTCACCAGGGACTGGGGGCCGGGGGGAGAGGCGGGAAGGGGGGGGGGAGGGAAGGTTGGGAGTCTCACTTCAATATTGTCATCTAAAATACCAGATGGGTTCCCTCTAGCAACCAACCCATTCCTGACAACGATACCCCTCCCTTTCCCGTTCTCTGACACAACCTTGGAACCTAGGAACCTTGGACTTTTCCCTCCCATGAAAGTCTGAACAAGTACCTACCCAGAGAGACATTATTACGACAAGTTCCAACCAAGATCTACGTGCTTTTGTGGCGTTCGAAAGTTCAAAAGGAGACAAAAAAGCCGAGGTGCAAGCGCTGCGTAAGAGCGTCAACAAAAACCCAAGACACAAGGCCGCTCTACTTACGTCAACGAGCATCACTTCCAAGAGCCTTGCGAGACTCGAAGTCATTTCATCAATAAAAGTCGAAATGGCCGCCAATACCCCGCATGCTCGTACCTATAGTCCGTCTTCGAGCCTCGGAACCTCTGCTGTCAATGGTAACGGTAGCAATGGTAACGCCAATGCCAACGCCAACGGCTTAACATACGACTCGTACCCCGGCAGCAATAACTTTCACCACCAGCCCTTCAACCCTGACCACGACGCCTCCTTTCATCCCTCGTCTGTGTCATCAACTCCGGTCCAGCTGCAACAACAACAATACCAAGGCTTCTATGCGCCCTCGCACAACCAGCCCCGGCAGATCCCCGACAACGACTACGACCAGACTCTCTCCAACACTCTCGCCAACTCTCACACAGACCAGCTCCACGCTCCCATACCGACACGGCCAGGCACAGGTGGCGGCAAGTTCACCGAAGAATGGAATGCTAGCCAGCGCGGAAGCTCAGTCATCAACGGTCCCACCCTACGACAGGGCAACAGCAGCAACAACATGAATGGCTTACAGCGCTCCCACTCCGCTGCCGGGTCGACCACCAGCGGCGTCGGAGGTATCGATGGACACAGCAGCGTGCAGGTGTCGAGGAGCAACACCCTCAAGAAAAAGGCGTCGCTGCGTAAGACCGGCAGCTTGAAGCGCTCGGGGAGTCGACGGAGCACCAAGGCTGGCAGTGTCAGGAGCCTGGCCCTGCAGCCCAATACTGACGAGGATGAGATGCACAGCGCATTCTACTGCCCCGTGCCCACAATGGGCAACCCCACCGACGTGCTTGCCAGTCGCTTTCAAGGTGCGTTGGACTCTTCATTCATATCCGACAACCCCGGCTAACTTAACTATACAGCGTGGCGCAAGGTCCTGAAGGACATCATCACCTATTTCAAGGAGATCCAGTCGAACTACGAGCAGCGATCGAAGTCGTTGGTGAAGCTTGCGAACGTCTTGAACAATGTCAACATGCCGTCCGGCTTCTTGCCGTCTGGCGGGCTCGACGACGCCGTGCAGATCCTGCGCAACTACAACGCGCAGGCTATTTCGGAGTCGAACAAGGCTCGCGAGATCGAGGAGGATGTCATCCTGGCGCTCACTGGGCTGAGGAGCGATCTGCAACTCAAAATCAAGGAGATCAGGAACCTGTCGGGCGACTTCAAAAACTCCGTCGACAAGGAGATGGAGTCTACGAGGAAAGCCGTTGCTAACTTGCAAGAGTCTCTGGGGAAGAGCGACGTTGACGCTGCCCTGACCACTGGCAAGGAGGACCCCTATCTCCTGCGCCTCGCGGTGGACAGGCAGCTGGAAAGGCAGCTGGACGAGGAAAACTACCTGCACCAGGCGTACCTGAACCTGGAGAACTCGGGCCGAGAGCTCGAGTCTATCGTCGTTGGGGAGATCCAGAAGTCTTATAACGCATACGCGGGTATCCTCAAGCGCGAATCCGAAGCTGCTTTCCATGCCATCGACGAGCTCCGCGTTGGGCCCATTGCGATGCCCAAGGACCATGAGTGGTCTAATTTTGTCAAGCAGGATGATCAGTTCGTAGACCCGAACATTGCCATTAGGTCGCCCCACCACATTCACTACCCTGGGAAGGGCCACTTTGCTTGCCAGGAGATCAGAGCCGGCCTTCTAGAGCGGAAGACGAAATATCTCAAGAGCTACACAGCTGGGTGGTGAGTCTTGCTTCCGTTCCAGCTCTTGAAATCCGACCACACACTGACAAAAACCTTGCCAGGTACGTACTTTCTCCAACTCATCTCCATGAGTTCAAGTCAGCAGATAAGAACCAGTCCCCCGTGATGTCTCTCTACCTTCCGGAACAGAAACTAGGATCCCGGTCACAAGAAGGCGGCAGCTCTCCCAAGTTCATCCTCAAAGGACGACAGACGGGCGGTGTTCACAGAGGACACTCTTGGGTCTTCCGTGCTGAAAGCTTTGATACTATGATGGCGTGGTACGAGGATATCAAGGCCCTCACCGAAAAGACCCCCCAGGAACGCAGCGATTTTGTCCGCGGCCATTCTGGAAGCTTCAGCCGATCATCATCGCGGCGGTCCTTGTCCAGCGACGGGGTAGTCGACGAGGACGACGAGGAGCCTTACTCGGCGCACAACTCCGCCGCTGCCCTCGGCCAGCCCGGCACCGGAACAGGATACCAGCAAGACGTGCCAAGGCGTCCCTCTCCAGGTGGGCGCTTTCCGTCTGACATCCAGGTAAACGCTCAGCGCGGCTTACAGGCTCCTCTCTCGCCTTCTAGTGTAAGCTCGCAAGGCTTCGATGATAAGAATCAACAACCCAGGAACGACAACGGCATCATAGCCGCAGCCGGAGCCGTGCCCGGAAGCAGCTTTGAACAGCATTACGATTCGGCCCCGGCGCCGAGGCAGGATCCCATGTACTCTTATGGCAGTACACCCCAGGCCCCGATGGAACAGTCGCATGCCCTTGCTGCCGAAGCTAGCCAGGAGGCACAAGAAGATGGGGTGAATCCGTACACAAACCAGCCGATCCAGACCCAGCAGAACGCCGCCGCCGCTTATGCAAACCACCCGGCCACCATCATTGCCAGGAGGGCACAGAACAACACCACTGGAGGTGACTATTCCGGACAGCGGAGACTGAGTAGCCACGAGGCGGACTCGCTGTCAGGTGGTCCAGTCGAGGCCACAGCTGTCCCCATTCTCAGCGGTGGCGAGAAATACCAGCCAGAGGACGGGATGGCTGCCGTTAGGGGTCAATATGTAGCTGGGGAACAAAGTCCTGGTGCGAGCAATATGGCTGTGTACATGGACGGGACTCTGACCACCGACAATCTGTTCAGTCATGGCCAGCAGTATCAGGGTCTAGAGGAGGTCCCGCGGGCGCATGTCGACCCCACGCCTTTGGCGCACACGAATGGGCTGACGGCGGCTATGAGGAGACCAGCTGGGAGCGAGAGGACGGAGAGTACTGCGACTCTCAGTAGTGAGGTCCCGACGATTTCGCATCTGCACATTCCGGGCGAATACCCGAAGGCGCCTACCAACTAGGTAGTGTGACCCTCTGCGTCGTGTTTTGGGAAAGGAGGATAGGAAATGAGAGGGGATCGGGGGGGCTGGGATTTCTTTCTTGGGCTTCTCTAAATACCCGTACACAACAGATTTCTTGCTTTTGATGATTTTGCATTCACGCCTCTTTCGAATGCGCATGCCTCGTTCATTGTATTATTCAACTTCTACATGGAATTAAAAACTCACTATCGTTATTGGCCGCTTCTTTGAAGTGAACCCTGCGGACATCCTGACAGCCTGATAGTTCTAGTCGGCACACCGAAGCTCTGACTTCGGGACGCTGTTGGAAGCGCTCGATGGACACTGGACTGGCCAGCTCTCTTCATCGACCCTTCTGGGTCTCGGACCTGCAGCAGTAAAGTATGCCATGCAGCCCAGCAAGAGATGCGAACCAGCTGCCTGGGGCTATCGATCCTTGCGGCGGCTTACGCCTCCTTGAGCCCAATGAGGTGCAGTGATTTACGCCGCATTCTGCAAGACAGCCTCATTTACACCATCATACCGTTTGCCCCTTATACTTTTAGCCAAGCTAGATCAGCAGGAAACCGATGCGCCGCCCCGGAGACGTGGGGTGGTTGCAACTGCAACTCTTTTCCCGAGCCCCTGGGAAGTGATGACTGGCTTTCTTTCACCTTCTCTCGATGTTCCATTACGATATCCTTTGTCGATAAAGATAAGCCTTGCATAATACGACGATGAGCAACGATACTCCAGAAGCCAGCAACCCGGGGTTGCTTCATCATTCTAGGGACAATGACACCTCTAACACCAGTGGGCTGCAGCATCAGCATGATCTCGACTTTGGCGATAAGGAAGTCTACAGCGGAGTCGAACTTGACAGTGCTACGATCCCGCGAGAGAGACACTTCAGTGAGACGTCAATGACCATTGCACCAGAGGTAATCAGTACAAACATCAGTCATCAGGATACCTTTGATTTCAACATCACGGATAAACCACAGGCGGCTGAGCTGGCTATCGAAAAGGACAAGGAGCAGGAGAGAGGACTGAAACCAAGGGGCATCGGGACACTTTGGACGGGAATGTCCAAGACTGTTCGCAACACCCTAATCGTGGTCTTGGTATTCATAGTTCTCGCTCTCGTCGGTATTCTGCTCGGCGTCTTCCTAGGACGTCGACATAGCAGCTCTGACGCTGCTGCGGGCCGCTATGATATCCTGGGTACCTCCAGGCTATCTGCGTTGACTTTCCAGAATGGAAACAACGACACCGACAAGAGCGTCTTCTTCCAGCTCTCAGGCTCCCTCGCCATAATGAGAGCTAGGCAGAACAGCACGAACACCGGCTGGACATTCGAGAACGTTTCACAGGCCATGATCGACGGCGGCTCGTCCATATACCCCAAAGAAGGAACACCACTGGTCGCCGTCGCCCCCGATGCAGTGGAGCCAGCCGACCTTTCCAACTTCTGGGTAGACCTGTACTTCATGTCCCTGTCCAACATGCCCTACCAGGTCTGGTCCTGGAGTGTGCCACAGACGGACCCATCCAAGGACCAGCTCTGGCACCAAGAGTCTCTACAGAACTACCAGGTGATATTCACGACTGGCTTCGCCAAGGGGACGCAGTTAGCTGCCTACCGCGACCAGTGCGCGGCCAACTGTTCCGACAACAGCCGGCTGCTGTACCAGGGCGCGAACGGAGACCTGATGCTGGGGAGCAGCCCGGTGCGCAGCTGGCAGGACTGGAACGTGACGGACCTGTCGTCGGGGGTGGACGAGCCGATGTTGCCCGCGTTGGAGATGAACTCGAGCATTGCCATGACGAGATATAGCCCGGGTCCGGGGGCCGAGCCGAGTGGGATGAGGATGTACTATGATGTTAGTCACTGGTTGCAGGAATATGCCTTGGTCAATGGGACTTGGACAAGTGGTATGTCGCTACCTGCTGTTACAAGCACACAGGGAGATGAATGTCTGTTCCGCTAACACGATCCGCAGGGAGCTTCGAGGCATCTCTCGGCGAGCAGGACACCCCGCCGGACGTCAGTGTTGTCACGTACGCAAACGAGACTGGTGGCGGCCTGGACAGGACCCTTCTTGCGATCCTGTTCGACAATGGCACGGTGGCAGTGCACTGGCAGGAGGTCGTCAACGGGTCATGGCAGATGGGTCTGGCACCGGCGATAAGTGTGACGGCCCTCGCCATCACCCGTGCTCTCAAGGCGTACTGCCTATCCGAAGGGAGGATCCAGGAGTGGGATATCGATGGGTCAAGGCCGACGTCCTGGACCTTGGCCGGTAATGTGACGACGGCGAAGAGGTGATTCGGACGCATCCAAGGCTGACTTCCCTCGCTTTTTTATTATTTTCATTCTTCTTTGGGTCGAGGTCTCCTTCGGATCTGTTACACTATCCCGTCGTTATACAAATAGACGCTTGCCGACTGTCACCCAAGTGAGATGCGATTTCTGCCATCCCGTGGACTCCGCTCTGCTATGGGATTGTACTTGTATCGTTTGAGACTTGGTGGCAAACTTGGCTGACTCTGATTCACCTCACAGATGAGTCGATGAAACCATCCACATGTTGGAGGCGCCGCCCCGTTCAACGATCTCACCGAACTCGCTTGGTCACATAGGAGGCCAGAGCCAACCGTACCCTGATTTAGACCAGCATGAGTATCAGGGAGTGATAGACGAACGAGAGTCATGATCACTCTGGACAGTCAGCTGTCTCCGGCTTTGCTTCGAGGCGGTCCTTCCTGAGAGAGAGGCCACGACATGCCTATAGCAAGGGCACTGGTCTTCCGCGCATCTATGTCAAGGAGGAAGAAGAGGAGGGTGACAGTCAAACAATGCCATACTTCGGTGATCCGAGACACAACCTCTTCAAGTTCCAGGGATCAGGGCCGTCGTCGGTGGACGGCTATATACATGTACAAGCCGGAGGGTGGTGCGCAGACAACACCTGTAGTGCATACTCAAGTGGTGAGTGGATCCAGCCAGGGGAAGCCCAAAAAAAAGAAAAGGAGAAAAAAAGGGCCAAAAAAAAAGAACATGCAACACCGGGTATTCGCTGGTCGTCACCGACCCAACTACTAATCCAGCCCTCAGCGGCTTGACTATGGGAGAGCGGACGGGATCCCGTATTTTCCACTGGGTGTGGTCGCATGTGATTGCTTTGGAGTATCTAGTGCTTATAAGTGCTGGTGGAAGCTATCGTGGAAGCAGTAATGTGACCCGCAACGATGGGATACCTGGTATCATGTCTTGTGCAAGCCAGTGACAAGTACATAGATATAGACCCTACCGACTTGATACCAGAACGTGAAACTCCCAATTCATCATGAAGACCTCGTCTTGAAAACCCAAGAGCATCTTGAGAATATTTATTGTGTGTTCACATAAACAAGCACTACATTGAACATGCAGCCAGAGCGCCCTGTTTCTGTCTCTGACTTCTGTATACTTCCTGGATCATCATCTGCTCGAACCCTTCTCATGAGCTGCCCTCTTCCCCCAATCTATGTGCCGGCGGACTCAAACTCAAGAACCATTCAAGGGAGTCTCTAGCGTGAGGTCAGGCATCAGCGATGGGGGAAGAGAAGAAAGCACACTCGAGTAATTTGGAAATCTTTCGTTCAAGAGTTCCATACGCGCCTTGGAGGTATCAAGATATCTCGGGGTTCCAAGTGTTTGATATAGACTTGGATGTATTGTTAGCAGCCACTTCGAGTCCTGTCACATGATAGAACATAGCCCAATCGTTTGCACAAATCTTTAGATAACAGAGAAGCCCCTTTCCTTTTCCTGAACGCCGAGAATCTGCCCAGCCGTGGAAGATTTTGGATATCCCACCTGCAAATAGAAAACTCAGAAATTATGCCATGAGACTGCCCAACCGCTTTACCAGCCGCCGCCGCCACCACCACCTCCCCTGCTGAAGCCGCCGCCTCCCCGGCCTCGGCCACCACCGCGCGAGAAGCCGCCCGAGCCGGAGTTGCCACGGCCGCCGAATCCACCACCACCTCCGCGGCCGCCGCCGAAGCCGCCGCCGCCCCGTCCTCCAAAGCCTCCTCTTGAAGGGCCACCACGGCCACCACGGCCACCGCCGAAGCCACCTCGCCCCCTCATGCCACCTCGGCCACGGTCACCGCCGGCTCCCTTGGGCTTCTTGACCTTGGGCAGACCAGCCAGGGGTGCGGGTTTGGGCAGGAACCTGTCCATGTGCAGGGTCTTCATGCCATCGATGTAGAACTTGTCGCCAGGCTTGAAACTCGTGGCCTGGATCCCCTCGGAGGGCTTGATGGTGAAGAAGAGCTGGTTGATGGGGCCGAGCACCTCGTCGATCTTGCCGACGGAGGTCTTGTTCTCGAGGTACATGATGGCGTTGAACTGGGGGACCTTGACGTTGATGCTCTCGCAGACCATCTCACCCTCGCAGGCGTGGAGGAACTTGCCCATCTCTTGGACTTCGGATGGTGGGCCGGAGTTGTACTGTTGGTAACCGCCACGGCCTGTGGTTTTGGTAAGTGAGTCAGTAAAATCAGTCAACCAATCTCAAGACTTCAAGTATGTCCTGTATTTCCGCCTGCACGCCTCCATTTCCCCCTGGGGCTAGGGATTGGAGGGGAGAGGTTTTTAACACGCACCACCACCACGGCCGCCGCCAAAACCTCCGCGACCACCACCACCACGACCACCTCCTCCTCTGAATGACATGGCGACGTCTGTATTGTTTGCTTTTTAGGTGTCTTGTCGGTATGTGAGTGGGGGGGAAGGGGCGAATTGAGGTCGCGAATTGGCTGATCCCGGTCGTATTTTGGTTGTAGTGGAAGCTGTCGTCGAGATGCAAGCAGAGCAGCGTTGAAAGCAGCAACTTGTGTAAATTTTGCGGCTCGAGAATTTCGTGGAGAAAGTTTGCTCGGCCGGCAAGGCGATCGACCTTTCCGTTTTTGGCGTGAGCCAGGGACACCTGGAGCGGGAAGGTACTTGAGTAGGTACCTGAATAACCAACTGGCCTGCCTGCCGACCAGGGGGGGTGCACCTGGCAGACTGGGCACCTGGACAGCTACAGAGGGGAGGGGCGACCATCTGAAATTCCCAGGTGCCCGCCCAGGTCAAGTGTTATTGGGGTAAGGTGGGGACTGGCCCTAAACCGTGTGAGCTGGTTGGTCGAAGCTTCCCTGGCCCAAGCAAGCCTGATAAGCAGGATAAGCAGGACAAGGCGCGTCTCTCTTGCGAAAGTCGGGTTCGTAATAAACAAATCGAAGCCCACTCAGGGTCCCCGTTGTGTTGGTGTGTTGTGTGGTGTGTATGAGTTAGTGTTTGGCCAAACCTCCCGCAGCCGCTGCGCTGGAACCACAACGCGACTTGTTTTCTTTCCTACTACTTTTTTAATCCACAATACCTCTCTCTACTCTCTACATGACCAATGCAACCTAGCTACGAGAAGCCCATACTGTATTCCCTTTTTCTTGCTTCAATTGACCCACCTATACCCTTTTTGTGTCGTCCAATATTTACGAATTCCCGCCCCGTCTCAGGCCGTACAGTAGCAGAAACGCGTCACCTCCCTCCACCACCACCCATCCAGCCAATAAGTCAACAACAACAAGGCCACCACCACCACCACCACCACCACCAACACATCACCGATTCCCACAACCGCCGTCGCCCACCATGGTGCAGCCGGGGATAGGGCTCGATACGCCCCGAACAAATCTCGGCGACGCCACATACCTCGAGCGACAGCCAGATTTCGACATGACCCAAGAACCCTCCTTCCAATCCCCCAGCAACGAGCCCAACGTCTTCCAGTCCCTGCGCAATGCCAACACCCGGCCCAGTTTTCGAACACCACGCGCAAACAAGAACCGTGCCCCCTTCTCCGACAGGATAAACCTGCCCGGCGGTATTGGTGGTGCCGAGTTCACCCCTCTTCTCAAGTCTGCCACGCGGAATAGTGCCCGCCGGCGGAGCGGCAAGGAAAACGGCCTTACCACCCCCGCGCTGGCTAGAATCGGCGAGGACATGACACCAGTACAGGTCGGAGAGACCAGCATGTACAGGTCATCACAGGACCCCTCGTTCATGGACCACACACCACTCCCGGACGGCGACAGCGATAGTACCGCCTCGACCCCGATGATCATGCGGCGTGGCAAGAGCGGGGACGGCCCGCTACAGGACGGCCAACAGCTGTCACTGCGCGAGCAGGAGAACGTCATCGATAAGATCGAGAAGGAGAACTTTGGGCTGAAGCTCAAGATCCATTTCCTGGAGGAGGCATTGCGGAAAGCCGGCCCTGGTTTCAGCGAGGCAGCACTCAAGGAGAATACCGACCTGAAGGTGGACAAGGTGACCATGCAGAGGGAACTGCAGCGGTACAAGAAGCATCTCACAACGGCCGAGAAGGACCTCGAGAAATTCCGTCAGCAGATGGCGCAGATGCAGGACCTGGCCAAGAGGAAACATTCCTCCAACGACCACTCTGCCGAGCTGGAGAAGCTGCGTCGGGACTTGGAAGACAAGGACGCCGACTTGGAAGACCTACAACAACAAGTCCGCTCCGACCGGCAAAACATCGATGAGCTTGAGAAACTACAAGACGAGATTGGCGACCTTGAAGCAGACCTCAGAGAGAAGGAACGGGCCATCAGTGAGCGTGATGATGAGCTGGATGAGTTGAGGTCCAAAGTTCGACATGCCGATCAGCAGGGCAACGACGAAATCGATAAGCTTCGGGACGAGATCGACGACCTGAAAGCAGACCTGGGCGAGAAGGATCGAGTCATTGGTGAGCATGAGGACGAGCTGCGGGATCTACAAACCAGAGTGCAGCAGGCCGAGGACAAGTCCAAGAAGGCCCAGATACGCATGATCGAGCTCGAGGAGAAAGCGCAAGCTAGCGACCAGCTTAAAGAGGCCAGAGAAACTATCGATGACCTCGAGGCAAACGTACGGGACCTTGAGCGCCAGTTCGACGATGCAAAAGACAAGCTCGAAGACGCCTTGTCCGAGAAAGAACGAGCCGAGGCTGATCTCGAGGAGCTCCAGGAGGAGATGGCCAACAAGTCTGTTGTGACCAAGGGTCTGCCAAGGCAACTGGAGGAGAAGGTCGTGCGGCTTCAGGACGAGATCGAGACAGCTCGTCAAGATTATCACTCCTTGGAGAATCAGTTCAAGTCGAAGCAAGGAGAGATTGAAGACCTAAGGTTCAAGCTGAAGGAATCACGGCAAGAGCGTGATGCTTCGGAGCGCGAGCGTCGTTCTTTTGCAGCCAAACTGGAGGAGTTGCAGGCAGAGTTGAACTCCAGAGGTGACGAGAAGAACCTGCTCCAGAGCCGACATGATGCCTTGACAGCTGAGTCTGCATCGCTGCAGCGTGACATCACACGGCTGCAAAAGTCCGTGTCAGATGCTCAAGGCGATCTCGAACAAGAGCGCCAACAATCCTTGGACCTTGAGCGGAATCTCAGGGCGCAGTACAAGGTGGAAATTGACAGGCTGCACGAGGAAATCTCCGACCTCCAAGCCGAGGTCCGCGAGAAGGAGAACCTGTACGACAACGACAGCGAGAAATGGGAGACTGAGCGGCACAACCTCGAAGCTGAACGTTCTCGGGCTGAGGAGCGAGTGCTGGGCCTGCAGAAGACAATTGAGAGGCTGCGGGAAGCAGAAGGGAGCCTCAACGGCAAAGAGTCGAAATTGCAGCAGGCCCTTCAGAGTGAGACTGATCGTCACCACAACGAGGAAGCGGTGCTAAGCAGGCAAATCGACGACCTGCAACAAGACCTCTTCGACCGACAGCAGATGCTGGAGGATCTCCGCAACGAGCTCTCTGCTGTCCGGGACGAGCTCCGGCAGTCACAGTTGGACAAGCAGGCCGAAACCCAGAAGGTCGTCGGTTTGGAGGATGAGGTTGAAGTCCTTCAGGCCGCTCTGGATGAGGAGAGCGAAAGGGCCGCCCAAGAGATCGAGACTCTCAGCAAGGAGTCTGATGAATTGCGTCAACAGCTTAGAGAACTGCGCCGCGCATCAGAGTCTGCCCGCACTTCGACGGATTCTTCTCGCCAGACTGTCGATCTCAATGCAAAGGCAGTTGAACGCCTAGAGAAACAAATTGATGAGTACAGGACCAACCTCTCCAAGACCACTCAAGAGAAGAGAGCCAGCGACCGGGAATGTGATGACCTGCGATATCAGCTTAAGGAGCTGCGCAGGCTCACGGACTCGGTCAAAACTTCGACCGATGCATCTCGCGAGGAGGCCGAATATAACTCGCAGGCTATGCAGCGTTTGGAGAGTCAAGTTGCCGGGTACAAGTCCAGCCTTGCTGAAGCTACTAGGGAGAAGAAGGATATGCAGGACCAGTTGTTCAAAGTCAGGAATGGGCTTCACTCAGTTCAATCACAGCTGGCAGAGACGCAGGCGGAGCGGGACGAGATCGATGCCGAACTACAACGAGCCAAGGAGCAGGACAACGATACCTTCCAAATCGACCAGGAGAGGATAAACTTGCGAGCGGCGAAGGCACGACTCGAGAACGAGATCCGTCGTCTCAAGGAGGACAACAGAGTTTTGGTGGAGCAGCGGGACTCCTTGGAGAAGACTCTGGAGGACGAGCTCGACAAGGCCGAAGCCGAGGAAGAGCGCCTCAACCAGGAGATAGTCTCACTCCAGGCCAAGGTAAGACATGGACAGGTCCCAGATAACCAGGAATTGTTGAAAGCTCGCCGCAATATTCGAGACCTGGAGCGCAAGGTCGAAGACTACGAGCACCAGCTGGCTCAGACGACCTTTCCGCTCAACAACCTGGATGGGAACAGTGAGCTGTCGCTGATCAAGCGCGATCTTTCCGCCGCCCGGAAGAAGGAGCTCGAGTTCATGCAGAAGGAGAGTGACCACAAAGCCCAAGTCCGAGGCCTCAAACGCCAGATTGGCGACATGGAACGACGGTTCCACGAGGCCGATATTATGCGCATGGCTCAGTCGCCCATGTCTGAGAGTGCTTCTGCTCGTAAGGCTGAAATCTCTGAGTTGCGACATCAGCTCTCCACTGCACACCAGTCCATCGGCGACCTCAAAAAGAAGCTACGTGACTCAGAGCGCAATGCAGCGTCTATCGAGCGCGAGGTTCAGCGGCGTCTCGAAAACGTCGAAGACGAGAAGCTTGCCCTGGAACAAGCCCTCGAAGATGCTCAACAGGAGGCTGATGAGGCGAATGCGGACCTCCGTGAAGCCGTGGAGAAGTACAGGCTTAAGGCTGACAAGTACAAGAAGGAGCGCGACTCGATGGCCGATTCGCTTGCAAACTCACGACGGGACATGCGTAACCACCGATTTGACTCTAGCATCAACTCGAGCATGTCTAGCGTGGGAAATGGCACTGTAACCAGTGAAATGACCCGGGAAGAGCGTCACGACCTGTACACAATTCTTCGCAAGACACAGATTGATGCGGATGCTCTGGAGCGGGAGGTACGGGAGCACAAGGAGGCGCTCGACGAGCTTGTTGCGATCGAAAAGGCACTCCGCGTGAAACTCGACCGCGCCAGATCCGAACGCGCACAGTACCGCTCTGACGTCGAGCAGCTGCAGCGGGACATGAAGCATCTCAAGAAGTCCAAGAGCGAGGCCGAGAAGCTGGCCGAAGCAGCCAAGGCCGCAGCTTCTGTCGCCCGTGCGCGCGTCACGGTGTCAACCATGTCCTCCGCACCCCTGCCCTCAAGGAAGGGCAAGGAAAAGGCAGGGGAGGAACACCCACGGGTCTTCGAGCTCGACGACGGAGACGACGATGACGACATCGAGGCTGGGCCCGCGAACGACGAGAACGCTGCCCGTGTCATCCATTTTAGGGACGATAACGACACCCAGGTGCACACGGACGCGATTGTGCGGGCGGCCGAGGCAGCCGAGCATCGGCACACGAAGCAGATGCGCGGCATGTGCATGCAGATGGAGTGGATGCAGGCGCGGTGGGAGAGGGAGCTACGGATGAGGGACGATGCGGCCTTCGCGAAGAGGTACTTGTTACTGGAGCTGGATGTGAGGGATACCTGGTACGTTCCTGATCTCACGCCTTGCCCCTTTCTCCCCTTTCCTTCTTCCCGGGCCTCGACCACATGAAATTAGGAACGAACAATACTGACCCGTGGCCTGAACAGCAACCAAGCCGACCTCCTCAAGCTCGAGGGCATGATGAAGCAGCTCGGCATGAAGCAGCGGCCCTACTCACATCTGGCCGCGTACAAGGAGCGGCAATCTCGCAAGAGCCCCATGACGCTCAAGAGGCTCGCCACAGCCGTCCGGTTCGTGGTGCGCCTGCAGATGGCGGCCAGGGAGTGGCAAAAGCACGAGAAGACGCGCAGGATGCTGTCGGACAAGTGGGAGAGCTACAAGAAGCAGGAGCGGATCAAGAAGCACCAGCTGAGGTTCCGCGAGACGAGGGCCAAGGCAGGCCTGCCGTCTGCGAGTGGGGAGGGATTGTTGAAGGGGGTCGCGCTTCCTTGAAGCTGTTTTTTCTTTGGGACGTTAGAGATGATGCCGTTGGTGTAAGTGAAAAGGTCTCAGGTGCATGGTTTAGGAGTTCACGACGACAGGTATTTGCGGTATTGGCATGTGTTAGGCATAGGCATAGGTCAGGGTATTGTCCGGAGGTCGGACCAAGGGAGATGGGCATATATGTGTTGTCATTATCAACTATTCAGGCGTTCGGCAGCCCATCGGTTCGGGTCTGTTCAAGGCTGGGCAGGGCAGGGCAGGGCAAGCATCGAATTGTTTGTATATGGGTTTCTCTCAAGACAGGCCGAGAAGCGACAGGAGCGTAAATTGCCCCAATGGAAGCGTGTTTGTCTCAATTCGGCTATGGTTCTCATGCCGATTTGTAGACGAGCTTGATTATAACAGGAAGTGGTGGAAAAATTGATACCCAGACTTTGGCCTTCCAATGCTACGCTTCGCTCATCCTTAATGTGAGAGTGCCGTCGCTCCAAAACTTGCATCCAGAAACCCAAAAACAGAATCCCAAGCTATACAAACCCATACCGAGATAGTCCGTTCAAAAGGATTTTTAGTCAATTCCCATTCGTGCCCATGCAGTTTGGTTTCTGCATATACAGTAACGACATCCTTGCGGGATGCTCCCGATTATATCTTGTCCCGTACACTACCGGTGTTCTTGTAATTCTGGTGCCCTGGCCCATTCTTCTTCTACATGACAAAGAGGAGATTTGTATCTGCTCCGACCGGTCAGTATTTCGAAGGGCTCTCGTCATTCAGGGATGAAGAACTTACTAAGAGGGTGGCTGCAAGAGAGCTGAGGTCGTTGAGTATACTTGCTAGCGAGCTCATCACGAATGCTGTTCAGGAGCTGGACATAGCTTTGCTGTGGGTTCTTTTTCAGGGCTGTTATGAAGGCCCAGGACATGGCGCCAGTGGCCTGGGCAGCAATCGTCGCATCGGCTCTGTGGTACAAGGTCAGCAGGCCAATCCTGGTAAGCTTGTTCGGTTGAAGGGAAAGTAAATTTGTCGGGCGAAAGTGGTCTGACAATAACCATGGACCGTCTGAGCTGGGCAAGTGAGGAAAGGTGATGTACGTACGACGTCTGATCGTCTTTGCTGCCGGAAAGCATGATAACGTCAGCTGGTGATGTCTTGGTCGCCAAAGCCCGGTTATGAGCCCCCTCGCCACCAGTAGCCTTCTTGAAGATCCCCACGCCCTTCTTGATCATGCCACCGATGTCGCCTTGACTATACGAAGCGATGACGCTAAGCAGACCTTGACCGGCCTCCTTGGCGAGGTTGGGCTCCTTGAGCATACCCTGGGTAGAGTATATGTAAGGTAGATCCAACGCAGTTCCGGAGTGACACGAGTCGAAGATGGCAGTGAGCCGGACGCCAGACTGTAGTGGTCGGACCAATATCCTGTGCATTTCGTCGTCGGTAATGTGCCCTACTTGGCGAAAGTCCACGGGGTATATGACCTCATCATAGCCGTCTTCCTCGTCACCGTCCAGGTCCTTGGTCTGGCCGCCGTGGCCTGAGTAGTGGAAGAAGAGGGAGTCGTTCGGGCGGGCGTCCTTGACCAGCCAGTGCATGGCGCGCAGGATGTTCTGTTTCGTGGGCTGGCTCATGGGATTCTGCTGGTCGTCGGTGAGGATGACCATGTCCTCGCGCTTGTAGCCGAAATGTTCGACCAGGTATTGTGACATGTTCCGCACATCATTGATGCACCCCCTCAGCTGGCCGCGCTGGCCAAAGTAGTTGATGCCGACGAGCAGGGCCTTCCTCCGGCCGTTGCATTGCGAGTACTGGAATGCGTAGTTGCTCGGTGCGCCGGTGCCGAAGTGTTGTGGCTGTGCTGGTGGTGGAGGCGGGGCATTGTGGTTTCCGTGCATGTAAGAGTTGGAGTGGGTGGTAGGCACATCTGCGCAGCGAGGAGATTTCTGTTAGACGCGCATGTCCCATTCACAAGCCACATGTCATACATAGGGATGTATGCATGCTTTCTTTCCCAGCGGTGCTAGCTGCTCACCCGATCTGCCGTACTGACCCTGGGGAGGGGCATTGTAGCCGCCGTATTGCTGCGGTACAGGATTGAAAGCGTAGGGCTGAGGGGGTGACTGGTAGCCATAGGCAGCGGGCGGAGTAGGGCCGGCGTATCCGTTGTAAGCTGGCTGCTGGGTTCTGGGATAGAGGAAGAGGCTGGTGTTAGTGAGACTGTATGCGGATACGTCGGACAAGGTGTTGCGGAAAATTGTTTGAGGCATACGAATAGTACCCCTGAGGGGGGTATGCTCCTGTCGGCGGAGCACCATACGAGGCTTGATAAGTCGGGTAGCCAGACATGATGCTGACGTCGTGTCCCGTCTCCAGTCCGAGCTGGACCTGAACCCGGATTCCTCTTCCTCTCTCTCTTTCTCTCTCTCTCTCTCTTCACCCTCTCACACGGCAGTGGAGGGTGTCAGAGGTTGTTATTGCTGCTGGTGGTCTCTTGGAAATGCGTAAGAGATCGGGGCGGGCGGGACGGCTGACTGTGGGCAGTGGACGGCGATGACAGCCGCGTTTATCGTATAGGTACGGACATACGCTGGTAAAGAGGAGCGAGCTTGCGTGGTATGGTGGTTTCGTGGTATGGTCCCGGGTAGAGCTCTGTTGGCAGTGGATAGGATTGGCGGTGAAAGGGGATCGAATGTAATTAAATGGCCAGGAGGAAAGAAGTCGAGGAGCAGTCAGTCAGTCTGTCAGTCTGTCTGTTCGTGGGTCAGTTAGTTAGTTGGTTGGTTGGCATGCATCTCGGGGCAGTGTCTGATGATCAGTAGCACCAGATGTCGCACGAGGGCTGTTGGAAGTAGTAGATATTATAGCCACTACTCCAGGCTGCAGAAAGGGTTCTAGAGGTTTGGGGGAAGTGAGGGCTGGAGGTGCTGAGAGGGCAAGAGGGCTGTGCTGTCTGCAGTAATGGGGACTAGTATTATAGGTAGATGCATCACCAATACATACTGGTACATGTAGGTATATATTGTGGAGTGTGGAGAGTCAAGGATGATTGAGTGATGATGGTTGTTGACTGGCTGATTGATTGGATGGCTGATTGGGTTGTTTGAAGAAAGCAGCAGTCAGGCAGGTCCATCTGCAGTGGGATGAGAGAAGACGCCAGCCAGAGCAGAGACATGTGAGAGGCGTTCCTTCCTTTTTAACCCTTACCCCTCACACACGCACACCCACGCCCACACACCACCCCCCCCCCTTCAAGCCGCCCTTGCCCCTGCCCAAGTCTTCTGTTCTACACCCCCAAACCCCCCCCCCCAAAAGGTATACACACAGACACACCAACCCTAACCCCCAGCAGACTTCCCCGCAAAGGGCCAAGAACACCTTACCCAGCACAGCATTCACGTTGTTCCAGTCAACATTCAGCATCCTTCCACACGCCTTTCCTACACACACCGACACGACACGGACACCGATGCCGATACCTATTAATAACCTTGGGAGCCTTGGAACCTTCTCAACGCATTTCTTTTTCTTCACAGCCGTCAGCCGCGTTATGTACGTACGCACTACTACAGTATAGATCGGCTTGTTTAGCGCCTGCTGTGGAGCGATGTTAACGGTGCAATATGCTACTCCTTACAACGAATAACAGACGCTAAACGGGCCAATCCACGAGGTTGTATTCTGAATGCAACTTTCCAACTTGAAGACTCTCTTGACTTTCAGCCGTGTTTCCGTCGCATTCGCCACGCTGCCAACCTGTCAAGGTGTCAGTCTGTCCGTCTGTCCGTCAGCCTGATAACGGGGACGAAGAGGATGCCTGCCTGACTTACCACTACTACACAGTAGGAACCTACATATGAGCCATGAACCGTCCCATCCGGATGCCTGCGGTTCCGGCGACTGGCTGACAGGCCTTTGAATCTGGGTTGATGTTGACGTTGGACCTGGACGTGGGCGCGGACGTTGATGTTCGGATTGGGCTGGATGACCTCGGTACGAAGATGCAACCCTCGAGACACACTCGATCCTTCACAATTCTTCAGCAATCTCGACCAGCCAGCCAGCCAGCCAGCCCATGCCATACATACATACATGCACAGCATTACACGGGATTAATCAGCAGTCCCGGATACTACATCTTCCCGTCCTATCATGTGTTGGCCCCCCTTCTCAAAGGATTCCCCTTTGCGGTGATTCCGCCTCCTGAGGTCTTGTCTCTTTCCAGCTGCTGTACGACCATTTGCACGGGACCTGATCCCCTCCGTGTCTAGATGATCTTCGACCGGCGCCAAGGTCATGTGTCTTCGTCCTCATCGCCCTGCACGACAGCAACAGCAACAGCAGCAACAACGCTCATGTTATTGCTGCTCTGCGGCCTAATATGAGGGAGAGCCGCGGCAGGCCCGATGGCCTGGCCTGGACAGACCTGGATCCCCTTCCAGGCCTTCTGTCAACCTCCTCCAATGACAGGCAATTTTTGCCCAATCTCGTGCATACATACCTAGGTACGCAGGGTACGTAAGTATATTGCTGCTTTCAGTGCTTACGCGAGCACATCATCGCGGCCCGCTCCCTTTTCCAAAGGCACCTCTTGTGCATACCTATCTTATGCCCTGCCAGATCCCCTGCTGGGCCCCCAACTCAATAAGACTTGGCCAGGCTCAGCCTCAACGCCGCCTCTCTGACAGAGCGCTTATCTGAACCTGGCTTAACTTGCGAACTGGCCTGCCAAGTACAACCTCAATGTCTGCCAAACCACCTGTAGTTGGGCAGGAACCCAATCAAGGCCAGGACGGCCTAATCGAGCCCCCCAAATCGTCCAATGCTGGTGTCTTTGTGGTGGCTATCACATTCTGGTGACTGTATCATATTTCCTGTGAGTACTCCCCTTCTCAAGCCAGGCCTGGCCCAACTCCCAAGCAGCCATCACCGGGCCAGTTCAGCCTTTTACTGTATCCTAGTCTACCCCAGGCTTCCACGGCCACGGGTTACACTACGACCTTGTCCCGGGAGCGGCTGCTGTGGCGAAGTGGACCATGAAGCACTCGTCGCTAGTACTCATGAGGCCATGCCCGAGGATGGCTGGTTGCGGGCATGTTGCATACATGCTGTCGAGAGACGAGGGTGGTATTAGGCACGCGAGACGATGCGGATGGCATTGAGGCCACATGATGGACTACGTGCTTGTTGATGCATATGCCGGACAGTGCCACCCCGTCCAGGAAGAACTTTGTGAATCAACAGAGTACGAATTAAAAATAGAGTCATATGAAGGCCACTATAGTATGTAGAGGGGGGCCATGAGAAGAACTCCCAAGACCTCGCCGGGTCTTCAGGGGGCTTACGAGCAAAACGGGATGCGCGTGACTTCAGCAGGACGCCAGGTACCTCATCAGTGGCAAAGCAGATGAGAAGGTGTGATTCCCTACTTCGATGATATCGTGCACTCCAGGCCTCTTGGGAGTGAAGAGGCGAGTCCAGCCCGTGTCCCGTGGGCCACTATTATGCTATCAACTACGATGCTGTGAGGCTACTACAGTCCATCCATTACTAGTTACCGCCGCCAGTACTCCCACAGCGTTAATGCTGCTCGACGGCCCGTGTATATCCATAGGGACCACCAGTCTTGGGCACAATCCAGAACCAGATCACCGCAGCGGGTCTCTCAGAAAGGAGCCCTAGGCAATGCATCCGTCAGCAGCGCGTGAACTTCAACCCAAGAAGGCCCTAACTCCTCGAGGCCTGACCATTCGCTTTATCTCCGCCCTTTCCGCCTTCCGCACTCTCGACCCCATCAACCTCCATGTCATCACCCTCGCCAGGTCCATCCTCCACCTTCCTCATCGCGTAAGCCATGACACCCCAAGCAACCTTCATGGCCTGTGCTCGATCCTCGGGCACAAAGAAGTCGTACCACTTTGTCCTCCATACCTCTAATCTGCCCCAGTCCCTGCCGTGCTGGTCTGGGGCACCGGCTAGGACCTGCAGCAGCCGGTCCGGCACTCTGACCCTCAACATGGAAACGTGGTGGAGCAGAGACGAGATAACAAACACGTCGTCGTAACCCACCCCACGCTGCCTCCCAATCTGTGTATACTTGGTCTTTGGGTCCCAGTTCAAGGCGGGAGGGCGGACCATCCTGTAAGCATCGTAGATGGCCATACCCCTACGGGGCCGCTTGGGTTCAGGTGGCTGTACTGTTGTGCGCGACGACGAAGGCCTCCGGACCTTTGGGAAGGCCGTAGAAGACACAGCGCGAGACCCTCTGGACGCAGGCTTGTCAGGGGGCAAGCCTTCGGCCACAACAGAGCTCCCCATCTCTACTGGCCGCTCGTCATGATCGCCGACCAGTACGGCAGCGGCATCCCTCGATTCGAGGGCCTCGGCCTCTTTGCCAACTGGCCCGCCAGGCCCACCTCCCCAGCGCCGTCTGGTCGTCCACCATGCGTCCTTTCCGATGCGTTCTTCCTTCCGGCCCTCTCGAGCTCTGTGCTGCGCTGTGATCAGGGCCGCGATGAGTTCACGGCACAGGTCGATGAGCGATTCCCGGTCCCTGCCATTAGGCGGGAAGTTTGTTGTGTGTCGTGGGCTCACGGCGGCGATGGGGCCTTCAACGATGCCGGCCCTGGCAGACTCGCGGTCGTTGGACATGCGGAAGATGAAGTTGCACCCGGAGGAGAAGTAAGAATGGATCTGGGCTGGCATTGGCCCGGATGGTTCGGCAGGTAACCGGGGTGCTTGAATATATAGACGAGGTTCCTGTCGTGACATGATATTGCATGAGAAGTCGTACGTGACCAGTTTCAGGAACGAGGTAAGTAGTTGGGTGCGGTACTGGGCGGGCATGGCACTGCCGGCGCTGGTGCGGCACCACGCGTGGTTCTCGCCCCCTGCCGGGTCGCCGCTGCTCACATCCGCATCCGCAGCTGGCATGTCTCCTGTTGATTGGTGGTGAGCATGGTTCTGCTTGGAGGTGTCGTCCCAGAAACCAGTCAAGAGTTCCAGATTTCGGAAGAATTCGTGGCAGTACCCTAGCCTCACGGGCTTCTCGCCGGGCTTCGGGGCGATCCGCCTCACCGCGCCAAAAGCACTGTCGTTGTCAATGAGCAGGCTCTGGCGGAGACTGAGATACTTGGCGGCGCCCGGTGCCAACTTGCCGTTGGAAAGTAGGGGCTGGAAGTTTGTGCGGGCATCATTTGCGTCTTCCAGTGCTGTGGCGTCCCATTTGTCGAAATCCGGCAGACATGACGAGTCGGGGACAAGTCCTACCAGTGAAGCATCCGGGTTGACATGGACACCGAGTGCCTGGAGATGGGATAGGTTGACCTGGTCTGCCGGACGGGTGAGACTCTGGAGAATGGCTGTCAAGTGAGGCGATGCCTGTCCAGCCGTGCTGTCAGCGCCAACAGGCTCCGGCTCAAACTCCGGAAGCTGGGGTTGGCACTGGGGCAAGTTGACGGGTGTGGGCGGTGGAACATCCTTCGGTGGCTCGTCACGCTTTGGCGGCCCAGAAGCAACTGGGATGGTGTGTGTCAGCCAGAACGGACTGGCACAGAATGTGAAGCGGGATGAGATGAATTGCTGAGACCATAACGCCCAACGCCCCCTTTCCTCCCCACCCCCGTCACATATGGACCGTTGACGTCTCTCGTCTGGCACACTGGCATGATGGATGGGTGGGTTTCTAGAGTGGGACTTCGATAGAGACAACAAGAGTAATTGGAAATGAAATGGAACATGGTGCAAGACTGGAAAGGGTAGAGCTCACTTATATGTGACAGACTGCCAAACATGGCGGGCTATGGCTCTTCCTTGTACCAACCAAATCAGCATTTGGGAAACGGTTGTCGATGACAATGGGCAGCCGTGGACAGGCAATGCAGTCCCGGCAGTAGAGTGGGATCTGTTTGTTTGCATCCAGCCAGGGAAAGTCAACACTTATCTCAAGCAAATACCTTGGCAGGTAAGAGGTAGATGTGTTCAACAGGTTGGCAGCTCGTGGTACGTACCGATAGGCAAAACAGACCTGCTGGAGACCATCGGTAGTCCTGAGGATGAGGCTGATGTGCTCCAACGACTTCTTGTGTTCTGTTCTGTGTCCTGTCCGAACGGGGGCCCGGATCTTGAAGGCGGCATGAAGCTTGCAGTGCTGAAGAAAGATTGCCTGCAGAGAGCGCTGCAGTGTTGCTCGGATGCCCGCCTCCCTGCAGCAGCAGCAGCAGTAGTACTGTGGTGGTAGTAGTAGTAGCTGCAGCAGCAGCAAGGAACACACACACACACACAGAGAGAGAGAGGGAGTGAGGGAGACAGTCGCATTTCTTGTACCAAAGGCCGAATACGCTGTCGTCACATCGCACACACATCACATTACATTACGTTCTCATCAACATTGATACCATGGATCGATCGACTGGATTCCCATCGATACAATAGACAAAAGAGACTTCCCAGGTAAGATCCAAAATGAGGGTGCTGCTGGCTGCTCCTTGCCCTGGGTAGAAACCACAACCTGCCTGATTGCTTGCCCATATGGAGAACTCCCGTTTGTTTGTTGAGAGGAAGAGAAGAAGCCTGTGAATGGAATCGAAGTCGTTCACGTTCACTGCTACACGTACACACACACACACACACACATATACATACTTCATACATACATACATACACAATTAACCCTAGCCCTAACTCCCTATTATGTGGTACGGGGAAGAGGTGGGGGGCGGGGGGGTAGAAGGGCGTGGTATATACGATACTAATCAGCACACATTCAACTTTGACACAACAGGCAAAAAGCCTTGGTTGGGAAAACGGTTATACCCTATACCTACACTTGAAGAGGCATATACATACCTATATAGGTAGGTATTCAGAGAACATGGGGAGGAAGGTGAGCATCTGTGCCAGCCCCCTGCGACTTGGGCTGTGCGTCCACATCCAACCAATAAGGGACAAACCTTGCGAGTTGAAACAAAACATTTGCTTCCCGCCCGGTTTCATCGAGCCGCCCATTGCGACTTGGGGCGCCTCCAAGCCTTCGTTTTTGACCTTTGCTCCTCCTGCAGCTCTTGTCTCCCCCCATCTAAATCTCAGTCACAATCCGAATCTGAATCTCAATCTCAATCTCAATCTCATTTCAACTTCGTACGCACCTGGTCGGTCTGATGGGTGGGGGGTTTGGGAGCATCGACTTCGCGCTGGCTGTAGTTCAGTTGCCGCCGAGACAGGCATCAGTGGCCCAGCCTCTCTACCCACCCAAAGCGTAGGTATTATTGATTCTTCATCTCAACAAATGGCTACCATCAGAGTCGCATCAGATTCAGATCCGGCATCACCCCCTGATCCCCCCCATCCCCTGATTTGCATGCTTCAGACTTGTCGCAGGACAGGGGGCCATCAGGGAAGATGCACAGCCAGTAGTGTATGGACAGTCCGTCTGTCCGTACACACTCACAGCATCGTCTCCAGATGTCTCCTCGGTAAAGTCAGGTCAAGAGCCTTGATCCTCGCCGAACACACTTTCTCGATCGTGCTTCCGATTTCGAGTCAACGTTCCTCCATGATACCACACTACTACTGTGTGTAGATGCTAGTACCATAGTATCGTACCCATACAGACAGGCCAGGCCCTGTACTTGTGCCTCTCTCTTTCTCCCCTCTCTCCCCCCCCCCCCTCTCTCTCTCTGCTGTGCCCCCCCTGGTCTCTCACCATCTTCATCATAATCCCCATCCTCTCTTCTCAACTCAGCATAGGCAGACGGACGGACGGACGGACGCACAGACAGGCAGGCAGGCAGGCAGGCAGGCAGGCAGGCAACTATACAGACAACCAGACAACTCGCAAGACACGCCAGTCAACCCCAAACCTCTTTGTCTATTCCCTGTCTCCAGCTCTCCCCTCCGAGTGCCTCAGGCTTGGACTGCTATGCAGGCCTGTCGCGGACACCCCCTCGGCAGTTTGAGCTGAACTTCCCGGTGTTGCTCCTTCTCAAACATCCTGAGCCTCGACTTGCCTCCCCATCCCTCAAGTTCTCACAAAAGGAAAGGGAAAAGAGGAACGGAAACCAAGACAAAGGAAAGAAACGAGGTCCGTTGTTGACAACTTCGTCGACACGTGCGAGAGTGTCTTGCCTGCTTCTTCTCCTCTACCTGCTCGATACCCGACAGTCAACATCTCCCGACACCTCGTCGATTCGTCTGGATGACTTTGAAGCGAGTCTGACGGCCCGAGCGGCCTGTTTGTTCATTTTCTTTGCCTCTCCTCAGAGCTGGCCTCCCTCCTGTTGCACAGAGAGATTTTTCATTTGGTACTGGAAGTGTTGCGACCGGATTCGCCCATACACGAAAACCGACCTGGACCGTTCAGGACGACAACGACCACCACAATCATGTCGACCAGTCCGAACCTGCCCGTAGGGGCCTTCATAACGACGCTCGGGGGAAAGAGGTGTACCGCGGTGCCGAGAACTAATATCACCAGCGCTCAGCCCACCACAAGTACAAGCACGAGCACGAGCACGAGCACGAGTACGGGCATAACCACAAGCACAAGCACAAGCACGTCCACCCTTTCCTCTTCGTCAAGCTCGTCCACTACCTTGTCTTCCTCGTCGAGTTCGTCTATTGCTTCCTCTTCATTTCCAACCTCATCCACAGCTTCCTCAATACTATCCACGTCGACCTCTGTCTCGGAGGCGCAAGTGCTCGAACCGCCTCAGGTGCAGCCGACGACGACGGCTGCCCCGAGCTCGGTCGCGCCGCCCGCTGGGGCGACGACGTTGTCAACCTCGATAGCACAATTCTCTACCCTGAGCTCTACTACAGATACAATAGCATCGGTAGCGGTCGCACCGCAGCCACAGCCCATCGTTGTTGACACAAGCGCTGCAGTCTTGTCAACGCCCGTAACAGCCGCACTAACAACCGCACCAACAGCCGCACCAACGACCGCGCCGACAGCCACCTCGGCATCGCCAGTTGTGGTGGCCACTCCACCTCAAAGCGAGCTTGCTTCGTCGTCAGACACGGCGGTCCTGCCAGAGACATCTAAGACGGGAGGCCTCGGTTCGGAGACCACGTCAGCCAGTACCAAGGTGCCCGATTCTGCTGAGGCGACGCCATCTGGATTGGCTGCTGTACCGGTCTCTGGCAATGGCGGTAATAGTAGTCATGCTTCCAGGTCGGCTGCTGTGGCAGGTGGAATCATTGGCGGTTTGGCACTCGCTGCTCTTCTTGTTGCTTTGATATGGTTCTGGAGGAGGAAAATGCAGAGGAGAAGAAGCACGCTCCTCACACCACTCTCGCCGCTCTCGGTGGCTCCGTCGATCGGAAGGGAGGAAAATGGAGCATACATAATACAACGGGACAGCATCGGTCCTACCTCCTTTTCGACCAAGGTCAAGGCTTCCATGATGGCGCAGTACAACCGTGTCCGCGGCATCTGGAACCCCTCCGCCTCGCCTTATCGCGACGGGAGCGACATGACTATAAAGGACCGCATTGGGAAGGTCTGGGCCAGCTTTGGAGGACCCCGGAATCGTGGCCCAAGATGGAACGAGAAAAAGAACGATGCATTCTCCGCCCGTGGCATCGGTGGTAGCTTGAAAGAGAAAGAGATTCCCAGGTCCGTGCCACTCGCCTATCAACCTGGCTCGCTCACTGGGGGCGGCGAATTGGACAGTGAAGCCCAACGACGCCGTCTCAGCCGAGCCCGAGGTGCCAGCGTGGGCACCGCCCTGGGCGGACTGGACTTTAATTTTGGCGGAGACCCCTTCAGTGATGTCCACGCCACGCCTCATCCAAGTGCGAAGCCGCCTCCCCTGTTTGCCACAGGAGCCAACAACCCCTTCTCTGATGCAAATGCCATAGGGGCAGAAGCATACATGCCTAAACCATCAGGCTACGTCGCCGACATCAGACACTCAAGAGGCCAGTCGGTAGACTCTACCTTGGCCCCCAACCGCAACACGCAATTGAGGGTCGTCGGCGGCATGTCTCGGCCCTCCAGCGGCTCGACAGCTGCATATGCCGACTCGTCAATCTATCTACGCGACAGTACAGCCAGCTTCGATACCAGACGTAACAAGTTTCGGTCGGACCCGTTCGATCTCGAACCTCTATCGCGCACTGTTGCCGGGTCGGATGGCGTGCCCACTGCCCTCGCCAGTGACCTCCATCGTATGCCCAGCACCAACTCGGAGCGATATCGACAAGGCGTGGGTACCGCCGACGGGGGCTTACCTGCTGCACACGCGAGTCACAATAGCCTGCACAGCTCGAGGTACACAAGCGGCGTGAGTGAGGGCTCCATGAACGAGTGGGCAGCGCCCGGGTCCGACCTTGGGCCTAGAGCGTTGTAGATGGGTCTCAGCCAACGCGGCTCGACTACGGAACGCACGCAGTGACCAGATGAAGGACCCATTGACTGGGGAGCGAATTATGATGATTGGTCATTTCTTTTTGTGTCTTTGATATCCCCTCCGCATATACGAACAATTATGACGGCGAAACTGCATGGAAACAAACCAACGTGTACATGTACAAAGCATTACTGGTAGAGCGGGTGGCGGGGAAAATGGACGAGTTGGTTTGGCGTTCCGGTTCTCAGAAGCGTCATGGCTCGAGCATGTATGTGTGTATGTATGTATGTATGTATGAGGCAGACAGCGATAGCGTGCGAGCTACTAGCTCCGATTTCAACAAGAAACTGGATATATTACACGTAGCCCTGTTGCTAGGACCGGTACAGAACTTGAGCATGTGTTCAAGTACTCATGTAGCGATGCTACCCTTGGGAGGGTTTGCATGTCGAGTGCTGCGGACGTCCTTGTGTAAATCATACTTAAGTATACACCCACAGTCTGGATAACCCGGAAGACAGCTCTTGAACTGGGCTACCCTCGGTGCAGTTATATTGCTTGAATGAGGGAGACAGGTCTACAAAAGGCTGAATCTGAGACGTACGCAGGACATAATTGACAACCATGCCATGGCCAGTCCTGGGCTTTCTCTGCTCCACAAGATCGATGAGTTGAGGATGATGTTTTCTAGACTACAGCTGCGCCTACACATCCGAAATGTATCAGGTGAAGCAGTCAACAAAGCGACCATGGCTCCCTGGGTCTAGTATCGTACGATGCCTGCTTCATATGGTCCGTAGGCCGCGTGTAAGTTTTCATGTTGAAGTGTAACCCTTGGGAAGAGCTGCCCAGCAGGTTGGCTCTAGGCCTTTGGCATACTGGGTGACTGTCCGTCAGAGCCACTGGTATTTTCCTGTTAATTTCCCCTGACCCAGGCTCATCTAGCCTCATAGGCTTTCTATTGATAGTGTCTTCATGTTGTTGAACTGGGTTGACTATATGTCTGGGATGCCAGCCGTCCTATGTCTGGATTCGTACAAAGAATACACCTCCGCGATCGTTCTCGCATCTCCACTGCATGCACTTTTGATCATTTTGCCCCTTTTTCCTTCCTCATCTCAAGAGCACTCAAGAGACTAGACTCGACCAGCAGTGCATACGTGATCACCTTGCCGACTCTTTGCCTCCACGTTCACAGCATCCTCGCGCGTCAGCCAGGCCTACTGTAGTACACAACTCTACCAGCCCCTGGAACTTCTTACGGTCGACCTGCTCGACCTGCAGGGAGCAAGTCCTGGAGTGTTTTTTCTGGCTCGTCCGTAACAGAAAGGCATATGTTTTGCATGATATTCTGCTTCCACCATACCAGCCAATGTCGGCAAAACACTGTTCCAGAGAACTTACCGGCAGCCCAACCAGCTCTCTACCTAAGTAGGTTGCAAGGATGTTGTATCCGGCAATAGCTCGACCAGCGGTATGACGTCGTCTTGAACGACTATATGACTTTCTCAGGGCGAAAACGACAAAAAACGACAAACAAAAAAAAGGGTAAGGAAAATGGGGAAAAAGAGAAATATCCGATCTCCGATACGGGGAATCGAACCCCGGGCGCCGCGGTGAAAACGCGGAATGTTGGCCACTACACCATATCGGATATTAGCAATTGTCATCCAAAAAATAGTGTCTATACAGCTACGTAGCAAGTCATGCCTCCTTAGCCAGTCTGGTTCACATCCAATTGTTCGATGTTCATGAGGAACCTGGAATTTGTTCTCCAGAACAATATGCGACAGAACTGCTCTCGCAGACAGCAGTCTCATGGCGATCAGCCCTTTGGTTTTTGCGAGCAGGTCGACGCCGTGAGCGTGCCATCAAGGCTATGCCTTTGATCGAGTGAGCCCGCGCGACAGAACGCCTGCAAGCTGCAAGTTGAGGGAGCTTCCGCCGACTCCCCGATTGAGGGTTGTTTTCGATTGCGGGTGGTGTGAGATGCTTGATCCACTTGTCGTTTTCGTGTAGTAGGGCAATCGATAAGTAATATAGAATGGATGACATGAACGGACTGAAGGCAAGGTTGACATGTGCGAGTTAGCTCGATGAGTAACGGCACAAGTGCTGTAATGTATCAAGAAACAGGCAGGGACCGACTTGTGTTGGGGATAAGGCGACAGGGGAACAGAAGAACCTAAGACCCTAGACTAGGTAGGAGAAAGGTTATTGAGCTTAGTGTTGGCTGCGAGGTCAAACTCGCGTCTGCAGCGCAGCGTGTCTGTCGCGAAACCCGGTACAATAGATGATGGTCTGGTCTGCCTGCCCGTCTGTCCGTCCGTCCAAAGTGATGCTACGAGTAGGCGCCTAAGTAGGTGCTTTGTCCCCCAAGGCCCTGAGAATGGACGAATTTAATCGCATTACAACACAGATCGGATGAAAACAAGGGGAAAGCGGCGGGATGAAGTGCGACTTCCGTATGCAACTTTTGTATGCAACTGATCATGAATGTGCCCCTCTGACTGAAAGCAGAGCAAATTATCTTTGCATGTTCTTCATGCCATGATTCTGCTTGCTTGGCTACCGTGTCCTGCCTCTAATGCATATTATACAGAAGTAATAGCGGGCATGGCGCTGTCAGGCAATCTGATGCCAACGCTCCAGATGAACGCTGTCTCAGAAAGGACATCTACCCTGTGGTACACTCCCGCCACCCCTTACGCCGCCCAAACATCCTGTCCCGACTTCTCGATCCAGTTGCCCAACTGGTTGACGCTGCTATCCCACTCTGCCAACCGCAGCCGCATGCTGTCGATCTGTTTGAAATCCATAACCTTGGGCTGCACCCAGTTGATATTTGCCACCTCATCTACCTGGTCGACCGTTCCTCGAAGCAGACCCAGACTCAGCGCCTTCATGACAAGGTGCTCTATCTCGTGGGGCTTTACCTTGGTCTCTTGCTCGATCGTCGCGAAGCTCATGGCCCGGTCGTGGGGTGGCCGTCGGAAGACGGCCTCTGTAAGAGCGGCCAGGTAGATCTTTTCTCGCAGCCTGTCCTTATTTTGGGCGAGCAGCTTGTCGGAGCTGATGCTACCGGACAACTGGTCGTACTTGACCAGGTCCCCGGCGTTGAAGGTGAAGAGAAGCTCCCGCAACCACCGGTCCTTGTCGTTGTTCAGCGCATCCAGGACCGGGTGCAGCAAGAGCTCACCAAAGTTGTAGATGCTCGATGACACCAGCGCGGCAGTGGCCAGGTCGTAGGCCCGTTTGCGACACTCGGCGGCACCCAGACTCTTGATGTCGATGCAGGCAAGGTAGAGAAGCGCGTTGCGGTAGTAGGATGCGAAGTCTTGCTTGAGGTAGTAATAGTCGGCATTGACCTTGTAGAAGGCAGCATGGACAACGGTCTCGACAGAGTCGAACACATCCAGCTTCCCCTCGGCTTTGCCGAGGTCTTTTCGCGCATCGTCGAGCCTGCCTAGGTCAAGCTTGACCTGAGCCACCGCCACTGTTGCGTATACGTATGCATTTCTTGAGTTTGGGTCCTCCTCTTCGTCCGCGTTCTTGTTCTTCTTCTTCTCCTCCTCGGGGTCCACCCTCGCTGCGACCGCCTCGGTGAAGCTGAGTCGTTCTTGGAGGTCTAGTTGGATGTTAGCCATCCGGCCATGGATGAATGATCAGGAAGGCACATCGTGCCCACGCAATAGTACTGACCTGAACACTGTTGTGCGGCCTTGAGTGCCAAGTCGACGAGCTTGAGCTGGTTGATCTTGTCGGCGAACTGGAGGATGAAGTTGTTGTAGACGGGAAGGCGGAAGGAGGCGCTCTCGGGGTGGTTGAAGATGGCGATGAGGGTTTCGGTCAGCTCATGCCAAAGCTTCTGCTCCCACATGTCCTGAAGTCGCAGGACATCAGCCTGGAGATCGGGCGAGATCTGCAGCAGGATCTCCTGCAGGAAAGCCTGGGTGGTCTCGTCCCTGCTCATGGTTGTCGTTTGTATCGAGCGAGGACCGCAGGTGTAAAGCTGGACTGTACGCTTCTCTGATATGGTCTCAGGGAAAAAGATGGCTTATTCAGCAGACTGTGCTACTTGGAAGGAGGGCGGGGGGCTGGGGATTGATTGATTGTGGTGGAAGATGGAGAGGTTGTGGTGTTGAGAATCGTCGTTGTTTTGTGACCGTTGATGCTGGTGGTTTGGTGGACGCGGCTGGGATGCAGCCTGGCCTGGCAGCTGTGGTCGACTTTGTTAGAGAGCTCTCCCTCCAGCCTGGTGAAAGTAGCAATGACGCTTAAACGCGCCCCAACACGGCAGGGAAGCTGATTGCTTATGTAAGATGCCCGCTCAGCTGGTCCGAGCGCCCCCTCCCTGCCCCCAATAGGTAGGTACCTCACTTACACCCCCGGCGATGCTTTTTGGGGGAAGGGGAGGGGGGGGGTGTTCAATGGCCGGCGTGCATTGTAGTGTGGTTGGCGTAGTTGGGGTTTCGCCGTCCCAATCCAGGTGGCGCTCCTCAACTCAATCACCATCAACAACCGACAGCCCATTGAACGCAGCAACGGCCTTCTTGCGACACAACAACTAGCAAGAATGGCTTACCTACCCACTGCAGCGCGGTCTATCCCCAAGGTCGCCCGGAAAGCGGTCCAGCAGCGGTCCTTGTCCGATGTGGCCATCACGCGTACCGGGAAGCCTATTATTCGTGTTCAGGGTGGAAGGTCAGCTATACCCGTCAACACATGATGGCATGCTACGGCTGGTTTCACTGACGAGGTACAAAACAAAACAGATCATCACTTGGCGGTATGCATTTCTCGACGGCCTTCCTCCTCGACCGACGAGACAATGGGTCTGATTACGAACTACAGGACATACGGCCACCGTCTTCGGCGCAACGGGACAGCTTGGACGATATATTGTCAACCGACTGGGTATGTCCATATTGCGGGACTCCACGCCTAGCGCCTCTTCTAATGGAGAATTCCCACAGCCCGGCAAGGATGTCAAGTCGTGGTGCCGTACAGAGAGGAGATGGGCAAACGCCATCTCAAGGTGACGGGTGATTTGGGCAGAGTTGTCTTCATTGTGCGTGTTGAGGTCCTACTGGCCCCCCTCTCCCTGGAACATTCGCTCATGAGATATATCAGGAGTACGACCTTCGAAACACCGAGTCGATCGAAGAGGCTGTCAGACACTCAGATGTCGTTTACAACCTAGTGGGCCGGACGTACCCAACCAAGTACGCTCAATTACGTAAGGGGGAGCCCTATGCTGAGCAATGTTGCTGATAGTTGTGCAGGAACTTCTCCTTGCAAGACGTCCATGTTGATGGCACAGCTCGAATTGCTGAGGCAGTGGCCAAGTACGATGTGGACCGCTTCATCCACGTTTCCTCTCACAGCGCCGATCCCGACTCTCCGGCAACCTTCTTCGCAACCAAGGGCAAGGGTGAACTGGTCGCCCGAGACATCTACCCTGAGACGACTATCGTGCGGCCTGCACCACTGTTCGGGTTCGAGGACCAACTGCTGTTGAAGCTCGCAGGTGTCACTAACCTTTTTACTTCGAATGCGATGCAGGAGAGGTACTGGCCCGTTCACGTGAGTTCACGGCATTGTCTACTCCTCGAAATAATCGCGTGGCTGACCCTTTTGTAGTCCATCGATGTTGGCCACGCTCTCGAGCTGATGCTCTACGATGACACCACTGCTGCGCAGACGTTTGAGCTCTATGGCCCCAAGAACTACTCTACTGCAGAGATCTGTGAGCTAGTCGACAGGGAGATATTTTCCAAGCGGCGGCACATCAATGTTCCTCGGGCCATTCTCGAGCCCGTCGCCAAGGTTATAAACCAGGTACTCTGGTGGCCATGGATTTCGGCCGAGCAAGTGCAGATGGAACATGTGGACCAGATCATTGACGAGAAGGCCAAGACGTTCAAGGACCTTGGGATCGAGCCAGGTGACATTAGTAAGTTCACCTACCACTATGTGCAAGGATTCCGGAGCGGTGCATTCTACGACCTGCCGCCAGCAAGTGAGAAGGAGAAGAGGGAGGAGAAGAAGTATCTGCATGTCCTGGATGATCAATAAGGGAGGAGAGAGTTGGCCCTGGGCGACAGACATTTGCGTGGCTTGTCGCTGGGCAATGTGTAACTAGAGCTCTTTTTATTTGTTCTTATTCTAGACTCAGAGAGTTCTGCCAAAATTCAGCCCATGGCGAGGCTTTGCGACTCGGTGTAGTGGGTGCAGCGTAGTGCGAATTGTTGATTGTGTTTTGTGTTCCCGAACCTGCCAACGGTGTGGTGCTGCTGCTGTGGTCCCTAAGCTCGAGCTCGAATTTTCTGCCACCCAATTGATGGTTTGTGTTCAGAAGCTCGAATCTCAAGTTGACCTCTACACACCACAACGTCCAAACACGTCTGTCAGCATTGATCCTGGAATAACTTGGCCGTTTTGATCACACCTCTTGATCGTTTCCCTGGCGCAAGTAGTCCCGCAATATGGCAGACAGCGATGACGAACCTATGTGAGAGAGACCCGGCAGCAGAGAACAAGTGACCGACGATGATCAGAGGAACGGACATATTTACTGACCACATCCCTATAGAACCCTTTCATCTCACGCCCTTGATGCCCTCAAGGAGTTCTACACTGACAGAGATGCTCGGGCCAAGCAATTCGAGCAGCTCAAGATCGAGGCAGAAGACAGGGCGGCAACGGGCGGGGGCGGGGCAAAAGAATCAAACTTGAAGTACCCTTTGTCGATGGAGGCGTTCGGGGAGGATTGGAACGAGTCGCAGTTCTGGGTGCGCAATGTCCAGCATGCTTGAGATGACCAGTATTGATGTTTGCTGTTCCCTACATCTAGTATTCCGATGAGACGGCAGACCTCTTCGCCAGGCAACTCCTGGCCGGGGCTACAGCCGAAACGAACATCGCCGTCGTATCGGCGCCGAGTGTCTTTGTTGCGCTAAAGAATATTCTTGTAAGTCTCGAGACCCCCAAGGCCCTTCTGATCTGCCAACCAAACCTCGGCTGATAGCAGAGAAAAAGGCATCGTACCCTGCCGACGCGCCCATGCCAACACTCACCCTCCTCGAGCATGATAACCGTTTCGCCGTGTTCTCCGAGTTCGTATTCTACGACTTTATGCAGCCTATCAAGCTGCCTGGTACGTCTGATCACCGTCCAGACAATTGTCTGCCTCCTCCTGGCATTTCCACACTGACTCAACTCGCACACGATATACAGCGCATCTCAAGGGTTCCATAGACTGCATCATCTGCGATCCTCCCTTCTTGAGTGAGGACTGCCAGACAAAAGCAGCGCTGACAGTCCGTTGGATGTCCAAGTCGACCGACAGCAAGCTTATCGTCTGCACGGGAGAACGGATGGAGACCCTGGTGACAAAGCTATACCGATCATTTGGCTTGAAGACTACAGACTATGAGCCGGTGCATGCAAGGGGGCTAAGCAATGAGTTTTTCTGCTACGCAAACACGGAATGCGAGCAGTGGAAATGGAGACCGGAGGGTGGAAGCTGGTAGCAGAGCTTCGCGGTAGGGGAACATCACCCCAACAAGTGACCAAGAGTGGTATCGTCACGACGGATCAAAGTACCACCCAGTCTGTCCAATGGGTTGCGTCGCCGAGGCCCAGACAGCTTTGAATTGATGATGCCCTTGTTTCCACGCAGAAACGCCCCGCCGACGATGCTGTCCGGGTCTCCTTGAACAGTTGTGATCCCGGACTTGGATTTTCCTTTCAAATCTTTCCCATATGCCAGCCACCCTTTCGTCTCTATGCATACGTGACCACTGAAATCAATGCACTCATCCAAGAAACTCCATACCAGTCAAAATCGCTTAGTTTCCGGCATTTCAGAATCCCCATGCTTCCTAGGCCAAGGTTCTCACAATGTAAAACAGCAGGTAAGGCTTGGCACCAAGCACATCGGCTTTGGATGCCAGTTCAACACGGTGATCATTGAAAGTAAACCACTGCTTTGAGTCAGAATACCTCGCCTTGGACCATATCCGAATGGTGGTTAAATCGAGCTTACCTTGTCGCCGACCCGGCAGTAGCAGATATAGTGACCAGTGTCCATCTCGCCAACATGAACGACAACACTCATCAGATCGTATGTACAGGATCTCGACAGTTCGTAAGCTTCCTTTGCATCCGCATTCCTGGCGCGGTTTGTGTAGGGCAGCATATTCAACTGTAGGGGGAACTGGACCTGTGTGTCGATCTTTGCGGCGGATTTGTCCCTCGTTCCGTTTCGAAATTCGAACCGCTATTATTGCAATTAGTATAAAACGCTGACAAGGCTTCCCCCAATGCTGGCAAAACGGCCAAATGGCCGGTAGGAATAGCGGGCACCGTACCTTCAGTTGAATAGATAACACATTTGGCAGCCTCTTGATACTTGTATGCCGCTTTGCTTGTTGGGGACCGTCACATTTGTTGCAGCGGTACTCGCACTTGTCCGACTTGACATACTCCTCCTCCAAGCACTCTTGAAGAGTCAGAGAGGTCTTCTGGCTCGCCTTCTTTCCCCGCTTTTGGGCCAGGTTTTCCAGAGGCACACTGAGGTCCAAGAAAGACTGTACTTGGTTCGTCACACCCCCACAGTTCTGGCAGGTCGTTGTAGTTTGAAGTTTTCCGTAGTATGTCTGGTGGATGATGCAATTGCAGCTGTGCTCGCTGCCGGTTTCGGGCTTCTTCCCATCACCATTGCGCTCGTGTAATTCCTCGGCTAGAAACTGGAAGAACTCATGAGCATCCTGCTCTTTGGTCGTCACCAGGTTCTCGAAAGCCTTGTTCTCCGAGATCCAAAAGCTTGACAGAATATTAGCCGCCGTGTATCCATTCGTTACCTCAGAACCCCAGAAGTCCTGGAACATATCGTCCATTGCGCAACTCAAGCAGTGCGATACCTGGCAAGTGCTGCTAGAATGGCCGTCACTCAAGTAGAAATTTCGTAATATCGGGTTGTGTAGGAAGCTCTGAAGGATAACGTTCTGATAGCAGGTCGCTCCTGCGTTATAAATGCCACGCAGGCCGTCCGCGCGACAGGAAGGCATTATAGTGTTCGCGCTGATGATCTTGGGGTCTTCTTTGATGGCTTCAGCCAGAAGCTCATCATATTTCCTCTTGCGGCCTACACTGTGTTAGTCGACTTATATATGTGTGTGTGCGTATATATATGTATGAATGTATGTAGATAGGAGAAAGTTGAATATGCCACTGATGCTGCCATTGAGGAGCGCGAAGTGAATTTGATGATGAAATGGGAGCCATACCGGAGAATGTACCCTTGTCGATCTTGCGATTTCTAAGGTCCTCGAGGGTAGGGTCCCATACGAAGTCATCGCACATGTGACAGAAGAGCGAACCACTCCTGGAGTCGACGACTGAGCGGGCTTGTCAGCTGGCGATTGAAACTGGTTCGGTCTCATGTCGACTTACAAAAACGATGGGCTTTCTTGGTGCCGTGTTTTGCCATGGTCTCTTCCTTCTCTATGGATGGACACTGCAAACAGAGGTAATTCGGGGTCAAGCAGCTGACAGGTCTGCCATCAGCCTCTTTGCGCATCTGGGGCACAAGGGGGACATTGTCGAATATGGACCGCAAGATGGCCTTGTAATGTTGGATACATGAATTGGTTGTCTCCTGACTTTGGCTCAGGAGACGCTGTACATGCTCTATAGACCGTGTTAGACCGGGTGTACCATGATGTTCGGATAGAGAGTGAGACCGTACCACAGCCAAACATCGGGGTGCCTTGGACGGGCGAGTTGATCTTCACATTCTTGGGCGAAGCCGGTGTCTGAGGACGATTGGCCATCTTTTCTCTCTTTTCAATTTGGTCCTCCTGGTATACAAGTGATATGGAACTCAAGCTCGTGCGTGATAGGACAAAGAAGAGAGCCTCTTCTTGGTCGTGGCGTAGTTGGTTGAAAGTCGATTGTAGAGGTAACGTTCGTCGAAAGGCCCGGCCGGGACAAATGGGCTTTCCAGCCGATTGATGGCGACTTCCGCCAGGCCCGCTCGGATGCTGGGGCAAGCTGAAAACGAGGTCCTCCTTCCAGCCTATCTATCGTTGCGGCCTTTTCCAGTGCGACGAGACCTACAACACCGACCGACCCCACGAAGGGAAGCTCGTATGAAATAAGGCTTCGGTGGGCGGCGCAAACGAGGACCTGCAAGCTGCCCGTCAGTCAAACAAGTCAGCTTCATTCCTAAGACAGTACGTTACCCAATCAACAAGAACTCACCGGGGGGTGGTGGGATTGCGGGGAGAGGAGCAGGCAGATCAGGGGTAGATTCGACGATTTCGAGATGTCTAATAGCACATGTTATTCCGGAATTCGAGTGCAGGTTGGTTGGTGGTGGTGTAGCGCAATTCCGCAGACGTAAATTCTTATCGGAGGTCCTGGACGGTCCTGGACGGGCCTTATCGCCATGCTAGCATAGGGACCAGTCAGTGAGTGCATCAGTGATTTGTAGGTCCTGTTCGCGCTAGAGTTGCCGCCGGGGGAGATACTATGTACCCAGGCTGGCAGGTAGGGACGCAGAGGCCAATCAGAGCCTCGGTCAAACATGCTCATCTACATAGTATTGCAAGTGCTGTATGACTTCGGACCCGACTCGGCGATCCACGACGTCAGCAAACCCGTGAATTGCGACAGACGCATACTCCTCCTGTCCTCCTTCTCCTCCCTCTCCCCGTACCTGGTTGTCTGTTTCCATGTGATAGGTGATTCACCCTTCCTTATGCACTCAGTGCGCTTCACAACTTCCCGCCGCGCATTACCAAAGATGGCCATCCAGCTCGCCCAACTTCCCGAGGTAGAGCGTCTGAGTCCCATTTGCATACGTATCTTGGGTGGCAATCCGGGTAAATTCACATTGCAGGGGACCAACACCTACATTATCGGGAACGGTCGCCAACGGCTGCTCATCGATACAGGCGAGGGCAAACCTTCATGGATAGCAGCTCTCAAGCGGACGCTCGCGGATGAGGAAGCGACTATCTCCAAGGCGCTGATATCTCACTGGCATGGGGACCACCAAGGCGGTATCAATGACTTGTTGTCCCTGTTGCCTGAGGCCAAGGTCTACAAAAACCAGCCAGATGACGGTCAGCTGGGCATTGCCGATGGTCAGAAATTCAAGGTTGAGGGCGCTACGTTGACGGCTGTTCATACGCCGGGGCATACTGTGGATCACATGGTGTTTGTTCTCGATGAAGAGGATGCAATGTTCACCGCAGACAATGTGCTGGGTCAAGGTACGGCAGTGTTCGAAGACCTTGCGACATATCTTGCCAGTCTCCAAAAGATGAAGCCGCTCTTCGGAGCTAAAGCATACCCCGGCCACGGACCGGTGATAGACGATGGGCCAGCGAGGATCCAAGAATACATCACTCACCGTCAGCAGCGTGAGGACCAGATCACGCAGACTCTCAGCTCGGTCAACAAGGAGACCGGGACAGCTGTCTGGGAGCCGATTCAGCTGGTCAAGGTCATATACCACGACGTGCCAGAAAGCCTACACCTCCCGGCACAGGGTGGAGTGGTCCAGGTGCTACAGAAGCTCGAGAACGAAGGCAAAGCGTCTCAGGAAAACAACAGGTGGACTTTGACGGACCGATCAGCCCTATAGACCACATCTCGAGTGCACACGCGGCAACACTGGTTGCTAATTCGTCGTAATGGCGTTCAACGTATCGAAATGGGTGTTACTGGTAGAAATGCTGAAGTATGACGTCATCTGCCATCGAGAACATAACGCACATCGCTGGTGAGGTCGCCGAGTAGATTGGAACTCGTGAATTATCACCGGCCGGCGTCCCGGTGAGCGGAAACGGTCCGGACTGGGGACCCATGAGCAGCGAAACCTTGGAACAGCTCCAGCTGGTTGGTACATACATACCGGTAGTATGGATCCGTAAAGACCTCTTCAACTCGCTTTGTTCGGGCAGTTGTCAGACCCCGGCATTTTCCGGTGTGTACTTACGGTGTGGCAGCTTCTGACACCTGGACAGGCTGACGGGCGTTGCTGTGAATCGCGAAGGATCAACGCGACCTGCAAGTCTCGTGGCTGGTGGTGGGGCAAATGCGAGACCGCGAGTCTTGAACAGAGGATGAGACAGTATTGAAACCACAAAAGTTCTCTCGGCAGCTTCGGAGTTTTGATCTGAGAAAAAAATCCTTACAGATCGTGCTCTGCATGCAGCATCGTGCATCGTGGATGTGTGCGTTCTTTTGTACCCTTTTTTCTCGCTCTTTCTCCCCCGGTTTTCCTGGCAAGCCTGGCTTGTACACAGTAGCCGACATGGTGTGAGGAAAATCCGTCTTTTCGTTCTACCGTAGAGATCCGGTGTAGTGTTATTCACGTATTCATCGACGCGATCGAACTGGGCTTGTCGATTACTGTGTAATCCCTGGCAGTCGACGTGCATGGTTAGCTCCGACCACAACAACGGCTCAAGCGCCTGGAGAGGCCGGGTAAGGCTCCGTGAAGGCCGGTAGTTCCTGGCACTGTGTTATGGGCGTTCCGGGGCAACATGGCTGCATGCCAGCCTGCACAGTACCTGGGCAGCTTACGATATGAAGGTATTGATACTGTCTGCAACGCTGATCAGCCTGTCAGCTTATAAAGCTGTGCCTCTCTGGGCAGGATCATATGTTCTGGGCACAATATGCTGCCACTCAGTTACACCTTGCATGTGAGCGCAGGAAGAGACGAAACGAAGAAGAGTCAAACAGACCTTCTGGGACTGCGCCCGGGACTGCGCCCGGGACTGCCCAGTCTGGGCGGTGAGTCCGGTCATAGAGTACCTAGGTATAATCCGTATACCTATATAGTAGTAGTAGCCTTGGGGATGGATACCAAGGCAGCTGGCCAAAAGTTGAGTTTCCATCGTAATCCTGGCGGGGGACGAATCGAGACTATTACTATGGTGGAAGGAAACGGCGAGGATCACGGCGGAGCAATCCCGGCGTAAACTACAATTCCTGGGTGGGTTGGGCTGGGGGATGGGGTTGGACGATGCGATTCATGCGCCGCCTTGTACAAAGTACTGGGTAGGGTAATATCACAGTACAGTACTACAGATATACGTACGTAGGTACCTGGATACCAGCAACTCCCACAGCTTCTTCAGCCTGCACATTGGGTCCGTGAACAGTAGGGAATGGGGACTTTGGACGAAGGACATTGAGGCTGTTCCCCAGCTCCTTGAGTAGGGTGTCGCCAATCTGAGAGGAGACTGGTCTTAGTCAGTACCAGGTGAGGTAAGATGGACTGACTGTCTTTGGGTGAGCATCAGGATCAGGAGGAGGAGGAGGAGGGTGAGGATGGCGATGATAGTGGTGGTCAGTCGGGAGGCTCCAAGGGTTGATATGTATACATGGTGTACCTAGGGCAGTTCAGCCTTGGAGGGGTAACATGGGCTGATGGGGGGAGGTGAGCACTGGAGAGGTCAAGTGCCCCATCCCAAAGGCCCCGCACTGTCTTGAGAACTGTGCTGCGAGCCTCAGTGCGTGCTGCGGACCCACTCAAGCTCCGGTTGGCGCGACGCCAAAAAAGGCTGCTGCCGTTCCTTTTTTCCTCATCTTTTTGACATTTCCACCAGTTTCGACACATATGCATACATGACCGACTATTGTACCACACTGCCTACAGTACACAACCTCGGAAGCCTCGGGGCTTGGCCTCGTTCGATGCTGATGTACACCAACCGTAACCCAATAAGCGCCAGCCCGTCAGCATATCCTTTGCGTGGTCTGACTCTGTTTGTCGATTGTAACAGTACTGTGTAGAGTCATTCGGATAGACTGCCTCATCCACATTCCACCCGGTCTCTGGAGATAAAACGGGGCGGGCGGACGGACTCGTGCCCAGTGCCCGATTGCTCTTCTCGTGAATGCCAATTACCAATACACAGTACTGCGTGACCCTTGACAAAGAATGGGCCCGGCCCGAGGACGAGGAATATAACATAATGCAATCCCCCCCCCCTCGCACTTTACATCATAACACCTCTGGATACGTGAGAGCTTCACATTCCCTTTCCTCGTCAGACCTTCGAAACCCCAGCAACACCCCCCATCTTTTTAATAGGAGAGACTTCTCTCTTCCATCTCAACTTTCCAGGTGGAAGACTTCAGATAGACTCGCCCAATGCGCTCAGTCACGACATCAGCCCTTTCTCTAGCCGCGACGGCTTTGGTCCTGGGAGCCCTACTCCCGACCGCCCTGGCTCATGGAGATGAAGGAGCAGATATGGACATGGACATGGACATGGGAGGAAGCATGGACATGAGCGCAGACCAACCATTACCAGATGACCAATACCCGCCAACTTACTTCAGCCACTCAGAGCACAGGGGGGTCCTTCTAGCACACATAGGATTGATGATATTGGGCTGGGTCGTGATGCTACCTCTAGGTGAGTTGGGTGGACGGGTTGGAACGAGGAGAATCCCAGCCTCCTGGGTACGACTGTGGACGAACCAGGCTAAATCCATGCGACAGCAACCATGTTCTCCCTTGCGCGTTCCCGATACACCCTGCCGACGCAGTTCGTCTTCCTCGCGACCAATGCCTTGGGCCTCCTCTTTGGCACCATTTACAACGCCAACACGCCCGACCTATATCCGAACAATGCGCACCACAAGCTGGGATGGCTTGTGACATGGGTGCTGTGCGCCCAGGGAGCCGTGAGCCTCCTCGGCCGCCTCGCTGGCGCCTTTGGAAAGCAGGCTAGTAACAATCAAGCCGACGCAGCAGAGCGCCAGGGCTTCCTCCCTGTGTCTCAAGCTGCCATGGACGAGCACCGCCGGCTGCACAAACTGTGCTACTCGCCTGCGTCGCGAGACTCAAATGACAGTGGCCAGGGCACTGAGCCCGGGACCGAGTCGCTGAGGAGTCATTCTTTTTCTTCGAGCCCAGATCATCTGGCGAGCCCAACGGCGGAGGCACATGCACACAAAGAGTTTCACGACGAGGACGAGGACGGTGACATGGAAGCAGATGCCACTGCGACGCCGCCCAGTGGTGCGATTCGCACCTTTGTGGCAATGGTCGGCAGTAAGATCTCGTCACGCGCCTGGAAGGTCTTGATTTTCGGGTACAACTTTGTCGACCGCACAAGCATGATTCTCGGCTTCATCACCTTGTGCACCGGCGTCATCACATATGGCCGGTTCTTCGAGGGCAGGGGTATCTTCAGCGGTTTGGCGCATTGGATCAAGGGCGGCATTTTCTTCTGGTATGGCATCTTTACTCTTGGTAGATGGTCCGGAAGTTTTGGCGAGCTCGGATGGGTAAGTTGTACAACAATACGTCAATCCGGCGTGGCAAACCTTGGGACAGTCTACTAATGCGCAGTGCGCCGTTGTACAGGCATGGAACGTCAGACCTAGGTCTACCACCAAGAAATTCATACCCTCAGCCGAATTCGTCGAGAGCGCCTTGATTTTCACCTATGGTGCGACCAACATCTTCCTCGAGCATTTGGGCAACTGGGGTGGAGAATGGAGCTTCGAGGATCTTGAGCACATCTCAATCACTGTCTTGTTTCTTGGTGGTGGTCTCGTAAGTAAACTTTCCAAGCCTCACTCCACAATCGCGCTACTGCACCATCTCGGCTATGCTAACCCCTTCTCGCCCAGTGCGGCATGCTGATCGAGTCGACCCGGATCCGGGATCTTCTGAACACCACCGTTACCCAAGCCGCCGAGGAGAGATACGATGAAGACGAGCGCGACATTGTCATGGGGGAGCCCGGAAACTACAAGGCTTCTACAAACCCACTCCCGGCTCTCGTCATTCTTCTGCTTGGTATCATGATGTCTAGTCACACCCAGAAGAGCATGATCAGCTCCATGGTTCACAAGCAATGGGGCAACCTCCTGACGTCTGCCTCTTTTGCCCGAGGCCTGACCTATCTTATCACCTACCTGAAGCCACCAACATCCATCCTACCATCACGCCCGCCAACCGAGCTCCTGACCAGCTTCGGACTAATGACAGGTGGCATCATCTTTATGGCTTCGAGTAGTGATACCGTCGCTGGCATGATCCACTACAATTTGGACGCTATGTTCATGTACACCGTCACCATGGGCATGGTCGGCCTGCTCATGGCGTGGGAGATTGTTCTCATCGCCATAAAGGGCTGGGCCGCTCGCAAGGAGGCCGCGAGGTTGGTGCGCGGCCAGTTGTACTCTGCCTAAGATCTAGCAAGTGTTTGGGATTGGGTGTAGCCATCGCGCCCACTCCTAGATCCCTTGGATTTCCTGGCACCTTCACGAATTTCCTTCTCTTCTCAATTTACCATGATACCCGTTCCTACCGCCGTTAACAGCATTTGCAGAGAAGGGCAGCGAGCTAGCAGGCAACATGGAATAACGATACCCTTCAGAATGCACTATCATTTTTAAGATCATAGGAGAGAGATAAGGAGTAGAGTCTATATTAGTTAGAGGATAGGGGACGTTTAATAATAACGATTTAATGGATTCAGTATAAGCAGGATAACAACTAAGCAGAAGTATAGATAATAGCGTTACTGTACAAAATATAGAAGAGGTAAGGCTCTTAAATTAAGTATATTTATAATAATCGATCGAATCGTCGTCGCTATTAAGCGGAAGGAGAAAGGAAAGTAGAAATATAGGCCTGTTTTATCACGGGCTAAGGTCACGGGAGGCTTCGGCGCACAGGCCGAAGCTCTTACCTCCCTTACGCTACAACGCGCTACGAGCGCTACAACCGCCCCCGAGCAGCTTAATCTCTGCTTAACGCCTTCACCTTTATAACCTTATAAGCCTTTCATATATTAAAGTTAGTGCAGGTAGTGCTACTAGAATATCTAGGGTTAGGGTTAATAGCCTCGCTATACTATATAGTAATTATAGATTTTATAAAAAGAGTAGAAATATTCTTAAAAGTAATAATAAGCTTTCGCTATTAAGCTAGCTACCTTAATTCTTAAAGAAAATTTAAATATTATTATTTTTATTCTACTTATTAGCTTTTAGTTATATACTATACTGCTTACTATATACTATATCTCTAATATAATTTAGAATTAAAATATAGCTCTTATATTATATAATTAATAAGTAAACTCTTTCTTCTAATAAGTATATTTTAATATATTATATATATTTACTTTCTATATTACTTTAATAGTTATTTTAGGGTCTTAACCTTATTTTTATCTAGAATTAAAATCTAACTTTAAGTGTAAACTAAAAGAAGAAATATTACCTACTTATAGCTTTATAGCTTAAGCGCAATAAGTGCGCAGCTTAGAATATAATATTAATATTAATTAAATATTAAGAATGCTAAAATCGAATAAAGTAAATATAATTCTAACTATAAATAAAGTATTTACATAATTATTTATAGGATTTTTTACTATATTCCTTAATTAATAGTAATAATAATAATATTTATATGCCGACTAATGCTTAAGGGGTATATAGTACTTATTTAATTTATTAAGCTATTATTATAAGCTAGCCTTTAGCTAAGTCTTTAAGGTTAATAATATAAGTTAGAGTTAGCTAGCAATAAATAGATTACCTATAATATATCTAGTTATCTTATATACTTAGCTTTCTTAAGTATTCTCTCTCCTTCTCTTATAGTTCGAATAATACTTTATTATAAGTACCTACTAGATTACTAATTATAAGCTAGCCCCTTATAGCTATATAGAAATCTAATATAATAATTATAGTAGTAATTTTTATAGAGTATTATATTATAATTATAAGGTTAATATTATTAAAGAGTATATATATATAATTCTATATAATATAATTCGTTTTATTTATATTTAAGAAAATATAGATCTTATTAAGAAATAAAATTTAGATTACTAATTAAAGAGTAATTATTAAATACTATTTAGATAATAATAGTTATATCTTTATATATCTAGCTCTTTATTTAATAGCTTATAATATATTAAATCGTAATATTATAAAACGTATATTAAGTTTATAATACTTTTAATTAATTACTGCTAACCCTTAACCCTAAATCTTATTATAAAAGGTTCTATATTCTAATACTATTAGCTTAATACTTAAATATCCTATTAATCCTTTTAATATTACTTAATTAAATACCCTTAACGCTTTTCCGTTTAAATTATAATATTACATTCTTTCATCTCTTAACCCCTTACCTTAAAGATCTATAAATATTCTCTATTATCCTTTTTATTTATCTTACCTTCCTAATCTATTATATCGAATAGAGTTAATAAACTTATATTATTTTAATTTCTTTAGTTAATATATAAAGCTTAGTAATATTAGTTAAATACTTTTCTTATAATTGCTATAATTCCGCTTATATAAAAAGTTCTAATTCCTTATACTATAATAAATATACTTGCTATAAAATTACCTATTAATTCGAGGATTTAAGTATTATAGTAATAATATATATCTATTATAAAACTCTTTATTTATATAATTAGCTATATATTATAAAGATTATTAAAGAGGCGATATATATTTAAATGTTTCGTTTATAATAGTAAAGTTATATATTAAATAAGAAGATTTCTAAGATAATTCGTTAAGGATATAAATCGCTAAATAAGCTAGATCGAATAGAAGTAGAGGAAGTATCTATTACTAAAGCTATAAAATCTTATAAAGTAATTATAAGAGAAAAGCTTTATATTACTTTTAAAATAGATTTAGTATTTAATCTCTTTAAATAAAGTTCGGTAAATTTATCCGGTTTAAATATAAATATAATAATAGCGCTTAAGTTTAGCCCTAATTCTTAATAAGTATTTTTTATTTTAAAGGTTATTTAATAATTCTTATATATTTTCCTTATATTTAAAATATTTTTATTTAACTAAATATCTAAATATCTTATTATCTATTTATCTTTTATTTAATATCCGTTTTACTTTATATTCTTATAATTCGAAATTTAATTTAATATCTTCGTTAAGTTATATATTCTTAAGTATTAGTTCGAGTAATAAAATACTAAAAACTAGATATATCTTTATTTATTAAAGTACTAGAAATATATAGTTAATATTTAAAAGCTTCTTTATAATTTTAAAGACTCTTAATTTCTTAAAATCGAGTTTTTTATTAAAGCGGTTTATAGACCTTATCTCCCCTATTAAATATTAATATTACTAATTATCCTTTATTATAATATTCTATTATTTTTTAGCGAATAAATATAAATTCTTATTAAACTTATTCTTATAATATATAAATCTCTTTTATTCCTTTTATTATTTCTATATTATTCTTTTTAAGTAATAATTATTTATATATTCTAAGGTTAAATATATAGTTTATATAAAATAATAAGAATAATAATACTATTATATCTATATTATTATAAGCGAATTATATTATTAATAAAAGAATTGATTTTATTATTTTATTTATAATTAATATAACTTTTTATTAGTTATTACTACTTATAAAAGAAATAACTACTACTAAAAAGTACTTATTACTACTTAACTAAGCTATAGTAGAATAAATATAATTAAGAATTAAATAAGTAAACTAAAAAGTTTAAAATATAAGACTTAAGTATCTAAGACTAAACTAAAAGGTGTAAGACTTAAATAATTTAATTTAAGTATTTAAAACGTAAACGAATTAAGCTAAAATATTTAAGATTTAAAGGGATTTAATTTAAAAGTCTAAGACTTACTAAGACCTTTATTAAATTATAATTCCTTCTAATATTATTTATATAAAGGTTGCAGTAGGAAGTGTAAACGTAGGTGTGTGTAAATCTAAATTAATTAACGATAGATTCTATTTCTAAATCCTTTAGATGGAAAAGTATAGGGTTAATATATTAAAGATAATCGGAGTATTATTCCTCCGAGGAATAAGGTTAAATTAAATAATATTAGAAGGAATTATAATTTAATAAGGGTCTTAAAGGTTTAAGACTTAAAGGAATTTAATTTAAAAGTTTAAGACCTACTAAGTCTTATATCTTAGACCTTTTAGTTTAGTTATTTTAGTTCTTAATCGATTTTATTTTACTATAGCCTAGTTAAGCAGTAATAGTTACTTTTAAGCAGTAGTTATTACTTTCATAGCTAGTAATAACTAACAGCCCCCCTTAAGCTATACTTTATTAAAGGATAGCTTATTTTATAGAAAGTATTTATTTTCGATTTTTAATTAAATCGTTATACTTAATATTAAATATATTAAGAGTATATATACTATTTCAGATTTATGCCTATAATAGTATTTAACTATATGTTTAATAGGGCTTAAGAGTATTAAAATATGAATTTTTCAAATCGAGTTTTAAGTAGAAGTGCTAATTCGCAAGATTCTGCAATAAAAATTTTAACCTTTAGTTATAATTTCAGTTTTCACGCTAAAATTAGGCTAATTAGACTATTAATATTATAATAAAGTCTACCTTTTAATTAAGCCTAAAGTTTTAATCCAAGGACTAAATTGATCGATAGGGACGCCTTTAGTTAAAGGGTCTGCAGTATTAAGCTTACTTTTGCAGTAAGTTAAGGTTAATTTTCCTTCCGCTACTAAATTACGAATAAAGTGATAAATTATATCGATATGCTTTGTACGCTTATAGAATTCTGGGTTTTCAGCTATTTTCTGGGCTGCCTTAGAGTCTGTAATTATTATAGGTTTAGTTAAATTTAAATTTAAATTTAACTCTTTATTAAAGGCATTTAATATATAGCTTAAATACGTAGATTCTTTAGCGGCTTCTTTTAAGCCTATATACTCTGCTTCTGCAGTGCTTAAAGCAGGGGTTTTTTGCGTACCACTATGCTAGCTAATAGGGTTATTTAACCCTAAGAAAAATACGTATCCGGCTATACTAGTGCGATCTATTAAGTTATCGCCCCAGGAAGCGTCAGAAAATCTAATTAGATTTAAATCTTTAGTAGAAGAAAGGTTATAGTAAATTCCTAAATTAGGAAAATTTACTAAATTACTCTAAATTCGATCTAAGGCGTTCCAGTATTCTTGATTTGGATTAGATATAAATCTAGAGCATAAATTAACTCCGAATATTATATCTAGCCTAGTTTTAATAGCTAAATAAATAAGGGCTCCTATTTACTGTTAAAATAGTTGTATTTCTTGTACAGAAGCCTGTTTAGTAGATTTCTGTAGTTTTAAATTCGAAATTACAGGAGTATTATATTTACGAACGTTTTATTTTCCAAATCGCTCTATATATTTAAACGTATATTTAGTTTAATACATTTTTAATATATTCCTTTCTTTATTAATTTCGATTTCCATACCTAGGAAATTGCTAGGGGAACCTATATTTTGTAATTTTATATCGCTATTAGCTTCTTTAGCGAATTTCTCGATAATAGCTAAATTAGGGCCTATAATAATTAAATCGTCTACGTAACAGAGTAATATAATTTGCTCTTTTTTATTAATAAAACAGCTTTGATCGTACGGAAATTCTTCGAAACCGTATTTATTAAGGCTATCTTTAAGGTATTTATACTAGAGGCGTAGAGATTGTTTTAAGCCGTAAAGGGCTTTAATTAATTTACAGACTTTATTTCCTAAACCAGGTTTTTCGAATCTAGTAGGTTGAATAGTATAGATTTCTTGATCTATTTTAGCGTATACGAACGCGTTTTTAACGTCGTATTATATAAAATTCCATTTAAAATTTAACCCTATTATAAAGGTCATTCTATAGGTTTCGCTTCTACAGGTTATACTAAAGGTTTCTAAATAATCGATTCCTAAAATCTAATTAAAGCCTTGTATAACCTAACGGGATTTATAACGAATTATATTACCCGATTCGTTTATTTTATATTTATAGACCTATCTACCCCCTAGGGCTTTACGGTCTTTAGGTAAATCGACTAAAATCTACGTAGATTACCTTTCTAATTTATCTACTTTAGCTTTCATGCTTTTTAACTATTCGATTTTATCGGGATTATTAATAGCTTGTTTAAAAGTAGAAGGTTCTTTATTTATATTAGTTATAGTAACTAATATATTCGCGAGTTCGTTAACTTCGCTTTCTTCTGCAGAATTTAATTTATTAAATTTCGAGGTAATATCTGCTACTTTAATAAGCCTTCTATTAAATTCTGGGATAAGTTTATTTAATAGGTGCTATTCAGTAGCTATTTCGTCGATAGTTTCGTTATTATTATTATTATTAATTAAAGAGGGTGGATTAACCTCCTTAATAGCGTTATTACTTAAAGGCCCGTTATTAGTTTCCTTTAAATTAGAATCGCTATTAATAGCTTCGAATAGATCGATATATTCTTCTCGATCTAGTTTACTCGGTATAGTAAGTTTACTATTATTATTATTCGAAGCTTTTAGAAAGCTATTTTCTAGTATTTTTAAATCCCTAACCCAAATAGGCGAAGAGCGCTTTATATCCCAAATTTTATAATTTGCGCTATTTTCACCGTAACCGATTAAAATTCCTAAATCGGCTTTAGGGCTTAATTTAGTTCCTTCGTAAGGTCCTTTTAATTTATAATATACTAAGCTACCGAAAACTCGTATATTAGAAATATTAGGAAGGGTTTTATTTTTTAATTTATAAGGCGTTTTAAAATTTAACGTACTATGCGGCGTTCGATTATAGATATAAATAGCTGCTAGTAGGGCTTCTCCCTATAGGTAATAAGGTAGATTAGCGTTAATTAATAAAGCCCTTATTTTATTTAATAGGGTTCGATTAATTCGCTCTATAGCACCGTTTTATTCCTTAGTATAGGGAGATAATTTTTAATATATTATACCCCCCTTATCTAAGGTAATTTTAAAACGCTTATTTATATATTCTATACCGTTATTACTAACTAAACGTTTAATAGTTTTATTATTAGCTTAATTCTCGGCTTTTAATTTAAATCGAATAAAGGCTTCTAAAGCTTCATCTTTAGTTTTAAGTAATTCGATTTCTAGCTACTTAATCTTTTCGTCTAAGAAAGTAATAAAATATTTAAATTTATTATAGGTATTAGGCTTAATAGGCCTATAAATATCACTATAAATTTTTTCGAGATATTGTGATGCTTTAAAGCCTTCTGAAAACCTATTAATATTTTGCGTTAAATTAGCTTTATAGTAGATTTCGTAGTTTTAAACTTTAATTAAATTCTCTTTACTAAAGGTAACGTTTTGAAGACCTTTAGTATTACGAATTAATTTACTAATCGCTTTATTATTAATATGCCCGAAACGCTTATGAATTAATTCTAAATTATTAGTTATATTAGTAACTAGTATTTTAGAAGTTATATTAATTATAGAAACAGGTAAGTAATATAGATTTTAAATTCTTTTACCTATACACTATTTCTTTAAATCTTTTAGTAATATAATAGTATTATTATTTAAATAACTATTATAGTTCCTAGGTAAACAGGCTTGTGAAATTAAATTAAGGCCTATTTCTAGGAGGTAATAGCAATTCGATAAAAGGAGATATTGATTCGTATCTGTAAACTTTAAATAAACAGTTCTATAGCCTTTAATTTCAGCCGTTTATGCGTCTCCCCAAGAAACCTTCTTATTATAAATAGTAAATGAACTAAAGTAAGAACGATCGCATATTATATACCTTTCTGCTGCAGAATCTAGAATAAAATTAGCCTTATATTTATTATTTTCTAAAGTTAATTTAGTAGTTAATACCTGAATTTGATTTTGATTTAATCCAGATTTTCTAGAATTTAATCGTTCGATTAAGTTTCCTAGGCTATTATTAGCTTTTATATTTTGATTTTAATTTTAATTTTTAGTTATAGTTAATACCTTTAGAACGTATTTATCGAGCATATCGAAATCGATATCGTTAAAATCGATATTATCGAAATCGATATCTATCTCGTCTAAATCGATTAAATCGGGTTTTATCGATTTAAGTTCCTCTTTATTAATAGCTTTAAAGGCTATTAATTCGTCCGTATTCTTCTTACGGTTTTCGCGGGCAACGTTAATTCTAGGGGCCTTTTTAGGCTCTAGATTATTAGCGTTATTAGGGTCTCTTTTAGGGTCCTACCCGTTAGGCGCTGTTTCGGGAAATAAATAAAAGCAATTTTTCGTATCGTAAGTAGCTAATTTGCAGTATTTGCAATATTTACCTTTAGGCTTTTTCCAAGTATTCTTTTTCGAGATTTTCGAATTATTAACCTTAAAGTTCGAATTAGGTTTATTAAACTTTTTAATAAAAAGAACCTTTTTCGTATTCGAGGTAGAAGTAATTCGTTTCGATTCGTCTAAAAGAGTAGACGTTAAAGAGCTTAAATTATAAGCCTTAGGGTTTATTCGGTATTCTTATATAATAAACGAAATAAAATTATCGTAATCGTCTAGAAGGGCTTCGAGAACTTAGGTAAGAATTAACTTATCTAGTAGGTAAATTTCTCTCGATTTTAATTCATCTAATAAGCGTTTTAACTTATTAATAAATTCTTCTATTGAATCTATATCTTCGAATCTTAAAGAAAAGAATTCTTTATAGATTAGAAAAGTTAAAGTAAACCCTTTAGGGTTATAAAGCCGTTCTAATTCTTTCCAAATTTCGTAAGCTGTTTCGAGGTATTGAATTTATTAAAGAGGGCCGTCTTCTAATAATAAAATTAAAAGATCTTTAGCCGATTAGTCTTCTTCGAAGGTAGGCTTTTTAGCTTCGCGAATTTCGGCTAGTTCCTATAGAAGGGAAATATCCTCTTCTTCTTCCTCTAATTCTTCGAATTTACGAAGAATACAGTGATAGGCCTTTTAGCGACGAAGGGTACTTTTTACGCGAATATTCTAGGGAATATAGTTTTCGGCGCCCTTAAGGCGAGCGAATAAGATCTTCGATTCGGTAGCTATTTTATTTATTTTTCGAGGTTTTTCGTAATAGGGTAAATTATTTCGAGGGTATTCGTAGTATAGTTTAGTAGTAGATTTTAGATTAAAACTATACTTTAAATCGTTTTATTAATAGGTCGAAAACTCGTTAAGTTATCGAAGGTCGAAAGTGAAGATTGCGTTTTTAAACGAATTAGACCTCGTTATAAAAATATACTTTTAAAAATCGATATTTCGATAAAGGAATTTCTTTCTATAGATCTGATTAGTATAAATAGTAGAGTAAAAAGTATACTAAACTATTGGGGTAGGTAAGGAATTTTTATATGATTAGTTGGCCGAGAATTAATTAAAAAGATTCGAAATTATAGTTTTAAAAACGAATTAGAGAAGGTTTTGAGATTCGATTTTAAAAATTCGATTTTTCGATTTAGAGGAGTAGGTTTTTTCCTCTAATAGGCGCAAATAGTAAAGTATAAAGAATACTATACTAGTAAGGTAATAACCTTAATAAAAGGTAAAGGGTTGAATTTTAAATAGTGAAAAAGTGTGCTTATCCGGGCTTATAACCTATAAAGGTTGCAGTAGGAAGTGTGAACGTAGGTGTGTATAAATCTGAATTGATTAACGATAGATTCTATTTCTAAATCCTTTAGAGAGGAAAGTATAGGGTTAATATATTAAAGATAATCGGAGTGTTATTCCTCCGAGGAATTAAGTTAAATTAAATAATATTAGAAGGAATTATAATTTAATAAGGGTCTTAGTAGGTCTTAGACTTTTAAATTAAATTCCTTTAAGTCTTAAACATTTCAGTTTAATTCCTTTAAGTCTTAGACTTTAGATTAAATTCCTTTAGGTCTTAGACTTTTTAGTTAAGTCTTAGACCTTTAAGTTTTAGACCTTTAAGTCTTATATCTTAGACCTTTTTTAGTTTAGTTATTTAGGTCTTAATCGATTTCATTTTACTATAGCCTAGTTAGGCAGTAATAGTTACTTTTAAGCAGTAGTTATTACTTTCATAGCTAGTAATAACTAACACCGTTTAATATAAGAGGGTTCTATACTTTAATACTATTAACTCGGTACCTTAGTATCCCGTTAATCCTCTTAATATTATTTAGTTAAATACCCTTAACGCCTATCCTTCTAGATTATAATATTACTTCCCTTCTTCCTTTAATCTTTCGTCCTGAAGATCTATAAGTTATTTCCGTTATCCCTCTTATTTATCGTACTTTCTTAATCCGTTATATCGAATAGAGTTAAAAATTCTCATATTATTAAAATTCCTTCGGCTCCGAAATCTATTATAGATTATTTAGAACTTATTACTACTATTCGCTTAAATTATATAAATATACCCTCTTATTCTAACTATAAAGATTAAAGCTTTAAGTTTTATTAAGCTTCGCCTTTAGATTTATCTAAGTATATCGCCTATTTAATTAGAAACTTTCCCTTTTATAATATTCTAGGGCTATCTCTAACTTAATTTCGAAAGATTATTAAGTAGAAATAGCTACTCGAAGAGTAACTTAAAGCGGCGGAAGAGTAGTATTATATTATTAACGTAGAGATCGAATATCTCCGAAAATAGAAGAAAGAGTAATCGGTAAAGTAAAAGCGAGTTATTCGCCGAGGTTTAGATAGGGTAGAAGAGTTAGATCGGGTAGAAGCGGAAAAAGCGCGTATTATAGAAGCCGTTAAAACTTCCGAGGTTATTATAGAGGAGGAGCCTTATATTACTCCTAGAGTTAATCCGGTATTTAATCCTTTCGATTAGAATATAGTAGATTTATCTAGTATAGATATAAATACGCTAATAGCGCTTAAGTCTAGTTCTAATTCCTAATAAGTAGTTCTTATCGTACTAAGTAATAAAACGTTTTATATTTTAAAGGTTATCTAAGGGTTCCTATATATTCTCCTTATACTTATAATCTTTTTATTTAATTAGGTATTCTAGTATTCTATTATCTATTTATCGTTTATCTATTATCCGTTCTACTTCGTATTCCTATATTTCGAAATCTAATTTAATATCTTCGTTAAGTTTTATATTCTTAAGTATTAGTTTAAGTAATAAAATATAAAAAACTAGGTATATCCTTATTCCTTAAAGTAATAAAAGTTTATAATTAATATCTAAAAGTTTTCTTATAATCTTAAATACTTTTAATTTTTTAAAATCGAGTTTTTTATTAAAGCGCTTCGTTTTAATATTTCTATAAAATAAGTAGACCTTATCTCCCCTCTCGAGTATTAATACTACCGATCGTCCTCGATTATAATATTCTACTATCCGTTAGCGAATAAATATAAGTTCCTATTAAATTTATTCTTATAATCTATAAATTTCTTTTATCTATTTTATTGCTTTTATATTATTCTTTCCGGGTAATAATTCTCTATATATCTCGGGGTTATATCTATAATTCGTATAAAATAATAGGATTCCTATTATCGTTATATCTATACTATTATAAGAGAATTATACTATTAATAAGAGTTTAACTTAATTATTCTATTTATAATTAATATAACTCTTAAAGTATATTTTAATTATCTAGTTAAGCCTTTCTATTTATCCGTTTATTTATAGGTAGAATATTATCGAGAGCTTATATTTTACTCCTAAGCTTATTATAAGTCCTTATTAAAACTTTAATATAAATAGCTTATCCCTATCTATTATAAGTTCCTCTAATAACCCGTACTAGTTTACTACTACTTATAAGAATATATAAGTAAGTTCTTCTATTATATTAGATTCCTTATAGGGGATAAAGTAAGCGTATTTTATAAGTTTATCTACTATTACCTAGATATTATCGTAAAGTACTTTTATTATTAGTTCTCGTAATAGTAATAGTTTAATAATAAAGTTTATACTAATTAACTTCTATAATCTTAATATAACTAATAACGGTTATAGTTCTCCGTAAAGTTTATATCTAATAGTCTTACTCTTATTATAAGTATTATATTCCTTAATTATCGTTATAATATATTATTTTATTCGGGGGAATTTATAGTAATATCTGATTCGTTTAATAATTAAGGTAATTCCTTAGTATCTATAAGCTATTAAGCTATATATTCTTCGGATAAGCTTATTTCGTAGATCTTCCGGTATATAGAGTTTTCCTACCTAGTAAAGTAAATCGTCCTTATCTTAGAGTTCCTCTTTCTCTTCTTAAGTTAACTGTTAGTTATTACTAGCTATGAAAGTAATAACTACTGCTTGAAAGTAACTATTACTGCCTAACTAGGCTATAGTAAAATGAAATCGATTAAGAACTAAATAACTAAACTAAAAGGTCTAAGATATAAGACTTAAAGGTCTAAGACTTAAAGGTCTAAGACTTAAAAGTCTAAGACTTAAAGGAATTTAATTTAAGTATCTAAGACTTAACTAAAAAGTCTAAGACCTAAAGGAATTTAATTTAAAAGTCTAAGACTTAAAGGAATTAAACTGAAATGTTTAAGACCTAAAGGAATTTAATTTAAAAAGTCTAAGACCTACTAAGACCCTTATTAAATTATAATTCCTTCTAATGTTATTTAATTTAACTTAATTCCTCGGAGGAATAATACTCCGATTATCTTTAATATATTAACCCTATACTTTCCTCTCTAAAGGATTTAGAAATAGAATCTATCGTTAATCAATTCAGATTTACACATACCTACGTTTACACTTCCTACTGTAACCTTTATAGGTTATAAGCCCGGATAGCATACTTATTCACTATTTAAAATTTAACCCTTTACCTTTTATTAAGGTTATTACCCTACTAGTTTAGTATACTTTATACTTTACTATTTCCACCTATTAGAGGAAGAAATCTACTCCTCTAAGTCGAAAAATCGAATTTATAAAATCGAATCCGAAAACCTTCTCTAATTCGTTTAAAAAACACAACTTCAAATCTTTTAATTATTTCTCAGCTAACCAATCACACTAAAATTCCCTACCTACCCTAATAGTTTAGTATACCTTTTACTCTACTATTTACACCTATTAGATCTACGGAAAGAAATTCCTTTATCGAAATATCGATTTTCGAAAATATATTTTTATAACGAGGTCTAATTCGTTCAAAAACGCAATCTTCACTTTCGACCTTCGATAACTTAACGAGTTTTCGACCTATCGACAAAACGATTTAAAGTATAGTTTTAGTCTAAAATCCACTACTAAACTATACTACGAATACCCTCGAAATAATTTACCCTACTACGAAAAACCTCGAAAAATAAATAAAATGGCTACCGAATCGAAGATCCTATTCGCTCGCCTTAAGGGCGCCGAAAACTATATTCCCTGGAATATTCGCGTAAAAAGCACCCTTCGTCGCTAAAAGGCCTATCACTGTATTCTTCGTAAATTCGAAGATTTAAACGAAGAAGAAGAAGAGGATATTTCCCTTCTATAGGAACTAGCCGAAATTCGCGAAGCTAAAAAGCCTACCTTCGAAGAAGACTAATCGGCTAAAGATCTTTTAATTTTATTATTAGAAGACGGCCCTCTTTAACAAATTCAACACCTCGAAATAGCCTACGAAATTTAGAAAGAATTAGAACGGCTTTATAACCTAAAAGGGTTTACTTCGACTTTCTTAATCTATAAAGAATTCTTTTCTTTAAGATTCGAAGATATAGATTTAATGGAAGAATTTATTAATAAGTTAAAACGCTTATTAGATGAATTAAAATCGAGAGAAATTCACCTACCAGATGAGTTAATTCTTACCTGGGTTCTCGAGGCCCTTCTAGACGATTACGATAATTTTGTTTCGTCTATTACGCAAGAATGCCGAATAAACCCTAAGGCTTATAATTTAAGCTCTTTAACGTCTACTCTTTTAGACGAATCGAAACGAATTACTTCTACCTCGAATACGAAAAAGGTTCTTTTTACTAAAAAGTTTAATAAACCTAATTCGAACTTTAAGGTTAATAACTCGAATTCGAAAATCTCGAAAAAGAATGCGTGGAAAAAGCCTAAGGGCAAATATTGCAAACACTGCAAATTAGCTACTTACGATACGAAAAATTGCTTTTATTTATTTCCCGAAATAGCGCCTAACGGGTGGGACCCTAAAAGAGACCCTAATAACGCTAATAATCTAGAGCTTAAAAAGGCCCCTAGAATTAACGTTGCCCGCGAAAACCGTGAGAAAAATACAGATGAATTAATAGCCTTTAAAGCTATTAATAAAGAGGAACTTAAATCGATAAAACCCGATTTAATCGATTTAGACGAGATGGATATTGATTTCGATAATATCGATTTTAACGATATCGATTTCGATATGCTCGATAAATACGTTCTAAAGGTATTAACTATAACCCAAAATCACAATGAAAATACAAAAGCTAATAAAAGCCTAGGAAACTTAATCGAACGATTGAATTCTAGAAAATCTGGATTAAATCAAAATTAAATTCAGGTATTAACTATTAAATTAACCTTAGAAAATAATAAATATAAGGCTAATTTTATTCTAGATTCTGCAGCAGAAAGGCATATAATATGCGATTGTTCTTACTTTAGTTTATTTATTATTTGTAATAAGAAGGTTTCTTGGGGAGACGTATAAACGGCTGAAATTAAAGGCTATGGAACTGTTTATTTAAAGTTTACAGATATAAATTAAAGTCTCCTTTTATCGAATTGCTATTACCTCCCAGAAATAGGCCTTAATTTAATTTCACAGGCCTGTTTACCTAGTAACTATAGTAGTTATTTAAATAATAATACTATTATATTACTAAAAGATTTAAAGAAATAGTGTATAGGTAAAAGAATTTAAAATCTATATTACTTACCTGTTTCTATAGTTAATACAGCTTCTAAAATACTAGTTACTAATATAACTAATAACTTAAATGAATTAGAATTAATTCATAAGCGTTTCGGGCATATTAATAATAAAGCGATTAGTAAACTAATTCGTAATACTAAAGGTCTTTAAAACGTTACCTTTAGTAAAGAGAATTTAATTAAAATTTAAAACTGCGAAATCTGCTATAAAGCTAATTTAACGCAAAATATTAATAGGTTTTCAGAAGGCTTTAAAGCATTACAATATCTCGAAAAAATTCATAGTGATATTTGTGGGCCTATTAAGCCTAATACCTATAATAAATTTAAATATTTTATTACTTTCTTAGACGAAAAGACTAAGTAGCTAGAAATCGAATTACTTAAAACTAAAGATAAAGCTTTAGAAGCCTTTATTCGATTTAAATTAAAAGCTAAGAATCAAGCTAATAATAAAACTATTAAACGTTTAGTTAGTGATAACGGTATAGAATATATAAATAAGCGTTTTAAAATTACCTTAGATAAGGGGGGTATAATATATCAAAAATCATCTCCCTATACTAAGGAATAAAACGGTGCTATAGAGCGAATTAATCGAACCCTATTAAATAAAATAAGGGCTTTATTAATTAACGCTAATCTACCTTATTACCTATAGGGAGAAGCCCTACTAGCAGCTATTTATATCTATAATCGAACGCCGCATAGTATATTAAATTTTAAAACGCCTTATAAATTAAAAAATAAAACCCTTCTCAATATTTCTAATATACGAGTTTTCGGTAGCTTAGTATATTATAAATTAAAAGGACCTTACGAAGGAATTAAATTAAGCCCTAAAGCCGATTTAGGAATTTTAATCGGTTACGGTGAAAATAGCGCAAATTATAAAATTTAGGATATAAAGCGCTCTTCGCCTATTTGGGTTAGGGATTTAAAAATACTAGAAAATAGCTTTCTAAAAGCTTCGAATAATAATAATAGTAAACCTACTATACTAAGTAAACTAGATCGAGAAGAATATATCGATCTATTCGAAGCTATTAATAGCGATTCTAATTTAAAGGAAACTAATAACGGGCCTTTAAGTAATAACGCTATTAAGGAGGTTAATCCACCCTCTTTAATTAATAATAATAATAATAACGAAACTATCGACGAAATAGCTACTGAACAGCACCTATTAAATAAACCTATCCCAGAATTTAATAGAAGGCTTATTAAAGTAGCAGATATTACCTCGAAATTTAATAAATTAAATTCTGCAGAAGAAAGCGAAGTTAACGAACTCGCGAATATATTAGTTACTATAACTAATATAAATAAAGAACCTTCTACTTTTAAATAAGCTATTAATAATCCCGATAAAATCGAATAGTTAAAAAGTATGAAAGCTGAAGTAGATGAATTAGAAAGGCAATCTACGTGGAGTTTAGTCGATTTACCTAAAGACCGTAAAGCCCTAGGGGGTAGATAGGTCTATAAATATAAAACAAACGAATCGGGTAATATAATTCGTTATAAATCCCGTTGGGTTATACAAGGCTTTAATTAGATTTTAGGAATCGATTATTTAGAAACCTTTAGTATAACCTGTAGAAGCGAAACCTATAGAATGACCTTTATAATAGGGTTAAATTTTAAATGGAATTTTATGCAATACGACGTTAAAAACGCGTTCGTATACGCTAAAATAGATCAAGAAATCTATACTATTCAACCTACTGGATTCGAAAAACCTGGTTTAGGAAATAAAGTCTGTAAATTAATTAAAGCCCTTTACGGCTTAAAATAATCTCTACGCCTCTGGTATAAATACCTTAAAGATAGCCTTAATAAATACGGTTTCGAAGAATTTCCGTACGATTAAGGCTGTTTTATTAATAAAAAAGAGCAAATTATATTACTCTGTTACGTGGACGATTTAATTATTATAGGCCCTAATTTAGCTATTATCGAGAAATTCGCTAAAGAAGCTAATAGCGATATGAAATTATAAAATATGGGTTCCCCTAGCAATTTCCTAGGTATAGAAATCGAAATTAATAAAGAAAGGAATATATTAAAAATATATTAAACTAAATATACGTTTAAATGTATAGAGCGATTTGGAAAATAAAACGTTCGTAAATATAATACTCCTGTAATTTCGAATTTAAAACTATAGAAATCTACTAAATAGGCTTCTGTACAAGAAATACAACTATTTTAATAGTAAATAGGAGCCCTTATTTATTTAGCTATTAAAACTAGGCTAGATATAATATTCGGAGTTAATTTATGCTCTAGATTTATGTCTAATGTAAATCAAGAATACTGGAACGCCTTAGATCGAATTTGGGGTGATTTAGTAAATTTTCTTAATTTAGGAATTTGCTATAACCTTTCTTCTACTAAAGATTTAAATCTAATTGGATTTTCTGACGCTTCCTGGGGCAATAACTTAATAGATCGCACTAGTATAGCCGGATACGTATTTTTCTTAGGGTTAAATAACCCTATTAGCTGGTATAGTAGTACGTAAAAAACCCCTGCTTTAAGCACTGTAGAAGCAGAGTATATGGGCTTAAAAGAAGCCGCTAAAGAATCTACGTATTTAAGCTATATGTTAAATGCCTTTAATAAAGAGTTAAATTTAAATTTAAATTTAACTAAACCTGTAATAATTACAGACTCTGAGGCAGCCTAGAAAATAGCTGAAAACCCAGAATTCTATAAGCGTATAAAGTATATCGATATAATTTATCACTTTATTCGTAATTTAGTAGCGGAAGGAAAATTAACCTTAACTTACTGCAAAAGTAAGCTTAATGCTGCAGACCCTTTAACTAAAGGCGTCCCTATCGATTAATTTAGTCCTTAGATTAAAACTTTAGGCTTAATTAAAAGGTAGACTTTATTATAATATTAATAGTTTAATTAGCCTAATTTTAGCGTGAAAACTGAAATTATAACTAAAGGTTAAAATTTTTATTGCAGAATCTTGCGAATTAGCACTTCTACTTAAAACTCGATTTGAAAAATTTATATTTTAATACTCTTAAGCCCTATTAAACATATAGTTAAATACTATTATAGGCATAAATCTGAAATAGTATATATACTCTTAATATATTTAATATTGAGTATAACGATTTAATTAAAAATCGAAAATAAATACTTTCTATAAAATAAGCTATCCTTTAATAAAGTATAGCTTAAGGGGGGCTGTTAGTTATTACTAGCTATGAAAGTAATAACTACTGCTTGAAAGTAACTATTACTGCCTAACTAGGCTATAGTAAAATGAAATCGATTAAGAACTAAATAACTAAACTAAAAGGTCTAAGATATAAGACTTAAAGGTCTAAGACTTAAAGGTCTAAGACTTAAAGGTCTAAGACTTAAAGGAATTTAATTTAAGTATCTAAGACTTAACTAAAAAGTCTAAGACCTAAAGGAATTTAATTTAAAAGTCTAAGACTTAAAGGAATTAAACTGAAATGTTTAAGACCTAAAGGAATTTAATTTAAAAAGTCTAAGACCTACTAAGACCCTTATTAAATTATAATTCCTTCTAATGTTATTTAATTTAACTTAATTCCTCGGAGGAATAACACTCCGATTATCTTTAATATATTAACCCTATACTTTCCTCTCTAAAGGATTTAGAAATAGAATCTATCGTCAATCAATTCAGATTTACACACACCTACGTTTACACTTCCCACTGCAACCTTTACAAATATAAGCTTTACTATTAATACGAATAGTAATCTCTTAGCTATAATAAGTTAGGATTATAAATTACTATTTTTATATTCCCGCGCTACTTATTACTAGTATATTAATAGTTATAACCTACGCTTATATATAATTCAAGGGGTTTAAGGGAGGGGTAATTAATATAGTAATAGTTATAAAAGCTTCGTATATAATTTCCTTTATCCTATAATAGAATTCCGCCCTTATAATTAGCTATATATTATATTTAATACTCCTATATTAAGATTACACTACTTTCGTATAGTAAGTTTTAGTAAAGTAAAGGATATATTATATATTCTCCTAACCGATAAGGTCTATTAGTTATTTTTCGATCTATTTAAATTCTTCGAGTATTTAAATTACTACTTTATTATTACTTTATAGCTATATTATCGCCCCGTTATCGATAGTATAAATACTTTATCTATAGTTAGGGTAATATCTACTCTACTCGATTCTAGCGATATTATCGTTAATTATTATTAGTATTACCTCCTAAGCTACGCTCGCGTTACGCCTAAGCTATAAGGCTATAGCTATTTAGTATTTATTCTCGTAAATTCGATTTTAAAATTGGATTTTAATTTCGAGCGAAACTAAGGGTAGGACCTCGACTTCTCTTTCTTCCTCTTTAGATTAAAATATAATTTATATATATAGGGTAACGATTTCTCGATATTAATACTTTATTATTTATTATATATTTAGAAAAAAGAATCCTTTTAATAATCTTTATTTAAAAATATATATTCTCTATTTATTAAGATTTCATGAATATAAGGATTTAAGTATTTTATAATCTTTACTTTAAAATAAATTATTAAATTAAAAACTTTAAGTTTTATAATAAATGATTTTTATAAATATATACCTAGTATATTTATCTTTAATAATTAGAGTATATCTCTTTCTATTATGAACGATTAAATATATAAAGAGATTAAAATAAATCTTTTAAAAAAGTTATTAAATATTTTATTCTCTTTATCGCTTAAATATAACAATTATAGCTTTCCTATAACTATAACTATTATATTTAATTATTCTTAACTATATATTTCGTAGAGATTTAATTAGTTTCTTGAATACTGTTTCCCTTATATACTCTAGTTATTAATATTAAAAACTAATATTATTATATTATAATAATCTTTAATATAATAACTTTATATATTTTATTTTATCGATTTTATAAATATTATATATTTTAAATTAAAGATAGAGAAATAATAGCTATATAAAAATATTAATAGAGAATAATAGACACTAATTAGCTTATATTTAAAGATTAAGAATTAATATATTACCTTTAATTTATATATAATTAATAAAGCTTTCTTTATATTTAGCCCTTATTTAAATATATTATCTTATTTATTTATTTAATACCTTACCTTCTTTATCTTTATTATAAATATAATATTAATATAGAAGTTAGGGATATAATATATATTATTTAAAATTAAATCTCTTATATTTAATCCTTTTAACCCTATTAGAATATTTCTTATATATCTTCTCTTTTTTCCTTTTATTATAATTATAAAATCCCTGATTAAAATATTCTTCTCTTTTTAATTCGGGATATATATATTTATCTTATTAAAGTTTATTAAGTTAATAATATTAACTAATAAGTAGTTATCGAAAATAATAGAATCTTTTAATAAGTATAGTTTTATTATAATAAAGCTCGTTATTATTATTATTATCTTATATTAATTAAGTAAAAGGATATACTTATTAATTAATTTATCTTTATTTAATTTACTAAACGAATATCTTATATTAATAATTATATTATTTATATCTTTTAATTAATTAATTATTTTCTAGCTTTAATTTTAGCTTTAACCCCCTTATCCTATTTATTATTATTTTACATATTTCTTAATGTCTATAATTATCTTCCTATATTATATCTTCTTTATCTTTTCTTTTACTTTATTTAAGAAGATTTATTTAAAATCTAGCTTACTTAATATATTATAACTTATAATAATTATTTAGAGAACGAGGATTCGTACTACTAGAGCGAGGAATCGTACTGCTGCTATATACTATATATCGCACCCGGCTTATAGTAGGGACGCTTAATTTAATTAATAGTATTAGCGAGTAAAGCTTCTGAATATATCCGAATATACCTTAGTACCTTAGAAGCTAGTTATTCTGTAATTAATTAGATTTAAAACGAGTATAACCTATCATTTCCCCCTTAATATTTAATATAGAGAATAATATATATCTTAAACTTAAAACTCTATATAATAGATAGCCTTCCGGCTATTATTAATATAGCGTAATTATTATAAGCGATACTGCTATTAATTCTAATCGTATAATAATATAGTAAATTATATACTATAAAGGACCTAGTTCCGGCTACGTCGCAGATATAGCTATACCTAAAAACGCTAAGGCAGTACTATAACCTAAGAAATTAATAACTTTATAAAACTTTACTCTATTTTTATAATTTAAGTAGATTTATTATCTTTAGAAGCTCTGGATTATATATACAATTCTAAAAAAAACATATTAACTATATTTAGTATATATAATAAGATATATATTTAACTATAAATAATAAATCTTATAAATTATAATATATCTATATAAACTAAATCTTAATTATTAAAACTAATTCCTTAATATATTATATATATAATACTCTATAGTTATTACTAATTACTTTATTATAATATTAGTTACCTAATATATTATCTTAAAACTAATACGTTTTAATATAAGTAGGATATATTAGTTTATAGCTATATTTAGATACTATAAAAAGTATTTTATAATATACTTGTTAGTTATTACTAGCTATGAAAGTAATAACTACTGCTTGAAAGTAACTATTACTGCCTAACTAGGCTATAGTAAAATGAAATCGATTAAGAACTAAATAACTAAACTAAAAAAGGTCTAAGATATAAGACTTAAAGGTCTAAGACTTAAAGGTCTAAGACTTAACTAAAAAGTCTAAGACCTAAAGGAATTTAATTTAAAGTCTAAGACTTAAAGGAATTTAATTTAAAGTCTAAGACTTAAAGGAATTAAACTGAAATGTTTAAGACCTAAAGGAATTTAATTTAAAAGTCTAAGACCTACTAAGACCCTTATTAAATTATAATTCCTTCTAATGTTATTTAATTTAACTTAATTCCTCGGAGGAATAACACTCCGATTATCTTTAATATATTAACCCTATACTTTCCTCTCTAAAGGATTTAGAAATAGAATCTATCGTTAATTAATTCAGATTTATATACACCTACGTTCACACTTCCCACTGCAACCTTTACAATACTATTATATAGAGACTTTATATAATAAGTTATAGCTCTTAGTATATAATAATAAGCTTATTATAGCTTTAAAAAGTATAATAATTATAATAAAGTACTCTAGCTTATATATTATTATTATAGTTTAATATAAATGTTTCTGTATATTTTATATATGTTCTATAGCCTTTAAGGATTATAAATTCACTCGAAATATAAAGATAGACTAAGTTTTCGTAAAGTTATAAATTTCGTAGTTAATAGGCTTTAAATAGTATTTCACTAGTATTTCGGGTATAGCTATATCTATAATATAGCCGGGAATAGGTCCCTTATAGTAATTATCGTAAGACTATAGCCTATAATATAGTATAGATAACTTTATATAAACTTTACTATATAGCTGTATAGGTGATAGTATATATTAACGAGCCCGGGTTAGGTATAAAACTTCCTCGAATTTTTAAGCTAATTAGAGGAGGGTATAGCTATTAGCTAATATATAGTATATAGCGGTAGGATAATTACTCGCCCTAGTAGTACGAATCCTCGTTCTTATTATTTAAGCTACTGTAAATATATATATTCTCGTTATTATAAATGTAAAGGTTGCAGTTGGAAGTGTGAACGTAGGTGTGTGTAAATCTGAATTAATTAATGATAGATTCTATTTCTAAATCCTTTAGAGGGGAAAATATAAGGTTAATATATTAAAGATAATCGGAGTATTACTCCTCCGAGGAATTAGGTTACTTTAAATAATATTAGAAGGAATTATAATTTAATAAGGGTTTTAGTAGGTCTTAGACTTTTAAATTAAATTCCTTTAGGTCTTAAACATTTCAGTTTAATTCCTTTAAGTCTTAGATACTTAAGTCTTATATCTTAGACCTTTTAATTTAGTTATTTAATTCTTAATTATATTTATTTTATTATAGCTTATTTAGGTAGTAATAGTTACTTTTAAGCAGTAGTTATTCCTTTTCTAGGTAGTAATAACTAATAATAAATATACTTCTTTAATATCTTCGCTTTATTATTCTTAATTATTATAAAGATACTAAGCTTTAATTATACTCTTATTATACTCTTAATACTAATTTTATATATTTCGGTTATATATAAGCGCTTATACTCTTTCTTATAAGGTAAACTCTTATTTCCGATTAAATAAAGCTACTTCTATAATAAAAGTATACTTTATATTTAAATATCTCGGGGTTTAAATACTTATTACTTTAATAAAGTTAATAATATTTTAAGGCTCCTCTAAGTTTAGAATATTCTATATAACTTTTTATAGCCTTATTATCTTATATTGTCTGTATTATATAATCGGGTTTAAGCTACTTAAAGCTTTTTAAAAGATAATTTAATAATCGAGCTATACTTTTATTATTTATCAAAGAAAGATTTACCCGAGTATTATATATAATACTTTTAATTTTCTTTTTAACTATATTAATTAGCTTAATAAAGTAATATTAATTTAAATTAATTATATAATATAAATAATCTATTATAGTTTTTAAATCGGTATTTATCTCCCGTTATATCCCGAGTTTCTATTTATAATCCGCTTTATAATTATAGAAAACTATTTCTTATTCCTAGTTTAAAGTTATAATTAGCTTTTAACCTTTAGCTAGGTTCTTATTTAGGAAATCGATAAAAATAGCTTTTATAAGGAGATTTAAGCGCTTTGGGAAGTTTTTATTATTATTAAGATCGATAGATTTCTTAATACGATATTTATAAGCTAATTCGAGGATATTAAGAAATTATAAAGGCTAATTATTTAAGCTATTAAGCTATTAAGCTATAGTTATATTAATATTTATAATTATCGCTATAAAAAAGGATATTATATATAAAAGGGGAGTATTTATATAGCTTTAAGGTAAACGTAAATAATAATTCCGGGCTTATAATTATTACAAATAAGCCTTTTTAGGGTAAGTTAGGTTAATTAATAGTTACCTAATATTTCTATTTAAAGGAAGTATAAAAACTTTATACTATATATTTAATTTATAATAAGGAGAGTATATACTTTATAGCTTATTTACCTACTATTATATCCTGCTTATTTAAGCCTAGTAGCTTTTAATAAATTCTTTATTAACCTTTCGGATTAATATTTAAAGGTAGTAAACTAGTATATATAACATTTATATTATATAAAGTTCCTCTCGATAGAGTATAATAATAATATTAAGGATATCGTTATCGCTAATAATATATCCTTCGCAGATAATAAAAAGATAAGGAGACTATTTTAGGGGTATATTATAATAATTTATAAAGGATTAATCCTTTAAAAGGTAAATTTATAAGATAGTATTAATATTTATAATAAAAGTAAAAGTATTAAGTTTAAAGAAGATTATAAAGGAAGTATACTTATTATAATATATATTTAAAAATATTAAATATAGCTTAAATAAGTCTTTCTAAGTATATTATAATAACTTATAAATAATACGATTAATAATTAAGGAATATATATATATCTCTATAAAGCTATATTATATCGATATCTAGGATATAGAAATTCTGAAAGGGAATCTTCTAATTGAAGTATTTACTAATAGAGGAAATACCGGTAAATAACTTTATAAAACTCTTTTTAAGGCCGAAGTTCGGGAGATTTATTATATTACTATATTTAGTTAATTATATTTAAAAAGAAAAGAAGTAAATTAGAACGTAAAGTAATAAAAGTAATAAAAACGATATAGAATTAAAATAAATTATCTATAATATATAATTTTATTTATATAAATAAAAAGAAAGTAAAATATTATATAGCGGAATACTTATCTCTAATACTCTTAATATATATTTTATTATTTATAATATATATTATTTCTAGTAATAATATTATTTAATTAAATATAAAAAAGAGTAATATAGATCTCTAATTATAATTTTTATAATTTAATAACCTAAAAGCTATTATAAATTCTATTATAAAGGATATCTCTCTCCTAACTTATTAGCTATAAGGGCGATTTAACTTATTAATTATAAATCTTATAAAAGAAACCCTCTTACTAGGTATAAAGTTATAATAAAAGAAGCTTATAAATAATAATAATATATATTAATTATTTATAAAGTTAATAAATTTAAAATATAGTTTAAAGTTTAAAGTATTTATTAATAATAAAGATAGCGATTATCTTATTATACTTATAAAAGGAATCCCTTATATATTAAAGATACATTTCCTAAGAAATTAGCGTAAAAAGTATATATAATTACTATAATAAAAGTATATAGATAAACTATAATAAGCTAAATAGATAATAAATAGCTTATAAAATAAGAAAAGAGACTTAATATATAATATAATAATATAGCTATATATATATATTTAGAAGTAAACTTACTACTTATAAGGGTTAAGAGTTTAAATAAGCTATAATATAGTTATTAAAAGGATATTTTCCCTAAGGTATTATCTTAATAATAATTATATATACTCTATAGTTATTAAAGGGTATATTAGAAACTATTAAGCTTAAATAAATAAGCTATAATTATAAGTAAGATATAAGGTATATACTCTCCCTATTATAAATTAAATATATAGTATAGAGTTTGTATACTTCCTTAAGATAGAAATATTAGATTATTAATTAACTTAACCTACTCTAAAGGGGCTTATTTTAATAATTATATTATAGCCCTTACCGATAAATAATATAAAAGTAATTTAAAATAAACTTAAGAGCTTTAAGAGAAGTATAATACTGTAATATATTAACTAAAACCTTTTTAATAATACCTTTTAAAGTTAAGCTTAATAAACTTTCAGCTTTCGATAATACTAAAGGAAAGGTTTCCTTGTTTAATACTAAGTATATATTCGGTATTATAACCTTTTAGAATTAGAGTAATAAGTCCTACTTATTATATAAGTAGATATATTAATTTAGTTCGAATTAACTTTTAGAGGTTACCTCGATAAAGGAATTAAAGAAGTATTTAATAAGACGGTTAAAGTTTTTAGCGATTATAAAGAATTTAAATAAATATTTAAGGGAGTATATAAAGAGCTAGATAAAAAACGATAAACAGAAAGAGGATTTAAAAAGTATAAGTAATATATTTTTACTTTAGAATATCTATTTAAGTTTAGATAGATTATAATAAGGCTTTAATAAGATAATTAGCTTATTATGAATAACTACTAAGCTATTTAGTAAAAGAGATCTTTTTAAAGTATTAAGTACCCTAAGGCTTATATTATAATATACCCTCTAGTTTTTTATAAGTATTAGAATAAACTAAACTCTCTAAATTCTCGCTTTTAAGCTTTATATATTTTAAAGCTTCCTTTTTACTAAACTCCCTATTAGAGTATCGACTAGGCTTCCTACTAGCGCTCCTACTTATAGAGGTTTATATTATATCTAGCTGCTAACTACTTTTATCCCCCTATCAAAATAAACCCTAGTTCTACTGGATAAAAGAGGAAGGTAACGAGGAATATAGTCCCTATATAAATAATATAATAGAACCCCTCTTTATTTATTCTTATTTAATCTTAGGTTTTTAATCTTACTCTTTAAATAAGGATTCGAGATAGCGAAATATTATATTATAACGAAGGCCTAAGTCCTCGGCCTTCTTATTATTAATATTACTTCTTATAAAGTTAAGAAATTAACTGGTATACTATAACGTATATAATATATATAGCTAGTTAAAGCTATTACTTTTAGATTTATAAAGGTTGCAGTGGGAAGTGTGAACGTAGGTGTATGTAAATCTGAATTGATTAACGATAGATTCTATTTCTAAATCCTTTAGAGAGGAAAGTATAGGGTTAATATATTAAAGATAATCGGAGTGTTATTCCTCCGAGGAATTAAGTTAAATTAAATAATATTAGAAGGAATTATAATTTAATAAGGGTCTTAGTAAGTCTTAGACTTTTAAATTAAATTCCTTTAGGTCTTAAACATTTCAGTTTAATTCCTTTAAGTCTTAGACTTTTAAATTAAATTCCTTTAGGTCTTAGACCTTTAAGTCTTATATCCTAGACCTTTTAGTTTAGTTATTTAGTTCTTAATCGATTTCATTTTACTATAGCCTAGTTAGGCAGTAATAGTTACTTTGAAGTAGTAGTTATTACTTTCATAGCTAGTAATAACTAACAGAGAATACGTGCCTTATATCTTATTTACCTACCGTTATATCTTACCTATTTAAGCCTAGTAGTTTCTAATACACCCCCTAGTAACTATAGAGTATCTGCAATCGCTATTAAGATAATGCCCTAAGCAAAAATATCCCTCTAAAAACTGCGCTATAGCCTACTTAAACTCTCGACCCCTACAGGTAAGTTTACTTCTATAAGTATATATATAGCTATACTACTATACTATATACTAGGTCCCTTTTCTTACTTTATAGGCCGCTTATCCTTAATCTAGCCCACCCTAGTTCGTTTACGCGCTTCTACTATAGTAATTATATATACCTTTTATAGCAACTTCCTAGGAAACTTATCTTTAGTATATAAACGTTTTGTTACGAACAGGCCCCCTTAGGGTGGGTTAGGTTGATTAATAGTTATCTAATATTTCTATCTCGAGGAAGCACGAAAACTCTATACTATATACCTAATTTATAGTAGGGAGAGCACGTGCCTTATATCTCATTTACCTGCCGTCACATCTTGCCTATTTAAGCCTAGTAGTTTCTAATATACCCCCTAGTAACTGCAGAGTATCTGCAATCGCTATTAAGATAATGCCCTAGGCGAAAACGTCCCTCTAAAACTACGCTATAGCCTACTTAAACTCTCGACCCCTATAGGTAAGTTTACTTCTATAAGTATATATATAGCTATACTACTATACTATATACTAGGTCCCTTTTCTTACTTTATAGGCCGCTCGTCCTCCGTTTAGCCTACCCTAGTTCGTCCACGCGCTTCTGCTATAGTAATTATATATACCTTTTACGCTAACTTCCTAGGAAACTTATCTTTAATATATAAACGTTTCCTTTTATAGGTATAATAAGATATTCGCTATCTCCGTCGCTAACGAATACCTAGACCCTAGACCTAAACCCTAGATTAAACCCTAGACTTACTAACTTTATAACTTATAGTATAGATTATTACTATCTATAGGCTTCTTTTACTATAACTTTATACCCGGTAGGGGGGTTTCCCTAATAAGACTTATAGCTAATAAGTTAAGTCGCCCCTATAGCTAATAGGTTAGGGGAGAGATATCCTTCGCAGTAGTATCTATAATAATCTTCGGATCGTTAAACTATAAGAGCTACGGTTAGAGATCTAAACTACTTTTTTTTAGTATTTAATTAGGTAGTACCGCTACTAGAATTAATATATATTATAAGTAATAAAATACTCGTTAAGAGTACTAGAGATAAGCGTTCCTTTATATAATCTTCTGCCCTCTTTTTATTCGTATAAATAAAATTATATATTATAGATAATTAGCCTTAGTTCTATATCGCTTTTATCGCTTTACTTTTTAATTTATTTCTTTTCCTTTCGAGTATAATTAACTAAGCGTAGTAGCGTAATAAATCTCTCGAACTTCGGCCTCGAGAGGAGCTTTATAAAGCTATCTGCTAGCATTTCCTCTATTAATAAATACTCTAATTAGAAGATTCCCTTTTAGAATTCCTGCTTTAACTATATATTCTGGATATTAATATAGCGTAGCCTTATAGAGATACGCGCATATTCTTTAACTACTAGTCGTATCGTTTACAGGTTATTATAATATACCTAGAAGGGCTTACTTAGACTATACCTAATACTCTTAAGTATATATTATAAGGGATATATTTCTTTTATAATCTTCTCTAAACTTAATACTTCTACTTCTATTATAGATATTATAACGGTATTCTATAAACTCGCTTTCTAAAGGATTAGTCCTCTATAGATTATTACGATATACCCCTAAGAGGATCTCTTTATCTCTTTATCGTCTATAAAGGATATATTACTAGCGATAACGATATCCTCGATATTACCGTTATACTTTATCGAGAGGAACCTTATATAATATAAGTACTATATATACTAGTTTACCGCTTTTAAGTATTAGTCCGAAGGGTTAATAAGGAATCTTAATAGTATATACGCTACTTTCGCGATATCCGCCCTAGTAGTAATAGCTATATAGAGAATTAAACTAACTCTTTCTTAATACGCTTTAATTTCTCTTAGTAATACCTTATCTTATCTCTTCGGTATATCTACTATTAGGATAAGGAGTACCGGTATAATACCTCTATTTTCTCTAAACTTAATTGCGATCTTCTCGATATAAGCGTCCTAATATAGCTAAAGCTTTCTTATAGCTCTATCTCTCTTAATCCTAATCCCTAGATACTATTTAAACTCTTCTTCTTTAATTATATATATTAACTTTAAGTAATTAATAAGGGCTATAGCGTTATCCTTATTCTCCTTTAGTAAGAGTACTAATATATTATCTATATAGACGAGTATAATCGTCTTCCCGTTAGAGTATATATAGGGATCGTCGCCGCTTCTATACCCTTTCGATTATAGCTTATCTCCGAGTTCGTTATACTAGATAAGAGGTAACTCTCGCAAACTATAGAGAGCCTTATCTAGCTTCGCTATAAGGGCCCGTTAGTCTCCCTTCTTAATATAGCCTAGTTTATCGTATCCCTTAAGTAGTTAGATATAAACTTCCTTATCTCCTAGCTACCCTTCTAGGAAAGCGTTTCTAACGTTAATTTATCTTATATCGAGGTTATTCTTAGCTATAAACGCTATTACTATTCTGAATACCTTAGCCGCGAGTATAGCTATATAGGTCGCTTCTCTATTATCTAGCGCTATATCTCCTTATATAACGATTCTAGCTTTATATCTATCTAATAGACCGTCCTCGTTAAATTTATATATAAAGACTTACTTTAGGGGTAGCGGTATCCCCTTCGCCCTATCTCTTTCTATCTACCGCTATATCCCTTTCTTTAATAAGTCCCCTAGTTCTTTCTTATACGCCTCTATAAATTTATCCTTAAGAGGGTGCTTCTTTATATTATCCTAGGTCCTTAAGCACTTTATAAAATCGTCTCTATATATCCGGTACTATAATTCTATAGCCGCTATAAATATATACTATATAGCCTTTATACCTTCTCCTATAATGACTCCTTCCTTTAGCTTATTATTTATTTCTTCTTACTCGTCTTCTAAGTATTCTATAATAAGTATTAAGAAAGCCGACTATAACTTCTTTCTTAATCTACCTTCTATAAGATAGAACCCTATAGATATCTCTACTATTATCCGAATTCTCTTTTATCGCGCTATCGGGCTTAACGTTTTAGTATTACCCTTATCTAACTATCTTATCGTTACCTTACGATCTAGTAATTAGTCTCGTATTTCTATATCCCTTAACTATAAGATAATCTCGTCTACCCCTAAGATAAATAGGATAGCTAATCGACCTTCTATTAGGTTTACTATAATACCTTCTTATTATTAACTCGGATATCCTATTAAGTACTATAGTTTAAGCGGGATTTATATCTTATTAGCTAGGGTTAATTCCGGTATTAAAATATCTTATAGGATTACTGGTAGTATCTATAATCTCTTCGATAAGGTTTCCGGTATATTATTATCTTTACTTCTCCTCTACCCCCTAGCGGGAGATTTATTATTCTCGTCTTTATAGATTAAATCTAGCGATTTAATTAAATCTCGAAGGTAATCTACTATAGTATCCTCTTATACGTTTCTTACGAGTTCTATAGCCTATATTATAGCTTCTAGCTATATAATAGAGATAGCTAGTCCCTCGTTATACGGGTCGTAGAATCTCGTCTCGTTAAAATAGATATCTCGGCTTACTATTACCCTCCCTATTTCCAGTACTTATATCCGGAAGAAATTAAACGCCTTATATCCTATAAAGTAGCTTAGATAAGCTCTATCTAATGCCTTATAATCGAGGTCCTTCGGACGCGCTTTATATTCGGGGATAAGTATATATATAGTATACCCGTACGTATATATAAACGTTTAGTTAGGCCTAACCTCTATATTTATAAGGTTATCCTAATTCGAGGCCCGAAACTACCGGAAGTATAAGTTTAACTATTAAGATATCCTCTTATATAATAACTACTAGTCTTATAATTAGCTAGGCGTAATATTATATAAATAGGCTAAGGCTTATACTACTTCTAGCTAAATTTCTTAAGGGAAGTTCCCTCTTATAGCCCTTTCCTTCGTATTAATTACCCCCCTGATTCTTTCGGCTCCCCCTAAGGATTCGTATATATAAGGTAAAGATTTCTCGATATCGATTCCTTATTCTTTATAGTATATCTAGAAGAAAGAGTCTTTTTAATCGTTTTTATTTAAGAGTATACGTTCTCTATCTATTAAGATCTTATATATATAGAGACTAAAGTATCTCGTAATCCTTGCCTCGAAATCGATTATTAGGTCGAGAACTTCGGGCTTCGTAATAATAGCCTATATAAATATATACCCGGTATACTTATCTTTAATAATTAGAGTATACCTCTTTCTATTATAAGCGATTAAGTATATAAAGAGATCGAAGTAGATCCTCTAGAAAGGTTACTATATACCTCTCTCTCTTTATCGCCTAGAGATAACCGCTATAGCTTTCCTATAGCTATAGCTGTTATATTTAACTATTCTTAACCCCTTAATTCGCACGCTATATACGTTTTTAACTAGCTTCTCTAATACCTTTTCTCCTACGTGCCCTAATCGTAGGTGCTAAAGACCGATATTATCGTACTATAGCAGTCTCTAGTACGATAGCTTTATATATTTCCTCTTTATCGCTTTTATAAGTATTATATATTACGGGTTAAGGACGGAGAAATAGTAGCTATATAATAGTACTAGTAGAGAGTAACGAGAACTAACTAGCTTATATTTAAAGATTAGGAGCTAGTATATTTCCTTTAACTTATATATAACTAATAAGGCTTTTTTTATATCTAGCCCTTATCTAAATATATTATTTTATCCGTTTACCTAATAGCCGAGCTTTTTTATCTTCGCTATAGAAATAATATTAGTATAGAAGTTAAGGATATAGTATACGTTATTTAAAATTAGATCTCTTATACTTAGCCCTTCCGGCCCTATTAGAATATTCCTTATATATCTTCTCCCCTTTCCTTTTACTATAACTATAGAGTCCCCGATTAGGATATTCTTCTCTTATTAATTCGGAATATATATACTCGGCTTAATAAGGTTTATCGAGTTAACGATATTAACTACCGAGTAATTATCGAAGATAGTAGAATCTCTTAACGGGTATAGCTTTATTATAGTAAAGCTCGCTACGCTTATAATCGTCTTATATTAACTAAGTAGGAGGATATAATTATTAACGAGTTTATCTCCGTTTAATTCGTCGAACGAATAGTTTATATTAATAACTATATTATTTATATCCTCTAGCTAATCGATTACCTTCTAGCCCTAGCTTTAGCTCCCTTATCCCGCTCGCTATTATTCTATATACTTCTTAATCTCCGCGATTATCTTCTTAAACTATATCTTCTTTATCCCTTCTTTTACTCTATCTAGGAAGAACTACTTCGGATCTAGCCTACTTAATATATTATAGCCTATAACGGCTACTTAAGCTACCGAATACTCTATATATATCTAGGTATATCTATTCCCGCCGCTATAAATATACTTTTTCGGTATCTTCGCCTTATCCTTATTATCCTCGATTATCGTAAAGATACTAAGCTTCGGCCGCGCCCTTATTATACTCTTAATACCGACCCTATAAACTTCGGCTATCTATAAGCGCTTATACTCTTATAGAGTAAACTCCTACTTTCGATTAAGGAGGGCTATTTCCGCGATAAATATATACTTCGCGTTTAATTATCTCGGGGTCTAAATACCCGTTACCTTAACGAAGTTAACGATATTTAGGGGCTCTTTTAAGTTTAAGATATTCTATACTACTCCTTATAATCTCGCTATCTCTTATTTTCCGTACTATATAATCGGGTTTAGGCTATTCGAGGCTCTCTAGAGGATAATCTAATAATCGAGCTATACCTTCGTTATTTATTAGAGAAAGCTTTACCCGAGTACTATATATAATACCTTTAGTTTCCCTTTAACCGTATCGACTAGTTTAATAGAGTAGTACTAATCTAGGCTAACTATATAGCATAGATAATTTACTACGGTTTTTAGGCCGGCGTCTATCTCCTTCTATATCCCGAGTTTCTATCTATATTCTTCTTTATAATCGTAGAAGGCTAGTTCCTATTCCTAGTTTAAGACCGTAACCGGCTTCTAATCTTTCGCTAGGTCCCTATTTAGGAAATCGATAAAAATAGCCTTTATAAGGAGGTTTAAGCGTTCTAGGAAGTCTTTATTATTATTAGGATTAACGAATTCCTTAATACGATACTCGCGAGCTAATTCGAAGATATCGAAGAATTACGAGGGCTAATCGTCTAAGCTATTAAGCCTTTTAGCTATAGCCGCGTTAGTATTTACGATTATCGCTATAAGAAGGGAGGTCGCGTATAAAGGGGGAGTATTTATATAGCTTTAGGGTAAAGGTAAATAGTAATTCCGGGCTTATAACTATTATAAATAGGCCCCCTTAGAATAGGTTAGGTTAATTAATAGTTATCTAATATTTCTATCTCGAGGAAGCACGAAAACTCTATACTATATACCTAATTTATAGTAGGGAGAGCACGTGCCTTATATCTCATTTACCTGCCGTCATATCTTGCCTATTTGAGCCTAGTGGTTTCTAATACGTTTCCTTTTATAAGTATAATAAGATATTCGCTATCTCCGTCGCTAACGAATACCTAGGCCCTAAACCTAGACCCTAGACTAAACCCTAGACTTATTAACTTTATAACTTATAATATAGATTATTACTATCTATAGGCTTCTTTTACTATAACTTTATACCCGGTAGGGGGGTTTCCCTAATAAGACTTATAGCTAATAAGTTAAGTTACCCTTATAGCTAATAAGTTAAGGGAGAGACATTCTTTATAGTAGTATCTATAGTAGTCTTCGGATCGTTAAACTATAAGAGCTATAATTAGAGATCTAAACTACTCTTTTTTAATATTTAATTAAGTAGTACCGCTATTAGAAATAATATATATTATAAGTAATAAAATACTTATTAAGAGTACTAGAGGTAAGCGTTCCTCTATATAGTCTTCCGCCCTCTTTTTATTCGTATAAATAAAATTATATACTATAGATAAATAATTTTAATTCTATATCGCTTTTATTACTTTTATCGCTTTTATCGCCTTACCTTCTAATTTATTTCTTTTCCTTTCGAATATAATTAACTAAGCGTAATAGCGTAATAAATCTCTCGAATTTCGGTTTCGAGAAGAGCTTTATAAAGCTATTTACTAGTATTTCCTCTATTAATAGGTACTCTAATTAGAAGATTCTCTTTTAGAATTCCTACTTTAACTATATATTCTAGATATCGATATAATATAGCTTTATCGAGATACGCGCGTATTCCTTAATTATTAGTTATATCGTTTATAGGTTATTATAGTATATTTAGAAGGGCTTATTTAAATTATACTTAATACTCCTAAGTATATATTATAAGGGATATACTTCCTTTATAATCTTCTCTAAACTTAACGCCTCTATTTCTATTATAAACGTTATAACGGTATCTTATAAACTCGCCTTTTAAAGGACTAATCCTTTATAGATTATTACGATATACCCTTAAAACGATCTCCTTATCTCTTTATCGTTTATAAAGGATATATTACTAGCGATAATAATATCCTTAATATTACCGTTATACTTTATCGAGAGGAACCTTATATAGTATAAATATTATATATATTAATTTACTACTTTTAAGTATTAGTCCGAAAGGTTAATTAAGAATCTTAATAATACGTATATTACTTTTGTAAAGGTTGCAGTGGGAAGTGTGAACGTAGGTGTGTGTAAATCTGAATTGATTGACGATAGATTCTATTTCTAAATCCTTTAGAGGGGAAAGTATAGGGTTAATATATTAAAGATAATCGGAGTGTTATTCCTCCGAGGAATTAAGTTAAATTAAATAACATTAGAAGGAATTATAATTTAATAAAGGTCTTAGTAAGTCTTAGACTTTTAAATTAGATTCCTTTAAGTCTTAAACGTTTTAGTTTAATTCCTTTAAGTCTTAGACTTTTAAATTAAATTCCTTTAGGTCTTAGACTTTTTAGTTAAGTCTTAGATACTTAAATTAAATTCCTTTAAGTCTTAGACCTTTAAGTCTTATATCTTAGACCTTTTAGTTTAGTTATTTAGTTCTTAATCGATTTCATTTTACTATAGCCTAGTTAGGCAGTAATAGTTACTTTCAAGCAGTAGTTATTACTTTCATAGCTAGTAATAACTAACAGCCCCCCTTAAGCTATACTTTATTAAAGGATAGCTTACTTTATAGGAAATATTCATTTTCGATTTTTAATTAAATCGTTATACTTAATATATAATATATAAAGAGTATATATAGTATTTCAGATTTAGGCCTATAATAGTATTTAACTATATATTTAATAGGGCTTAAGAGTATTAAAATACGAATTTTTCAAATCGAGTTTTAAGTAGAAGTGCTAATTCGCAAGATTCTGCAATAAAAATTTTAACCTTTAGTTATATTTTTAATTTTCACGCTAAAATTAGGCTAATTAGACTATAAATATTATAATAAAGTCTACTTTTTAATTAAGCCTAAAGTTTTAATCCAAGGACTAAATTGATCGATAGGGACGCCTTTAGTTAAAGGGTCTGCAGCATTAAGCTTACTTTTGCAGTAAGTTAAAGTTAATTTTCCTTCCGCTACTAAATTACGAACAAAGTAATAAATTATATCGATATGCTTTATACGCTTATAGAATTCTGGGTTTTCAGCTATTTTCTAGGCTGCCTCAGAGTCTGTAATTATTACAGGTTTAGTTAAATTTAAATTTAAATTTAACTCTTTATTAAAGGCATTTAACATATAGCTTAAATACGTAGATTCTTTAGCGGCTTCTTTTAAGCCCATATACTCTGCTTCTGCAGTGCTTAAAGCAGGGGTTTTTTGAGTACCACTATGCCAGCTAATAGGGTTATTTAACCCTAAGAAAAATACGTATCCGGCTGTGCTAGTGCGATCTATTAAGTTATCGCCCCAGGAAGCGTCAGAAAATCTAATTAGATTTAAATCTTTAGTAGACGATAAAGAAAGGTTATAGCATATTCCTAAATCAGGAAAATTTACTAAATAACCCCAAATTCGATCTAAGGCGTTCCAGTATTCTTGATTTGGATTAGACATAAATCTAGAGCATAAATTTACTCCGAATATTATATCTAGCCTAGTTTTAATAGCTAAATAAATTAGGGCTCCTATTTGCTGTTGAAATAGTTGTATTTCTTCTACAGAAGCCTGTTTAGTAGATTTCTATAGTTTTAAATTCGAAATTACAGGAGTATTATATTTACGAACGTTTTGTTTTCCAAAGCGTTCTATACATTTAACTGTATATTTAGTTTGATGCATTTTTAATATATTCCTTTCTTTATTAATTTCGATTTCTATACCTAGAAAATTACTAGGCGAACCCATATTTTGTAATTTTATATCGTTATTCGCTTCCTTAGCAAATTTCTCGATAATAGCTAAATTAGGGCCTGTAATAATTAAATCGTCTACGTGGCAAAGCAATATAATTTGCTCCTTTTTATTAATAAAACAGCCTTGATCGTACGGGAATTCTTCGAAACCGTATTTACTAAGGCTATTCTTAAGGTATTTATACCAGAGGCGTGGAGATTGTTTTAAGCTGTAAAGGGCTTTAATTAATTTATAGACTTTATTTCCTAAGCTAGGTTTTTCGAATCTAGTAGGTTGAATAGTATAGATTTCTTGATCTATTTTAGCGTGTACGAAAGCGTTTTTAACGTCGTATTGTATAAAATTCCATTTAAAATTTAACCCTATTATAAAGGTTATTCTATAGGTTTCGCTTCTATAGGTTGTACTAAAGGTTTCTAAATAATCGATTCCTAAAATCTGATTAAAGCCTTGTATAACCCAACGGGATTTATAACGAATTATATTACCCGATTCGTCTGTTTTATATTTATAGACCTATCTACCCCCTAGGGCTTTACGGTCTTTAGGTAAATCGACTAAAATCCACGTAGATTGCCTTTCTAATTCATCTACTTTAGCTTTCATGCTTTTTAACTATTCGATTTTATCGGGATTATTAATAGCTTGTTTAAAAGTAGAAGGTTCTTTATTTATATTAGTTATAGTAACTAATATATTCGCGAGTTCGTTAACTTCGCTTTCTTCTGCAGAATTTAATTTTTTATTAAATTTCGAGGCAATATCTGCTACTTTAATAAGCCTTCTATTAAAATCTAGGATAGTTTTATTTAATAGGTGCTGTTCGGTAGCTATTTCGTCGATAGTTTCGTTATTATTATTATTATTATTAATTATAGAGGGTGGATTAACCTCTTTAATAGCGTTATTACTTAAAGGCCCGTTATTAGTTTCCTTTAAATTAGAATCGCTATTAATAGCTTCGAATAGATCAATATATTCTTCTCGATCTAGTTTACTCGGTATAGTAGGTTTATTATTATTATTCGAAGCCTTTAGAAAGCTGTTTTCTAGAATTTTTAAATCCCTAACCTAAATAGGCGAAGAGCGCTTTATATCCCAAATTTTATAATTTGCGCTATTTTCACTGTAACCGATTAAAATTCCTAATTCGGCTTTAGGGCTTAATTTAGTTCCTTCGTAAGGTCCTTTTAATTTATAATATACTAAGCTACCGAAAACTCGTATATTAGAAATATTAGGAAGGGTTTTATTTTTTAATTTAAAGGGCGTTTTAAAATTTAACGTATTATGCGGCGTTCGATTATAGATATAAACAGCTGCTAGTAAGGCTTCTCCCCATAGGTAATAGGGTAAATTAGCGTTAATTAATAAAGCCCTTATTTTATTTAATAGGGTTCGATTAATTCGCTCTACAGCACCGTTTTATTCCTTAGTATAGGGAGATGATTTTTAATATATTATACCCCCTTTATTTAAGGTAATTTTAAAACGCTTATTTATATATTCCATACCATTATCGCTAACTAAACGTTTAATAGTTTTATTATTATTAGCTTGATTCTCGGCTTTTAATTTAAATCGAATAAAGGCTTCTAGAGCTTCGTCTTTAGTTTTAAGTAATTCGATTTCTAGCTACTTAGTCTTTTCGTTTAAGAAGGTAATAAAATATTTAAATTTATTATAGGTATTAGGTTTAATAGGCCTATAAATATCACTATGTATTTTTTCAAGGTATTGTGATGCCTTAAAGCCTTCTGAAAACTTATTAATATTTTGCGTTAAATTAGCTTTATAGCAAATTTCGCAGTTTTGAATTTTAATTAAATTCTCTTTACTAAAGGTAACGTTTTGAAGACCTTTAGTATTACGAATTAGTTTACTAATCGCTTTATTATTAATATGCCCGAAGCGTTTATGAATTAATTCTAATTCATTTAAATTATTAGTTATATTGGTAACTAGTAATTTAGAAGTTGTATTAACTATAGAAACAGGTAAATAATAAAGATTTTGAATTCTTTTACCTATATACTGTTTCTTTAAATCCTTTAGTAGTATAATAGTATTATTATTTAAATAATTACTATAGTTATTAGGTAAATAGGCCTGTGAAATTAAATTAAGGCCTATTTCTGGGAGGTAATAGTAATTCGATAAAAGGAGACTTTGATTCGTATCTGTAAACTTTAAATAAACAGTTCCGTAGCCTTTAATTTCAGCCGTTTGCGCGTCTCCCTAGGAAACCTTTTTATTACAAATAGTAAATAAACTAAAGTAAGAACGATCGCATATTATATGCCTTTCTGCTGCAGAATCTAGAATAAAATTAGCCTTATATTTATTATTTTCTAAGGTTAATTTAGTAGTTAATACCTGAATTTGATTTTGATTTAATCCAGATTTTCTAGAATTCAATCGTTCGATTAAGTTTCCTAGGCTGTTATTAGCTTTTATATTTTGATTTTGATTTTGGGTTATAGTTAATACCTTTAGAATATATTTATCGAGTATATCGAAATCGATATCGTTAAAATCGATATTATCGAAATTAATATCTATCTCGTCTAAATCGATTAAATCGGGTTTTATCGATTTAGGTTCCTCTTTATTAATAGCTTTAAAGGCTATTAATTCGTCCGTATTCTTTTCACGGTTTTCGCGGGCAACGTTAATTCTAGGGGCCTTTTTAGGCTCTAGATTATTAGCGTTATTAGGGTCTCTTTTAGGGTCCCACCCGTTAGGCGCTGTTTCGGGAAATAAATAAAAGCAATTCTTTATATCGTGAGTGGCTAATTTATAGTGTTTGCAATATTTGCCCTTAGGCTTTTTCCACGCATTCTTTTTCGAGATTTTCGAATTCGAGTTATTAACCTTAAAGTTCAAATTAGGTTTATTAAACTTTTTAGTAAAAAGAACCTTTTTCATATTCGAGGTAGAGGAAATTCGTTTCGATTCGTCTAAAAGAGTAGATATTAAAGAGCTTAAATTATAAGCCTTAGGGTTTATTCGGCATTCTTATATAATAGACGAAACAAAATTATCGTAATCGTCTGGAAGGGCCTCGAGAACCTAGGTAAGAATTAACTTATCTAGTAGGTGAATTTCTCTCGATTTTAATTTATCTAATAAGCGTTTTAACTTATTAATGAATTCTTCTATTGAATCTATATCTTCGAATCTTAAAGAAAAGAATTCTTTATAGATTAGAAAAGTCGAAGTAAACCCTTTAGGGTTATAAAGCCGTTCTAATTCTTTCTAAATTTCGTAGGCTATTTCGAGGTATTGAATTTATTAAAGAGGGCCGTCTTCTAATAATAAAATTAAAAGATCTTTAGCCGATTAGTCTTCTTCGAAGGTAGGCTTTTTAGCTTCGCGAATTTCGGCTAGTTCCTATAGAAGGGAAATATCCTCTTCTTCTTCCTCTAATTCTTCGAATTTACGAAGAATATAGTAATAGGCCTTTTAGCGACGAAGGGTACTTTTTACGCGAATATTCCAGGGAATATAGTTTTCGGCGCCCTTAAGGCGAGCGAATAGGATCTTCGATTCGGTAGCCATTTTTCGAGGTTTTTCGTAGTAGGGTAAATTATTTCGAGGGTATTCGTAGTATAGTTTAATAGTAGAGTTTAGACTAAAATTATACTTTAAATCGTTTTGTTAATAGGTCGAAAACTCGTTAAGTTATCGAAGGTTAAAAGTAAAGATTGCGTTTTTAAACGAATTAAAGCTCGTTGTGAAAATATATTTTCGAAAATCGATATTTCGATACGAGAAATTCTTTCCGTAGGTCTAATTAGTATAAATAGTAGAGTAAAAAGTATACTAAACTATTAGGGTAGGTAGGGAATTATAATATGATTAGTTAGCCGAGAATTAATTAAAAGATTCGAAATTATATTTTTAAACGAATTAGAGAAAGTTTTAAGATTCGATTTTGAAAATTCGATTTTTCGATTTAGAGGAGTAGGTTTTTTCCTCTAATAGGCGTAAATAGTAAAGTATAAAGAATACTATACTAATAGGGTAATAACCTTAATAAAAGGTAAAGGGTTGAATTTTAAATAGTGAAAAAGTATACTATCCGGGCTCATAACCTATAAAGGTTGCAGTGGGAAGTATAAACGTAGGTATATATAAATCTGAATTGATTAACGATAGATTCTATTTCTAAATCCTTTAGAGGGGAAAGTATAGGGTTAATATATTAAAGATAATCGGAGTATTATTCCTCCGAGGAATTAAGTTAAATTAAATAATATTAGAAGGAATTATAATTTAATAAAGGTCTTAGTAAGTCTTAGACTTTTAAATTAGATTCCTTTAAGTCTTAAACGTTTTAGTTTAATTCCTTTAAGTCTTAGACTTTTAAATTAAATTCCTTTAGGTCTTAGACTTTTTAGTTAAGTCTTAGATACTTAAATTAAATTCCTTTAAGTCTTAGACCTTTAAGTCTTATATCTTAGACCTTTTAGTTTAGTTATTTAGTTCTTAATCGATTTCATTTTACTATAGCCTAGTTAGGCAGTAATAGTTACTTTCAAGCAGTAGTTATTACTTTCATAGCTAGTAATAACTAACAACTTTCGCGATATCCGCCCTAATAGTAATAGCTATATAGAGAATCGAATTAACTCTTTTTTAATACGCTTTAATTTCTCTTAATAATACCTTATTTTATCTCCTCGGTATATCCGCTATTAGGATAAGGAGTATTAGTATAATACCTCTATTCTCTCTAAATTTAATTATAATCTTCTCGATATAAGCGTCCTAGTATAGCTAGAGCTTTCTCGTAGCTCTATCCCTCTTAATCCTAATCCTTAAATACTATTTAAACTCTTCTTCCTTAATTATATATACTAACTTTAAATAGTTAATAAAAGCTATAGCGTTATCCTTATTCTCCTTTAATAAGAGTATTAGTATATTATCTATATAAACGAGTATAATCGTCTTCCTATTAGAGTATATATAGAGATCGTTACTACTTCTATACCCTTTCGATTATAGCTTATCCTTAAGTTCGTTATACTAAATAAGAAGTAACTCTTATAGATTATAAAGAGCTTTATTTAGCTTCGCTATAAGGGCCCGTTAATCTCCTTTCTTAATATAACCTAGTTCGTTATATCCTTTAAGTAATTAGATATAAACTTCCTTATCTCTTAACCGCCCTTTTAGGAAAGCGTTTCCGATATTAATTTATCTTATATTAAGGTCGTTCTTAATTATAAACGCTATTATTATTCTAAATACCTTAGCCGTAAGTATAGCTATATAAATCGCTTCTCTATTATCTAACGTTATATTTCTATATATAACGATTCTAGCTTTATACCTATCTAGTAGACCGTCCTTATTAAATTTATATATAAAGACCTACTTTAGGGGTAGTAATATCCCCTTCGCCCTATTTTTTTCTATCTACTACTATATCCCTCTCTTTAAAAGGTCCCTTAATTCTTTCTTATACGCCTCTATAAATTTATCTTTAAGAGGGTACTTCTTTATATCGTCTTAAATCCTTAAGTACTTTATAAAGTCGTCTTTATATATCTAGTACTATAATTCTATAGCTATTATAAATATATACTATATAGCCTTTATACTTTCTCCTATAATAACTCCTTCCTCCGGCTTATTATCTTATTTATCGTCTTTTAAGTATTCTACTATAAGCGTTAAGAAGGCCGATTATAGCTTCTTTCTTAGCTTACCTTCTATAGGATAAAACCCTATAAATATCTCTATTATTATCCGAGTTCTCTTTTATCGCGCTATTAAGCTTAATATTTTAATATTACCCTTATCTAATTATCTCGTTATTACCTTATAATCTAATAATTAATCTCGTATTTCTATATCCCTTAACTATAAGATAATGTTATTTTTACCCCCGAGATAAATAGGATAGCTAATCAACCTTTTATTAAGTTTACTATAATACCTCCTTATTATTAACTCGGATATTTTATTAAATATTATAGTTTAAGCTAAACTTATATCTTATTAGCTAGGGTTAGTTCTAATATTAAAATATCTTATAGGATTACTAATAATATCTATAATCTTTTTAATAAAGTTTCCGTTATATTATTATCTTTATTTCTCCTCTACTTTTTAATAATGTTAGTTATTACTAGCTATGAAAGTAATAACTACTGCTTGAAAGTAACTATTACTGCCTAACTAGGCTATAGTAAAATGAAATCGATTAAGAACTAAATAACTAAACTAAAAGGTCTAAGATATAAGACTTAAAGGTCTAAGACTTAAAGGAATTTAATTTAAGTATCTAAGACTTAACTAAAAAGTCTAAGACCTAAAGGAATTTAATTTAAAAGTCTAAGACTTAAAGGAATTAAACTAAAACGTTTAAGATTTAAAGGAATCTAATTTAAAAGTCTAAGACTTACTAAGACCTTTATTAAATTATAATTCCTTCTAATATTATTTAATTTAACTTAATTCCTCGGAGGAATAATACTCCGATTATCTTTAATATATTAACCCTATACTTTCCCCTCTAAAGGATTTAGAAATAGAATCTATCGTTAATCAATTCAGATTTATACACACCTATATTCACACTTCCCACTATAACCTTTACAGGTTATAAGCCCGGATAGCACACTTTTTCACTATTTAAAATTCAACCCTTTACCTTTTATTAAGGTTATTACCCTACTAGTATAGTATTCTTTATACTTTACTATTTGCGCCTATTAGAGGAAAAAACCTACTCCTCTAAATCGAAAAATCGAATTTTTAAAATCGAATCTCAAAACTTTCTCTAATTCGTTTAAAAATATAATTTCGAATCTTTTAATTAATTCTCGGCTAACCAATCACATTATAATTCCCTACCTACCCTAATAGTTTAGTATACTTTTTACTCTACTATTTACACTAATCAGACCTACGGAAAGAATTTCTCGTATCGAAATATCGATTTTCGAAAATACATTTTTATAACGAGCCCTAATTCGTTTAAAAACGCAATCTTCACTTTCAACCTTCGATAACTTAACGAGTTTTCGACCTATTAATAAAACGATTTAAAGTATAATTTTAGTCTAAACTCTACTATTAAACTATACTACGAATACCCTCGAAATAATTTACCCTACTACGAAAAACCTCGAAAAATAGCTACCGAATCGAAGATCCTATTCGCTCGCCTTAAGGGCGCCGAAAACTATATTCCCTAGAATATTCGCGCAAAAAGCACCCTTCGTTGCTAAAAGGCCTATTACTATATTCTTCGTAAATTCGAAGAATTAGAGGAAGAAGAAGAGGATATTTCCCTTCTATAGGAACTAGCTGAAATTCGCGAAGCTAAAAAGCCTACCTTCGAAGAAGACTAATCGGCTAAAGATCTTTTAATTTTATTATTAGAAGACGGCCCTCTTTAATAAATTTAATACCTCGAAATAGCCTACGAAATTTAGAAAGAATTAGAACGGCTTTATAACCCTAAAGGGTTTACTTCGACTTTTCTAATCTATAAAGAATTCTTTTCTTTAAGATTCGAAGATATAGATTTAATAGAAGAATTTATTAATAAGTTAAAACGCTTATTAGATGAATTAAAATCGAGAGAAATTTACCTACTAGATAAGTTAATTCTTACCTAGGTTCTCGAGGCCCTTCCAGACGATTACGATAATTTTATTTCGTCTATTATATAAGAATACCGAATAAACCCTAAGGCTTATAATTTAAGCTCTTTAACGTTTACTCTTTTAGACGAATCGAAACGAATTTCCTCTACCTCGAATACGAAAAAGGTTCTTTTTACTAAAAAGTTTAATAAACTTAATTCGAACTTTAAGGTTAATAACTCGAATTCGAAAATCTCGAAAAAGAATGCGTGGAAAAAGCCTAAGGGCAAATATTATAAATACTGCAAATTAGCTACTCACGATACAAAGAATTGCTTTTATTTATTTCCCGAAATAGCGCCTAACGGGTAGGACCCTAAAAGAGACCCTAATAACGCTAATAATCTAGAGCCTAAAAAGGCCCCTAGAATTAACGTTGCCCGCGAAAACCGTGAAAAGAATACGGACGAATTAATAGCCTTTAAAGCTATTAATAAAGAGGAACCTAAATCGATAAAACCCGATTTAATCGATTTAGACGAGATAGATATTAATTTCGATAATATCGATTTTAACGATATCGATTTCGATATGCTCGATAAATATATTCTAAAGGTATTAACTATAACCCAAAATTAAAATCAAAATATAAAAGCTAATAACAGCCTAGGAAACTTAATCGAACGATTGAATTCTAGAAAATCTAGATTAAATCAAAATCAAATTTAGGTATTAACTACTAAATTAACCTTAGAAAATAATAAATATAAGGCTAATTTTATTCTAGATTCTGCAGCAGAAAGGCATATAATATGCGATCGTTCTTACTTTAGTTTATTTACTATTTGTAATAAAAAGGTTTCCTAGGGAGACGCGCAAACGGCTGAAATTAAAGGCTACGGAACTGTTTATTTAAAGTTTACAGATACGAATCAAAGTCTCCTTTTATCGAATTGCTATTACCTCCCAGAAATAGGCCTTAATTTAATTTTACAGGCCTGTTTACCTAGTAACTATAGTAGTTATTTAAATAATAATACTATTATACTACTAAAGGATTTAAAGAAATAGTGTATAGGTAAAAGAATTTAAAATCTTTATTATTTACCTGTTTCTATAGTTAATATAACTTCTAAATTACTCGTTACTAATGTAACTAATAATTTAAATGAATTAGAATTAATTTATAAACGCTTCGGGTATATTAATAATAAAGCGATTAGTAAACTAATTCGTAATACTAAAGGTCTTTAAAACGTTACCTTTAGTAAAGAGAATTTAATTAAAATTCAAAACTGCGAAATTTGCTATAAAGCTAATTTAACGCAAAATATTAATAGGTTTTCAGAAGGCTTTAAGGCATTATAATACCTTGAAAAAATATATAGTGATATTTGTGGGCCTATTAAACCTAATACCTATAATAAATTTAAATATTTTATTACCTTTTTAGACGAAAAGATTAAGTGGCTAGAAATCGAATTACTTAAAACTAAAGACGAAGCTCTAGAAGCCTTTATTCGATTTAAATTAAAAGCCGAGAATTAAGCTAATAATAATAAAACTATTAAACGTTTAGTTAGCGATAATAGTATGGAATATATAAATAAGCGTTTTAAAATTACCTTAGATAAAGGGGGTATAATATATTAAAAATCATCTCCCTATACTAAGGAATAAAACGGTGCTGTAGAGCGAATTAATCGAACCCTATTAAATAAAATAAGGGCTTTATTAATTAACGCTAATTTACCCTATTACCTATGGGGAGAAGCCTTACTAGCAGCTGTTTATATCTATAATCGAACGCCGTATAGTACGTTAAATTTTAAAACGCCCTTTGAATTAAAAAATAAAACCCTTCCTAATATTTCTAATATACGAGTTTTCGGTAGCTTAGTATATTATAAATTAAAAGGACCTTACGAAGGAACTAAATTAAGCCCTAAAGCCGAATTAGGAATTTTAATCGGTTATGGTGAAAATAGCGCAAATTATAAAATTTGGGATATAAAGCGCTCTTCGCCTATTTGGGTTAGGGATTTAAAAATTCTAGAAAATAGCTTTCTAAAGGCTTCGAATAATAATAATAAACCTACTATACCGAGTAAACTAGATCGAGAAGAATATATTGATCTATTCGAAGCTATTAATAGCGATTCTAATTTAAAGGAAACTAATAACGGGCCTTTAAGTAATAACGCTATTAAAGAGGTTAATCTACCCTCTATAATTAATAATAATAATAATAATAACGAAACTATCGACGAAATAGCTACCGAACAGTACCTATTAAATAAAACTATCCCAGATTTTAATAGAAGGCTTATTAAAGTAGCAGATATTGCCTCGAAATTTAATAAAAAATTAAATTCTGTAGAAGAAAGCGAAGTTGACGAACTCGCGAATATATTAGTTACTATAACTAATATAAATAAAGAACCTTCTACTTTTAAATAAGCTATTAATAATCCCGATAAAATCGAATGGTTAAAAAGCATGAAAGCTGAAGTAGATGAATTAGAAAGGCAATCTACGTGGATTTTAGTCGATTTACCTAAAGACCGTAAAGCCCTAGGGGGTAGATAGGTCTATAAATATAAAACAGACGAATCGGGTAATATAATTCGTTATAAATCCCGTTGGGTTGTATAAGGCTTTAATTAGATTTTAGGAATCGATTATTTAGAAACCTTTAGTATAACCTGTAGAAGCGAAACCTATAGAATGACCTTTATAATAGGGTTAAATTTTAAATGGAATTTTATGCAATACGACGTTAAAAACGCTTTCGTACACGCTAAAATAGATTAAGAAATCTATACTATTTAACCTACTGGATTCGAAAAACCTGGCTTAGGAAATAAAGTCTGTAAATTAATTAAAGCCCTTTACGGCTTAAAATAATCTCCACGCCTCTAGTATAAATACCTTAAGAATAGCCTTAGTAAATACGGTTTCGAAGAATTCCCGTACGATTAAGGCTGTTTTATTAATAAAAAGGAGCAAATTATATTGCTTTGCTATGTGGACGATTTAATTATTATAGGCCCTAATTTAGCTATTATCGAGAAATTTACTAAGGAAGCGAATAACGATATGAAATTATAAAATATAGGTTCGCCTAGTAATTTTCTAGGTATAGAAATCGAAATTAATAAAGAAAGGAATATATTAAAAATGTATTAAACTAAATATATAGTTAAATATATAGAACGCTTTAGAAAATAAAACGTTCGTAAATATAATACTCCTGTAATTTCGAATTTAAAACTACAGAAATCTACTAAACAGGCTTCTGTAGAAGAAATACAACTATTTCAACAGTAAATAGGAGCCCTAATTTATTTAGCTATTAAAACTAGGCTAGATATAATATTCGGAGTAAATTTATGCTTTAGATTTATATCTAATCCAAATTAAGAACACTGGAACGCCTTAGATCGAATTTGGGGTTATTTAGTAAATTTTCCTGATTTAGGAATATGCTATAACCTTTCTTTATCGTTTACTAAAGATTTAAATCTAATTGGATTTTCTAACGCTTCCTGGGGCGATAACTTAATAGATCGCACTAGTATAGCCGGATACGTATTTTTCTTAGGGTTAAATAACCCTATTAGCTAGTATAGTAGTACTTAAAAAACCCCTGCTTTAAGCACTGCAGAAGCAGAGTATATGGGCTTAAAAGAAGCCGCTAAAGAATCTACGTATTTAAGCTATATGTTAAATGCCTTTAATAAAGAGTTAAATTTAAATTTAAATTTAACTAAACCTGTAATAATTACAGACTCTGAGGCAGCCTAGAAAATAGCTGAAAACCCAGAATTCTATAAGCGTATAAAGCATATCGATATAATTTATTACTTTGTTCGTAATTTAGTAGCGGAAGGAAAATTAACTTTAACTTACTGCAAAAGTAAGCTTAATGCTGCAGACCCTTTAACTAAAGGCGTCCCTATCGATCAATTTAGTCCTTGGATTAAAACTTTAGGCTTAATTAAAAAGTAGACTTTATTATAATATTTATAGTCTAATTAGCCTAATTTTAGCGTGAAAATTAAAAATATAACTAAAGGTTAAAATTTTTATTGCAGAATCTTGCGAATTAGCACTTCTACTTAAAACTCGATTTGAAAAATTCGTATTTTAATACTCTTAAGCCCTATTAAATATATAGTTAAATATTATTATAGGCCTAAATCTGAAATACTATATATACTCTTTATATATTATATATTAAGTATAACGATTTAATTAAAAATCGAAAATGAATATTTCCTATAAAGTAAGCTATCCTTTAATAAAGTATAGCTTAAGGGGGGCTGTTAGTTATTACTAGCTATGAAAGTAATAACTACTGCTTGAAAGTAACTATTACTGCCTAACTAGGCTATAGTAAAATGAAATCGATTAAGAACTAAATAACTAAACTAAAAGGTCTAAGATATAAGACTTAAAGGTCTAAGATTTAAAGGAATTTAATTTAAGTATCTAAGACTTAACTAAAAAGTCTAAGACCTAAAGGAATTTAATTTAAAAGTCTAAGACTTAAAGGAATTAAACTAAAACGTTTAAGACTTAAAGGAATCTAATTTAAAAGTCTAAGACTTACTAAGACCTTTATTAAATTATAATTCCTTCTAATGTTATTTAATTTAACTTAATTCCTCGGAGGAATAACACTCCGATTATCTTTAATATATTAACCCTATACTTTCCCCTCTAAAGGATTTAGAAATAGAATCTATCGTCAATCAATTCAGATTTACACACACCTACGTTCACACTTCCCACTGCAACCTTTACAAATAAGAGACTTATCGTTCTTATCTCTATAGATTAAATCTAGCGATTTAATTAAATCTCGAGAGTAATCTACTATAATATCCTCTTACGCGTTCTTTATAAGTTTTATAGCTTATATTATAGCCTCTAGCTATATAACGGAGATAATTAATCCCTTATTATATAAATTATAAAATCTCGTCTCGTTAAAGTAAATATCTCGGCTTACTATTACCCTCCCTATTTCTAATACCTATATCCGGAAAAAATTAAATATTTTATATCCTATAAAGTAGCTTAGATAAGCTCTATCTAATACCTTATAATTAAAATCCTTCGGACGCGCTTTATATTTAAGGATAAATATATATACTGTATAGTTATATATATATATAAATATCTAGTTAAGCTTAACCTTTATATCTATAAGGTTATCCTAATTCGAAGCTTAAAATTACCGGAAGTATAAGTTTAACTATCGAGATATCCTCTTATATAATAACTACTAGTCTTATAATTAGCTAAGCGTAATATTATATAAATAAGCTAAGGCTTATATTACTTCTAGTTAAATCTCTTAAGGGAAGTTCCCTTTTATAGCCCTTTCCTTCGCGTTAATTATATTTCTAATTCTTTTAGCTCCCTTTAAAGATTCGTATATATAAGGTAAAGATTTCTCGATATCGATTCCTTATTCTTTATAATACGTTTAGAAGAAAGAGTCCTTTTAATTATCCCTATTTAAAAGTATACGTTCTCTATCTATTAAGATCTTATATATATAGAGATTAAAGTATCTTATAATCCTCGCCTCGAAATTAATTATTAAGTCGAGAACTTCGGGCTTTATAGTAATAGTCTATATAAATATATACCCGGTATACTTATCTTTAATAATTAAAGTATACCTTTTTCTATTATAAGCGACTAGGTATATAAAGAGATCGAGGTAAATCCTTTAGAAAGGTTACTATATACCTCTCTCTCTTTATCGCTTAAAGATAACCGCTATAGCTTTCCTATAGCTATAGCCGTTATATTTAACTATTCTTAACCCTTAATTCGTACGCTATATACGTTTTTAACTAGCTTCTCTAATACCTTTTCTCCTATATACCCTAATTATAAGTATTAAAAACCGATATTATTATACTATAATAATCTCTAATATAATAGCTTTATACGTTTCCTCTTTATCGCCTTCGCAGGCGTTATATACTACGGGTTAAGGATAGAGAAATAATAATTATATAATAGTATTAATAAAGAGTAATAAGAATTAACTAGCTTATATTTAAAGATTAAGAGCTAGTATATTTCCTTTAACTTATATATAACTAATAAGGCCTTCTTTATATCTAGCTCTTATTTAAGTATATTATCTTATCCGTTTACTTAGTAACCGAGCTTCTTTATCTTCGCTATAGAAATAATATTAATATAGAAGTTAAGGATATAATATATATTATTTAAAATTAGATCTCTTATACTTAGCCCTTCTAGCCCTACTAGAACGTTCCTTATATATCTTCTCCTTTTTCCTTTTATTATAATTATAGAATCCCCGATTAAGATATTCTTCTTTTACTAATTCGGAACGTATATACCCGGCTTAATAAGGTTTATCGAGTTAATAATATTAATTATTAAGTAATTATCGAAGATAATAAAATCTCTTAATAAATATAGCTTTATTATAATAAAGCTTACTACTACTACTATTATCTTATATAAACTAAATAAGAGGATATAATTACTAATAAGTTCGTCTCCGTTTAATTCGTCGAACGAATAATCTACTTTAATAACTATATTATTTATATCCTTTAGCTAGTTAATTACCTTCTAGCCCTAGCTTTAGCTTTAGCTTTAGCTCCCTTAACCCGCTCGCTACTATTCTATATACTTCTTAATCTCCGTAACTATCTTCTTAAACTATATCTTCTTTATCCCTTCCTCTACTTTATCTAGGAAGAATTACTTCGGATCTAACTTACTTAATATATTATAGCCTATAACGGCTACCTAAGCTACCGAATACTCTATATATACTTAAGTATATCTATTCCCGCCGTTATAGATATACTTCTTTAATATCTTCGCCTTATCTTTATTATCCTCGATTACTATAAAGATACTAAGCTTTAGCCGTACCCTTATCGTACTCTTAATACCGACCCTATAAACTTCGGCTATCTATAAGCGCTTATACTCTTATAAAGTAAACTCTTATTTTCGATTAAAAAGGGCTACTTCCGCGATAAATATATACTTCGTATCTAACTATCTCGGGGTTTAAACGCCCGTTACTTTAATAAAATTAATAATACTTAAGGGCTTTTTTAGATCTAAGATATTCTATATAGCTCCTTATAATCTCGCTATCTCCTATTTTCCGTACTACGCGATAAGGTTTAAGCTATTCGAGACTCTTTAAAGGATAATCTAATAATCGAGCTATACCTTCGTTACTTATTAGAGAGAGCTTTACCCGAGTATTATATATAATACCCTTAATTTCCCTTTAACTATATCGACTAGTTTAATAGAATAATATTAATCTAGGCTAATTATATAGTATAGATAATCTATTATAGTTTTTAAGCCGGTATCTATCTCCCTCTATATCCCGAGTTTCTATCTATATTCTTCTTTATAATCGTAAAAAGCTAGTTCCTATTCCTAATCTAAGATTATAACCGGCTTCTAACCTTTCGCTAAATCCTTATTTAAGAAGTTAATAAAAATAGCTTTTATAGGGAGGTTTAAGCGTTCTAGGAAGTCTTTATTATCGTTAGGGTTAACGAATTCCTTAATACGATATTCGCGAGCTAGTTCGAGGATATCGAAGAATTACGAGGGCTAATCGTCTAGGCTATTAAGCCTTTTAGCCGTAGCCGTATTAGTATTCACGACTATCGCTATAGGAAGGGAGGTTATATATAAAGGGGGGAGTATTCGTATAGCTTTAGGGTAAAGGTAAATAGCAATTCCGGGCTTATAACTATTACGAACAGGCCCCCTTAGGGTAGGTTAGGTTAATTAATAGTTATCTAATATTTCTATCTCGAGGAAGTACGAAAACTCTGCACTATATACTTAATTTACAGTAGGGAGAGCACGTGCCTTATATCTTATTTGCTTGCCGTCACATCTTGCCTATTTAAGCCTAGTGGTTTCTAACACTATTCTCTAAGCTTTTAAAGCTATTAATAACCTTTAATAATTAGTAACTTTCTTCCGCTAATAATTCCGATCTATTAATAGAGAAAGCTACCCTCTTACCCTTATTCCTAATTAGCTATAATTAATTAGCTCCTTAACTAAGCTTTATAAGGGTATCGTCTTCCTATAGAAATAATATTATAATCCGTTCCTATATATTTAGTTTATTAGTCTATTTTTCTAGCCTCTCTTAATATTTAGCCTCCTTTTTAGCCTTATTTTTATTAAAATATTAAGCCTTAATCTTTTATATTTAATAGATTTAATAGAATCTTAAGGTATAATCGAATAATAATCTAACTAAAATGTATTACTCCGGGTAATAATTATTATCGTATTAGAATACTATATAAGTATTTATCGATTTATCTATTAAATAGATATATATATTATTAAAATATCCGGGGTTATAAGTACTTTTTATTAATCTTCCTTTATATTATTAGGGGAAGAAGTTATATAATATCTTATCTATATAATAGTATATATAGAAATTATAGATATATAATACCTATACTATATAGTATAAATAGTCCTTATATCTAGGGGAGAGGTATATAATATCCTAAGGATCTTAAATTAAAGGGTAGTTCTTAATTTCTATAATAAGTATCCCTATAATAGTAAACTTCTAATCGCTACTTTCGTATAGCGTTAAAGCTGCTACCTTTTTAAAGTATATTATAGGATCGTAGTAAGGAAATTATAAAATTATATTATAAATCTATAATTTAAAGATAGTTTCCTCTTTTCCCTTAAGTACTTTTTCTCCTATACTCCTTATTTCTTTTAATTTTTTAATAAAAAAAGCGAATTATGATTATATTTCCTGAAGTTATAATTCGGTATCCTCTTTAATATTATCCTTAATCTATTAATTAAGATTTTCTATTTAATAGCTAAAGCTTTCCGAGGTAATATCTTCCTATGCTTTAGATCCCTCCGATATTTCTAGGATATCTTATTATAAGAGGTATATCTATCCGAAAAACTCTTCCGTTAACTCCTTAGTTTCTATTTAAATCTCCGGGATAGTTTCTCTTTAATATATTTCTAGTATTTATTTATAATTAAAAGAGTTATTATTATTATAAGCTCGTATAAAATAATCCGTATTTAAATAATTTAAATCGCTACTTCCTATAATTATATTATAAAGTAATCCCTTATATCTTATAAATATAATTCGCTTAATTATCCCGGTATTTCTTTTATTTTCCGGGATAAATCTCTAATTGCCCTATTTCTTACTTTAATAATCCCTAGTAAAATACCCGAGTTTCTTATAATTAAAATACTTAACTTTTTTACTATTATATTATATTATATCTAGTTCTATTCGTTTAGTATAATATTTATAGGCTATCGATTAATACTAAGTTTTATAATTATTATATTAATACTTCTTACCGGTATTAGAAATATATTATCTATAAAGGGGTTTATTAGTACCCTTTATCCCTCGTTTTTAGAGCTATTATTTATATATTCGATTATCGATTTTAACTAGTATCTTTATAAATTCTATAAAATTATCTAATTAGTTTATTTTTACGAGTTTATCCTTAACGCTATCCTTAAAGCTATTATAGAATTATATTATTAATAGCTTATTATCCTATCTTAGCTTAGCTACGAGCTATCGGAATTTTAAGAGGTAAGCGGAGGCTAAGGTATATTACTTATATTTAGAAAGGTCCTTTTCCGCTTATTATTCTTCCTTTAATTCGCCGAATACTCCCTTAAGTTTATCTTCGAAGTTTCTATATAAGTCGAATATATTTTTAATCCTATTATCCTATTCCTTATATAGGTTTTCTAAGTAGTTATATAGGGTAGGTTTAAAGTAAGCTAATACTTTACTTTTAAATTAATTAGTAATAAATCGAACCTTATCTCCTTTAATAATAAACTAGTTATTATAATATCGGAGATAAGCGTAGTAAGTAGTTAAGAATCTTTATAAAGTTCCCTTACTACTATTAAACGCTTTAAATTATTTAAGCTTAACCTTTTCTTTAAAGGTATCTCTTCTTCTTTCGTTAATTTAAGCTAAATCGTTATACTTACTCTAAAGGTTTTTAATAAGTTCTAAGGCTTTTATAAGCTATTACTCTATAATCCTCGGGGTATTAGTAAGAGCTATAATAAAGTATTAAATATTATATAGAGGTATATATTAAAACTGTTTAAATAAGAGTTATTAAAATATAATAATTATAATAATAACCTTTATAGAATACCTTATAGTAATTATAGGGTTAATATTATTAGAGAGTATATATATATAGTTCTATATAATACTATTTCGCTTATAAGCGATTAAAAGGAAATAATTCTTATTATAAGAATAATATTTAGATTAATAATTAAAGAGTAATTATAAAATATTATTTAAATAATAATAACTATATCCTTTATATTTAGCTCTTTAGTTAAGCGATATATTAGATATATAATATCCTATATATCCAGTCTATCGATATATTAGATATATAATATCCTATATATCCAGTCTATCGATATATTAGATATATAATATCTAATATATCTAGTAACCTTAACCCTAATCCTAAGTTATCTTACTAACCAGAGGGTTCTATATTCTAATACTATTAGCTCGGTACTTAGGTATCCTATAAGTCCTTTTAACGTTACCTAGTTAGGTACCCTTAACGCCCTTCCGTCTAGATTATAATAAATATTTATATATAAGAGTTAGGATTTAAGAGTAATTAGCTCTAATAATTAATAATATTATTAACCCGTTAAATAGCTAGAAGGTTTAACCTCCTATCCCTTATATTTAAGCATAACTCTAAGTATATTAACCTAAGAATAAAGTTTCCCCTAATCTTAAAAATAAATAACTTCGCTACTTTTCGAAGGAGTAATAAATCCCTTTTTAACTAATTAGCTTATTAAGCTAGCGGAGTACTTATAATAGCTACTTTTAATTATTATTCTAAAGTATTTAATAAGATTAGTAGCTTATACTAGCGAGAAGGTTTAGCTCTCCCTTTAATAGAAGAGAATATCGCGATAGGTAATCTTTCCTTAAGAGATAATAATTAAAATAACTTTTATTTACTCGGAAGTAAGGGCTTATTTAAAAGGAGTATTATTTAGTTAATTGCGCGATCTATAAATAGTAATATTCTTAAAGCCCGAAGGCTAGTTAACCCTAAACTTAGATTACTTATCTATAGCCGGGATACTACCTTTTAAGAAATACTAAATATTATCGGGTTTCATTAGAATTAACCTTAAATTATATCGACCCGGTAGCTCCAGGATCGCTAAATAACTAACTTAAAAGTTCTAATTACCCTAGGCTTTCCGCTCTAAGATATAAAGGGAAATAGATAAATTATTATTATTAATATAGTATTCTTCCTTACTTACTCTATTAACTAGAAGGGATTTAAATATATTAAAGAATAAGAGATCTACGAAAAGGGTTAAGCGGTAATTAATCGCTATAATACTTAGCTACCGAACTATAGAGGATAAAGGATAAAAGAGGTGATTTATATTAATTTTTATAATAGATTTAATTATATTTCTTTTTTTAATTTTATTTTACTTTAATTACTATAAAATCTTCCTAGATAAATATATTAGATAGTAATAAAGGGCTTTCTTTCTTAGAGGAGGAATAATATAGTAGTTAGGGTTACTACTTAAGCCCTTATTATTATACTTATAGCTGCTATAAGAATAAGCCCTCTTAGCTTATTTTAACTAAAAATAAAAATTATAAATATTTTCCCTATACTTTAATTAGATTTAATTTTATATCCGTTATACGCTCCGTTACTTTAAACGATTTATTATAATACTTAAAGAGATATAATACTACTTCTATTATTTATATATTATATATAGCTCTACTGGAAGCAAGAAGGTGCTCTTACTCTTAGTTAGTAGTATAAGCGTAGCGAGAACGCGTATAAGATATATATAAAACGAGATTATAGTAGTTCGAAATATAAAGTATAAGAGACGCTCTTACGCTAAGTAATAATAGCGCGGACTTAGAAAGGTTCTTCATTATTATAATATAGAAATATAACAGTTTAATAAGCTCCGGAAGGGAGGCCTAAAGAGAAAAAGACCTAGGTTATAAGCTAAGGGGATACTAAGTATACGCTATATCCTATTATTATATATAGAGCTTATATTATAGACCTTTTAATATACTTCAGAATAATAAACCTTTTAATCCTTTTCTAGAATATTAGAGAAAGTAGGGAAAATATAATACTAGCGCTAAATAAGTACCTAGAATCTAATATTATCGCAATATAGGAACTATAAGTAAGTTTAAATAATAAAATAATTTTATACCTAGTATTTTTAAAATATAAACCGATTTATATATATAATAAAAGAATAATACTCTTCGTTAATAAGCGCTTCGATTAAACTAAGTAGAAAGGCTAATTAGAATATAAGTAGAGTATAATTATATTTTAAAATAACGAAAATCTTATTATAATATAATTAATATATACTAAACTATATATAAGTATATATAAGTAAAGTATTATAGTCTAAAGGAGAGGGTATTAAGGGTACTTAACTAGGTAATATTAAAAAGATTAACGGGATACTTAAGTACTAAGCTAATAGCACTAGCGTGCAGAACCCTTTAGTTAGTAAGATAACTTAGGGTTAAGGTTAAGGTTACTATATATATTAGATATTATATATCTAATATATTTATAAAGGTTATAGTAGGAAGTATAAATATAAGTATATATAAATCTAAATTAATTAATACTAGATTTTATTTCTAAATCCTTTAAAGGGGTAAGTATAGGGTTAATATATATTAAAGATAATCGGAGTATAAATCCTCCGAGGAATTAAGTTAAATTAGATAATATTAGAAGGAATTATAATTTAATAAGGGTTTTAATAAGTCTTAAACTTTTAAATTAAATTCCTTTAAGTTTTAAATACTTAATTCTTATATCTTAGACCTTTTAGTTTAGTTATTTAATCCTTAATTATATTTATTTTACTATAGCCTAGTTAAGCAGTAATAGTTACTTTTAAGTAGTAGTTATTCTGTTAGAAACTACTAGGCTTAAATAGGCAAAATATAACTGTAAGCAACTAAGATATAAGGTATATACTCTCCCTACTATAAATTAGGTATATAATATAGAGTTTTTATACTTCCTCGAGATAGAAATATTAGATAATTATTAATTAACTTAACCTACCCTAAAAGGGTTTATTTATAATAATTATAAGCCCGGAATTACTATTTACCTTTACCCTAAAGCTATATAAATACATCCCCTTTATATATAACCTCCCTTCCTATAATAATAGTTATAAATATTAATACAGTTATAGCTAAAAAGCTTAATAACCTAGACGATTAGCCCTTATAGTTCTTCGATATCTTTAAATTAGCTTACGAGTATCGTATTAAGGAATTCGTTAATCTTAACGATAATAAAGATTTCCTAGAACGCTTAAACTTCCCTATAAAAGCTATTTTTATCTATTTCTTAAATAAAAACCTAGTAAAAGGTTAAAAGCTAATTATAATCTTAAACTAAGAATAGGAACTAGCTTTCTATAATTATAAAGAAAAATATAAATAGAAACTTAGGATATAAAGAGAGATAAACGCTAGTTTAAAAACTATAATAGATTATCTATACTATATAATTAGCTTAGATTAGTATTACTCTATTAGATTAATTAATATAGTTAAAAGGAAACTAAGGGTATTATATATAATACTCGGGTAAAGCTCTCTCTAATAAATAATAAAAGTATAGCTCGATTACTAGATTATCCTTTAAAGAGCCTCGAGTAACTTAAACCCTATTATATAGTATAGAAAATAGGAGATAGCGAGATTATAAAGAGCTATATAGAATATCTTAAACTTAAAGGAGCCTCTAAGTATTATTAACTTTATTAAGGTAACGGGCGTTTAGATCCCGAGATAGTTAAACGCGAAATACGCGTTTATTATAGAAGTAGCTCTCCTTAATCGAAAGTAAGAGTTTACTCTATAAGAGTATAAGCGCTTATAGATAGCCGAAGTTTATAAAGTTAATATTAAGAATATAATAAGGATATAGCCGAAGCTTAATATCTTTATAGCGATTAAAGATAATAAGGATAAGATAAAGATACCGAAGAAATATATCTATAATAATAAGAATAAATATATTTAAGTATATATAGAGTATTTAGTAGCTTAAGTAACTATTATAAGCTATAACGTATTAGGGAAGCTAGATCCGAAGTAGTTCTTCTTAAATAGAGTAAAAGAAGGGATAAAAAAGATATAGTTTAAGAAGATAATTACGGAGATTAAGAAGTATATAGAATAGTAGCGAGTAAGTTAAAGGAGCTAAAGCTAAAGCTAAAGCTAGAGCTAGAAAATAATTAGCTAGCTAAAAAATATAAATAATATAGTTATTAATATAGATTATTCGTTTAACGAATTAGATAGAAACGAACTTATTAATAATTATATCCTCCTACCTAGTTAATATAAGATAATAATAATAATAATAAGCTTTACTATAATAAAGCTATATTTATTAGAAAACTCTATTATCTTCGATAACTACGTAATAATTAATATTATTAATTTAATAAACTTTACTAAACCGGGTATATATATTCCGAACTAGTAAAAGAAGAATATCCTAATTAGGGATTCTATAATTATAATAAAAGGAAAAGGGAGAAGATATATAAAGAACGTTCTAATAAAGCTAAAAGGGCTAGGTATAAGAAATCTAATTTTAAATAATATATATTATATCCTTAACTTTTATACTAATATTATTTCTATAGCGAAGATAAAGAAGCTTAGCTATTAAATAAATAGATAAGATAATATATTTAAATAAGGGCTAGATATAAAGAAGGCTTTATTAGTTATATATAAGTTAAAATAAATATATTAGCTCCTAATCTTTAAATATAAGCTAATCGGTTCTCGTTACTCTTTATAAGTACTATTATATAATTATTATTTCTCTATCTTTAACCTATAGTATATAACGCTTACGAAAGTAATAAAGAGGAAATATATAAAGCTATTATATTAAAGATTATTATAATATAACGATATTAATCTTTAATACCTATAATTAGAGTATATAGAAGAAAAAGTATTAAAGAAGCTAGTTAAAAATATATATAGCGTGCGGATTAAGGGGTTAAGAATAGTTAAATATAATAGCTATAACTATAAGAAAGCTATAGCGGTTATCTCTAAGCGATAAAGAGAGAGAGGTATATAATAACCTTTCTAGAAGATTTACTTTAATCTCTTTATATACTTAATCGCTTATAATAGAAAGAAGTATACTCTAATTATTAAAGATAAGTATATTAAGTATATATTTATATAAGCTATTATTATAAAGCCCGAAGTTCTTAATTTAATAATTAACTTCGAGGCGAGGATTATAAGATACTTTAATCTTTATATATATAAGATCTTAATAGATAGAGAATATACGCTTTTAAATAAGGATAATTAAAAGAACTCTTTCTTCTAGATATATTATAAAGAATAAAGAATCGATATCGAGAAATCTTTACTTTATATATACGAATCCTTAAGGGGGGCTAAAAGAATTAGGGGTATAATTAATACGAAAGAAAGGGCTATAAGAAGGAATTTCCCTTAAGAAATTTAGCTAAAAGTAATATAAGCTTTAGCTTATTTATATAATATTATATTTAATTAATTATAAGATTAATAATTATTATATAAAAGGATATCTTAATAATTAAACTTATATTTCTAATAATTTCGGGCTTTAAATTAAGATAACTTTATAAATATAGAGGTTAAGCTTAACTAGATTTATATATATATATATATAGCTATACTATATATATACTTATCCCCGAATATAAGGCGTGTCCGAAAGATTTTAATTATAAGGTATTAAATAAAGCTTATCTAAGCTATCTTATAAGATATAAAGTATTTAATTTCTTCCGGATTTATATAAGTACCGGAAATAAAGAGAGTAATAATAAGCTAAAATATTTACTTTAACGAGACGAGATTTTATAACCTATATAATAAGGGATTAGCTATCTCTATTATATAGCTAGAGGTTATAATATAAACTATAGAACTTATAAGGAATATATAAGAGGATACTATAATAAATTACTTTCGAGATTTAATTAAATTATTAGATTTAATCTATAGAGATAAGAACGATAAGTCTCCTATTAGGGGGTAGAGGAGAAATAAAGATAATAATATAATAGAAACTTTATCGAAGAGATTATAAATACTACTAATAATCCCGTAAGATATTTTAATACCGGAATTAACTCTAGCTAATAAGATATAAGTTTAGCTTAAACTATAATATTTAATAGGATATCCGAGTTAATAATAAAGAAGTATTATAAAAAACTTAATAAAAAGTCGATTAATTATCCTATTTATCTTAGGGGTAAACGAGATTATCCTATAATTAAGGGATATAGAAATATAAGACTAATTATTAGATTATAAGGTAATAATAAGATAGTTAGATAAAGGTAATACTAAGATATTAAGCTTAATAACGCGATAAAAGAGAACTTAGATAATAATAGAGATATCTATAGGGTTTTATCTTATAGAAAGCAGAATAAAAAAGGAGTTATAGTTAGCCTTTTTAATACTTATTATAAAATACTTAGAAAATAAGTAAGAAGAAATAAATAATAAGCCGAAGGAAGGAGTTATTATAGGAGAAGGTATAAAAGCTATATAGTATATATTTATAACGGCTATAGAATTATAGTATTAGATATATAGAGATAACCTTACGAAGTATTTAAGGATTTAAAACGATATAAAGAAATACCCTTTTAAAAATAAATTTATAAAAGTATATAAGAAAGAATTAGGAGACTTCTTAAAGAGAGGGATATAGTAGTAGATAGAAAGAGATAAGGCGAAGGGGATATTACTACCTTTAAAGTAAGTCTTTATATATAAATTTAATAAGGATAATCTATCAGATAAATATAAAGCTAGAATCGTTATATATAGAAATATAGCGTTAGATAATAGAGAAATAATTTATATAGCTATACTTATAGCTAAAATATTTAGAATAGTAATAGCGTTTATAGCTAAGAATAACTTTAATATAAGATAAATTAATATCGGAAATACTTTCTTAAAAGGGTAGCTAGGAGATAAGGAAGTTTATATTTAATTATTTAAAGGATATAACGAACTAAGCTATATTAAAAAGGGAGATTAACGGGCCCTTATAGCGAAGCTAAATAAGGCTCTCTATAATCTATAAGAATTACCTCTTATCTAGTATAACGAACTCGGAGATAAGCTATAATCGAAAGGATATAAAAGTAGTAACGATCCCTATATATATTCTAATAAGAAGATAATTATACTTATTTATATAGATAATATATTAATACTTTTACTAAAGGAGAATAAGGATAATATTATAGCCTTTATTAATTATTTAAAGTTAATATATACGATTAAAGAAGAAGAGTTTAAATAATACTTAAGGATTAAGATTAAAAGGGATAAAGTTCTAAGAAAGCTCTAGCTATATTAAGACGCTTATATCGAGAAGATTATAATTAAGTTTAAAGAGAATAGAGGTATTATACTAGTACTCTTTATCCTAATAATAGATATACTAAGGAGATAAGATAAGGTATTATTAAGAGAAATTAAAGTATATTAAGAAAGAGTTAATTCGATTCTTTATATAGCTATTACTATTAAAGCAGATATTACGAAAATAGCGTATATATTATTAAGATTCTTTATTAACCCTTCGGATTAATACTTAAAAGTAGTTAACTAATATATATAATATTTATATTATATAAAGTTCCTCTCGATAAAGTATAATAGTAATATTAAAGATATCGTTATCGCTAATAATATATCCTTTATAAATAATAAAAAGATAAAGAGATTATTTTAAGGGTATATTATAATAATATATAAAGGATTAATCCTTTAGAAAGCGAGTTTATAGGATATTATTATAATATTTATATAGAAGTAAAACTATTAAGTTTAGAGAAGATTATAAAAGAAGTATATCCTTTATAACGTATACTTAAAAGTATTAAGTATAGTTTAAATAAGCCCTTCTAAGTATATTATAATAACCTATAGATAATAGGATTAATAGTTAAGGAATATACGTATATTTTTATAAGGCTATATTATATTAATATCTAGAATATATAATTAAAGTAGGAATTCTAAAAGGGAATCTTTTAATTAGAGTACTTACTAATAGAGAAAATACTAATAAATAGCTTTATAAAGCTCCTCTCGAAGCTAAAGTTCGAGAGATTTATTACGCTATTATATTTAGTTAATCGTACTCGAAAGGAAAAGAAGTAAACTAGAAGGTAAAATAATAAAAAGCGATATAGAATTAAAGCTAATTATTTATAATATATAATTTTATTTATATAAATAAAAAGAGTGTTAGTTATTACTAGCTATGAAAGTAATAACTACTGCTTGAAAGTAACTATTACTGCCTAACTAGGCTATAGTAAAATGAAATCGATTAAGAACTAAATAACTAAACTAAAAGGTCTAAGATATAAGACTTAAAGGTCTAAGACTTAAAGGAATTTAATTTAAGTATCTAAGACTTAACTAAAAAGTCTAAGACCTAAAGGAATTTAATTTAAAAGTCTAAGACTTAAAGGAATTAAACTAAAACGTTTAAGACTTAAAGGAATCTAATTTAAAAGTCTAAGACTTACTAAGACCTTTATTAAATTATAATTCCTTCTAATATTATTTAATTTAACTTAATTCCTCGGAGGAATAATACTCCGATTATCTTTAATATATTAACCCTATACTTTCCCCTCTAAAGGATTTAGAAATAGAATCTATCGTTAATCAATTCAGATTTACACACACCTACGTTCACACTTCCCACTATAACCTTTACAGGTTATAAGCCCGGATAGCACACTTTTTCACTATTTAAAATTCAACCCTTTACCTTTTATTAAGGTTATTACCCTACTAGTATAGTATTCTTTATACTTTACTATTTGCGCCTATTAGAGGAAAAAACCTACTCCTCTAAATCGAAAAATCGAATTTTCAAAATCGAATCTCAAAACTTTCTCTAATTCGTTTAAAAACACAATTTCGAATCTTTTAATTAATTCTCGGCCAACTAATCACATTACAATTCCCTACCTACCCTAATAGTTTAATATACTTTTTACTCTACTATTTACACTAATCAGACCTACGGAAAGAATTTCTCGTATCGAAATATCGATTTTCGAAAATACATTTTCATAACGAGCCCTAATTCGTTCAAAAACGCAATCTTCACTTTCAACCTTCGATAACTTAACGAGTTTTCGACCTATCAATAAAACGATTTAAAGTATAATTTTAGTCTAAACTCTACTATTAAACTATACTACGAATACCCTCGAAATAATTTACCCTACTACGAAAAACCTCGAAAAATAGCTACCGAATCGAAGATCCTATTCGCTCGCCTTAAGGGCGCCGAAAACTATATTCCCTGGAATATTCGCGCAAAAAGCACCCTTCGTCGCTAAAAGGCCTATCACTGTATTCTTCGTAAATTCGAAGAATTAGAGGAAGAAGAAGAGGATATTTCCCTTCTACAGGAACTAGCCGAAATTCGCGAAGCTAAAAAGCCTACCTTCGAAGAAGACTAATCGGCTAAAGATCTTTTAATTTTATTATTAGAAGACGGCCCTCTTTAACAAATTCAACACCTCGAAATAGCCTACGAAATTTGGAAAGAATTAGAACGGCTTTATAACCCTAAAGGGTTTACTTCGACTTTTCTAATCTATAAAGAATTCTTTTCTTTAAGATTCGAAGATATAGATTCAATAGAAGAATTTATTAATAAGTTAAAACGCTTATTAGATAAATTAAAATCGAGAGAAATTCACCTACCAGATAAGTTAATTCTTACCTGGGTTCTCGAGGCCCTTCTAGACGATTACGATAATTTTATTTCGTTTATTATATAAGAATGCCGAATAAACCCTAAGGCTTATAATTTAAGCTCTTTAACGTCTACTCTTTTAGACGAATCGAAACGAATTTCCTCTACCTCGAATACGAAAAAGGTTCTTTTTACTAAAAAGTTTAATAAACCTAATTCGAACTTTAAGGTTAATAACTCGAATTCGAAAATCTCGAAAAAGAATACGTGGAAAAAGCCTAAGGGCAAATATTGCAAACACTGCAAATTAGCTACTCACGATACAAAGAATTACTTTTATTTATTTCCCGAAACAGCGCCTAACGGGTAGGACCCTAAAAGAGACCCTAATAACGCTAATAATCTAGAGCCTAAAAAGGCCCCTAGAATTAACATTGCCCGCGAAAACCGTGAAAAGAATACGGACGAATTAATAGCCTTTAAAGCTATTAATAAAGAGGAACCTAAATCGATAAAACCCGATTTAATCGATTTAGACGAGATGGATATTGATTTCGATAATATCGATTTTAACGATATCGATTTCGATATGCTCGATAAATATATTCCAAAGGTATTAACTATAACCCAAAATCAAAATTAAAATATAAAAGCTAATAACAGCCTAGGAAACTTAATCGAACGATTGAATTCTAGAAAATCTGGATTAAATCAAAATCAAATTCAGGTATTAACTACTAAATTAACCTTAGAAAATAATAAATATAAGGCTAATTTTATTCTAGATTCTGCAGCAGAAAGGTATATAATATGCGATCGTTCTTACTTTAGTTTATTTACTATTTGTAATAAAAAGGTTTCCTGGGGAGACGCGCAAACGGCTGAAATTAAAGGCTACGGAACTGTTTATTTAAAGTTTATAGATACGAATCAAAGTCTCCTTTTATCGAATTGCTATTACCTCCCAGAAATAGGCCTTAATTTAATTTTACAGGCCTGTTTACCTAGTAACTATAGTAGTTATTTAAATAATAATACTATTATACTACTAAAGGATTTAAAGAAATAGTGTATAGGTAAAAGAATTTAAAATCTTTATTATTTACCTGTTTCTATAGTTAATATAACTTCTAAATTACTCGTTACTAATGTAACTAATAATTTAAATGAATTAGAATTAATTTATAAACGCTTCGGGTATATTAATAATAAAGCGATTAGTAAACTAATTCGTAATACTAAAGGTCTTCAAAACGTTACCTTTAGTAAAGAGAATTTAATTAAAATTCAAAATTGCGAAATTTGCTATAAAGCTAATTTAACGCAAAATATTAATAGGTTTTCAGAAGGCTTTAAGGCATCACAATACCTTGAAAAAATACATAGTGATATTTGTGGGCCTATTAAACCTAATACCTATAATAAATTTAAATATTTTATTACCTTCTTAGACGAAAAGACTAAGTGGCTAGAAATCGAATTACTTAAAACTAAAGACGAAGCTCTAGAAGCCTTTATTCGATTTAAATTAAAAGCCGAGAATCAAGCTAATAATAATAAAACTATTAAACGTTTAGTTAGCGATAATAGTATAGAATATATAAATAAGCGTTTTAAAATTACCTTAGATAAAGGGGGTATAATACATTAAAAATCATCTCCCTATACCAAGGAATAAAACGGTGCTGCAGAGCGAATTAATCGAACCCTATTAAATAAAATAAGGGCTTTATTAATTAACGCTAATTTACCCTATTACCTATAGGGAGAAGCCTTACTAGCAGCTGTTTATATCTATAATCGAACGCCGCATAGTACGTTAAATTTTAAAACGCCCTTTAAATTAAAAAATAAAACCCTTCTTAATATTTCTAATATACGAGTTTTCGGTAGCTTAGTATATTATAAATTAAAAGGACCTCACGAAGGAACTAAATTAAGCCCTAAAGCCGAATTAGGAATTTTAATCGGTTACGGTGAAAATAGCGCAAATTATAAAATTTGGGATATAAAGCGCTCTTCGCCTATTTGGGTTAGGGATTTAAAAATTCTAGAAAACAGCTTTCTAAAGGCTTCGAATAATAATAATAAACCTACTATACCGAGTAAACTAGATCGAGAAGAATATATTGATCTATTCGAAGCTATTAATAGCGATTCTAATTTAAAGGAAACTAATAACGGGCCTTTAAGTAATAACGCTATTAAAGAGGTTAATCCACCCTCTATAATTAATAATAATAATAATAATAACGAAACTATCGACGAAATAGCTACCGAACAGCACCTATTAAATAAAACTATCCTAGATTTTAATAGAAGGCTTATTAAAGTAGCAGATATTACCTCGAAATTTAATAAAAAATTAAATTCTGCAGAAGAAAGCGAAGTTAACGAACTCGCGAATATATTAGTTACTATAACTAATATAAATAAAGAACCTTCTACTTTTAAACAAGCTATTAATAATCCCGATAAAATCGAATAGTTAAAAAGCATGAAAGCTAAAGTAGATAAATTAGAAAGGCAATCTACGTGGATTTTAGTCGATTTACCTAAAGACTATAAAGCCCTAGGGGGTAGATAGGTCTATAAATATAAAACAGACGAATCGGGTAATATAATTCGTTATAAATCCCGTTAGGTTATACAAGGCTTTAATCAGATTTTAGGAATCGATTATTTAGAAACCTTTAGTACAACCTATAGAAGCGAAACCTATAGAATAACCTTTATAATAGGGTTAAATTTTAAATGGAATTTTATGCAATACGACGTTAAAAACGCTTTCGTACACGCTAAAATAGATCAAGAAATCTATACTATTTAACCTACTGGATTCGAAAAACCTAGCTTAGGAAATAAAGTCTGTAAATTAATTAAAGCCCTTTACGGCTTAAAACAATCTCCACGCCTCTAGTATAAATACCTTAAGAATAGCCTTAGTAAATACGGTTTCGAAGAATTCCCGTACGATCAAGGCTGTTTTATTAATAAAAAGGAGCAAATTATATTGCTTTGCTACGTAGACGATTTAATTATTATAGGCCCTAATTTAGCTATTATCGAGAAATTTGCTAAGGAAGCGAATAACGATATGAAATTACAAAATATAGGTTCGCTTAGTAATTTTCTAGGTATAGAAATCGAAATTAATAAAGAAAGGAATATATTAAAAATGCATTAAACTAAATATACAGTTAAATATATAGAACGCTTTAGAAAATAAAACGTTCGTAAATATAATACTCCTGTAATTTCGAATTTAAAACTACAGAAATCTACTAAACAGGCTTCTGTAGAAGAAATACAACTATTTTAATAGCAAATAGGAGCCCTAATTTATTTAGCTATTAAAACTAGGCTAGATATAATATTCGGAGTAAATTTATACTCTAGATTTATATCTAATCCAAATTAAGAATACTGGAACGCCTTAGATCGAATTTGGGGTTATTTAGTAAATTTTCCTGATTTAGGAATATGCTATAACCTTTCTTTATTATCTACTAAAGATTTAAATCTAATTGGATTTTCTGACGCTTCCTGGGGCGATAACTTAATAGATCGCACTAGTATAGCCGGATACGTATTTTTCTTAGGGTTAAATAACCCTATTAGCTAGCATAGTGGTACTCAAAAAACCCCTGCTTTAAGCACTGCAGAAGCAGAGTATATAGGCTTAAAAGAAGCCGCTAAAGAATCTACGTATTTAAGCTATATATTAAATGCCTTTAATAAAGAGTTAAATTTAAATTTAAATTTAACTAAACCTGTAATAATTACAGACTCTGAGGCAGCCCAGAAAATAGCTGAAAACCCAGAATTCTATAAGCGTATAAAGCATATCGATATAATTTATCACTTTGTTCGTAATTTAGTAGCGGAAGGAAAATTAACTTTAACTTACTGCAAAAGTAAGCTTAATGCTGCAGACCCTTTAACTAAAGGCGTCCCTATCGATTAATTTAGTCCTTGGATTAAAACTTTAGGCTTAATTAAAAAGTAGATTTTATTATAATATTTATAGTCTAATTAGCCTAATTTTAGCGTGAAAATTAAAAATATAACTAAAGGTTAAAATTTTTATTGCAGAATCTTGCGAATTAGCACTTCTACTTAAAACTCGATTTGAAAAATTCGTATTTTAATACTCTTAAGCCCTATTAAATATATAGTTAAATACTATTATAGGCCTAAATCTGAAATACTATATATACTCTTTATATATTATATATTAAGTATAACGATTTAATTAAAAATCGAAAATGAATATTTCCTATAAAGTAAGCTATCCTTTAATAAAGTATAGCTTAAGGGGGGCTGTTAGTTATTACTAGCTATGAAAGTAATAACTACTGCTTGAAAGTAACTATTACTGCCTAACTAGGCTATAGTAAAATGAAATCGATTAAGAACTAAATAACTAAACTAAAAGGTTTAAGATATAAGACTTAAAGGTCTAAGACTTAAAGGAATTTAATTTAAGTATCTAAGACTTAACTAAAAAGTCTAAGACCTAAAGGAATTTAATTTAAAAGTCTAAGACTTAAAGGAATTAAACTAAAACGTTTAAGACTTAAAGGAATCTAATTTAAAAGTCTAAGACTTACTAAGACCTTTATTAAATTATAATTCCTTCTAATGTTATTTAATTTAACTTAATTCCTCGGAGGAATAATACTCCGATTATCTTTAATATATTAACCCTATACTTTCCCCTCTAAAGGATTTAGAAATAGAATCTATCGTCAATCAATTCAGATTTACACACACCTACGTTCACACTTCCCACTGCAACCTTTACAAAGAGGGTAGAAGATTATATAAAGGAACGCTTATATTTAATACTTTTAATAAGTATTTTATTATTTATAATATATATTAATTCTAGTAGCGGTATTATTTAATTAAATATTAAAAAAGAATAATCTAGATCTTTAATTATAACTCTTATAATCTAACGATCCGAAGATTATTATAGATATTACTATAAAGGATATCTCTCCCTTAACCTATTAACTATAAGAGCGATTTAACTTATTAGCTATAAGTCCTATAGGGGAAACCCCTTTATTAGGTATAAAGTTATAATAAAAGAAGCGTATAGATAATAATAATCTATATTATAAATTATAAAGTTAATAAGTTTAGGGTTTAATCTAGGGTTTAAGTTTAGAGTTTAAGTATTCGTTAGCAATAGAGATAACGAATATTTTATTATACTTATAAAAGGAAACGTTTATATATTAAAGATAAGTTTCTTAGGAAGTTAGCGCGAAAGGTATATATAATTACTATAGTAGAAGCGCGTAGACGAACTAGGGTAAGCTTATTATAGTACGAGATATAACAGAGGCAAGGCTCTTAAATTAGGTATATTTGTAGATATTAATCGAATCGTCGCTATCGAAAGGAAAGGGAAGAAAAGGAAATAGAATCGTAGGCCTGTTCGAAGTCCTTAAAGCCTAAGGTGCAGGTGGGGCTACCAGTTAGCAGTCACGTAACCTAACTCTTAGGGTTAGGGTTAGGTGACCTATATAGCCCCGCTACGCTGTAATAAAGCTAGACGGAGGATAAGCGGCTTATAAAGTAAGAAAAGGGACCTAGTATATAATATAGTAATATAATTATATATATACTTATAAAAGTAAACTTACTTATAAGGGTCGAGAGTTTAAATAGGCTATAGCATAGTTTTTAAAAGGACGTTTTCGCTTAGGGCATTACTTTAATAGCGATTATAAATACTCTATAGTTACTAGGGGGTATATTAGAAACTATTAAGCTTAAATAAGTAAGATATAATAGCAGGTAACTAAGATATAAAGTATATACTCTCCCTACTATAAATTAAATATATAGTATAGAGTTTTTATACTTCCTCGAGATAGAAATATTAGATAACTATTAATTAACTTAACCTACCCTAAAGAGGTCTATTCGTAATATATTCCTTTTATAAGTAGTAATAACTAATAATAATAACGCTATAATTAAGCTTATAAAGTTAATAAAGTTTTTAAGGGTTTAGTTTAATTATAAATTATAATAATAGAAATATTTAAAGGAGATTTAAAAGAAATTAAAAACTTAATTATTTACTTCTATACGTTTTATAATTATTATATAAAGATATAGTAGTATTTAAATAAAATAAATCTAAATTAAAGTAATTAATAGTATAATAGTATATAGTGCTTTAAGTTAATATACTTTATTAATTATAAAGAAATTAACGGGAATTAGAGCTTATTTTAATAATATTTAATTATAATATTTATATATTATAATTAAAACGTTTAAATTAACTTTAATTTACTTTTTTAAAATAGAGATAAGATATTTACTATTAGATATATATTCTAATAAAAAATTTACTATCTTTAAAACTAAGCTTATAAGAATAAAGATAGATTTATATATATATATATATAGTATTAAAGATAAAGCTAAAGTATATATTATAATATAAGCCCTAGAGTACCTAGTACTTTAAGGGATATCTCTTTTACTATATAGCTTAGTAGTTATTTATAACAGTTATAAGCCCGGTTCGTTTAGGAACTTTCTTATTCCTTAAAGCCCTTAGAAGTTAGAAGTTCGAATATATAAGTAGGAGCGCTAGTAAAAAGCCTAGTTAATATACTAATAGGAAGTCTAATAAAAAGGAAGCTCTAAGGTATATATAGATCTTAAAAGCGAGAATTTAAAGAGTTTAGTTTATTCTAATACTTATAATAAGCTAGGGGGTATATTATAATAGGCCCTATAGTACTTAATACTTTAAAGGATATACCTTTTTTAGTAAGTAGCTTAGTAGTTATTCGTAATAGTATAGTTATAAAAGGGGCTTTAATATTAATATAAGAGGCTATAGGGGAGGTTAACGCTAATAAAAGAAGAGAAGGTATTATAATTACGCTATAAAGATAGGTAAGAAGAGTATTAATAATAATAAGATTATATTATAGAATTATTAATTAACTTATATTTATAAAATTTCAAAGAGATATAAGAATAATATTAACGCGAAATATTTAATTAATATATTATCTTTAGACTTATATTAGCTATATTAAATAAGATCGCTAAGCTTTATATTAATATAATAAAATATAAAGCCTTTATATTATTCTAGATTCGAATAAGAGTAATTAACTTCGCTAAGTATCTTTTTATATAAAGTATATTTAATATATATATATATTACTTTATTATTATAAGAGAAGGAAAGAAATTATATATTATTTAATAATATAATATATAAAGCTTATTAAATAAAGAGAATACTTATATTAAAACTTTACTTTAATAACGCTATTTATATATTAAAACTTTAAAATTATAATTAATATAATTAATATAATTAAATTAGCAATAATTATAATTAAATAATTATTCTAGCTAAATAAGCTATTATTACTCTATTTTACTTTTAATATTATAAAAGATTTCAGTAAGTAGTATATAAGAAGAGAGAATAAAGCGAGAGAAAAGGGAAGCTTTATTTCTATTCTTATTAAAGTAATAATAAAGATTATAAGATTAGCTAGTAAAGTTTACTAATATAATAAAAGTATTAGAGAATTATAAGATATAAGCGAGATAATAGTGCAGCTTCTATATAGTTAAAATATAGTATATAGATTTTCTCTTAATATATAGGTTCTTATATAGCTTAATAAACTATAAAAGTACTATATACTCTTTAAAATTTAGCTAGCGTATAATTATTATTATTACTATCACCTCTTAAGCTATACTTCTATTATATTTAAGCTATAAGGTTATAGTTATCTAATATTATTCTTATATATTTAATTTTTAATATAGATTTAATAAGTATTTATAAGAGGGGAAATTAGATAATACTTTAAGTATAGCTATTATAAGCGAATAAAAACTTACTTATAAACTAATAGAGTTAAGCGAAAAGCTCTTTTTCTAAGTAGTATATCTTTTATAAGTAAAGCTGTTATAAACTACTAAGCTTAAATAAGCACGATATAATAGTAAGCAAATAAGATATTAAGCACGTGCGCTCCCTACTATAAATTAGGTATATAGTGCATAGTTTTCGTGCTTCCTCGAGATAGAAATATTAGATAACTATTAATTAACCTAACCCACCCTAAAAGGGCCTATTTATAATAAAAGCTCTATTAAAAATTTACTTAATTAAGTAGGCTCTAATTATTATAAGCTTAAGTAAAAAGGAAGCTCTCCTCTTATTATCTTATAAACTAAGTAATATAATTAGCGAGAATAACTAATTAGATTTATTAATCTAATAAAGTAGTAGAGAATTAGAAAATATAAGCGGGATAATACTATAACTACTATATAATTAGTATATAGTATATAGTAGTTTTAATTATATAGACTTTAGGTATATATATTAACCCCTGATAAGTTATCTTCTTATTAAATTGATTTATATGTTTCTAGTAGCCTCCTTATACCCTCCCTCTTAGTAGTCTACTTAAATACTTAAGTAAGTTATAATAAAGTGCTATAATATATGTACTCGCACTACTTTCTAGTCTCCAGGACTAGCTTATATTACCGTTCTGTGACTAATTTGCGAGTCTTTGCTGTACTTTCTCACTCGGATATATAAAGGCCAAGTATTGTGGGCACTGTTCATGGCGATGCGCTGCTGCTCTCTGTCTCTCTCTTGCCCGTATTGTTGGTCCTCTCCCGCCAGCCCGCTCCCCATCTTGCCACCAAGTAAACTCCCAGTCCACCCAGCATAAGGAGTGCAGCTGAAATGGTGCAAAACCAGCCAACGCCTATGGACTCAACCGCCGGCAAGACAACCGCCGACGCCACCGCTCCGAATAGATACCGCACCATGAAATTTCCAGCCACAGCCTCTGCGCTTCGGGCCTGCACTACGTCGAGACAATACGTGTTGAGACTCGGGAAGCAAAAGCTCTGCGCCACTCCCTGCACGAACATGAAGACCACAGGCACCGGTATTCCGCCCACTGCCTTCTCCACGGTCCAGCCATATATCAGTATGCTACCAGGCAGGACCACACCCAGAAACGCGACACAGCTTCTCAACCGATCCTCGGGGACTCGCTCTCCGCCGCGCTTGCTGATCCATCTCTTCACGATGTAGTCAGCCCATCTCCCGCCGCCCAATGTCCCAACGACGTAGCCTATCCCAGGAGCCAGGTAGAATAGTCCCGACTCGGCTGGCGAGGTCAGGTTGAACCGTGGGTTGAGGACGTATCGAATAGGTGTCAGGAGGCCATATTGATTCCAGACGATGGAGCCGGATCCGAAAGCGACGAGAACCAGGTTAGGAGACGTCAAGAGAAGGCTGAGGGGTCTCAAGGGGCTGGTGACCTTTGCCAGGTACCTGGCCTTCTCCAGGGGGGTGACGAGCTGAGCCATGACAGCCCTTTTGCTGTCCTTGTCCACCACCAGTGTCTCAGACAAGAAGAGAACCGTACCCAACATGGCCAAGGCCGCGAGTCCTGTCTGCATCCAGAAGATCACACGCCACGAAGTGTATGTCACAATAATCCCACCCAGCAGAGGGCCAATGGTCGGTCCAATGAGGGCCCCGGTGTAGAACCAAGAGAGGGCCGTAGCACGCTCTGTAGGATGGAAGAGATCGCCGATCACGGCGGGCCCAATAACTAGGAAGGCAGTCCCACAGAACGCGGTCAACATTCGAAACACCATAAAGGCCGCGACGTTTGGCGCAAGCGCAGTCGCAATGGAACAGAGTAAGTACATGGAGCCCGTAGCTATACAGCACTATGGGTGACGTTAACAGGCCATCCCTATACACGCTGGGAAAGGGTGAGGGGAGCTTACCGTCTTCCGGCCGAAGACTTGACACAGAGGTCCCCAGAAGCAGGGGCTCAAGGCCATAAACACCAGATACAGGGCATTGCTAAGGCTAATCATGGACCCGGTCGTGTCGAGATCTGCAGCGACGTTTGGGATTGCGGAGAGCACTGTCGTACTAGAAATGGGAGACAGAAGGCCGCACCATGCAATGACCACGACCATGATGGTCCTGCGGTGCGCCGGGAAGCGGTCATAAGGGCCGATCTCAGGTTCGCCATGATCGTTATCGGAGTCGCTTGGACTATCGGGAAGTTGAGGTGTCTGTACTAGCACCGGTGGAACATCGTCTGTGGTTGTTGCGGTGCCTGTCGGTCAGTGTATTGTTCATATTCTCCTTTAAGGGTATCTTGCTAGCAACGCACGCTTCACACTCCCTATCTGGTGACTTGGTCCTACTGCCATACTTCTGGCAATGTCGAGGTCAGGTCCAGCAAAGGTCTCGAGGACTCGCAGTGGGAGACTAACGGGCCCAGCATAAGATTCGCGGTGTGCAGGAGCCGAGGCAGAGACACAAGAAAGAATACCGGGTATTCACGACACGATCGAAGTTGGATAACCTGTGGTCGACCAGACAAACAGGCGCACTCTGTACAGCACAACAGCACACGGTATAGTTCCAGGAACAAGACAAGCAATGGTTCGAGTACATTGACGCAGAAGGCTAAAAACTCTTTAAAAGCCATTTGCTGTGGCTTCGCGCAGATACGGCGGCCGTCCACTCGGCGGTATTGTACGGATGTAAGCCGGCTTTGCCTGAAAAAGACCAGGGCCAACTGCTTGGTCTACCGATAGATCTTCTTGCTTCAAAAAGTCGGTGGCCATCGTCACGGCTCCAACGATATGGTAATCCGATCCTCTGAACATGCCATTGTGACTGTCAACCAGTTGATGTTTGTGACTCAAACCTGCCAAGCTAAAAAAAAAAAAGAGAAAAAATCGTCGGTTCGCCGCCTTGCAGCCGTTTGCAACCATTGCCTGGCTCTTGAGAAATCTGGAGATCTCTACGCCCAAAGACCACAGTGGGTCTCCGACTCGGATCATGATCCACGAGGGTGGTTCAAAGCATGGCTCACATGTGCGGTTTGATGCCGGCAATGCCGGACCGATACGACGTGCCTGACTGCCTGCGTAGTTGTGTCTGTCTGTCATCAAGGCCGTCTTGGTCCTGAGAGCATCCCCGGTACTGCGGTATTGCGGGACTGCCCATCCTTGGCGCCTTGGCGCCCTTGGCTCTGGAATATATACATGATTGCCAGCCATAAGTTACCCTCTACATATGTATTCTTTGAGGGTAGTAATCAAGGGTTGCGTGTGGGTTTTATCGTGTGTTCTGTCATGGTTATAAAACAATGCCGAGGCGCCACTGATCAGGAAATACTGTAATTCATATATATATCTACCTAGATGGGTATATAAGTCCTGCATGCTCGCTAGTAGTTGTCCCGAGTTTGGTGACCCTCCTCCACCTATCAGGGCCTGCAATGTGCTCTCTATACCATCAATTCGTACAGGTGTAGAGTTGTAGACCAGTCGTGTGACGATGGCCAGCAGCCGTGAGCGTATCTAGACATTCCACTCGACTACTTTGTAGGTAGTCGATTTTTGGCAGGGTGTCTCGATCACATCTGGATAATACCTGGCAAACTGCGGCCTGTCAGCTTCCGACAAAACACACCTGAACGCACGCGCGCACACACAAACATATGAATATATATATATATATATATACGTACGTATATAAATCAACAGAGAGTCATACCATACCAGGTAATACCTCAAAGCGCCTATCAAGATGAAAACTTTGTTAATCCTACTACAACTCCTCTGGTATATCGCTTGCTCGGTGTGTGTTGCACTACACAATAATACTACAGCACCCACTGTCGATCTGGACTATGAAATATACGCAGGCTACTATAATCAAACGGCGAACCTCAATATTTTCAAAGGGTGTGTGCTTGTCCACGAGGACCTCTGTGGGGGCTGTCTCTTCGTGTGTATTAGACGTAATTGACCACATAGCACCAACGAGCAGGATCCGTTACGCCGCACCACCAACAGGAAAGCTGAGATGGCAAAAGCCGCAACCACCTATGCGAAATAGGAGCCAGACTATCTCAGCGACTGTATATCCACCAAGATGTCCACAGAGTCCCAATGCGCCCTTGTAAGTAGCGAGTCTAGAGAAGGCAATCACCCCTTAACTTCAGAGCAGACCGGACGGCTATAACTTTACCAAGTCTGGCCTTGGCGATGAAGATTGCTTGTTTCTCAGTGTCTTCGCTCGTCCTGACGCAACAGGCCTACCTGTGATGATCTGGATCCGTGAGTGATCTCTGCGCATGGTCACTGACCTCTGTCGGGCCGACAACCATGAATCTTGGCTTGCAGTGGTCTTAAGATTCGTCTCACACCTTCTTTACAGACGGCGGCGGCTACGGGACAGGGCAGGGCAACAATGAGTTCTGGGAGCTCCTAAGTACCAATTCAAATGACTTCATCCTCGTGCTGATCCAGTACCGGCTGGGAGCCTTCGGCTTTCTCTCATCGGGAGATATGGTGTCCCACGGTGGCACCCCGAATGTTGGACTTTACGATATGCATTTCTCCCTGGAATGGGTCCAGGACCACATCAGATCATTTGGAGGTGACAGTCGACGAGTGACAATCTCTGGGGAGAGCGCAGGCGCGGGTGCGGTCATGCTTATGTCGATGGCCAATGGAGGTGGTGAAGGGACGTCGTTGTTCAACAATGCCATTGTGGCGTCGCCGTATCTTCCCATGCAATGGGACTACGACGGACTCGAACCCACAAAGTCATATTACAAGCTTGCCACTCAGGTAGGATGTGCTGACGAGGAAGGCTATGGCTTCACGGGTCAGTCGGTCTTTGAATGCCTGGCTACCATGGACTCCTTCATACTCCAGAATGCCAGTACGCAAGTCAGCGGTGGATATGGTGCCGTATACGGACACTGGGCTTTTCTTCCGGTAACAGACGGAGAGTTCCTCCGGGCGAGACCATCGGTCCAATTAGCATCTGGCAAGGTCAATGGGCTTCGGGTATTATCAGGTGTAAGTCACCCATCACGATACATGACAAGTCTTGTAACTGAACGTCCTGGCTAAGCATACACCAAGAACAATGCGAATGAAGGACCTGGATTCGTGCCGCAGAGCGTTACAACTGTCCCCGGGTTTAGGAAGTACACAAGGACATTGTTTCCTCTAATGTCCACCAGTGACCTCAACCGCGTTGACGAGGCATATTGGATCCCGCCTACTGTCCCTGGACCACTCTTCAGCACCTCGGGAAGCAGTGTCCCGACCGCACTTAACCAGTCCGAGTATGCCATAGGCCAGCAGCAGCGTGTCAACAATCTATACGCTGAAACGACGTTTGTATGCCCCAGCTACTGGCTCTCCGGTGCCTTTTCCGAGCCATCCTCAAGCAGGGGAGAAAGATCGCCCACCAAGCAAGCCTGGAAGTATCAGTTCTCTGTGCCGCCTTCGGAACATGGGGCAGACCTAGACGCTTACCAGGCCTTCAACCGTGAAGCACTTGGCCAAGGTACCATGAACGAGGCGGCCCGGACAGCGGTTCAATTGGCTTGGGGAAGATTCATCATCTACGATGACCCAACTCTACCCCCCGATATTGTCGGATCTCTGACCACAGCGTGTAACGGTTCATCAACCCAAGACGAGCTATCAGCAATGATGACAGGGGTTTGGCCAAATTGGTTAGATACAAGTGTGGAGGGCGGGGGCTATAAGATGTTGAACATCAACATGACTGGTGGACATTCCGAGACGCTGAGCTATACTTTCGGGGACGGGACGATTGTAAACCTAACACAGATGATTGGACCAGGCCTAGAAGCTCGCTTCGATGTAGTTGATGCGTGGTCCTGGGAGGGAATGCGAGGACGAAGGTGCGAGTTATGGAGAGACCTTGGAGCATCCGTCCCAGAGTAAGGTCTAAGGATCCGATGTTACAATTATGTGTTGCCATTATCAATGTTATCCTGCCTTCTTAAAATATATTAGTGGTGTGATTGCTTGGTGCACATATAATCCCACCTCGAATGTGCGTTCTGGTAGTAGTATCCTTCGTGTAAACCTCACAATAGCTACAGCCATCACTACAATCAACTTCCACCGGTTCATGCGTTTGGTGCTATAGCCTTCTTGGTGCGTTCTACGTATTCGTGTATACTATAGTCGAGCCTTATATGCTAATTTCTTGTCGTTATTCCATAAGTAGAGTCACAGTCGAATGGAACATACATATAACAATTACTTACCCAGTAGTTAAGTGATATATCCCACGCTGCGGGTGTAAGGGCTATTATCCTAGGTATGAATGGGATCTCATCCGTACAAATACACATGCAAGGCTCATGATATAGCGTGATTACCTTGATTTATCAAACTTTGAGCACTATACCTGAACTACACCCATATAATTACAAGAAGACTACAAAAACCGACGAAATAACATATAGCTACATCATGCCTGCCGGAACAAGTGGCGACTAAATGAGAGATGTATACATATATAGTGGGAAGACATACTGGAGAGCACCAGGGTTATAGCTGAGACTGATGAACTTTGGAGCAGCTGAATAGATACAACATGCTATACTGGCTCTGGCTGTACCTTACCATATATACCGATGTACTGTCCGTATTGTATCGTTGTGAACATCTGTTTCATTATGGATATGTCGTTTTGATACTTGCTTGTATACAGATCCTTCTACATGAAGCTTACATTCCTGACCTTACCCCACTGCCCGTGCGGTGGATGAGGGATCTTATGTTCCGAGGTCTGTTCGTGAGGCACTGGCGTTGTACTCCAGCTATGCTGTTTGGCTCCTCAAGCTGCAATACGCTACCAGTTGCAACACACACACACACACACCTACACACATGTATATATATCAGTGAAAGAGCTACTTACCTTTTTGCTTGACTGCTCCTGACTGTTCCCGTACAACCAAATGGTCGCAACGATCTATCTGCTGTAGCAGCCAATGTGTAGCTCTGCCATCTACGTCGCCTCATGTATAATAACTGATTGGCAGAGGCCTGGTACTGAGTGGTATGCCTTGTCCACAATGAAGACTTGGGGAGGACAAGCAATCTCACTGTCTATCGATTATCATAACCTCATCATCTGCGCAGGATCCCTGGTCTGCAAAGGGGCATTGACCACGGTTTTCCCGATATACACAGGCTGATAGCAGCCAATCAATCACTGCGCCAGGATGCTATCGAAGGGCGGCGTATCACCCAGTGCCATTTGTTTTACACTATTGACATCGGACTCCATGCCCAGCCCCAACGTATGCTACCAAGAAAGATCCCGCCATGCACCGACCCCTCTCCTCACCTGATTGTCTCGTGTCCAAACCAGTCCTCTACAACCAATACCGGATCTACAGCAACATGCGCCTAGGGTCCTCAATGTACTCCTTAATCTTCACCAGGAACTGTACAGCCTCCTTGCCGTCAAGCAGACGGTGGTCGTAAGTCAGAGCAAGGTACATCATGGGCCTGGCCTCGACCTTGCCATTCACAACGACGGCACGCTCCTTGATGGCGTGGAGACCCAGGACTGCACTCTGGGGCAGGTTGATGATGGGCGTGCCCATGAGCGAGCCGAAAACACCGCCGTTGCTGATGGTGAAGGTACCACCAGCCATGTCCTCGAGCGTGAGCTTGCCATCGCGAGCCTAAGGTTGGGATGTTAGTGAGTGATGTGGGTCTAAGACAGCTGCTGTTGGTGTCAATGACGTACCTTCTTGCCCAGGTCCGCAATGGACTTCTCAACACCGACCATGTCCATCTTCTCGGCGTTCCGCACGACCGGTGTCACCAAGCCCTTCTCGGTGGCAACGGCAACACTGACGTCGACATAATCCCTGAAGACGATGGTGTCACCGCCATTAGGGCCCTCGATGGATGCGTTGACGGCGGGGAGATCCCTCATGGCCAGACAAGCGGCGCGCGTGAAGGCGCTCATGAAGCCGAGCTTCACGCCAGTCTTCTTGAGCACATCGTCCTTGTACAGCTTCCGGAACTCCATTATGGAAGACATGTCGACCTCGTTGAAGGTGGTCAGGGAGGCGGCGGTGTTCTGGGACTGCTTGAGGCGCTCAGCGATCCTGAGTCTCATCCGGTTCATCTTGACGCGTGACTCTCCACGCTCGCCGAGAGAAGCGGGCGCCTCCTTGGTCTCCTTGGTCTCCTTGGGCTTCGAAGATGGGGCGGGCGCTTTCTTCTCGGGGGCAGGAGGAGGGGCAGGGCTGCTCTCCTCTTTTTTGGGCTCCGGTTTTGACTCGGCCTCTGGCTTGGACTCGGGCTTCTTCTCAGGCTCCTTGTCCTTGGGCTCGGCAGCGCCCTCTGGAGGTGCGCCTCCAAGTTCTAACCGAACGATATCCTGGCCAACGGTAACAGTGTCCTCCTCGTTTGCGAGGAATTCCTTGATCGTCCCGGCCTCCGGGGCGTTGACAGCGACGTCGATCTAGAAGACAAGACGGTCAGTAGGGCTGTCGAGCAGGCGGCGGCGGGCTGCACGCAGTGAGGTCGCACAGTGGCTGCTGGGCACATCTGGGTGGTCGTGAAGGAGGGTGACGCACCTTGTCGGTCTCAATAGTCGCAATCTCCTCGTCCTGCTCGACATAATCGCCAACCTGCTTGTTCCATTGTTTCAGGGTGCCTTCTGAGATAGACTCGGCCATCTGAGGGACCTTGACGATCTTGTCGGCGTATGTGCGCACATGTCGCATCATGACAGGCAGGGGGAGGGTGGTGGCCTGGTGCTGGAGGGACTGCAGGGGGCGCAGGTTGACAGCGCGAGCTGTCGTTCGTAGTGTTCTCAACATCTTGGGCGACAAGACCTCGGTGGCTCGGAAGGATGGATGTAGTTGTGTGTTGTTACAAGGTGGGTAGGTCTTGTTGGTAACGCAGGCAGTTTGCAGTCCGGGGCCAGAGAGGTGAAAAAAAAGGGGAGGGGGGAGGGGACAAGAGTCGAGGCGGAGCTCCGATATCAAGGCAATACCAATGCCAAAGCACAAGAGCCGGATGAGACAAGAAATACAAGAGAGTGAGGGGATTCGCAGATGTAGCGAAACAGAAGAGAGGTCCAAGGTCAGAAGGAGGCGGAGAGGGTGAAGTGGTTGGTGGTGGTGGATGAAAGGTAGCTTTTTGGCGGAGAGCAGTTGAAGCAGCCGAAGAGTCGAAAACTGGATCTGGAGCAAAATGCCTCTGCGAGTACTCCTATTGGGCAGAAAATACAATCAAATAGGTGTACTTGTAACCGGTCTTCCGTCACTTGCTGCGATTGCTAGTCAGCTTTGCCGTGCCGCCCCCGATTTCTACCGTAATGGCCCGGGGAGAAGGAACACCTCAAAAACTGGCTCAGAGGGGGACAAAAAAAAAAGAAGAGCCAGGGTGGAAGCTCCCGGAATGCCCGGTCCACGTTGACCTCACTGTGCAGTGTCGGGTAGGTGTGTGGTGTACCAGATCCGTGCTTGGTGGGGGCCTATGTACACCAAAACTGGCTGACTGGCACTGACCCATCGGAGTCAGGGGGTTGATGATGCTGTGTGGTGCTGGGGCGCGACGCGGAAAGGTACCAACCGGTACTTAGACACAGCTAGGTACCTAGATACCTACCTAGGTAGTTGATTACAGCATGCCCCCGTCTCCAGGTGTTGTCAGGTGTCAGCCAATCACAGGTTGATCCGTTCTGATTACATAGCACTTACAATCCCCCCTCGCTGTATGCCTAGTAATCGAGGCACCAACTGATTAAGAGATAACGTCCTGCATCACGACCAGAAGCCCACAAGAAACCCGCCCCAGATTGCCCCCGTGTCATTGGCGTCAACGCGGACCCGATCACTGACAGTGCCCGTTGTTTGTCCCATTGAAACCCGCAAGCTAAATCCCCGCGAACTGTACCCCCTCTCTCCACATTCTCAATCCCGTCGGCCACCTCCTAGAGGAAGAAGGACATCTGGAAGCTGCCTGATTGCCCACAGAGCCCACAGAGTTGGACATCGTCACCAACCTCAGTCTCGGCCCCAATCAATCCCCCACGCGCCCGGGGCATCATCATCATCATCGTCATCAGCATCAAGCCAAAGTCTGCCCGTCATGTCGTCCAGTCAAGCTGCCTTGTGAGTGAGAGTGCCCCCCTTTCGTACTGACTCGCTGCGAGTGAAGTTCGGCTGGCTGATTGACCCCTTCTCGTCCTCCAGGTCGCTTTACCGGCGGTCGCTGAAGCTTGCACTCGACTGGGCTGTTCATCGGAACCTCTGGCGCGGTCAGGCCATCTATATTCGGTCCCTCTTCGAGGCCAACAGGAACATCACCAACCCCAGACAACAACGCGTATGTCAGCCCCGTCGCACACCACTCAAAATATTGACTCGGGGCAATGTCTCACGACTCACGGATCGATGCTGACTCCACCCTCACGCCCACAGGCATTACTGAAGGAGACCGAGAAGCTGCTGGAGACATGGAAACACCCCGATCCCTATCTCCCTCCCATGGCGCCAGGAGGTACGCTCAGCGCCGACACCATTAACGCGACAAGCGTCTACTCCCAGTCATACATACTGATGAGGCATAACACAGGATCCAAATTCGAGAGGAACCTGCCCACACCAAGGGTCGACCGTGAGTTGCCTCCTCTCCTCAACCAGTCCTCCACCAGACCAACTAATAACATCGCACAGCTCCTCCACCACTCAAGTTTTAAACGTGGCTAGGGATCATTGGATCTACATAGGAACGAAGTCATGAGGAGAATACGAGCGAGACGTTTTGAGTCACAACACTTGCAGACTTGCAGTCCTCCTCCATCCATATCTGTGGCGCATTCCCCGAGTAATAAATCCCCTTGCTCAGCAATGAACAAAAAGGTGCCTCACCAGAGAGGTCTCGGCTTTATTGATGGCACCTGGAGAACACAAGCCTCGTCTCCAGCAAAGGAGATGTCAAATTCGTTCCCATTCCGCATACACCAACCCACTTCTTAGCTATCCGACGCAGCTCTGGAGCATTCAACGGCAAAGCCGTGATTTCAAAATGGGAACAGTCACAAGCGCATAGGGGGAAAACACGTGATTTGTTTGTTCTTGATGTGGTATTCATTTCATGACCCCGATCCCTTGGGAATTAATGTACAACCCAAACGTGCAAAAACACAACCGTTAAGTGACCCTGTAACCGTGACCCCTTGTCATGAGCAACCCAAACGTGCCGACCGAAAAGACAAAACCAAATCGCAAATCGCAAACCCCTCAAATCTACAGCTCCTGGCTCGCGTTCTTGCCCGTCTTGCCGGTCTTCTTGGGCAGCAGGTCTGTGGCAACATGTTAGATGATTGTTCGCTGGTAGAAGATGGATTGAAGCAACTCACTCTGGTGAATGTTGGGGAGGACACCACCCTGGGCGATGGTGACGTGACCCAGAAGCTTGTTCAGCTCCTCATCGTTCCTGATGGCGAGCTGCAGGTGGCGGGGGATGATACGGGTCTTCTTGTTGTCGCGGGCAGCGTTGCCAGCCAGCTCGAGAATCTCGGCAGCGAGGTACTCGAGGACGGCAGCGAGGTAGACGGGAGCACCGGCACCGACACGCTGGGCGTAGTTGCCCTTGCGGAGCAGACGGTGGACACGACCGACAGGGAATGCCAGACCAGCCTTGGAAGAACGGCTGCAAATAAATTGATGTCAGTGATCAATAATGGACGACCAAGGATGGAATGAGGGTTGAGAAGAATCAAAAAAGGAGGGACGCGACAAAAACGCGTCAAATGCGATGGCGGATGTGGGTTTGCAATGTGCCACAACAGTGGGGAGTACTCACGATTGCGCGCTCTTGGAACCGCTGGCCTTGCCGCCGGACTTGCCGCCTCCAGTCATTTTGATGGTTGTGGGTGGAAAAGGGTTATGTGGATGGAAAAGTTGGGCTATGAGGCGACGTTAACGTCAGGTGTTGATGAATGCAAAAAGTGGTGGTTGTTTGAAATGTTGATGCGAGATGGATGATTTGGGTGGAAGGAGAGGAAGCTGGTGGGGGATAGACTGGTTAAGTAGTTTTCGCGCCGCGGCTGCACTCACCCAGATCACTGGGAGGCGATTTCCCACTATGCCCAAATCGGCTGGTGGAGTCAGGTGCGGCATTTAATCAGACCCAGGTGAAGCTAACGAAGCAGCACCAGAAAGAGCAGAGATTTTAGCCAATGGTCAGGTGCAAATAATCGTAAAGGGATTAGCGCCACACCTTGCTTGGTAGCCTGGAGTCCCTTTCAACAGCATTACTTCAGAGCACAGGAGCACAGCTCTACAGCTCGACTTTGCCTACAGTAAATGCCTTTGGCCAAGTCCATTCATGACTTCAAGATGCCTTCACAACACAATGGCAGGATACATACTCTTGAAGACAGCCAGCAGCCTGAACACATGCCAGGTTGCCTCAATATAGCATTCGTTTTACATGACAACTTTGGGGTCTAGATTGGGCGTGGAAACCCATGCAGGGTTGCCTCTCTAGGGAGTGATGATTCGGCCATGTAATGAGGTTCTCACAGCTTGCATAAATAACGTTTCAGGCAGTGGTTTCGCTATACTGAATTGCTTATATTCCGGACATGACCGCCATCTCACATGTCTGACAATGGCAAGGCCCAACTCTCGCGGCTTGGAAGCTTCAAGATGTGTCTTGAATACCAACCTAGGTAGGTACTGTGAGGTTCCCCGGGCGGAAGTGGATAGAACGGAGCTCATGGCGGCAGTTGCAGATGGGGTCGGGTCAGCCAGCCTTGCTTACATCAGTCAGATGAGGCTTCTGATAGCCGGGGAGGTAAGGAAGTACAGAAGTATATAGTAGTAGCTGGGTCAACATCTGCGGGCGACAGGGCAGCAGGGCCGGCCCGGACGCTACCCGTATGATAGAAGCAAAGTGCATCTGGAAACTTGAAGCACTAAGCTTACAATTGACAGGAATTGACAAAGGGGACCTGCAGATGGAGTGGATCAAGAGAGAACACCAGGCCAGGGAATATCCAGTGTGGTTCTGTGAGGCTTGTGAGGCTGCAGCACAAGGCAATGCAGTTGGTGTTGACATCGACCCCAGGTGCAGGCAAGCTCGACAAGGTGGTCAATTTGGCCGTTGGTGCTGCTAAGACGCTGGCATCATAGACAGGAATTTGGGACTGGGGTGGTGATTCCTTCCAATTTGAAGTGGAAATAATCAATACAGCACTTTCCCTTCTTGGGACGTGTTTCTGTCCTGCAGTAATTTGCAGCAAAGGTACAAGCCAATGAGATGTCTGCCTGTGTACTTGACCATGGCATAGTTCTTTTAGTCGCCCAGCCAATCAGGTCACGGCACCTTCCAGACCAGAATCACACCTGCAATCAGTAACGGCACTAGCGACTGTCGCGTCCAGCTACAAAAACTCGGCTCCCCCCAACCTTCTGCTCCCACTTCTTCCATCCACCCTCCATTCCCATCCACCACCCACGCACAACCCAACTTCTTCCAACCAACTTGCCAACGTCTTTGGATTTCCAATCCATCTACACCAATCTCTTCATCAACCTCACTTTCCCACATTCTCAACAAACATCTCCAAAATGCCTCCCAAGGCCGCTGACAAGAAGCCCGCCTCCAAGGCCCCTGCCACTGCCTCTAAGGCCCCTGAGAAGAAGGATGCCGGCAAGAAGACCGCCGCTTCCGGTGACAAGAAGAAGCGTACCAAGGCTCGCAAGGAGACCTACTCCTCCTACATCTACAAGGGTAAGCTGCATTGCATTGCATCGCGCGACGCGTCTTTTGGCTTCGATCGCCGATTCCTGACAGCTTCTGGCGCGTCTCGGATTGTGGAGCCCCGCGAATTGACACGCGACTCGGCCTCTCCAAAATAAACATATGACTGACAACCCCCGCAACAGTCCTGAAGCAGGTCCACCCCGACACTGGTATCTCCAACCGCGCCATGTCCATCCTGAACTCTTTCGTCAACGACATCTTCGAGCGGGTCGCCACCGAGGCCTCCAAGCTGGCTGCCTACAACAAGAAGTCCACCATCTCCTCCCGGGAGATCCAGACCTCGTAAGTTTGCTCTCCGCAACATTGGGTGCGATGGAACGCGTCACTAACCTGCTTCACACAGTGTTCGTCTGATCCTGCCTGGTGAGCTTGCCAAGCACGCCGTGTCTGAGGGCACCAAGGCTGTCACCAAGTACTCTTCTTCCACGAAATAAGCGGTGGTCGCAGGGTCTGTTTTCACTTTTCTGTTTGGGCAAGGGATGAACTTTGGCATTTGGTACATGATGAGATATACCAGGGCCCATGATCCTTGGGTGTCTTAATGCGTCACGGATGGTCTGCTTTTGGGGCAACTGCTTTTTTACACGGTCAACGGGGTTTGCGGCTGTACAATACTCCTTCAGAATAGGGTTTCGGAAGCAATGGAATCGTGCATATGATCAAGAACAAAAACAACAGCGCCTCTGCTCGCAACATGCACGCGATTTGTTTGCGACCGGCTTCGGCGGTGGCCTTGGGTGGCAATTGTATGTCGCATCGAATGCGCTCACACATCGGTTCTTACCATCGTGTGAAAGCATTGTCATGTTGGCCAACCTGCGAGTTGATCACATAGGCGACAGTGACGGTAATGGGCTGGCATGATAAGTCTGGACGGCGGTCTTGTCTATTTCCATCAACGGGATGCGGAATGATGGACGGCGCGTTTCGGACTTCATTCATGTCTTTGAGGTTTCTGTGGATTACCGCGGGCGATATCCAAGATCCCGCATGACAGGGAGACGAGGAGAGCGTCAATCATAAGCTTCGCAGGACAGGTATGGAACCGACTTCATGACATCTATTCTGGCCCTATCGGTATAGCTACAGTCGATGTCTAATCGTCCCCGTGGTTGATGTTTTTTGTACATGAAGATTCGATCATCCTCTATGGCCCAGTCAGTGATAGCCATCATGCAGAAGCCTCGGGATTCCGTTAACCCAAGCCGGCCTTTGACCGCTTGACAACATGCACGACAGGCTGCAGGATCCCCTTGTTGTCCATCGCACCGAGGGCCGTGCCCGTGGTCCAGCCCATCTTCTCCAGCATCGCCCGTCCCTTGTTCTTCTGGTCCAGCTCCGGCGCCGACGCGCCCACCACCTCGCCGTCTCTGTAGGTGAATGCAGCCTGGCTGACGCCGCGGCCTGATCTACCCGGCTTGGGGCCATCCCTGGGGGCCTTGCCCTTAGCGTCGAGGCGGGGAAAGTATTTGCGTCCGGTACGGGCAAAGACTTGTTCAAACGATGGTTCGTGGTAGCGAAGTGTTCTGTTCGTGCGGTAGAGCGATGGGCGACGTGTGTCACCATGGCCGGCGGACTTGGATTTGATTTTGAACTTGTTGGCTATGTCATGGATCACCTTGCGCGCATTTGCGTCCATTGGAGGAAACGTGAGACTGGTATCAATGTCAGCATGTGTCCGCCACTAATATCCCCGTTGCATAAACACATACTTATCATCGGAGCTGCAAAGGAAAGATCGTATTTCCTCCTTGATCTGGTCCAGGGTCATGCCAGTCTGGTATTTGATACGGGGATCCTCTGGGTCGGCATGCTTGCCCAAGAGACCCTGGGCACGCAACTCCTCACGCTCCTTCTTCTTCTCTCTCTTAGAAAAACGATCCTTCTGCCAAGTGGCCTGCAGGGTTGCCTCAAGCTCCGAGTCAGAGATGTCAAAGGTCGGCTGTCCACGTTTGCTCTTGGGCTTGCGTGGTTGATTGTGTGCGTTGTGCCGATCCCAGTCCATCAAATCCAGGTCGTCGAAAACCTCTGCCACCGCACTCGCGCTAGGTATTTTGCCACGCTTCTGTTTCCTGCTCGTCCTGTTAGAAAGGAAGGCGATGTTGTCCCTGCGCATGATCGTCGATTCATTGTCTCCCGACGGGCGCATCCCACCGTAGCTGTCTGCAGAAAAAAGCATGTACTCGTCCTCACCAAGGCCCAGCTCTTCTTGCTTGGCTATTAGCCGAGCCAGTGTTTCATCATCCATATCGTCATCATCTTCAAGCAACTCGCGCGTCTCATGCATCTCAGGGCTGTCGTCGCCACTATGGTCCTCCTCGGAATCCTCACTATCGGAATCATCGACGATGACCACGTCGCCATCAGAGCCGCCAAGATCCCTGTTGCCGAAGGACGGATGATATGAAACATGCTTTTCTTCGCCATCATTGCCATCCTCCTCATCCTCATCAGCGGCCATGTTGGTCATATAGTCAGCAAAAATTGCATCGTCATCATTATGACCACGTAGTTGCCATGCTGGTGGAGATGCGGGACGCGGACTAGGGTGCCTGGCTTCATCAGCTTCGCCTAGAGATATCTGCTGGATAGTCTGCTCGACAGCATTGACCTCGATAGTCATCTGGTCGACCACCAGTGGAGGATCATCATCTCTGCGGTTCCTGCCCTTGAAGAGGACGACCTCCTCGCTCGAGTCTGTTTCGTTACCTGACGAGTGAGGATCGGGAATGATGACGGGCTGGGAGTGATGGCCCGATGACAGCTTCTGATCGCCAATAGTGTCTATGAAGAATGGTAACTCCTCTTTGGGGGCCGCCGGCGTTGGAGCTTCGTAATTCCTCGGGGACGTAGCGGTGGCCTCGGTGACAGATGCAGTGCCATGTCCGTTTGGTTTCGAGCCCTGTTCAAGGCCAATAATGTCGCTCTCCTTGGGTGCCTCAACAGTACCATCGAGCCCAATAGGCTCATGATGGTCTGCAGGTTCGTCGAGCTCCTTGAGAGGCTCCACCAGGCCAGCACTTACGAAGGCGACGGGCCGGGTTCGTAGCTTGGTCTCCTGGTCCCAGGCAGTGGGTTGCTTAGCCGTATTCCTTGCCTCATCCCTAAGAGAAAAGCCTGCGGTGAAGATTCAGCACGAGAGGTCAAGATTGAGAATTTAGTGATGAGGCTGACTGTGAGCTGCAGCGGCCATGGGCATCAACTGCGCGGCAATGTCTTGTGGATGGTTCTGTTGTCGAGGGGTCGTCATGGCCCGGTAGCGAGCAGCCTTGCCGGCTCGGCCCTTCTTGTTCCTAGCCATGCTGTTGCAAGGATTGCGATGAGTCTCCGCCTAAGCCATGCAGAGAGGGTTGACTGAAGGATAGTAGATGCAAAGCAGGCCGAATCTTCCGCCTCTCTCGCTGCGCGCACCACCGCGGTATGGCTTCGAACAAGAGCTATCTCGTGGGGTGTTTCAGCTCTTCCAAAGCCTGCGAAAGCTGAGAAGTCAGAACCTGAATATTAAAATTCCTTAAAAGCCCAAAGATAACACGGACAGTCGGGGCTGATCGTGAATATTTGTCAAGGTTGGTTGATGAGCATCTGGCATGGGTCGAATGTGAGAAGGCGAGAACATAACTCGACCTTAGCATGTATGTACGTATGTAGAAGTTGCCTCTTTGAGGCCCGCAAAAAGGGCAGAGGTAAGAGTCACCAGCCGTAGTAGTGAAAACTGCAGGTAGGTACTTGACACCAAGTACTAGATACGGGATATTCTCAAAGGGAAGGCGGGCAGTGGCAGGGGCTGCTGGGGACTTTGGAGTCACTGCGACTTGCTCGTTTTGTAGGCGGGGTCACTGTGACTATCTACCTAGGTAGGTACTGACAGCAGTGTACATATATAAAGGGTACCTAGGTACCTACCGACCCGTACGTCAGCCACTACAGGGCTACTGGTAGGTACCTACTGCTTTGATCCATCAATGGACCAAAGACAGGCCCACCAAATGCTGGGCTGGAGCTCATTGGCCTGGGGGTTGTGCAGTGCTCAGTGCGCAGTGTTCAGTGCCCCACCCCAGTCAACCACACAGTGCGTTCACCTGCGAGTGGCACCCGCCCTGCCGCCTGAGCACTCCGAATGACATGTGCCGCCGTCCGTCTAGGTAATACATATGAACCTACCTACATCCTTGAACATATCAAGCAGTAACACTTCCACCTCCTTCACACACAGATTCATCAACACCCAACTACAGCTCACCTCGTCCATCTCATAGCATCCCGGGCTCCGATACTCTACAGTAGCACTTGGCACATTCTCGGAACCGGGGACATACCCGTCTTGACCTCCCTATCTTCCTGCCTCTGGTGCCCCCGGCCGCCGCTTGCTTCTCCATGTCTGCGTGAGCTTCGGATTCAAGGCCAGGCATATAGGCATCGTGCCCTGTCTGCATCCACCCCACGAACCTTGTGCATCGGACCTTTTCCTTTCAAACTACTCTTCTGCTTCGCGCTGCTGGTTGGGCTTGTGCGCCGCCTGCCCCGTATACTTGGGAGCCTCCGCCCTTCCTACTCCCATCTGTCCGACCCTGCTGTTTAAGATTCCTTTGGTACTATACAGCCATGGCCGACATGTCACAGAAGACCCAGCAGGCTATGGAGACAGCCATGGCTGGCGCCGCAGAGGTCGGCCGCTACGGACGCCGTATCGTCAAGATGATTTGGGACCCCCAGCCTCACAACGACCGCGCCCTGAACAGGCCCGTATGGTGTCTTGGTTGCTCTTACACTCACGAGCCCACCGGGAAAAAGGCATCGTCACCAGATTCATCAACGCCTGATGCCGCCGATTCCACGCCGCCGAGAACCCCATCTGTCACAGCTGAACCCACGCCCGCGAACGCCGCTCTCAGCACCCCTCCAGAGTCCACCACGGGCAGCGTCTCCTCATCGCCAGCCTATGACGAGCCGCCAGTAGATGGAGGATGGCCCCCTGCCTTCCTTGACGACTTCGAGTCCCGTATATGGCTGACTTACCGATCCGGATTCGAGCCCATCCCCAGGTCCACTGACCCAAAGGCCTCCGCTGCCTTGTCCTTTGCCATGCGCCTCAAGACCCTGGGCGACCAGACCGGCTTCTCGTCCGACACTGGCTGGGGATGCATGATACGGTCCGGACAGAGCCTGCTGGCAAACACCCTGTCCATCTGCCAACTTGGTCGAGGTACAATGTCTCCAACCTGGTTTATTATTTCTGTGATCCTGTTACTAATTACTAGTCTGTCAGATTGGCGCCGAGGCATGAATGAGCACGAGGAGCGCGAACTCCTCGCCCGTTTCGCAGACGATCCCAGAGCCCCTTATTCCATACACAACTTTGTGAGGCATGGCGCCGTGGCATGTGGGAAATATCCTGGAGAGTGGTTTGGGCCATCGGCGACAGCCCGGTGCATTCAGTGAGCTGCTACTGCGGCCGATATTTGGGGACCTCGACCGAGCTGACTCTTACCTAGGGCTCTGACCAACTCCAACGAGACATCGTTGCGCGTCTACTCGACAGGCGACTTGCCTGACGTCTACGAAGACAGTTTCATGGCTGTAGCTAAGCCGGACGGCGAGACGTTCCATCCGACCTTGATACTCGTGGGCACGCGGCTGGGAATCGACAAGATCAACCAGGTCTATTGGGAAGCTCTTACAGCTACGCTGCAGATGCCTCAATCTGTGGGTATCGCTGGGTATGTGTCTATCCTGGTGCCTTCCCGGAAGAGACCTTCCTTGCTAACTATGGTCCAAATGCAGCGGCCGTCCATCCCAATCGCTTTATTTCATCGGGGCGCAACGGTCAGGAGATGACTACGAACCCGGCTCCTACCTCTTTTACCACGATCCGCACTTCACCCGGCCTGCTCTGCCGTTCCACGAAGATATCAGCCAGTACTCGGCGGCAGACATCGACACGTGCCATACTCGACGACTCCGTAGACTGCACGTGCGTGAAATGGATCCCAGCATGTTGATCGGATTCCTGATCAAGGATGACGATGATTGGGACAATTGGAAAGACTCGGTGAAATTCGTCCAGGGCAAGGCCATTATCCACGTTGCAGACCATGATCCAGCTCGCGGTATGCCATCGGAAAGGGAAGGTGCCATTGACGAGGTTGAGACGTTGAGTGATGACGAAGATGATACCGTTTTGGATGCTTGACGCTTGGGTACTGGATGGTGCTTTTTCTCCCTTTCAATTTCGGAGTTAGATGGCGGGCGAGCCACATCGGTACAGGCGTTTCAAGGTCCATTTCATGCATGTCGGGCTGATAAGGTGCGTGAGAGGCAGGTAGGTTATTTATCATCGGGCCCTGCACATGTGGGGGCGCGACGGTCCCAAGCATGGACACGACATCCTAAAGTGAATGCATTAAAGTGTACGCACACCTTCTTGCACGGACTTGTTTGCAGTCCTTATGTCTTACCAGCTCCCCACACGAGAGCGGTCTTGAGAGAACTGAGCATCAGTAGGGCTTTTCAAAGGATAGCTCCACGCTGGGTAGCGGAAGAGTCCAAGTGTATCGAACGTATACTTTGGGGAGCATAATTCGGTTGGCCGCCCTGGCCCCAAGGATCTGGACGATCCGTGGCATGTTGTGAAAACACTCCCATATGTAGCCAGCCAAGTATAGTCGACGAGGAGAAGCAGTCATCTCGTGAGGGGCGATGGTGCCTGGCTTGATGCAAGTAGTAGCGAACAGCTTATCATCTCTTCGACTTCTTCTTACCAGATTTGGCAGCTTGGCCAACCGGCTTTAGCTCTGCGTGCCCCTCGTCCCTGATGTGCTTGAACAGCTTCGTCCGAGAGTCGAACTCTTCATAGCACACGCCGCATTTCTGCGAGGCCTCCTGTGCCTGAGTTTCCTGCTTTGCCGCTCTTCTTGCCTTCTTTTCCTTTGCCTTTCCCTTTCCCGCCTTCTTCTTTGGTCCTGTCTCTTCATCGTTGAGTGTCGTACCGGTCATTGCTGCCGACAATTTGTCGTCGACTTCACTCTCAGTCTCAGGGATGTCGCCTTTGGGCCCTGATACAAGACGACCTTCGACGACTTCCCGTGGTGCGTATTCGTCATTCAAGATGTCCTCTGAGGACGACTCGGGCTCATCTCCTTCCGCTTCCTGTAGGGTCTCTTCATCAAAGATCTCTTCCTCGACCGTATCAGCTGGTTCTTTGTCGCCTTCGGACGGCTCTTCCTCAATTCCAGGCTGTCTTGTTGTCTCCGTCCCTGGAGACGGCTGATCTGAGTCAACCGGCTCGTCCACCTCGAATGCCAGGCCCTCCTTCTTCATTTGCCTTCGCAACTGCTGAACGGCCTTGGTATGCTTTTTGCTCTTCTCGTGGGTCTCCAATTGTTTCTCGCTCTTGAAAGTCTTGTCGCACACGACACATTCGAATGCCTCGGGCTCGGACTCGTCCTCACTCGCGTATTCGTAAGTGTACTCATCGTTGTACTCGTCATTGTGCTCGTCTCCAGGCTCCCTTGACTGCGCCCAGTCTGCCACGACGGCCTCGCTCAATTTCTTGCGGTTCGCTTCCCGCGCGCGGGCGGCCTGGGCCGCAGCCGAGTCCCTCAAGACCTTCTGCCTATCGGCCTCGGACTGTGTGTTGGGCACGTATCGAGGGTCTCGCTTCTTCACGAAGGCGACGAGGGACCGTACGGCGTCGTTGAAGTCGCGGATGGCATCGTCGCGCATCTTCTTGTTCTCCTTCTCCATCAGCCTGCGCACGCGGCGGTCGGGGGCTTCGGCAAGCCGCCATTTCTCTTTCCAGCTGAAGGACTTTGCGGTGGCGAAACCAGACCAGGCGCTGTAGAAGGGCTTGGCGACGGAGTCGTAGTCGTCGGTGGAGGAGCCGAATGGGGGATACTCGACAGGCTCTCGTCCGTCCCAGTCGCATGCGGCAGCCTCTTCTGAGGCCAGCTGGGCAAAGGTGATGTCTAGTATGCTGAAGAAGCCGTTGGGACTGTCGTTGAAGGGGATGGACGAGTTGAAGCGGCCAATCAGAGTCATGATCTCCTCGGTGGTGGTAAGGCGGACATTGTAGTGCTCAGGCGGAGAATCGTCCTCGTCTGCATCGCCGCGAAGGATGGCATCGCGGTGAGAGTCATACCAGGCCCGCTCCTGGGGATCGGACAAGACCTCGTAGGCGGTTTGGACCTCGGCGAACTTGTTGGTGGCATTCTCGACGTCGTTGAAGTTGCGATCCGGGTGGAGCTCGAGGGCCTTCTTCTTGTACGCCCTGCGAATCTCTGCATCGTCGGCAGATCGATCCAGGCCGAGAAGTTCGTAGTAGCATGTCTTCCTCGCGACGGCAGCTCCGCCCTGAGCACCAGCAGGGTGCTCTTGAGAGGACTGCTGGGCGCCCATGGTGGTGTAAGTGACGGGGGCGGGCGGGCCACTGGTGGGACTATGTAGGCGCAGGAGGGGGTGGTTCTACACGCAGACGGTGGCCTCCAGGTTGTGGTTGTCGATTGGCGGCTCCAGAGACGTGACTGGTGTTGAGAGAGAGAGAGAGAGAGAGAGAGAGAGAGAGAGAGAGTGTGTGTGTGTGTGATAGATACTTTGTAAAATCAACAAGTCCCCACTTGTATTGTATGTCGACTGGTACGGGCTGCTGTGAGGGCCGGCCCGGAGTGGTCAACTGGGTCCAATATGTTTTTTAATATTTTCTTATGGAGTGGATTTACCTTGGGGTCTACCTGAATAACAGTACACTGCTATAGTAGTGTGGTAACCAAGAAAGGAAGAAGCTACCCAGGTATATGCCAAGTGACGGATGGAAGAAGATGCTGAGTAGGTAAGTAAATAATGAAATATCAGAGTCTATCAACCTGCAGGAGTGATGATGCCCTTTTATGGTGTAGGTACATATGTTAAATACCAATTTGAGGGTGAGTATTTATTCATGCTGCTTAGCTATTCTTGGGAAGTGACTCATCATGACGAGTGCAGAGTGCAGAGTATCATGTAGGCCTGAGTGATGAGGATGAGGATCAGGAACAGGATATAATAGGATAGTTATAATATAACATCATATACGGATATCTAGAGATCCAGAGTACCTAGGTAAGTGTTATGTTCTGAATATGTGTGTTCTTACAGGCAGACAGGCAAGGTAACGGTCCGTAGTCTGCATACATACTTAGGAGTACTGTACCTATATGCATGTACAGTAGGTACAGTATCTAGGTACCTATAGGTAGGTATCTAATCAGTCACTGGCGATCTCGTTCCGCCCCCGCGTCCCCGCATTCTTGTGACCTGACTGGCAGAACACCTGGGCATATGGGCATATGAATGGATTTATTTGACCCCTCGTTTCTACCACTTACACAGACAGTACTTACAGGACACAACATAGGTACTTACCTACCTTAAACATGCCAGTACAGCATACAGAGTCTGTTCTCCTGCCTCTTCCCTTTCCCTTCTCGTCTTGACTGTTTGCCAAGGCTCAATAGGTATCTTCCCTTCCCCCCCCTCATCGCCATACTTGATTGAAGCCCTGCCGTCCCGTTCTATACCTGACTCGAACTGCTAGATCATCCACCAGCTCTCGGCCAAAGAAAAAACTCTCTTGTGTGTGTGTTTGGTGGACCAGTTCGGGTCTGCCTTAAGGGCAAACTCGCACAAATAAAGGCCGCCACCCGCCAACGGAAGATGTGCCGACTACGATTGCGTTGACTCAACCCCTCTATGCCTTCCCTTCTTGGTATCTCTCTCACGACGACATCTACTACCAACGTACTCTACCGCCTTCTGCCGTCTCTTCTCGGCTGTCATCCTCATCCTTACCATCTGCTGTACCCAGGTACACACAGCTAACCGACCAGCCTTCATCGCAACCGCGACAAAGAACAAGAACAACTACAACGCGGAAGAGGACGAGGAAGAGAAAGAAGAGGAGGAGGACGACAACGAAAACAACGACGACCACAACGACGACGACGTGCCTCGAAGGGTCAGATACCGCCTGCTCGGTCGAGATGCATCCCTTGACGACAATATCTACCAACAGGTCTAGTGCTGCCGAGCCCACGCCCTAACCTTGATATCCCATCCGAGATGAAGTTCGCCCACCAGTTCAAGGAAACCCTCGACCGGGAGAGCTTCCCCGAACACTGGCGCGCCGCCGCGATACCTTACTCCCAGCTTAAGAAATGTCTGAAGAAGGTCCGCCAGGAGCTCGAGGAGATCGGCCTCGACAAGGAGACCCTACAGCAGCTCCTGGCCGCCCAGACCGTGTCGCCCGACGGGGAGCCTGTCCCCATGGCTCGCTACAACCTCGACCAAGCCCCCTCGAACTCGCTCCGCCCGTGCCTGTCCGTCTTTGTCCACTTCCAGGACGGCCAGGCTGTCGACGCCGCCCTGTCTCCGGCCTCCCGTGCCTTCCTCCAAAGGCTGTCTGGCGCGCAATCCTCCCCGCCGGTCCTGCGTCTACCAGTGCCGCCTGATGTGTCACAAACGGCCCCGGCGACAGTCAAGACCACAGAAGCAGGGCTCGAGCGTATAGAGGTGCCCTTGGTCTTTGATGGCGAGTTCTTCAACATCCTCCAGAGCGATGTTGACAGCCTGGATGCCCTCCAGCAACAAGAGGAGAGGTCCATGGAAAGCGACATCATCACTCTCAGTGAAGAGGTCTCGGCCGTCACCAAGCCCCATAAAATTGCGAAATCCGACCTGAATCGGTGGCGGGAGATATTCGACCTTTACGTCGATGCCCAGGTTTTCTTTTCCTCACACGAGCTCGACCACGGCTCTCGATCCAGCACCAAGGCTGTGCAGCAGCTTGTCTGGTTTCAGAACGAGATACTGAGTCGCGGTCTGTTGAACAAGTTCAAGGTGCCGTCTAGCAGGTTAGCCTACGCGCGCTTCCTACAGCTCAACGCGACACTGCTCCAGAACCTCAAGTTCCAGGAGATCAACAAGACAGCCATCACCAAGATCCTCAAGAGTACGTGTAGATCAGCCCCTCCCCTCTCCTTCCAGCTTGGGCTAATATTCACCACAGAATTTGACAAGCGGACAAGCCTCGGCGCATCCGTCTCCTTCCGCCAAGCCGTCCGGTCGCAGCAGTTCCTCGCCGGGAACGTGGCCAAGAAGCTGTGTGCCCGGCTCTCCCAGGAGGTCGTCTCGGTTGTGCCACGGGTCGACGACTATGTCTGCCCCATCTGCTTCTCCATCGCCTGGTACCCCGTCCGGCTCAGGTGCTCGCACCTGTTCTGCGTCCGCTGTGTCATCAAGATGCAGCGTGAGAACAAGAAGCAGTGCGCCATCTGTCGCGACGATGGGGTCATGGAGGCTGACTTGTGTGAGTTTTCCAAGATGTTAACCCTCTTCTTGTCGCATAGCAGCGTGACTGACGATGATACGCATGTAGCAAACATCGACAAGGATCTGGAGAAGTTCATGCGGTTGTATTTCCGCAAGGAGACAGACGAGAAGCAGAGGTCGAATGAGATAGAGAGGGGCAGGGAGTTGTTCGGGGACGAATATAGGCACTCTTCATGTACCGTCATGTAAATGGCAGGCATACACACACATAACAACAGACAGCGCCAGGCACACAGAAAATGCATGCAGCACAGTCAAGAAGATAATTCATAATGGCACAAGATACAATTTTTATTCTTCTCTGAGTTAGATAAATCCCATGTTTGCTTTTGGCTGACCATGTGCGCCCCCCGGACTGCTGTCCACCACTACCTACTACTATGCTGCTGCCAGCGACGCCTGTTCCGCCGCGGCCAGGGCGCTCTTGAAGATTGCCACGAGCTGGTCCGTCTCCTCCACGCCAAGGCTGATGCGGATCAGGCCAGGATCGACCCCAAGGCTGGCTGCCCAGTCGAGCTCGCCATAATGCGCAAGGATGACGTACGGCGAGGTCAGGGTGAAGTTGGTCCCCAGGCTGGGCCCCTTGGCCGTCTCGATGCTGTCGTAGAAGACGACGGCGTCGGCGCTGTTGTGGAAGACGACGGAGAGCAGGCCGCCGTAGCCGCCGGCCGGCAGCTTGCACGCCTCGTAGTTGGCCCTGTCCGGGTTGCACTTTGGGTAGTATATCCGCTTGATCAGGGGGTTGGACCGCAGGACCTCGTAGACGGCCTCGGCGTTGGCGTTGACGCGGTCGATGCGCGTCGAGAAGTCGCGGCTGTTGCGCTCGAGGAAGATGGCGTCCTCGGGCCAGTACGTGTCCTCGTACTCGCGGCCGACGGTGGCCTTGAGCTCGGGGTAGTAGCGGCTGCTGGGGTTGAGCACGGCGCTGCCGCCCATGACGTTGCAGTCGCCCGAGAAGATCTTGGTCAGGCTGCTGACCACGACGTCGGCGTACTGGAGGACGTTGATGTTGGCAAAGGTGCCGATGGTCTCGTCGACGACCACGGCGAAGTCGTACCTGTCGGCCAGCGACCGGATGCGCTCGAGGTTGGGACAGGTGAGGAGGGGGTTGCCCGGGAACTCGCAGAACAGGCCCAGGAACCTCTCGCCGGACTCGAGCTTCTTTTCCAGGTCGTCGAGGTCTTCCTCGGAGGCGTGGCCGTAAAAGTCACAGCCAGGGCCGAACTTCTGGAGGATCTTGAGGGTGTCGACGTATGGGAAGCCGAAGCTTATGCTCCTGAGGCTCCCACGGGTCTTCATCAGCATGCGGTGCGTGTGGAATATGACGTTCATTCCACACGGGTAGAGGTAGATGTCCTGCTCCCCAAGCCCGTGGACGCCTCTGTTGGTGGGCTCTGCTTGCGGCAACGGGTGGTGCTTGACGTCTATATCGCTCGTGAGGGTACCGGCAATGCGCCTCTTGATGGCCGTCTTGGCTCGCTGGACGAGGGAGAGGTCCAGGTTCCGGCCGAAACGTTCCTCTACAAAACGGGACGACTCCTCTGCCTCAGGGGTGGGGCTGGGGCTCTTGCTCTTGCTCTTTTCCGGGCGCGACGGTGTCTGATCGACGGACATTGGCCGTTGGTAACGCCTTGGGCCTCTGCTCTGGCGCACCGGGGACATTGGGGAGATTGGGGCCTTGGGCAGCTCGTCTAGCACGAGCAGACCCTGGTCGAGGAGGCTGTGGCAGAACTCGGCACGGCGACTGGACACGCCGTCGCCGCTGTGCTGCCAGTACTGCTTGGCATAAGGGAAGGCTTCCGGGGCAAAGAGCACAGCTGAGACGGTAGGGCGGATTGGCTTCAGCGGGGAGGCGGCAGGGTTCGAAGAGTCCAGGACGAGGTGGAGTGAGTCAAGGCCCTCGGATATCTCTGCCGGGGCCTTGTCCTTGATGAAGGCCAGACACCGCAGAGCTGGAGTCTTGTTGGGGAACAGCATGGCCTGCTGGCCTTGACGGCCAAAGGTCTCAGTGATGGCTTTGGCAAGAGCCTGTATACTCCTGTGGATGAAGAACCTGGGATAACCAGTGACCAGATTATCGTGCACCCATGCATCGCCCTCCTCATAGGCAATGTTGGCCTTCCATGTCGGCAACGACACACTCACTGCCTTTATGCAGGGAAGATTTGAAGGATTAGCAGTGTGCTGGGTCTAGCAAGATGGAGCATGTCTGGGGGGAGTATGGGAACCTACATGAGCCGTATCGGGAGGAATTGACTCTCCTAGTCTTAGTTGTGGCATGGCGTCTTGTTGTTCCACAGACACCACACACACAGAGAGAGAGGGAGAGAGATAGAGAGAGAAGGGGATGAGAGTCTTGTGAGAAGATGTGGGACTCAAGACGGCAAGAGTTGGGATATATGTATTCCACTTTGTTAAAGCAGCACTGTAGGACAACACACACAAGATAGATGTCAGTTATATATGACTGTGTGTAAATACTGTTGTGACTGGTGTTGAGTGAGGACTCGTGAGGACTGGCGGATGGATGGTAGACGAGACAACGGATTATGACGGATACTTACGGGGTCTGTACTTAGACTAGGAATGACTCTTTTTTCTCCAGCACAATGTCATCACCGTTGAACCTCCAAGGCTCGTGGAGTCATTTATCTACACACTACTGTACATACCTGCTAGATAACTAAGTACCTAGGTATGCACCTATCCGGATGAGAATTAATTAATCTCAACGCAGACCTACCGGAGACGCCGCTGCCGTTGCCGTTGCCGTAACGAAGCGGAGCATCACCGCCGACCCTCCCGAGGTCGGAGGTAGATTTTTGGGAGAGGGAGAAGACTCACGACCATCTGAGATAAAGGATAGGCTGCTGCTGCTGCTGGCTACATGTTTTGTTTGTTTGTTTGTTACCATTACTCTTTACAGTACTTGTCTATCAAATACTATGCATATGCACATGCACAGACACAGACACAGATATATACAAACACCTAGATATACACACTATATATGATATATATATATATAAACTGCTCAACATCACACCCTCAAACGCTCATAAATTCATGCTCATGCCTCATGTTCATGCTCATGCTCGTGCTCGTGCTCGTGCTTGTGCTCATATCCATGCTTATACTGCTGCTCATCACGCCTTTCCGTACTGCAGATTGCTCTGCCTCTGTCCCATTTTTACACACACTGACCCTCGTGAGTGCATAATTGTTATCGTCCCGGTTCTCAATTCTCAACTCTCCTTCACCGAAGCCACTGATGACATCCCGGCCTAGATAAAAGGGGACTATTGAGATAAAAAGGAACCAAGTAGGCAACACACACCCGTGGTCACAGAGACACTTCTCGACATCAGCGATACAGCCTCTCGCTCCTCCGAGCCCCCACACAGCTGATACTGTCATCCGGCGTGATACTGTCCAGGTCATCCTCCCACGGCTCGGCATGGACGCCCCCGCCGCCCCCCGAAGGCTGCAGCAGATGCCTCGCCGGCACATAGCTCATGCCCGACCGGCTGGCCGGCAGCGGCAGCGGCGCCTCGCGGGCAGGCATGTAGTTGGCCGCCCGGCTGCCGGCGAGGGGCGCCTCCCGCGCCGAAGCATAGCTGTTGGACCTCCGCGGCTTGCCCTGCAGCGCCGCCGCCGCCGCCGCAGCAGACGGCCGGCCCGCTGTCTTGAGGAGCGCCGGCCGGGACGCCAGCTCGGCCTGGGCGCCCGCGGGTGGCGCGCCGCGGATGGTGGTGGTGGTGGTGGTGGTGGTGTTGTTGTTGTTGTTTGTGGCCCGCTGGCTCCGCGCGGAGACGTAGCTGTGCCCGTCGGCGCCGACGTGGTACGTCTTGCTCCGGCGTATCGAGCACGGCCCTGCGGGGACGACCTGCTTGGATCGGGACGAGTGCCTCGAGACCGAGTGGCCGCGGTGGTCCTGGGCCACGTCCTCGAGCTCGCCGTGCTTGGGCGTCACGTAGCTGCGGTGCTCCGTGTCTGCCAGCAAGAGGGGCTTCCGGCTCGTCGGTGTCTCGCTGCGGGCGCGCATGTTTGACGTACCGGAAGCTTTCGGCCGCGACGAGTGCCGACTGCGGCCTTCGTACCCATCGTCGACATTGTCCCTACTCCTGCCTGGAGCTGCCGGGGCGTGAGTATACCTCGTCAAGATGGTAGGAGGTGGGCGGCGGTCCGCCACTGAGGTGTATTCCTCGCGGTACTGAGGCTCCTTCACTGGTCTCTCATACTCCGAGTACCGGCCGCGACTGTCATAATGAGGAGGCTCCGCGTATGCCGTACCGCGCTGAAACGTTGACCCTTCATAATCCTGTGAACCAGTCTTCATAACGCCGTACGTGATGCCGGCTCCGATCGCAGCCCCCGCCGCGACGCCCATGAGCGCTCCTATCGTGCTGGTCCCAAGCAGGCCGCTGGAAGTCAAGCGCATTGCTGGGTCTGCCGGCTCATACAGGGTCGTGCTTGACGCATGCGTAGCACCGCGGCGGGGGGCGGCGGCTTGTTCATCGTTTAAGCGGCTGGGGCGTCTTGGTGAGACCAAGGACGGGGAGGCCGGCGCAAGAGGTGCAAGCGACACGGTGAGCGCTGGTTCCGAGGAGGCGACGTTGAAGTTCCAGTTCAGGATGCGGCTGACCTCGCTGTGGGTGGACTGGGTCTTCCGGACGGTCGAGCCGCCGTAATGCTCCGGGTACTCCTCTGGGGGCACGTAGGCAACCTCCATTATGTTGCCGTCGATATCTGTCTCGCGGGCCTTGTCTGGCAACTTCCCGCTGTCGGTACTGGTCCGCTCTTTTCCAGCATAGATATCCTCGGGCTCAGCAGAGTGGCGAAATGAGGCTTGGTCCCCAAGCCGTGCCGACTTGCGGTCCTCTTCCTTCACCCTCCGGACAAGCGCCTGGAAATCCCTGACAGCCTCTGGGCAGGCAGTGGAGAAGACTATACGCGAGAGCTTGAGGGGTCGATCGGCCGTCGCCTTCACCTGGCGCAGCTCAAAGACGGGCACAGGGGGTGAGGCGACGAAGCCGTAGGTGATTGACGGCGAGCCTGAGGAGATACCTGCGGAGATGAACCGCAGGCCCAGTGGCTGTGTCGCTGCCGAGTAGAAGGAGGAAGAGTAGGGAATATGGCTCACTTCGAGGAAGGGAAGCATTGGGCTCATGTATGAAATAGCCCCGGGACAAGGGACTATAGAGGGACGGATGTGACGTGACGTGATGTGAAGAGAAAACTCGCAGCTTTCCCACAGCCTTCCTTGCACAGCAGAGACAGGGGGGAATGTGGGCAGTACGGGAGCTGTGTGTGCACTGCGGGCGAGACCGTGGCTTGCGGCTTGCTCGTGGTCGTGGTTGCGGGAGTGATGGTGGTGGTATCGGCCACTTGGTGGGAAGGCAGCAGTAGGCTTGTGCTTCTTGTCCTCAACTGAGGTTCAAGTGGAAGATAATAATGCGTAGGGCAACGATGTATGTGTACGGGGTGTGGCAACGGCACAGGTACAGCAGGCACAAGCACGGCAGGTCTGTGGGGAATCGACGACAGCCACTCGATGTGAGAGAAGGCGAGATGGTATGCGCGTAGCCGCCCGTTGATGTGACCGTCGTGCCTTGGGCAATCCTTGGACGAAGAAGGCCAGGAATGCAGTAATGTTCCAATGCGGACAGAACACAGTTATATTGCGCAGCGTGGAAGGGTCCGCGGCATCGTTGCTTGCAACCTGAGGCCCATTTCGTGAACAAAAGGAACCGCTCGACACCGACATTTGACAGCAAGCAGTACACAATCAATAGTACACATATATCCGCTGGCAGATCTCACTGGACGGCACCGAGGTCATCTCCACGGTCCGCTTTTCGGCTTCTCGACGTGGCCGGGCTGTGCAAGAAAGTCCCGGCGGATGTGAAGAGCCTGAGCAAGCAGAACAACCCGAAAGGCCCTGGCCCCTGATAGCCCATCTGTAGGACACCACTTGGGACGATCCCGACTCCACCTAGGGGAAAGAGCCGGTCGAATAGTAAGTAGGTTGGGAGAATATGCAGCGGTGCAAACTCCAGTGAGGACCTTGCAGAGCCTGCCTGGCCCCAGAGAGGGGGTGGTGTCCCGGCTGCCTGGTGCCCAACTCGGCTGACTGAAAGTACGGTTGGTGATTGACCAGAGGGGTGGGAAGAAAGGGCTGGCTCGCTGGCTAGCTGGCTCGGTAGAAGATTGAATTGGATAGTTACCTAGGTAGTGAGTGGTAGGGTACTGGTAGAGATGCAACCCACACGACCGGTGACAAGAGACGGGATCGCCACTCAAGCCATTGTAAGGCGCTCGGGCGTTTCGCGCGACACTGGGGAGACCGGTGACTAGTAACGCCGGCAGGTGCACGATGTGCTGTTGATGGCCACACAAAGTGGACGAAGACGTTGGTGGCAGTATGAACATAAGGAGACCAGAAAAAGCGTAACGGTGGATCTGCATTCAGTCGGTTGGCTTGTCCAGATCTGCGTCATTCGACCTGAAAAACGGGGGCCTTGACAATTGGCGACGTCTCAGCAGAAATATTACTGGGGAGAAATGCCGCCACGTCCGCCCTGGCCCTCTGATGAGTGGCCTGCTTCTGATCGCCCTGGCTGCCCGGAAAATGTTGGCTGGTCCCCCAAGAGGTGACAGCTTCAGCTACTGTACTGTACGGATCCGGGTGTGTATATGTATGTGTGTGCTGACCGGCCATGGAAACCTTTCGGTGCAGGCTTCTGGAAGCAGACCCGCAACTGCAGCCTCGGTGCGTCGCTGTATTTAACTGTGAGGAGTTTCCTCCCTCCCACTTGAAAAGTTTCTTGACATGTTGTGGTGGGCAGAAAATAGATACCGCTCTTTCAAAAGTATACGTAACTTGATGGCTGACCACCCGTTTCCTGCAGTACCGTGTCTACTTCTTGCACGGTGAGGTATAGAGTACTGCGTAATGTTGATCAATCCGGCTTGGCCAGGCCAACGATGAGATGGTCAAGGCTCTCTTCCGGATGCAGCTACTCATCTGGGCAATATGTCTGCAGAGTCAGGCATCCAGGTAGTTCACATTTATAGTCTCTCCTGCTGCATCTCCAAAAGCCCCACCTAGGCGGTGCAGCCTCGCATTGCGCCCTGTATGCGACAGGAGGCTCCTAAATAGCCAAGCAGCTCTGTGACCAGCCTGACTTTATCTGTTTTTGTTTTATCAATCATCAGTGACAACTTGATAAGCTTGTCAGTACGCATGTGAAAACGTCTAATAGTCACCGATTGAAGATATAGGACGTTGGCGTTAACCCGAACTCAATTCGTCATCACCTTTGGATGTCAGGACTTCCTTTCGAATCTCAGATACCGTAAACGCCCTCCTCGCCCCAACTCCAGCCCTAGCTCAGTCCGGGATTTGCTCATCCAATTTTAGATGATCCGCTCGACGGGAGGCTACGGCTCTGTAGCTCAGCTCAACCCGAAGAAGGGTCAGCACCACAGCCCACGGCCTTGATTCTCTACTTCCACCACCTAACCTCAAAGTCTGGGGCGTCCCGACGCCGGACAAGAAACTCAAATCGTGTCAGGCCGGTAGCGTCGTCGGGCACTTGTCCGTGGCAGTGACTCGAGTAATCGTCTGCGATACTCCACTCAAACACACGAAAGACTTGTATGAAAAAGGGCATGGTAGGAAAACAGGGGGAAGGTTGACCAAGTTGAAGTGGTCTAACCGAACATTTTGATAATGCTCTTGGATCCGTTGTTGAACGACGCCCTTGTTTTGGTTGTAAAAACAGCGACAGTGCAAACACAGACGACCCAAGCCGAAGGGCGCCAGCTCGCCGGTGATGGCCATGTTGTGATAGCTCTCACGGCGAGCTGCCCCATCCCTGAATCCGCGATCCTCCTCTTCTTCTCGCTCTACGCACCTCTATATGGCTTCAGCCGCGACAAGGACTCGGGAGCCTGGGGATGTGGACAGCTCAAAGAATGTCCCAGGCGTCCTCGGCAGCATGGCAAAACTTGCTGCAGGCGACGCTGGCCGAGAGACTGAAATTGCTGATGGAGATCTTCTCATCGACGTATGCGTCGGCAAAGTTGTCGGGGCCCTTAGCCATGGCACCGACAAAGACGCAGATACTCTCATCAGAGTCGAGCCTGTCGATGTAGCTCCTGACATGGGCGACAGGGGCGTCGAAGCTGAGAGTGACCTTGCGGCACTTGGGAGGCAGATGTTCGGTGATAGGGTTGTTGATGACGCGGAGCAGCTTCTCCTGCGAATTGGTCGACCTGATAGATAAGCGGTGCAGTAGCTGGACCATCAAACCAGCGAAGCGCTTGAAGGTACGAGGAATGCGAACCGACGGCGAGACTTCGATCAGAACGCCCTTGGCGGTGGAGATGTAGATCTGGAGTCTGCCAGCCTTGTTGATGGGGGAGTCGAGGAGGGTAAGCAGGCACTAGTAAGGAAGAAAAAAGCAAGTCAGCCAATGCCGCGCATGTTGAATGCAGACGGGGGAGCCATCGGGGGTGAGGCGGGAAGTGTTCGCGTTGAGCTAGAGCCTCATGACCAGATCGATAGGAGGTGGATGTCGAACCTGATGGGTAATGTCGGGTCTGGCCTCGCTGATGTCGCGGTTCATCTTGCGCAAGACACCAATGTGCTCGTCGCTGTTCAGCAGCGAGTACTTGTCATCTCGCTGGACACCCATGTGACCAGGACGGGAGTGGGAGGATTTGTAGGTCTCGAGACTGGCATGGGACAAGACGACGATCAATCGCTGGGTATCCTTATCTGTCGAGGGGATGGCGACATGTTGTTCGGCGACCAGTTGGGGAAGCTCAGGAGGGGGGAGCGATTGAGTTCCTGCCATTGCGAACGAAGCAAACGATTGTTAGGCCAGCGTTTAAAAAGGGAGAGGGGAGAAATGAAAGAGCTGATAGGGCGTGGTGTGGTGATGCTGAGTGGTGGAGTTGTGTTTCGCTATCTCGTTGATGGAAGAAAATTTGCGAGGGGCGCAACGAAGGGAATGATGGCATTGCGGGCGTTGCGGGGCCACTCAGATGGTGGGACCTGATGTCTGTCTCTCTCTGTGCGACCCCACGCGTGCTAGGCGTGCTGAGGCGTGCTGGGTAGTGCTGGGGCGTGCTGGGGTGTACTGCCAGTGCTGAGTGACTTCCACACCAACGCGCCACACGAGTCGTGAGCTCGCAGCTGTATCCAACCGGTTGCCGCCTGCTGTGTAGGTAGGTACTGTACGTACGGGCAGGAGCGTGGCGAATTGAGGGGCATGAAGGTGTGTTTTATGCAAGGGCAGGTAAATTAAGTGAGCATGTGAAGCTCTTGCCAACTGCCCACGTGTTTCCAGCCTTCCTTGTGCTCTGTCCTGCTCTGCTCTGCCTTGTCTTACATACTTGGACGATGACCACTCTCCTCCATGATGCTGACACCAAGGCAACAGACAGAGCACAACCAACACAAGCCCGGCGGCGATACATGGCGGCAGCGGTCAATGCTGACGCACAGAGGGCGTAAAGGAGAGTAGTGGAAAGGAAAGGAAGGGCAAGTCTGAGGGCAGGAGTTTGAAACCTACGAGGTCGCTTTGCGCGGCGATCCGACGAAGACATGATGGAGCGGTTGTGTATGGTACGAGAGTCAAAGCTGACTGAGGTCGAAAGGCAAGAAACCAAAGGCTGGAACAAGTCGAGGAGGTAGTGTTCAAAGAGACGACGAAACAAGACGTGCAGTTTTGTCTCTAAGCAGCAAATGAAACGCTGTGCAATTGGAAAGATGCCACCGGTGAAGGAGTCTGTTATGTTCTCTGGTGAGGTGAGATGGGTTTAGGTATATCGCAACATTGAAGGGGTAGAAAATTGGATATGGATCGAAGAGAGCGGGGGCTTTTTGTACGTTTGTCGTACGGTAATTGTGTATTGCACATAAAAGTGCCCGAACATGGTACCTACTCCGTAATACTCCGGATCGATGCCAATTGTCCAGGGCTGCCAAGTTGATACCGCGACATCCATGCAGTCTGACAGTCAGTCTGGGGGAGCAGCAACCATGTAAGACTCGCAGGTCTAACCCTACTACCTACCTAGGTACAGTAAAGAGCTGCTTGCGTTTTCTCTTTCAGGGCTCGACGTTTGTTCTGAACCGTATTGTACACAGTAATTGTAGTTGAGCTACGGCACAACTCCATTCCATTATGCCATTCAGTTCAATTCAATCCAATCCAATTCAATCCAATTCAATCCAGTCCATTGCGGGTAGATAGGAAGGCTGATAACTCTATGCCCTTCCTTCGCTACGATAAAGTTTGTTGTATTCGGCGGGTTTTGGGCTGGGCGGCAGTAGGCGAAGGGGGGGGGGGGATGGTAAGCTGTGGGGTCCGGCATGAGGGTTCGGGTCGAAAACCGGTGCCGAGCCGGCAAGCTGCCGATGAATTTTGGATCGAGACGTTTGACCTGCGAATCCGACGACGGGCGGGAATATCACCCTCCACAGCGACGACGACTCCTCTACCCTTACCCCGGCACCTTCTCCTGAACGGCCTGCCACACAATATCCCCCCAAAAACTTCACTCCCTCCACAAACGACCGGTCGGACTTATACCTCGAGCTTGTCCCGGGCGGGATATCGCGGGCCCAGACATGTCCAGCACAGCAGTCGCGGGCACCATCGCGACCACGGCGAGGGTCGCAGGGCGGTTCGCGAAGGAGACCAGCGGCATTGTCGTCTCAGCAGGCCTGGCGCAAAACACTGTCAAAGTACGGGTTGCAAAGGAGGAGTGGAACAAGAAGATCAAGAAGGTAACTTCCTCTCTCTCCATGACAAGAGCCGCGCCCCCCCCCCCCCCGGGAAAACCACTTCAGCACAAGACCCAGTTGCTAATCCGGCCGGGGCTTTTAGTACTTCAAAAAACCAGTTCACCATCTCGTCCACGACCCAAACGACTCCCTCCGCACCGGTGACATCGTGTCCATAGTATCAGGCTGGAGGACCTCACGACACAAGCGCCATGTCGTCAACCGGATAATAGCCCCGTGGGGGCCGCCATTGGAGGAGAGACCGCCCCTGCCCACGCCCGAGGAGCGGGAGGCTGAGCATGCGGCAAAACGGGCCAAGAAGGTCGAGCGGAAGGAGTTGAGGAAACAGACCCTGGCAATGGAGGCGGCGGTGGCGAAGGCGGAGAAGAAGATGGCCGAGATCAAGAGCCTGGCGAAGGACTTTGTAAAGGATGTGAAATGAGTCGGTAGCCTTGAAGGCGCATCTTGGGAGGCTGCATGGGCAAGACACTGCAAGACGCCAAAGCACTGCAAGACACTGCAAAACAGCATCTGGGCATCCTCAAGGAACGGCGATCCGGCAGCCTGAGCGGCGAGATGCTTCGGATTATTGGACCAGCACATGACCCAATATCAACCAGGCCAAATATTGTACAAACATAGAAGTCATGTATCAATATGTCTACATAGGCCATAGAACTACGGCTTCTTTTGCAACTTCACCAGGCTACCCGTGGTCCCTGGTTCTGGCTTGGCGCATCAGTGCTCTCTTGCGCGAGGTTTCCAGTGTGCTAACAACTCTTCGATGCTATTTAGATGGCTAAGTATATATTGCATGTCAATGCCAGTGATCTCACCCTCCGCGCTCTCCAAACTCCCTTGCCCACTCCTCATGCTCTTTAATGCCTGCCTTGCCCACGCTGGGCCGGATTGTCTGGAGGCTGGCTACAAAATCCTGTAGTTCGATAGGCCGGATGTCCTCCATCGTCATGTGCAGCAGTGCTTCGCCAAGAGATCTCAATGGGCCCATGGCCGCATCTTTAGCCAGTGCAGTGATGTCTGAGCCCGAGAAGCCTGCGATAGAGTTTTGTTAGCAACCTGCACCCCTAATAGATGATACCCAAGTGCGAGGCCATGCTTACCATCAGTCATTTCGACGAGCTTCGCAAAGTCCTCATCTGTCAGCACGTGGTTCTGCTGTCCGAGCAGCGTCTTCAATTGCACAGCTCTAGTTTCAGCCTCGGGAAGAGGTATGTACTGGCGCCTGACAAATCTTCGACGAGCGGCTTCATCAATGGCCCACGGGAGGTTGGTGGCTGCCAGGACCAAAACCCGGTTGGCATCGCCTCTCTCCTTGTCCCCAGAGTCTCGGCCGGCTGCTGCACGTTGTAGGTCGCTCCACTGGATGAGGAACTCCGTCTTGATCCTCCTGGTGGCTTCGTGCTCTCCTGAACCAGACCGCTGGGAGAGCAGCGAGTCAATCTCGTCAACGAAGATAATACTTGGTGCAAGGACCTTGGCGAGGCCAAACAGGGCCCGGACCAGCTTCTCTGATTCGCCCAGATACTTGCTCGTGAGGCTGCTCGCCGAAATCGAGAAGAAGGTCGACCTAGACTCCGTGGCGACAGCTCGAGCAAGCATCGTCTTTCCCGTCCCTGGAGGCCCAAACAAGAGCATGCCCCTTGCTGGTTCTCGAAGTCCCATGAAGAGGTCGGGCCGTAGGAACGGGTAAACCACAGCCTCACGTAATGCGTTCTTCGCTATTTGGAGCCCGGCAATATCGTCCCAGTGAACTTCATCACCACGGACCACAATCTCGTTCAGTATTTGCTTCGCCGCATTCTTGTCAACCCCTGGAGGCAAGTTCTTCATAACAGCAGCCTTCTTCTTCTTCCATGACCTCTCCGGCGATTTGCCATCCTCGCCCGAATCCTCCGATACGTTTCGAGAATTCGACTGTGAATCTTCTTTGGCATTCACTACTATTGATCGCTCCTTCTGCGAGACTCTCCTCCGTGATCTCGAAGACGTAAGGTTGGAGTCGCTCTCTTCGAGGCTGGAGTCGGATGCTGTCTTCCGGATTGGTGTTCCTCTTGTACGAGCTTCGATGCCAGGACTCGACATGGAGTCACGCCCCGAAGTGCTCGTTCTTCGCCGAACGGGAAGGCTCGCACTGCCACCGCTCTTGTCGAAGCCCCGTGGCGTAAGAGTTGCATCACCTCGCAAGAACCTCGACGAGGCTGTCGCAGTCCTATCTGCTCTGGGGCGCGGGGTACGCTCGTGATCACGGAATTCCGATCCGGACAGTCCGTTGAGGGCACTCGATGCCGCACTGACAGAAAGAGCTGACGGCTGGGAGTACATATCTGGACGTAACGCCGGACTAGACAAGTCGAAACTACGCATCGTCTCCGCCGGTCCAGCCTCATCGTCGCCGTAACTAACCAACCTCCGCGTATGGCTATCCCATTGCCTTGCCAGTGGAGATGTGCCAACTCTATATGAGCCGTACTCGGCAGCATCGAATGACGTGAGTGACGGGAGCGGTGTACTTTGGCTTCCCGAAACATCAGAATCACGTGCGCAAGGTTTCCGGTCTCTTGGACCAAGGGCATTCCAAGCAAGGGTAGCAGCCTTGCTCGCACCGGGTTCGTCAGGAGACTTGGGTACAGGGCGACGGGTAGGTTTTGATGATTTTTCGCCAGACTTGTGCGATCTTAGGGTGGTCCTCATGCCACGCTTCTCTGGACTCGACGACCGTGAAGGTTTCCGGGTAGGAGAGCTGTGATAGTACGACGGTAGTCTCGAACCTGAAGAAGAACCGGCAACTTCAACACTGGTCTTCCTACCGCCAACAACAGCCTGCTCAGATGAAGTCCTTGTGGCAAAAGATGGTCGTGGAGGCAATGCCGGACGTGATAGTTCAGGGTAGGTGATAGCTGGGATGGTCCCGTCACCAATCCACCCCTTACTAGGAGTACCGCGAGCCTCCAGATCAGATGCGTCCATATGTCCGACCAGTTTTCCATTGGAAGGGGTTCTCGGGGTTCTCGGGGTATGGGTACCCTCTTCTCTAGATATCCTCAGTGCCTCTAGCAGATCGATGCGCTCCTTGCACTGTATCTCGAGTTTCTTCAGACTGTCGATTAATGCTCTCTCGGTTTCGGTCTTAGGCTCGTAGGTAGACGATACTTTATTTGCATGATGGTCGTTTATGTTGGTAAGTGCAGATTTCCAGCAGCGCATTGCCTCCTTCTCATTACCCTGCGCAAGGCTTGTCAGTCAAATGTCGAAAACAAGGCCCCACCCCACGGTAGATGGAGGATCGAGTCCGCAGGACAAGATAGATGATTTCTGGGAGATTTTACCTGGCCCTCATAGTATACCGCCGTGGAACAAGTCAAGTAGCTCTCGTCATATGTCTTCTGCAGGGCAGGCAGAGCAGCCTTGTTTCGAAGCATCATGCCGCCAGCCAGACCATTCCCAAGAGATGGCTGTAGCCCATGGGCCGGACGTGCGCACGATGGGTGTAGAAGAGGAGGCCGGTGAGAGGGGATCGTGCGACTCTATCGAAGGGTATCCCTCATCAAGACCTAAGTATTCGGTAATCGTTGGCAGTTGGGGACACCAGTAGCAAGTGTCGTCTAACGGTTACGCCCGGATTCGAGCAACCGTATTGTCGTCGTTGTGTTGGCGGTCTAAAAGTGGCAGGATTTCAGTCAGCAATGTCGAGTGTTTAAGGCATACTGGAGACAGACTCAGCCTTCCTGCATCTGTTACCTAGATGAACATGCCAAAGACAACCTTGGACGTCAAAGGTCGATCGATGCAAGCGTACCTACTTAGTAGGTATTGCGTGTTGTGCGGCACTAGAAGGATAGGCTCAATGCTGGCCGACCCAAGTGACGTATGGTATGAGTAGCTCGCTCTGTACTGCGTAGGTAGTATGCCGGTCGAGATTACCTACCATGTAGGTACTTAGTAAGTAGGTAGTGACATTGGACTGCACTGGAAAGCCTCAGCCTTATAGTGCACAGTAGCCCCATACCCCACTTCCAAGGTTCCCATCACCTATCAAAATAGCGACAAATTATGGGTACAGACCCCTGCTGCAGCCTACAGACGCTATTCTTGGATGTCAGCCACAGCTATTTGAGAGGATGGGAATATATATAAGTCTAGAATTCAATGGATGAATGGACCAGGCATTTCAATCTTGGTCATGTCCGTTTTCTGCCAACAACACATTGCCGGGCATTCTTATTCACCATATATTAACTATGTACCACATTATAGGCCTACTATGCAGCATATTGATTGGGTAACTAGCACAGAGGGCAACACGTGCGGTACCATCTTGTTCCTGCTCACGCCCTCATCTCAGAAGCCATGTCACGAGAGCAAAACACGAATCTCATCAGCCGTTCTTGGGAACGCTGTGCGCAAGCTCTGGATACCCTGATCCCCGTCATGTGCGCTCGCACTGCCTTCAATCTCTGCCATCTCATCCGCAGACATGAGCATATCCTCGAGACGTCCAAAGTCCACACAGAACCTCTCCGCGGCCTCCTCGGTCACCTCTCTGGCAAGGCGGGAGTCCTGCAACGCTTGAACATTTTCCATGGCATCCAAGAGAGCTGATGCCAGAAAGTTGTCCAGTGTCCTGCTCGCTACCTCAAGTGAGGCCGGCAAAAACGGCTCAAGCATCCGCATGCTCTCGATGTCCTCCTTCTTGTCAGTCAGGGGCTCAAGAGCCGTCAGAGCGCTCTCTAGTCCTGACTCTCTCTTGAAGAATGCATATTGGCTATCGACCAGTGCTTGCGACTGCTGATCTATTTGCTCTTGTAATGCTTCCGAGCGCCCTTGAGCAAAGTCAAATGACGATAATACACCTATGGCGGCTTGTGCGCAGTTGATTAAGAAGATCGAATCTAAAGGTGGTTCCAGGTTCTTGGCCATATTCTGGCACCCGGAAATAAAGGGATCGATCGATTCCGCCAGTATAGGATCGAAATCTGCTTCCCTGCTATCTGTAGATGTGAGGGATGTGTCGTAGGTCTTCATGACTGCAGATAGTTGCTCGAGTGCTTCATGCAAGAATTCGGGAGGCTCAAGGCTCGCCGGCGTATGTTGGAATTCGCCTTGGACGTTTCCCACATAGTCCCTCATAAGCGAACGGAACAGGCGCAAGGCCTCAGCTTCCAGACCTTGGAGGGACTCCACCAGCACCGACTCCGTACTGAGCAGCTTGGAAAACGTGACGCGGTAGAAGTTCATGAGATTGGCCAATTTGTATGCCAATATGACCTCCTCATTTGTCTGGATGACTTGTTCTACCCGCTGACGCAGGGCCCTTGCAGCACCAGACATGTCTCGATCCACCAGCTCGTTGAGGGCCTGGACAGGGTCGAAAGTGGGAGCACCACCGCTTTTCTCATCCTCGTCAACCAAGTGCCAGATCTCATTCTCGCGGCCAGCTTTGATTCCCTTGGCAATCTCATCCCCCTCAGCGAGGAACAGAATCTCCAGAGACTCTCTCTCACTGACCGCAGCGGAATGGATCCAGGCCAACATATCTCCAACGTAGCGCAGTGAATCATGGGCCGCAAGCTCGATAGGCTTCACTGATCGGTCCTCGACACCAGTGGAAGAGGACCCTGTCAGTGCCGTGTAGAACGAGTCTGACAAAACCTTTTCCCTGGTTTCGGCAAATAAATCTAGACAGTTCTGGAAAAGTGATGGCCGTTCTGCCAGAACACGCAGAGCATGCCGCATTGGAGAGCCCATCTGGGGGTTTTCGAGATTCAAGGTCTTGAATTCACGTTGGATCCATCTGTATAGCTTCTGGAAAGCCAAATTGAGATTCTTGGACGTCTGTTCCATGATCTCAAGCCCAAGGGCTTGGTTCTCAAAGCCAAATAGGATCTCGCAATCCTTGCGGATCTTCTTCGCCTTGGAAAGCACCATGAAGAAACGATCATCGACAGGCTCAGCAGTTGAGGTCAAGGCAGCCAACTCGTCCTCTGAAAGTATGAAGTGTCTGTTGAAAGCTCCGAGTAACTGCTGCTTGGTCTCAACCTGACGCCGTTGCGTCATGAGAGATGAGGCATCCCGAATGACAGGGGCAGTGCTCTCATGAGCTGCGGAGATGTGTGCTTTCATATCATCATAACTTTTGTTCAACTTGGTGATGGTGGCGCCTATGCGGCGGAGTTGCTAGGAGTCCATGTTAGGGGATGCCCCAGACATTCCATGAGCGATGGTGATACTCACATCTGCAACTCTCCCAAACTCGGTAATGATGTCCCCATTGCTGTCGATAACCTCTTTTTGGAGCTGCAGGCGGACCTGGCGCCGTGCTGCAGCGGAGTTGCTAATGCCCCGGTCGTCCAACAGGGAGAGAGCATCGCGAAACTCGGAGTCTGCATAAGACGTGGCCAAGACAGCCGTGACCTTGGATGAGAAGGGGTTGGAGCCCTTGAAAGACGAGGCCGTGGTTGGTGTCTGTGGAACACTGCCTGAGAGACTATCGATTGAAGAGCGTACGGGCACATGGCCCGGGGAAATGGGGGATTCTGCAGACATCCTCACATAGCCTAATTCTACAACCAGAATCCAGTCAAAGAAATTGGCCGTGATTTGATGTTCGACAGCAAGAAGATCCCTACCAACCCTTGGAAGCGTCAATCGTGAAGGTGTCCTGAGGTCCAAGGGTCACTGGAGCAATGCAGGGTTAGGTATACACACTTGGGGGGGGGGACGGCTGGCCTGGTGCCCTTTACCGCCTACCGAATTCGGCTCAGCACTGGCGTCATAAGTTCGGTACTCAGGGACGTCCTATCGACCAAGTACAGACTCAGGTGCCCAGCTCTCCCCCCCCTCCCATGTACACAGCATTCATGTGACAACAGACCAGAACCCACCTGATCAGACAGTTCTACTGCCTGTCGTATCTTGCGTGTGAGCTATGGTGCACTCTGGTGTTCTTCCGCCTTTCTGATCTGTGCTCCCTCCAAAGTGCCGTAATCTTTCAGTTTCAGGAACAGACAAGCAGAGCAAACATAGTATCGACACCGTTCCCACCCCCCCTAGCACACGACCTCTCGCGCCACGATGCTATGATGGTCTTCGACCAAACACTGCCGGACCAGACCTAACACGCACACCGCGTGCCTGATGAGCCATGGCTTCCAACTTCTTTTCGAGGCTTGCTCCCGCGAACGGCCAGAGATCCTTCTACGAAGAACTTCGTGCCCGTAACGATGACATCGATGTCGAAGACCACGCTGCCTTTGCCTTGGACGAGGAGAATCTGAACCATCAGTTCCATGACGATGACATAGACCCCGATACCCTCGCTGTCGAGAACAGCAGAATGACGACTGTTACCAGTGATGCCCGTGGTGGGCGCCGTGCGAATAAGAACAGGTCTGCTCAAGCACACGAGGCTGAAGCCTGGGGGTTACAGGATGATGAAGGGGACAACGACGTACCTGCTTCACTGCTTGTTGAGCATCATGCCCCTGACACCACAAGCAGGCCAGGTCGGCAAGGAAAACGAAAAATGCCATCGAAATCTGGCCCTGTTCCGGGCCCTTCCACTAGGAGGAATCAATCACAGTGGGAGACAACACAGAACCAGCAGAGGCTACATCATGACGAGTCGCTCCCCGGCAATCTGCTCCGTAATAGAGGTGAACCGAATCGCATTGTGGGCAACGTTGTGACCGGAACGGCCAAGCAAAAGGCCATGTGGAGGTGGGCTAATGTCACCAACCTCGACATCTTCATGCAGGACGTCTATGACTACTACCAGGGTAATGGTATGTGGTGCATATTGCTGGATCGCGTTCTCCATCTTGTCGAGGCCGGGTTCATCGTCGTACTTCTGACTTTCTTGACCCAGTGCGTCAGCTATTCCAAGATTCCTGCCAGCAAGACCATGGACCAGATCCTCGTGCCCCAATGTACCAAGAAAATGACTGGACTCTGGAACTTTGGACTGTGGATCTTCGTCTTTTATTTCATCTGGAAAGCCATCCAGATACCTCTCGACATGCGCCGACTGTTGACCATCCGGGGTTTTTACATCCACCTACTCGGAATACCCGAACATGACATGCAGACCGTCTCATGGCAGGATGTGGTAGCCCACATCATGAGTCTCCGAGACCAGAACCCCAAGACGGCCAGCCACCTGACAGCACGCCAGCGAAAGTGGCTTGGCAGCCAATCCAAGGAGAGGCTTGATGCCCATGATATCGCCAACCGATTGATGCGTAGGGAGAATTTCCTCATCGCCTTGATCAACAAAGACGTGCTGGACCTGTCCGTCCCTTTGCCCCTGTTCAGTGGGCGTCAGTTCCTTTCGCGACTTCTTGAATGGACCCTGAATTTCAGTATCATGGATTTTGTCTTCGACGAGCGCGGCCAGGTGAATCAGGAATTCCTCAAGGCCGATCGTCGTGGACAGCTGAGCCAGAAATTGAGAGCGAGGTTTCTCTTTGCCGGAGTCATGACGCTTATGATTGCTCCATTCATGTCAGGCTACTTGTTCATCATGCATTTTCTGACATACTTCCATGTGAGTTGACTGTGACCACGACCATATGTACGGACGAGTGACACTCACATGATGTACAGGAATATCACAAGAACCCGTCGGCTCTGGGGAGTCGTGCTTACACACCTCTCGCCGAATGGAAGTTCCGAGAGTTCAATGAGCTCCCCCATATCTTCCAGGAGCGCCTCAATATGTCATATCCTTTTGCTACGCGATACCTTGACCAGTTCCCCAAGGAGATGACAGCACGCTTGGCCAGGACGGTCGCATTTATCGCCGGCGCTTTGGCCACTGTCCTGGCGATCGCCACGATGGTTGACCCAGACCTGTTCTTGGGGTTCGAGATTACGCATGACCGAACAGTCTTGTTCTACTTGACCATATTCGCGGGCGCGTGGGCATTTGCTCGAGGCATGGTTCCAGAGGAAAACACTGTTTTTGAGCCAGAATATGCCCTGCGACAGGTCATCGAGTACACGCACCACCAGCCAGATCACTGGAAAGGGAACCTCCACAGCTACGAGGTCAAGAAGGAGTTCTCAAGTCTGTACAAGAACAAACTCGTCATTTTCCTAGAGGAGCTCGTGAGCATCCTTATAGCACCCCTGATTCTCTCCATCAGCCTGCCGCGGTCAAGCGATCAGATTGTGGACTTCTTCCGCGAATTCACCATTCATGTCGACGGGCTGGGCTATGTGTGCTCATTCGCCGTCTTCGACTTCAAGAAGGGTGCGGGCAACCCCAAAAAGGCTGCCGACATCCGCGAGGACTACTATTCGACCAAGCACGGCAAGATGGCGGCGTCCTTCTACGGGTTCCTGGACAACTATGTAGTTAATCCCAAGACGGGCATCCCGGGTCATCTCCCGCCGGGCGTGCGGCATCAATTCCAACCACCGCCGGCATTCCCGGGTCTGCAGTCCCCCAATCTGGCGGCGGACATGGCTACGTCGCGGATGGGCCGCAGTGAGCTCGGCCGGGCAAGGAGCCGCGCCCCGGCAGGCGGCGGCTCGTCTCAAGCCGGTAGGACACCGAGATTCGGCGGTCAAGCACCACCGGCGCTTTCGCCGATGGCGTCGATCCTCCTCGATCCGCACAACCAACCGCCGGCCTCGTCACTAGGGAAAAGTATGCACCGAGGAGCCCGGCAGGGCAGGGGCGCTACCGCGTACGATGGGGGCATCATCGAGGAAGGTCTTGAGGACGGGATGGGTGACGGTGAGACGACGAGGCAGGACGAGGAAGAAGCATATGAGAGCGGGCACGGCTTGGACGAGTCTGCATGGCAAGCCTCTCCGGGCCAGGCTCTCGGGAGAGATAACAGCACGACAGAGGAGGGGAATGGGGAGATTGGCGTGCTAGGCTTGATGTATCAGTTTCAACGTGAGATGAACAACGTCCGGTGAGGCTGTAGCCGACTTCGTGCGATGATGGGGGACTGGCATTAGATAGAGCAACAGGCGGATCATGGTCCGGCGTCATTGTGATTGGGCAACAGCCATTCCATGGAGTAACGAAGCACATTGAGATCGATCAACCCATGGAAAGGCGGGGGGCGTTGTGGTACCGGTTGATACAATAATTTATGAAGTTTGGTCGTTAGAAGGGGCCTTGACCAGAACACAGGCTCTGAATACCTAGGTATACTTTTTGGTACAGGATGGGCATTGACGACTGGGGGAACATGACTAGAGACGGGCACGGCATACATAGTCCACCATCATCACGACGACCCGAGAAGCCGGAATGTCCAAATTGACACTGCTTTCGCCCCTCCTCCCCCTCCTCCAGCCATGGCCCGCACTTGCTGGGTCGAGAAGAGACGGTGGAACCTGACGTGAGGTAAGTGGGACAGACGATGCACGGTGGTTGTTTTTCTAGCATGACCTCGAAGATACTTACTGTACGGAGTAAATGCTCGGGCGTCCGGGTGGCAGGGGTGGTGTGCCCACGTACATACTTTTACTATGTACATACTTACCCAACATTAGTATTCTCCGAAGCGGCCTCGGCGTCGGCCTCGGCTGAGCCGAAGCCCAGATGGATTTTGCATGGCAAAAGTGTTCGTATCTCCGTGTTCACACAAAAGAAATACCGTGGCTCCTGATGTTTCCGGTAGTGTCGGAGCGGTGGCCAAGCAGAAAATGCTCAGGCCGAAGCCGGGTCACGGGCAAGACAAGAGATGACCGTCGTCGTTCAGGTGCTGCTGACATTGGGACATGGTTGGAAAGGACAAGGCGAGTATATACCTAGGTACTCTCCAAGTACATACAGTACTTGAGTACCCAAGTAACATGTGTGTAATGCTACCGTATCATATCCATTCCAAATACCCAAATTGGGACCCCGGACTCTTGATAGCTTATGTACGATAGCGCCCATCGGTACGGATCGCGGAGCCTTCTAGCGTACATGCATCACCCATCTTTCTACAATGATCCTTAGGATGGGGTGACTGAAGTCCTCTGGCGAGGCCAGGAGTATATAGGTATAATAAACCTTTAGGTGATCTGATATTCGCTGGACAAGCCTTAGTAATAGAATAGTGAGGAATGTACAGTGTACTATGCTAGGTATGTACTGAAGGTACTTTCAGCACCCCGGACGACTGAACTCAAGCTAAGCTGCTTTTGTTCCTAATCACGGGGGTAATTTGTATTCTGTAATTAACTTAGAAATAGATAAGCTATTAGAGCGTATTATTTTATAGCTTATTATTTCTTATATAAACTGGAAATATAAGTCAATAATATATATTAATAAATATTTATAGCTCTAAAATGAAAATAAATTTTTAATTTAAGAAATTAGTTTTTAGTTAGAAGAAATAAATAAGCTACCTATGCCCTCTTGTCGAAGATAAAAAGTTACAGTGTCTTTCTTTATACTTAAGCAGACCTAGACAGTAGATATTCTGATATAGTTCCTGCTCTTCGTAGTGCTTAAAGTTATAGGCCTTCGCACGTTATAGCGTCAACTTCCCAAGCGAGATTCCAGGAGTGATTACTGAATGTCTACACTGCACTTGTGAACACGACCACAATGTTTCCTACAGCTACTTTCAATATTATAGGACAGGTGGATATGATCCAGACGGCCCCTTGATAGCATTCACAGATTACTCTCGAGTCCTCTACTCCATGTGCCTCGTCTCGCGACGCTGGACACCTGCCGTCATCCAGAAGGGCATAATAATTTAAGCCTGGATGATTACGCCAGTGGGCTATTGGAAGTAGCATGTCATAATCTGCAAACACAGAATCTCCACATGTGTGACAACGTCAAGCTACGTATCGGAGAGAACGGACTGCACCTGCGGCATTCCCATTGCATGCAACGCAAAGCCTCGTGGTGGACGCGGACCTTGAGGTGCTTCTCTCAGCCTGCGCCTCCTGCCTAGAGATACTAGTCTTTGGGGCTAGCTACTCCCCTCCTTGGGTAGAATCTCTGTGAATCTTTGGTTCCAGTGCGAGATAACGTCGACCATCGCCAGCCTACCGACTGACTACTTCGCCACCTGGTGTAAAATTTAGAGAGACATTGAACTTACTGCTTTCGGACCTCCGAAATATTCTGGGAGTTATATACAACTGTACCTGGGACCGTGATTTCACCAAGCCTCTCACGGCACGGGTAGCATGACAACTTTTCAATTTCCTCGAAGACATAATTATCAGTGCCTGCTTGATATGCTCCCCCGTGCGAGGAGCCTGCGACAGCTGATACGGAGCTATGGACATACTTCTACCTCCCAACATGATAACACTGACTTTGGTAGGAAAACGGCTCAGTGCGGCTATAGTTCGCTCAGCAAATGCTTTGTTCCGACTTGCAGAGGCCGCTGCTCAGGGCAATAGTCGGTCCGGCACGCTGGAGTGCGTCGGTTGCAGCATACGTGCATAGTAGACACAGAGACCAGTCATAGATCTCTGTAGCATTCTCTCATATATCTGAGAACTCTCCACCTATACTATATAATCCCCGTATGTACACTTCCATATAAACAGAACTGCTACTACCGAGGTAGTGGGCTTTTTGAAAACCTGTGTCCTGCCCAACATTGCTGAAAATCGTATCCAATACCCTTGCTATGTTCATTTCGCGGAAGGACTTCTGTATTCCATGCCTTGACCGGCGATACTCCTAAACATAACCGGCCTACGGATGCTGCATCTGTCTTTTATGAGTATTGCAATTACTAGATTATATCATTTGTGTGCATACGGCTGCAGCCGTGTTAGCTGGGTTAGGTCATCATACATCCACAGCGTATGAACAACGTGAGACAGGAAACCGTTGACTTATCTATGGCGTATATGGCGATTGCCTTGATATCCATGTGTCCTTTGGGGCCGGGGGTTCCATTTGCACCTTGACCTTGTGTACTCTTGACCACAGCAGCTCAGTATATGTGCAAGTAATCAGGGCTTGTCGCTGGGATTACTTCGTCTCATCAAACACCCAACGTCCGCTGCCGTCAAAGTTGTTGTCGGCCGACCAGCTTGCCATTTATATTAACCCATTGAGCAGATCCCGGGCTCATGATTAGGGATTGAGTGGAAGAAAGAAAGTTAGAGCACTTTAGTAGTCTGATCAGCCTTTGAGAAAGCAACCGCAGACGTGGACTCACGGAACAAACTCTTGACGAGACACATGTGCAGTCCTCGAACCAAGCGATATAATCTTCTCATCAGTCTGGGTCGTTGGGTCTGTCACATACTGCATTTTGAGCATGTTGTATTAGACATAATAGCTATGGTCAATGTGTAGTGTAGTTCACGTTAGATCGTAGACCACGGGTGGGTGGCATCACATGCATCCCATCTAACCTGTTTGACCGGGTAGAAGACTATGGTCTCATTAGTTTCTATGAATAGTTCCAAAGACTTACGCCCTCGCTCCTTCTGATACTCTCACCGCTGGATTCTCGAAGCAGGCTGTAGCATTGACCGTCACCAAGATCACACACGCCAAACCTTAAGATTCAGACACCACCTGCCCCTCTCGTAACTTGTCTAACGGGACCCAGTATATCATTCTGCCAGTTGCCACTGGTTGAGCTGTAGCACTATCACTTTTAATTGTCATCGTCTGTTAAGCATGGTCCGTCTACCTTAGACTCATACAGCTCTCCCAGTGTCAATCCTAGATAGGAGGATTCGCTTGAACACTATGCAATTGGAATATTTAGAGTATTATATAATCGTAGTAAAACACATGTATTTTTTACTTATAAACATAAGGTGCGAATCTTTATAAATATATTTCAATCTATATAATATAATATAATTTTAGTTTATATTATCTTAAAATTTAGCTATCAATAAAGCTATTAGATATTTATATATCTATATAGATCTTAAACTTAGTTTATATATTATTTAATAAAAATTCTATTAATTATATTTAAATGTCGTTATTATAACGTTGATATATTATTAGCTTATTCTTTTGATTATAAAGCTTTCACGCATATTTATGCTTTTAAGGAGGAGGGTACCTACCTCGGTAAATATGTATACAGCGAGGAGGGGCGGGCCGGCATCAAGTACCATATGATGTACCCATGTAGCTTCCAAGGTCAGGCAAGCCTGGCGAGGTAGCTTACAGGGATGTACCGGTGCTGGTCGTAACATGTGTACGGCCATTCGCCGAGCAGAGCTGTTAAGCCAAGCCGAGGTCGCTCGTTGATTTTTATTCATGCATGCAACAAGACTGAGTGAAGGTTCCACGGGTACTAGTACGAGTGGTACCGTACTTAGATGGTATCCCGCTGTCCGTTCAAGAAATTTACTACATAGTTTCCTTCGCCTCGGACTTGCTCTGCCCAGCCCTGCCCAGCCCTGCCCTGCCTCCCCCCAGGATCTGCCCCAGACCTCACCTTCCGCCTGCTCCTTACGAGACCAATTGCCCAGGCGCAAACCAACTGCATTTGCTCTACAAGTGCTTTTGTTGGCAGTAAAGACTCACACTCACACAAACGCAGTTGGGGGCGCTGTGTGTGTTGCTACATCTGCGGCCGTCCATTGCGTCACACACCGGACACAGCTCGATCAAGTATCTCTCAGCCCTGCGCAAGTAGCACTCCAGGAGATCGACGACGGCCAACGACCAACGACGAGGAATCCTGCGCAGAAGACTTGCGCAGCACCCCCCCCTCTCTCTCTCTTCAAAACGACCTCAACACAGCAGCTAGACAGACTGCCTTCGACCCTCGAGCCCAGCCCTTCGATCCCACCGTCGCCTACGAAAGGCCCCAGAAACCCTCAACATCGTCAACCTGGATTTCCAGAAGTCCTTCGGCGAAGCATCTGCCGCTGCGGCCCAAATGGCCCAGCCCAATGCCGAGCCCCTCGAGGACTACGAGTGAGTTTTCAAATCCACAGACAGACAGAGGGGGCCCCTTTTATGAAGCTCCATCATTGAGCACAGGTCGGCTAATGAAGCTGACACTTGGCTGCTCTCCAGCTATGAGTCTCTACCTCCAAACTTCAGCCTGCTCCAGAATATGGTAGCAGGCGCCTTCGCCGGAATAGCCGTACGTTACACTGGCCATCGACCTCTGCTCCTTCTCAACGGATAGGGAATCTGACTGCAGTGACAGGAACACACCGTCATGTATCCCATCGACGCTATCAAGGTTCGTTGCTCCCGCGAGGGCTTCCTCTGCAGCCAAGACGCAGCCGACCATTATACCTAACGCACCTTGCCACACAGACTCGCATGCAAGTCCTGAACCCGTCTCCATCCGCCGTCTACAATGGCGTGATCCAGGGAACATACAAAATGGCCACTGGGGAGGGCATCATGAGCCTATGGCGCGGCATGTCCAGTGTGGTAGTGGGCGCAGGACCGGCTCACGCCGTATACTTCGCAACATACGAAGCCGTGAAACATCTCATGGGTGGAAACAGGGCTGGAGTCCACCATCCTTTGGCAGCAGGTTAGACAAGACCCCATTCTTTTCCTTTCCTTTCTTGGCTTCTTATGCTGGCACAGCCCGAGACTGACTTAGAGTAGCTACTAGCGGAGCGGCCGCGACCATTGCGAGCGATGCGCTCATGAATCCTTTTGATGGTATGAAGTAGACTCGCATACGCCCCCGTAGAGGTTGGGTGAAAATGGTCATGGCGTCGCTGACAAGTCCTCAACAGTCATCAAGCAGAGGATGCAGATCAAAAACTCGAGCAAGATGTACCGGTCCATGTTCGACTGCGCCAAGTACGTCTACAGATCCGAAGGCCTCGGCGCCTTCTACGTCTCATATCCCACGACACTCTCCATGACGGTGCCGTTCACCGCCCTCCAGTTCCTCGCCTACGAGTCCATATCGACGACGATGAACCCCTCGAGGAAATACGATCCCTACACCCATTGCATAGCCGGTGCTGTCGCTGGTGGTTTTGCTGCCGGCCTCACGACACCGATGGACGTCATCAAGACCATGCTGCAAACCCGAGGCAGTGCAAACGATGCGGAGCTGAGGGCTGTGAATGGATTCATGGCTGGATGCAAGCTGTTGTACCGGAGAGAAGGCGTCATGGGTTTCTACAAGGGCATCCGGCCAAGGATTGTCACAACAATGCCTAGTACCGCGATTTGCTGGTCGGCATATGAGTTTTCCAAGTGCGTATCCCAATGCCCTCCCTGATGGAGCCCGCTGCGCCACTGCCCAGGCAATGGATTGGTTTTAAGTATGAGGTTTGCTGACATTTCTGTGCAACATAGGGCCTACTTCATCCGCCAAAACGACGCTTCGTGAGGAGGTCACCAGCACGTTACCGAACGCTCCTTGCGCAGTCAGACCCGTCGCTTACGTCGCGAACCGGGCTGATGTTGGCTCAGCAGCGCCACCCTGCCTACAGCAACCGATCCGGCGTCATCGCTCAGCTGCTGCGGGGTCCGTCCGCTGCGCCCTTCCCAGAAGACAGACAGGAGATGTGCTCTCAGAATGAGGGCATCAAGAGCAGCTGCCATCTGAGCAAACCACGCCGACGCCGATCCTGTTCGGCGGTCAACAAAGGGGCGATGCGCCCTGCATGTGCACATCGGCGGTTCTTGGAATGTATGACTGGTATGGATGGATCATTTGGGGACTAGATAGAGAGGGAGCAGTCTGCGAGCGTCTGTCTTTTTCGGTTCCCATCCGCCATGTACTGACTAAGTGAATGAAAAGGAATTGGTTCCGATACCATTATCCATCTTCAATTACCCCGTCCTCTGGGCAGTGACTTTTATTGCAGTGAGCACTTGTGTTGTCATTTTCAGGCCCCCACGCATCACGATATCTCGGTCACTTGGGAGTAATGATCTACGAAACAGTCTCATCCAAGGTGCCTGGAAACCACGGGAACACACACACACACACACATGATTTTATTCAAAAAGACTGACTGGCCAAGGCCGAAATTATACATTTGTACAAGAGTTTTCCTGGCGGTAGCAAGCTTTCTCGAGGGGGATATGTTGTGGCCCAAACCGCCCGAGCGTCTGTCTTTTGGAGTTCCGGGTAGCAGCACCAGCACCTTTCATATGCCTCTGCCCACGCAAATGGAAAGAAGAGACAAGGGCGGGAGGAACACGCCCTAAAAAGGAGGACTCGAAACCAGATGAACCCCTCAAAACACACACACACACACACACACACACCCGGTCACGACGAAGCGACCGCCAGGACGGGCAGGCTGCTCAGCAGCACCTTTGTCCCGCCCAGCCCCTCGGCCACGCCGGCGTCCATGATCCACCTCAGGCTGTACGTGCCGGCATCGGCGGCGGCGGAGACGGAGTCGGAGGAGACCGAGACGGGCACGAGGTACGCGCCGCCGCCGAGGGGCGCCGACACGAGGTGGCCCGCGCCGTCCACGGGCAGGAGGTACCCGCCGTAGGCGACCCAGCGGCGGGCGGCGGTGTCCGGGAGCGAGGCGGGCGAGTCGGTGAACCAGACGGGGTCCGAGGCCGCGGGGTCGGTGTTGATGGCCATGAAGTAGGATGGGCCGGTGCCGCCGCCGGCGGCGCCGGTGGCGGACTGGGAGAGGCCGGCGGGGATGTTGGTGTTGGTTTCGGTGGCTTCGATGTAGAGGGTCTCGTTGACGGTTCCTGGGCCTTGAAAGGGGGGAGAAAGGGGGTGGGGATCGTGTCAGTTAGGTGGGATAAGTCTGAGGGGGTGGGGAGGAGGTGAGGGCGTATGGTAGGAGGTCGGTCAAGTGCTGAAGGAAAGGGAATAAAGGGAAAGGGGGGGGGGGGCGCAGGGAGGAATGTTCTGGTGAGTGGCATCCGCCGGGGTTGATGATGGGTTTTTATGAAGGGCGGCGAATGGAGGAGTCCTGGTCCAAAGGGCTCACTCACTCGTGATGTCGATGGCTTGCTCGACAGTGTCTGGAATGCCTGTCCCTACGTACGCCTGGCCTGGTACATCACACACCAAGCCCGTCAGTCAAAGTGGCATGGCGAGGTGGGTTGTTTTGGAGACAGGACCGGATACTCACCATCGCCATACCAGACCCTATACGATACAGTGCCCCCATTCGTGTCAGCCTCGATGACGGTGATGTTGAACGAATCGGCCAGGATAAGCAACACATGGAGCGCCTGGATCAACAGGACAGAGAATAGGATGCTCATGGTGTCTGGCTGGCAAGTATTATGCGACTACCGGTAGCTCGATATACTGCTGCTGTTCAAGATACTTCCAGGACATGGCGAGCGGACAGAAACTGGACGAAGCCCTTCTCTATATGATACACACACACACTCTATATATACTTAGTACTCACCGTACCCCCGGCCCACATGGTATCGTGACGGCATCACTTACATACACAGACACACACCAGCGTGCCCCCCGCACCTCACCGGTGGTGTAGGTATATCTGCTCATGTTACAGCACAAAGGGACTCTGCATGGACGGCCTCGCTCAAGCATCATCGATCAGGCGATTTGTGTCTGCTTTGTCAATATTTGTCATTTCTCCTGCCGTGTTTTGAAAACGCACGCTGCGTTGGGAAGGTAGTTTGGGGACTTTAGATGCCATCACCAATGAGGCCACGGCCGGAGTTGAGTGGCTTGAGACACGAAAAAAAAAATTAATTCCCGACCTGCAATTGACTGTGTCTTCTTCACCTTGGGCGAGACGGGCAAAGATCAAAAGTCCCATGGCACTAATGAAAGGGAGTGTACAGGACGGCAACCAACGTCGCAAAAAGGAAAAAAGGTGCAGATTGTGGCTGGCAGCTTGAATCCCTATTGCTGCTTTTTTCCCCGTCCTTCGAGCTCCGGTCCTCCAAGGGCTCTTTGCCAAACTCCGAAAGTCCTCCCAGTATAGCCGCGGAACGTCGCATTGCGGACCGTTAAAGGGCGTCAACATGAATTGGACCGAGAGGTGGGAATCAACTCTTAGTCTCGAACGAGTCAATACTATCACATGATAGTTTGCAGCCATCATATCCTAATCTCTCGGCGTGTACACGTTTCTCAATCCATCGTTGGGTGCGTTTCTATTCAAGACCATGGACTCCAAACGAGGCTTCTTATTGCCTACTAACTCCAAGTAGAAAACGCCGCTCCAAATGCACAATACTAAAAAAGAGTAAACCTGTGCCCCGAAGTCTCAGAAGCCGAAGGGTGACCTCCCACCACCACCACCAAACTTGAACTGGAACTGTTGGCCACCACCGTGGCCCTGCTGGAACATGAACGGTTGGCCACCGAACGGGTTGCCCTGGTGACCCTGTGGCTCATGCGAGTTTGGATCATCGCCCCTGTCGAATCGTTCCCGGAGCTCAGGATTGCTCAGCACCTCATATGCCTCGTTGATGTTGGCCATCTTCTTCTCGGCATCAGCCTTGCTCAGGCCTTGCTTGGCGGCCTTGTCGGGGTGGTGCTGTTTGGACAGCTTGCGGTAGGCCGACTTGATCTGCCTCTCGTCTGCGTCACGAGCGACTCCCAGGACCTTGTAATAGTCCTTTGTCTTGCTCCTCTTGAGTTCGATCTGGGCCTCACGCAGCAGCGGGTTGACCACATCCTGCTTGTCGGGCTTCACCTCCTTCGCTTTTTCGAGCAGCCTGACCGCAGCCTCGTAATCCTCAGATTCCTGCGACTGCTTCGCCCTGTATAATAGACCATAGAAGGAATTCTCGTCCCGAGTGAACGATTCAGTGCAGTATTCTTGCGCCTTCTTCCCGTTCATCTGCAACCGGATGTCAGTAAATTTGCAATACAAATCCTCCCGGGTCTCGTTGCACTCACCTCGTAGTAACCCTGGCAAGCCATCTCGACCAGCCTCGTGACTAGCAAGTCTGGCGCAGTCTCAGGAATGACACCGTCTGCCCGGAGCTTGGCCACTTGTTCCTTGACCTCTTGGATAAGACCTGCATCCTCGCCCGAAGGTATCAGGTTCTTGGTGCCCGTCATGTACTGCTTCTTGCCAAAGGCCGTCTCAATCTTGGCAATGGTCTTCTCAATAGCCTTCTGCTCCTTTAAGAGTTTCCGGCACACCTTGGAATCGGGGTCAGAGTGCAGGCATTTCCGGATCTGGGCCATGCCCTGTTGCAAGTCGGCCAGGGCGAAGAAGGTAACGGCCGAGATCTTGACGTGGGGAGAGGTGTCGCCCGGCTTCAGGTTGAGAATGTGGTGTAGATCGCCCATGCCCTCTTCAACCTCACCCTTGGCAAAGCGGCACCTTGACCGCAGTTCCCGCAGCGAGACGGCGCGGTTCGCAACCATGATGGCAACACCGGCTTGGTTGATACACTCGTCCCAGTTCGCGACCGCCTCGGCCGCCTCGGCCAGCTTGGCGGCTCCCTGGGCCTCCAGCAGCTCGTCCATCTCAGACGATCCCTTGCCCTTCTTTGCTAGTGTGTATTGCTCCTTTGCACCCTCCCAGTCGGCTGACTTTGCCTTCAGTTTCCCCAGCTGGACGTGTGCGCCCTCGAAGCCGGGCCTGAGCTCAAGACATCTTTGGAAATCGTCGGCGGCCTGGGACGTGCGGCCGAGGGAGAGGAAGGTAGTCGCACGCTTGAAGTAGGTCAGGTAGTCGTGGGGGTCTCGTGCGACGGCGGCATCGTAGTAGACAAGAGCGTCGCCTGTTTCTCCCTTGGCGAGATGGACTTGTGCCGAGTTGAGGAGAGCGGAGATGGGCGTGTCGGATGGAATGTCTTGTGCAGAAAGGGCGGCTACCATGGATATCGAAGGTGAGATGGTGAGCAGGCTGGCGGCGAGTGCCAGCGTGTACAATCGGACGTGCATGGTGATGCTGGCAGCGACGGTGACGACGACGACGATGATGATTCGTTCAGTAGTAGGTGTAAGGAAGGTAATTCAAGGATGGGCCCGGGAAAGAGGAAGACGGGGCAAGGCCGTCAACGAGGTGATGGCTACCTGTTAGGTGACGTGAGTGACAAGAGCAGCAGCATTGAGGGTATCTAGAGAGAAAGTGGTTCGGTCCTGTTTGGTTGAGAGGTGAAGAGGAAAAGGGCAAGTTGGCCTTTTTGCCTTTCTTGGACGATGTTGCATCTAACTCAGGTACCGGTGCTGTAATCTGTAATGTACTCTTAACTTTGTAACAACAATACGTGGACCGATCGACGATTCGAGATGCGCTCAGGTGGCGCCCGGGCCTGAAGAGTCCCCAGTCTTGGCCTTATCTGTTAGGGGATACTCAGTATTTGGCAGGCTGGTGGGCGGGATGTCCTGTCACTCAATATCAGTTGCCGTTTTGGAGCCAATAGTTGCACTGATTGACACTCTGCATCATGACAGAATGGCATTTTCCGGGGCCGTCCTCATGCACAGACCATTGGACCCCTGCTATGACCCCCTGTCATGACCCCCTGCTAGGCATGACCCCCCCTGTCCACATCCAACCACAGAGTACCTAGGTACCTAAGTACTTACTCAAGTAAGTATGTACGGATCTATCCCATGTGGTCAAGTACATACATTCATGTAACCCCGTTGATGATGATCATCCAGCCACGTGAACCCCCAATACCTCCTCCCCGTCGCAAGTCTGTAACCATCCGACTCACTCGCTCACCCGCGGGCAAAGGGGAAAAGAAACAAAAACAAGCAGAGTAAATCCAAGCAAAAAGGAAAGAAAAAAAAACAACCATGGCCCACCTCCCCCCAGACGCAGCCATCTTCTCGCCCTCGGTGGCACGCCAGGCCGCGTCGACCGCAAAGGACTGGAACTACGTCGACTCGTGGCTCGCCTCCAGGTACAACGCCCGCTCGCCACCGCAGTTCGAGAGGAACCCAGACACCCTCAAGGCCCTCCTGGCCCTCGCCGCGCTTAACGAGTCGGCCGATGAGAACCGCGACCTGGTTGCCCGCGTCGAGGCCGATGCCCTCCAGGACATCAGGGCCGTCCAGGCTGCCGGGGCTGAGGAGGCCAGCAGGGCGAGGGCGGGGGACGAGGGCGCGGGGCGTCGTGGTGGTGGTGATGGTGATGTCGTAGCCCAGGCCCATCCCCTCACCGCCTTCAAGGAGGACTTCTACGCAGCCCTCGAGGATAGCCTCACAAGGGATGGCAAGGCCGCCCTCGACGCGATGGCGTCGTCGGCCGTGCACCTGGGCATGGCCTTCCCGGAGCCGGCACAGCTCGGCCAGGCCATGCTCGGCCTGCAGGCGCGCCTGTTCGACCTGGAGCAGGCCGCCGCCCGCGTGGGTCTCCTCCAGCGTTACGTCGGGTCCGAGTCTGACGGGCTGGACCGCCTGCTCGACGACGTCCGCGGTGACGAGTACCGCCCGCCCGCCGACCTGGCCCGCCAGAACCTCGAGATGCAGCGCAAGATCAAGGCCATGGCCAAGAAGCTGCCCGAGATGAGGGATAGGGTCTCGTCTCTGGCGCGGACCGTCGGTGTGCCCAGTCCGACCATCCAGCAGCTCAGGCAGGAGGAGGACAAGTATCTGGAGCTTCTGGAGCTGCGGAGGACACTGGACCAGCAGATTAACGAATTCGAGGGCTTGCCTCCGGATACGGCCATGGCACGTCAGCAGCTCGACGCCCTCAGGAGAGAGCTGCACAGCATCACGGAGCGTCGTGATGCTGTGTTCGAGGGCCTAGTGGAGCGAGAAACGCCACGAAAAGCGAGGTGATGCGCCAAACACGCCCTGCTCGGCTATTATTACATCCTTCGTCCAAGTACTGTCGCCATCGCACTCAGTTGCGCTATGTCAATACAGCCAGCCGCCCGCAAACTAACACCATGCTATGCTCTTCATCACTGCTGCCCTCTCTTGCCCCTTCCCGACACCGATGCCCCAAGCCTCCCAAATTGCCTACCAAGACCCGACCTGGGCTTGGCAGCTGGCGGCGTGGGCGCAGGAGGGTCCTTGACTGGAACAGGCGGCCCGTTCCCTGCACGACCTACCGGCGCCTTGGAGCTGGCCATCTCGGGCGCATCCAAGATCCGCAGATCTCCCACGCCCAGTGTCGGCCTGTCATCCAGATCCCCTCCTAACCTCTGCGCACGCCTTGCGCGCTCCTGTACGCTGCGGAATTTCTCGAGGAGTTCTCCCCATCGGATTATACCTTCTTCCCGGCCCTTGAGCCTGTTGGACCTGTCGAATGAGGATCCACTGGGGGTCGTCGCGTTGCTGAGAGGGGCCGTGTGAGCTTCAATACTGGTACTGAATTTGGAACGGGGAGAGGGGGCTTGAAGAGATTGGATCGCCTCCACCACAGACCCTTGTCGAGAGTGTGATGAGAGGCGAACTTGATGGGACGTACGGTCTTGGTGCGATGTGCAGGTAACCTATGGAGCTGACGCTGTTCAGTCTGTTCTTGAGTGCTGCGAAGGCGGATGATTGCGGTAGCAGCATCAACAGTCCGTAGAGACATTTGTAGAGATGAGGGTATTTCTCCGGCTCAAGTAATTGAAGTCGAAGGTCTGTGGCAGTTAGCAGTGCCGCCAAGGGATAGGCGGGCGCCAATGCTTACACGTGAAGACGGGTGATTCCAGTAGCTGGACCAACTTGTCAATCTGGATGAGGATATTAACCGTCATCTCCAGCTCAGCACTGCGTATTGTCCTAGTCAGCAAAATGGACGGGATACCGAGGCATGTCAGATCGTGGCTTGACTGACAAGACTTGAAGCAAGTTGTATGCTTGCTCGTATGCCTGCGCGAGCAGGCACAGAGAGAACGCGGCAACGGCGTTGTAACACCACGACCTGAAGAGGGCGACAAAGAAGGTCTGGCCATCCTGCCCAAGACGACGTTAGTCTGGCGTGAAGTGATGGGAAAGAACCAGGAAATACCCTACCTTTGACTCGAGGTTCCGCAGCCTTTTTCGCAGTTCGGAGAGCTCTGGGGCTGTGATGAGATTGTTGTTGAGATTCTGTACCATGATGCTGGCAAACTCCACGTCTTCTTCCTTCTCGATGCAGTCGGCCAGAGTGCGATAGATGCGTTCCGCGCTCAGACTGACACACAGCTGGCGGATGATGAGGTTTCCTCTGGTCTCCAGCAACCTCCGGTCCGTTGAGAAGAGTTGGAGAAGGCTGACCATGAAATTAGTAAAATAGCTGTCTTCGCTGTTCCTGGAGATCTGTGAAAGCAGCTGCAAGTCCCTGGTAACCACCGCCTCTGCGGGATCTGAAAGTGTCTTGAGCAAAGCGGGAAACGTTCCGTCGTTGAAGGCAAGAACTTTCCGTGGCGCTTTTCTGTGAAGCATGATCAGCCACGTCAGAGCGGCAACGCGGGTAGCCTCATGGTCATTTAGAAACAACAGAGTCAGCGAGTTGACCGCTGCAGCATAGTCCAGGTCTGCTTGTGGGTGATTTGAGGGGGCGGGAGTTGGTCCCCGCGATGTACCCTCAGCGGATGATTGCCCCTTGATTAAATTGGGTGTCGGGCTCCTGGCATCTAGTTCACGTGAACTAGACAGTGACGGTCGGCTGCTATGGCCTCCTCCTTCTTGCTGCTCCGCAGAGAAATGTGCCCGTGATGCAGGTTGCGACAGAGACAGTTCTGGCTCATCCGACAGCGACACAACATAATTCATTAGCCCGTTGTTGACCCTCGCGGCTGCCAAACGGATTGACTCTACCCCACTAGCCATGGCTGGCAGTAGGTGCGCAAGAATCTTGGGGGTGAATGGCAGGACTTCCTCCGGGCATATGTCCAGGAATTCAACAATCCATTTCAAGGACTCGAGTAAGCCATCCTCATCGGTCGTCGCAGTCCCCGGCCGTTCACCCGGCTTAGGGGCTCCGGACGCGTTGGATTGGCCCAAGGAATTTGTTAATATCTCGAGGATGGCCTTGTAGTTGATCTGAACATCCTGTCCAGGAATCCAGTCGTCTTCACTACTGGTGTCGTCTTCCTCCTCGGCAGCTAGGGTTGAATCAATCTCATCGCCTTCTTCCAGATCAACCTGAGCGCTGTCGCTATCATCAGATTCCTCCCGCTTCCTCTTGCCATCTCCCTTTGATCTCTTGCTCTCGGCAATACCCTTCTTTATCCGAGATATCCGCTTAATCTCGTTGAGAAACTTGTCGAGACAAGCTTGGGTGGCCTGATGCACGTCCCGATTCTGGTCGCTCAGGAACTTAAGCAAGCTACCGAGGAATTCTGGTAGATATGTGACCAATTCGAGGTCCGGTATGGAGTCGAGTAGTGTGATCCAGCCAACCAGGAAGGTGCGCGTGAAGGGGTTTATAGTATAGCTGCGGTCCTTGAGCAGGGGGATGAATTGCTTCAGTGAGAAGGCGGTTGGAAGGTCCGTGGGCTCCTCAACAACACCCTTATCATCGCTGATCTCGTCGTCACCGGTGCCCTCTGTGCTAGGTAGCTCCAGGACACTAACATAAGTTGCCGCGGACTCGGAAACGATGTCCTTGATCAGACGGTCAAGCAACTCGGCACCGTTCTTGACAGACAGCTCCGAATCTGCGCCCAGCTTACACAGAGCATCAAAGATATGGTTGAAATACTTCAGAATCTCTCCCTTGGCGACCTTGGCAATGTTGTACATTGCCTCGCACGCATAGTACCTAACTCGTGCATCCTGGTCGGTAAAGCAAGCCAACACGGGGGGGACGATCACTTCTAGATAACGTGGAAGTTCTGGACCGAGAGCAATAGCGGCCGCAGCCAGGCCGATGAGGCCTCCATTGCGAGCATGAGGTTGATGGACGGCATAAGCAAACTCATTACAGAGTTGCTCTAGTATAGCGGTGACTCTGGCATAATCCTTGGTTGCCACCAGTTCACGAATCACACGTTCGAGCCTGGGCCAGTGTCAGTATCAGTAACTCGTGAACAGAGAAGCACATGGGACCATTAGAATGGGGGAAAGGGGCCAGGGAGGGAGGGGGGGAGAACAGACTCGAGAGCTCCGACTTTCCGCTTGTCATAAAGCTTGTCGTTCAAGGCACGCTGGACATTCGGATCCATGGCTAGTCACAGAGAGGTAAGGGATGGTCGACTGCGCCCAGGAAGGGCAAGAGACCCAGGAGGTCTGGAGTGGAGGCGCGCCCAATTTCCCGAACCGCGAAACAGAGCATGTGAGCCGAGAAGGGTGCTGCTGTATAATGTATCGTGATATCGGGAGCGATCAGGTCACAGAACGTGAGGTGTAGAGGCTGGCCACCGGTGTCAAGTCTCCAAGTCAAACTCCCGAGGCGGCAGGCTGCAGTGGTGCAGTGATAAGACTGTCTACCAAATGACGATATGCGAGCTTGGCGTGTTTTGCAAGGCACACAGGGGCATGTAAGGCGAGAAGCAACGTCTGGTAATCCGTACCAGGATGCGAGTTGGAATTTGCCAGGGGCTGGCTGTGCTGTTGGGGTACCTGGCTAGTTACCTAGGTAGTGTTGGGTATAGCAGGTCGTCGGTGGGCTGGTGTTGTGGTCAACTGTGGTGTGTTGCGGTGTTTTGCATGTGGAGGCTCAAGACGGACAGGCGCATGACGTCTGTGCCTGCCTGCAGCACGATGTGAGTACGGTACCTACTACCTACCTAGGTATGTAGGATATGTAACGTACCTACCTACCTCGGAACCTCCAAGGTCAGGAGCTGTAGGTACCCAAGTATCGTGCATATCCAGATAGCTGCTGTAACTGAGTACTCGGTACCTCTGTTAGCGCCGGGATGCGCGTATCTAGCACGTCCTTAGCACATCGCCTGCACATCGCCTAAGATATCCTGGTACTTTGTCTCGCCAAAACCGGCCAGCTGCCGCACTAGCCTCTCTTGTTGGCTACTTGCTGTAGACTACCTACTACACCACTAAGTAGCAATCCGTGTCTACTACCGTATGGCAAGTCCATCAATACGAGTAATTCCTTCCCCCAACTTCACCTGGCGCTTTGCTCTGTTGTGTGGCAATGACAAAGACAACAGCAACAGGGCAACACCAACCAAGACGGAAATATATTGTTTTCTATCTCGACCCTGCCCGGCAACCTCATCATCGACAAAGCTGTGCGGCTGATCATGTACCTGGAATCCCTTTCTTCTACAGAGTCCTAATTCGACTTACTTTGGTATCCTCATTAATTATCACAATTGCCACTCTGTTCCTCTCTTTCCAGATTCTTTAGATGGCATGGAAGTCATATGATGATGGCGCTGGTACCGCGTCGAGATCGCCGTACATACATACGCAGGCTGTGCCTTGACCATGACATCCCACAACGTCGTCTTCATCACTTACAGACAACCTTGGGACCTGCCACCTACGGCCGGCACGCCTACTCCCAAAACGTCGTTCCGGCCATCTCTCGTCTTTTCCCTGGGCCACTGCTCCCCAAATCACTACTGAGATCGCCATTCGTCCATTTGAGGCCTGCCGTGGTCCGTATTGAAACGGTGCCTCTTCACTATCCGCTGGCCACCCCAACAGCTGCGCAACCGTTGCTAGAAAAGCCTATAACCGAGACGCTGTCTTTCCAATCCTCGTCCCATTTGTTGGTCGGCCGCGGATCAACCCAGAATCTACTCCTCGTACAATACGCCCCGTGTTCCCGAGCTTGGTCTCAATATGAGATAGGCGCGTCGAAATTTTCCACAAGTGGCGGCCCATAGCTCCAACGTGACAGGGCGAGCAGAACCAGCAGGATGCCCTGGATAACTTCCTCCGTGCATTAAGGACCTGAAGGGCTCTCGGCCTCCTTCACCGCCTGTGATGTCATGTCCTGACTGCGGCGGTGGTCAACGCTCTGAATAATGCGGGATAACTCAATTGCAACAGCTGTCCTGGAATGGTTCACTTTCCTTTTCGTGCCAGGGCTATTGCCTAAGATCGGCCTGTCTCCTCCACCTTGCGACCAGGAGGCACAAAGGTCAAGGGTACCGACAACAACCTGGGCCTGGCCGTGCTGAGCACTGCCATGTGACTTGAAGCCTGCCGCGCCAGCTTCAGAGACAGGCACAATGCTACCTCACCTGGTGTCACCGACGTCCCTGTCATCTGCAAGATGGTGGTCCGTTAGGTACCAACCATACAGCCCAGGGACACAGGGAATCTCCTACGAGCTCCGGTTGGAATACTGGTGAGGCGGACCCGGTAATACTTCAGGAGGGACTATCTGAAGCCGATGCTCGTCCTCCTGATATGAAAAAAAGTCAAAAAAAATCACACCGACGCGTCCGTTAACGCTGACTTCACCACCTCTCCGTCAACCTTACTATTCAGCGCCTCAACTGTCGTCTCCGAATGAAGGGACTCCTTGGCATGACAAAAACCCGCACCCTGCCTCCCGGGCGGGCGCCGGACAGGCTCTGAAAAGTACACCGCCACCCTCCGTTCCTTTCGACGATGCGTCCTTCAGCAAAAAAAATGCAGCTCGATATCGTGGCTCGATTTGTCCGCTGGCCATTTGTGAACTCCAAAACTCCACTCGCTACCCAGTCCTGCCCAACCGGAACCGCAACCTCCCTATCTCAAATTCGCTCAGCAAACCTTATTCACCTGTCGATAGTCTTTTCCGCGAAACACAGAAAACAATAGAACAGAAAAGATAGCAGCCGGATAACTCCCGTGGCCTCTCTCCCCACTCTTTTCATCGGTACCCAATATGTCAGTGTCTGAGGTGTAACCAATCCACCGGCTTTTGGTTCATTTCTTGCTCCCCTCCCCACCTTGATTTCCGCTGCTGCTCCCGCTCTGGCCTCCATCCTTGTCGTCCTGGCCTCCCCCGTCCTTGTTTGCTCTTGCAGCTATCGCGGCTCGTTTGGCAAAGTCGTCCTGGAAGAAAATGATATATGTCAGACCAGATATCAGGGGTTTTGCTGTTGACGTGCCTCACCTTTTCTCCCCTGGCTTTCCGTATCCGCGCAGCAGCGGCCTCGTCCATCTTGCCTTTCCCCATGATGAGCGGCCAAGCTCTGCTCAGAGGTATGCGAGGTGGAGACCGTGGGCTTGTTGTTGTGGTTGTGGCTGAAGGGCGGCCGGCATGGACTCAGTAGCCGAGCCCTAAATAAGTCTGGCAATGGCTGAAGAGAAACTGCAGTGGCTCTTTAAAGAGCGGTGCCAGAGTCACTTTATTTGAAAGAATGTGGACGCAAAAGTAATTGTGTCGAGCTGAAGATCGATGGACGAGCCTTCCAGACCGAGTCCACGAGCCACCTCACCCTTGATACACACACATATATATATACAACTCACCTCACCTCAGCCTAGACAAGCCAGTGGGCGTGTCCATGTGGAGGCAACGCGGTGAAGGCCGCGCTCCCCTGGCATAATTGGCTTGCTGGTCCGAGCAGAGGCAGAGTTGTGAGCTGGAGCGAGGATCAAGCTCCATAGCGGGCAGGCCCCATGCCTCGTCACCGAGGACACTGTCCTGCCAGTACGCAGTACCTACACCAGGAGAGGGGCACGAAGCGGCCCACAATGTTCTCCATTGAGTTCACAAGAGGCACGCTCACGGTCATGCAGTACCCAATCGGACGGAACACTGCATGTCGAGGCCAACAAGAACAAGCTCGACACCTTCCCTGCTTTTTGCCAAGGCAGGGGCCAACAGGTCCCTCAACGCGAACATGTTGCTGCGTTGTGCTCGCAGAAGCAATAAAAGGGTGCATCAAGGTTTTGTCTGGCAACTCGGTACATGCCTGCTAGGCAAAAGCAGGGCAAGTGTACTAAAAAGAAAACGGTGTGGGGACAGATGAGCCGGCACCCCGGCCTGTCATTTTCTGCATGTTTCGCGCCGATGGTGAACCCTGCTTTGCCATGTGCGCAAAACAGCGGCGGCTATGATGAAATAAGGCTATATCCGGAGTCACAAGCGCATGTTTTGCACCCGACTCTGGAAGCCTCGAAAAAGGGTCCCGCCCAGGGGGGACCAGCCAAGGCTGATAAACTGGACGATCTTACCGCTTCGAAGGGTCAAGGATGTGTTCTTATTCTTCTTTTTTCCTTCCACTTTATTCCTGACCTGGGTGAGGGGGAAGGGGGGGGGGTTGGGTGGTAGCTCATCAAATCGCATGCCAAGAACAAAGCAACGATATACACGTTTCGGCATAGGAGGGGCGGAGAGAAAACAACATGACGAGACACGCGCGGCATCACGTCACTTGAGGACCCCTCTATCGACCCCAGATGTGTGCCCCTCGATGCTCTCGGTCATCTCCTGGGTTTTATGACAGGAAGTCGATCTCTCGATCTTTCTACGTGTAACACTCCAGTCCTCCAACAACTCACAGGACTGTGTGCATTGGGTTGTATGTATGTGCTGCAGACAGCCGGCATGCTCGTACTGCGGTATGCCTGCCATCCACAGCCCTCGGGTTGTTACCACATACCGGCATCTCCTTTATCTCGTTTTGCTTTTCCCTCATCTTCAGCCTGAAACCGCATACATACAACCAAATGTTTGCCCCAAACTTAACATGCTTTATTCACTTCGCATCAATACCTCCCCTGCCATCACCAGTGTCCCCACCGCTCTCCCTTGGCATCACTATATTCCGATGAAGAAAGAGAGAAGGATCCGAAGGAAAACTTGGCTTTTCGCCTCCGAATAAGCAGTACTGCGATAACAATCGAGCCCATCCTTTCCCTCTTGCCGGTGAGGCCTCTTTTTCTCAAAGCAACGCAGAACCAAAGCCCTCCACACGCCCCCCACACGTCGAAAGCGACTGGTGAACGTTGTCGTCGTGTGTTTCATGTCTTGAGTTTAGCGACTCCACTACGGGGGGCCACGAGGCAGAGCTCTGAGATCGACGGCATGGGCATGGGGGCTCCACAATCGTCACCCGGGAACTTCCTCGTCGACCGACCGAACGAACTGCTCGTCAACTGCATCAATCCATCACCCAGGGCCCTGTCCGTCACAGAAAGAACACAACCCCCCCCCTTCTTTCTCTCAGAAAGCCAATGCAGACCCAATCCGCTTCAAACGCATGGTGTACGGAGTTGACCAAAGCCCCTTCCCCATCCTTCTCCCCCCTTCTGGGCCGACATGATACTGTCATTGTGTGAAAAGTACGCACTACCGTGCAAGTGCAGATCCGTACACCACACAGTACATACTGTATTCATCACACGAGGCAGGCAGGGCGAGATCCGATGTCGTGAGCCGCCCACATGGCAGCTGAGATGACATGCGCCGGGGAAAATACATAAAAATGTGGGCATGTCCCCAGAAGAGAAATAAGAGAGTCGTATCGAGCCGGTAAGCGAGCTGCCAATAATAACCCCCCTCCCCCCCATCTCCAAGCCCGCCCTGCCAGCCGTCCCAGCGAGCTGGGGAAGTACATACGAAAGAAATTGTGGGAAGGGGGCCCGAAAACCGACCCTCTCTTCCTCGCCTATCTGAAAAAGCAACAGAGAACGACTGTGCATACCCTGCCTCGCGACGTGACCTGTCACTTTTTCAACCCCTTACCCTTCCGATCCGGGAAAGAGGGGAGAGAGGAGGCGGGGCGGAGAAGGTTAGGGGGGGACAGGGGGGGAATGGGAAAAACCAAATAAAACAACAGGTTCAAAAATATACTTTTTGGATTATGTGTGTGTACGAGAGAGAGCAAGGACAAAAAATCAAGACAGAAAGGAAATTAGCGGCTGAAAGATTGGGAGGTCCCAAGGTTTTCCACGGGCTTCACGGCTAGCCTTGCCGAGCACGTATGTGTATTTTAAGTAAGTAGGTAGTAGGTACATAGGTGTCGACAATCACGACGAGGCTGATGGTTCGTCCCGCTAAACAGGGGGAAAAAGAAGATGAGCTGGGGGGGGGGGGGTGTGGTACACTGACAAGGTGCCATGATTACGATGAGGCTGACAGAAGCAAAGCAGAGTTCACCACGCCACCAAGCCGTAAAATTTCGTAATTTCAGGGCTGGCGCGGTAAACAAGACTGATGCTACGATATTGTATTGTATTGTATTGAATTGATGGTAAACCTTTTTTGTCATCACGCTGAAGCACGGCAACGGCGATGAAACACCGTGGTGGTGTGATGAAGTGAGCCATTTGGGGGAAGAAGGGGTGGAAGGGACGGTAACAAATGGTTGATGTCCCCTTTCCCTTCTTTCTTTCTTTATTTCTTTATTTCTTGCCCCCCCCCCCCTCTTCGAACTTTTCGTTGCCCTCATTCGAGGCGGATGGAACCCGTTCCACGCTTCTCGCTTGGTCCAGCTCGGCTGGGGGGACATGTCTCTTGTTGTTACCTACGTCGCATCGGTGTTGCCCAAAGCGGATATGCAGCGCGAGCGGCCTATCTATGTATGTATGTATATGCACAGACCAAGAAAAATTCCCCATATATTGTACAGATAAATCGTGCCGACAGCCGTTCGACACTTTCTTCTTTTCTTTTTCTCGCCCTTTTTTCCCCCTTCCTTATTCCTTCTTCCTTATCGCAAACGATGACGCATACGCTGTCGCGGCAGCCAGAACATGCGCGGCCAAGACCCGTCAGACGACAACAGAACGACAACACAGGTTCCCCTCCCGGCCGAGGAGGGGGGCCACCTTGTCTATCAGTGGTGGTGGTGGTGCAGCGGGTCACCACTCTCCGCAATGACCTGCTGGCACTTGGACAGGATGGCAGCCTGCCTGCTCACGTCGGCCAGGCGGCCGATGACCTTCTTGTTGCCGCCCACGAAGCCGTACAGCGCGTAGGGTATGCCGACGTCCTCGCAGAACCCCTGCACCAGCTTCTGCGTGGCCCGCAGGTTGTGCCGGGGCAGCTGCGGGTACAGGTGGTGGATGGCCTGGAACTGCAGGCCGCCGTGGAAGAAGTCGAGCCACTGGGGGCAGTCGACGTCCATGGTGGTGCGCAGCATCTTCTGCGGGAACGACTCGTCGGGCCCCAGCTCCGCCGTGCTCATGGCGAAGTGGCTGAGCGTGATCTGCACGTGCAGCGGCATGGTCACCATGTGGCTCACCATGACGAAGGCGAAGCGCGCCCAGTTGGTATCGATGGACTTGTAGACCACCCCGTAGCCGAACCAGTACCAGAAGAAGACCTGGCCTGCCAGCTCGAGCCAGCGGTGCCACCAGGCCGGGCCGTTCCGGGGTGCTTGTGCGCCCAGGAGGTACTCGAACGACAGCCGGTAGAGGTTGAAGCGGCCGAAGAGCAGGATGAAGTAGTAGGAGTAGTGCTGGAAACGTAGCATGAACTTGGCGAATACGTCGTACGTCATGACCCGCTCGTAGTAGCTCGATCGCAGGTTGGTAAGGAACCTGTGCGAGATGGCAAAGAAGGGCATGTGCTCGATGTCTGGGTCGTGCTCGGGCGAGTTGGTCACGATGTGGTGGACATTGTGGTTCCTCTTCCACCAGCCCAGGGACAGGCCGCCCAGGAAGTCGGCGATGATGATGCCGATGACCGTGTCGCCATGGAAGGTGTGGGTGATGCCCATGTGGCCGGCATCATGGGCAGTGAAGACGAGCTGGTGCCAGAAGCAGCCGAGCCACCAGGCGCTCGTGATCCACCACTTGATCCGCAGGAAGTAGAGGAAGAGGCAGAAGAATAGCGTGTAGCGGAAGCACTCGATGGCATAGGCCGAGTAGTTACAGTTGTACAGGCCCGCGGCCTTGATCCTCTCGTTGAGCTGGCGGTACTTCTCGACGATGTTGTCCTGGGTGGCGTCGTCCAGGGCAGGATAGATCTCCATGTCGTATTTGATCTCTTCCATGGTCCTGCGGTCCAGGAGAGTCATGCCGTCCACTGGCCCGTCCGTTTCGTCGCCGGACGTTACCGATGTGGCGGGGGAGTGTGGCGTCGACGACAACGGGGCAGCAGCACCAGTCTTGCGGCTGCGCAGGGGTTGTTCCTCGTGTACTTGTACGGGCGTATCAAACACAGGCGACCCAGATCGTGAGCTGGCCTGGCTAGATGTTGGGGAGTCTTTCTCGGGGCACTCGACGGCCTCGTCGTCTGCACCACGGTCTGGATCCGTCGCGGATCTAAACACACCGCCCTGGATGGGTGGCAGCTTGTTCTTCCATCGGTAGTCGATCTTGCCGATTCTATATCTCTTCATCATAGCCCGTGATTGGGGAGAGTGAAGGCTTGCAGGGAGTCAGCACAACAATTGGCGAGGCGAGAAGGAGCATGAAGAAAGAGGGGATCAGGAAAGGGGATAGCAACACACGCGGTGACCTCGTCGGTGGCGTCCCTGCCGACCATGTGCTGGATGGCCTTGTCACCACCTGGGTGATACTTCATCCAGGCATCGACTTTGAGGACGTGCTGGTCCACGATGATGACATTGCGCCCCTCTGCGATAAGGCCTTCGATTTCCGCCGGGGCCATGACGCGGTACTCGCGGTTGGTATCCTTGATTGGGCCCATGTTGAAGATTGGGGGGGACAATGTCGGCGGGCGAGGCAGGCGATGGGTTGCAAATGCCCCTGCAGAGGGGGAGGAGTGATGAGGGAGGAGATGGAGATGGAGATGGTGATGGTGATGGTTATTTGTTTTCTATCATTGATGTGTGGCTCCCAGAGCAATCAATTGAATCGGAGGGGGATCATGGGCCGTTCATTCCATGACGGTGCGTAGATATGTCTGTTGCTATCGTACGACTGGATAACAAGTTGCTGGGCAAAGCTCAAAGCTGTTGTCAGCGGTGGAGCTCCCCGTTCCAGGGATGCAGCAGCAGAGCACTCCAATCACTCCAATCAGTAGATAAACCCAGTGAGCCATGGCGCGACTGGCCCGGACTATGGCCCGGAAGCTAGTTTAACCGACCGGCGGAGTGAGACCACTTAAGCCTCCACTCTGCACACTTCCTTCCGGGACACATCGCGGGACACACCTCCGATCTCTGGCCGTCACTCGACTGACAAAGTGAGTAAGCGATCACTAATTGGATTTGGTGGGTTCACTTACTACCTGCGTAAGTAGGTAGCTGTGATAGACAGCCTGGCTGGTGACCGCTTCTTCATCTCAAGGGGCGTCTTGAAGGTATACGGATCACTTTGTACTACCTACTCCTCTCCCACCGCTTCATGACTACAATATATATACATATATATATATCATTGCAGTTGACAACCAAATGTCATCCTCCGCTTGTTTGCACGGGAAGCTTCTCGGATGATGCAGCAAAACTCAGTAGGACAAGAAACCACCATGAGACCCAAGAAGGGCCAGACTAGAGAGGCTGACGTCGAGAGCAAACATCTGCAAAGGAGCAGCACATAGACAGACAGATAGATAAATAAATACACAGATCCCATAACATAACCCATCGTGTAGTTCAAACGTGCTTGTTCCATCAGCGAGCCCCCAGCAACTCTGCCCTCTCTCTCCCCGCCCTGCCTCAACACTTGCCCATCTTCCATCCATCATCCATCATGCCTCGATACTCGGGCTGGGGAGGCGGATGGCCCTTTATGTACATGCACCAACCTGGAGGCTGGGGTGAACAGAGTAAGGCGTATATTCTCTTCTTAGTCTCATAAGGAAGGAAGATGCTAAGCATTTCTCTCTCTTTTCCAGCATGGGGTATGGGATTTGGAAGCCGGAACAACAGGTAGGTTACATACACATGTCCCCTCTCCTCCCCTCTCCCCATTCAGCAACCAGAACAATAACAACAGTAACAGCAGTAACAACAACAACAACAGTAGCACCAACCTCTTCCCCCCATGCGCCGACCTCAACGGCCCAAACAGCCCCAACACCCTCAACATAGACAACCTCTCGGGCCTCTTCGCCCGCCTCATCCTGCAGAACCACCTCACCCGCCTGGCAGAGATAGGCTGCCACGGCGGCGCCCTCTACGGGTGCAGCCTACCCTCCTCGTCCTCCTCCTCGCCGTCATCATCGTCACCCCACAACAGCCACTCCCACGCCCACCACCACCACCACAACTGCCACGGCGGCGGTAACAACAACAACAACAACAACGCCACCGCCACCACCAGTAGCAGCAGCGCCAGGTGCCATGTATGCGTCCACACCTGCCCCGTCGCCACGCAGCCCTACATGGCCACCAACAACGTCTTCGTCATCCCGGCCGCCCACGTGCAACAACAGCAACAACAGCAACAGCAACAGCAACAGCAACAATCCCACCAGCAACCCCCCCATGCGCCAGGGCTGGCGGGTGCCAGCATGGACAACATCAGCATGTTCCTGAGCGGCCTGGGTCTCGCCCTGGGCGGGGCCACTAACAACATGTCCGGGTGCGGCGGCGGCGGTGGTGGCGGCGGCGGCGGTGGTGGATCAAACCTGCCTCCTGCCTTCGGTTTCCCGGGTCTCGGGGCCGGCGCGGCACAGGTGAGCCTCAACAGCGGGGGGTTCAGCTGTGCCGCCTGCTGTAATCACATCCGTATGTGATGCCGTGATGGGAGGAGATTGTGCCGGGTTCTTTGATAGCCGGTACCGAGGCCTATCATGTGTTTATGGCTCAAACTGAAACAGACAGGGGAGTGGAGAGCAGATGGAAAATTAGGGGATATTCACAAACTTGGAAATCGGTCCAGACACAATTCAAGGCCACTCCTGCTTGCTTTTCTTTCTGCACGCTCTATCATTACTCGTTCGCACCACCTATCCTGACCCTTCCAGTCCAAAACAACATTGATGATGGATGATAATGCGTCGTTTCATGTACATGCGGATAGACACCTAATCTACACAACAAGCGCCTTAAAAGTGGATAGCCTTGCTGTAGGTCGCCATAGCGGCCTCCTTGAATGCCTCAGCGAGGGTGGGGTGGGCGTGACACGTCCTTGCAATATCCTCCGACGAGGCACCGTACTCCAGAGCCAGCGTACCCTCCGCAATCATCTCACCGGCGTTGGGGCCGATGATGTGGACGCCCAGCAGTCTGTCGGTCTCAGGGTCGGCAATGATCTTCACCATGCCCTCTGTCTCCTGGTTCGTCTTCGCACGGGAGTTGGCGCTGAAGGGGAAGGTTCCGATCCGGTAGGGGGTGCCGGCAGCCTTGAGCTCCTGCTCGCTCTGTCCGACCCATGCGACCTCGGGGTGGGTGTACATGACCGAGGGGATGCAGCCGTAGTTGACGTGGCCGTAACCCTTGGTGATGTACTCAACAGCTGCCTGGGCCTCCTCCTCGGCCTTGTGGGCCAGCATGGGGCCGAAGGTGACGTCTCCGACGCATCGGATGTGGGGGACCTTGGTTCGGTACTCCTGGTCGATAACGACACGTCCGCGCTCGTCCTTCTCAATGCCAGCGTTCTCGAGACCCAGTCCTTCGGTGTATGGCCGGCGGCCAATAGCGACGAGGACGACATCGGCGTCGAGCTGTACCAGTCGCTTGGTTAGTTTACTTGAATGGCATGAGGGCGGATACAAGGAAGCATAGGAGAGAGGCGCGCAAGAGGGGGTGTCGCAGGGCTACTCACAGTCTCGGGCTTGCCACCCTTGGCAGCATCAACCTCGAGCTTGACGGTCTCGCCGGTGGTGTCACCGCCGAGCACCTTGGTGTTCAGCTTAAAGTCAATACCCTGCTTCTTCAGGATCTTCTGGGACTGCTTGGAGATATCGGCGTCCATGCCGGGACCACCGATCTGGCCGAGGAACTCGACGACGGTAACCTGCGCACCGAGGCGGGACCAGACGGAGGCCATCTCCAGACCGATGATTCCACCTCCGATGACGAGCATCTTCTTGGGGACCTCCTCCAGGGCGATAGCACCGGTGCTGCTGACAACTCTCTTCTCGTCGATGTGCAGGCCGGGGAAGGGAGTAGCCTCGCTGCCGGTGGCGATCAGGATGTTCTTGCCAACGACGCTCGTCTCGCCGCCATCGTTCAGCTGGACCTTGATCTCGTGCTCGTTGACGAAGGAGCCGGCGCCCTTGATGTACTCGACGCCGTTCTTCTTGAGGAGGAACTCGACACCCTTGGTAAGGCCGTTGACGGAGGTTTCCTTGGCCTTCATGAGTTGCGCCAGGTTCAGCTTGACGTCACCGACCTCGATACCGCGGCTCTTGGAGTCGTGGAGGATTTGGTGGTAGAGATGTGAGTTGTTGAGGAGGGACTTTGAGGGGATGCAGCCGACGTTCAGACATGTTCCACCGAGGGTGCCACGCTTCTCGATACAGGTGACCTATTGGAGTGTGGGCAACCATGGTCAGTATAAAATGACGACGACAGTGGTGGTGGTGGTGGTGGTGACAACAGCAGCAGCAGTAGATCATGCGTTAGGATATCTCTCCTATTCGTTCAAAAGGGCCTGCCTTCCAGCTGCTGTCCCGGTCTGATCCGTGGGTTTCGTGATGATGACACGCACCTTCAAGCCTTCTTGGCCGGCCTTGATGGCAGCAACGTAGCCGGCAACACCACCACCAATGATGACGAGGTCCTTGGCCTCAGCCTCGGTAGCATATGACCGTCTCCATCTCGGTACTGCGACGGTAGGGAGGGTAGGTTTCGTAAAGGCAGAGCGGACCGCCGTGCGCGGTATTAATCGGCTGGAAAGCATCATGGGTGTGGTGTGTTGGTGGTTGCTGCACCAGGGGGGGTAAAGAGGGAAAGGGAGTGTGGAGGGGGAAGATAAAAAATGGGTAGGCTTCAAGGTTTGTTGAACTATCACTATCTCCTTGCTACAAAGGCAAGTAAGGAAAAAAGTTACTCGAAGGTGAAGGTGAAGGTGGCTGCCGGGGTGTGGGAAATGCGCTACTCAGGTTGCTTGGTTGCTTGGTTGCTTGGCTGTGCCTGTCTGTGGTTGGTAATGCAGAAGGGGCGAATGGGAGTCTCGAATTGTTTTTTAGAGCCTCGTCATAGGTACAGCTTCGGCTTTGGCTTCATTCAATTGGAGATGATGGGCGAGCCTTTTTTTTTTTTTGCCTTCTCGGCCCTTCCTTCCTTACTTCCCTTTACCCTTTTGGGGGTTCAACCGTTGAGGCCTGAGCGCTGAGGCCCTGAACAGGCCCTGAAAGGCCCTGAAGGACAGGGCTTGGCAGCCAGAACCGTCGGCGATAAAAATCCCGTTCTTTCCCGGCCGCTCGGCCGCTCGGGTATGCCAAGGCTCGTTACCCGACCACAATACTTAGTAAGTACCTGCCTGCCTGCCTAAGTACCCTATTCCGTAAGGCTGTAAGGTACCTAGGACTAAGTAGTCAATTAATCAAGTCACGGGCCAGTCACGGGGTCACGGGGTCACAGGTCAGGGGCGAACCTCCAAGGAGGACTCGTCATTGATATCCTCTACACACCATGCATTCCCTGTTGGTTGATATCTATCTACCTGGCTACTATGTGTGTGGTGACTGATGGACTAAGCCTTGCTCTCTTCAGCCATCTCGGCTGTCGTCAGCGCCTCAACCGCCTCCTCACAACCCCGGCGGACCAGCTTCTTCTCCTTGCCCTTCACGACGAGATCCGACTTGCGCACCTTTCCGAGGAAGTACTGCAGCCCCTTTGAGAGCCCTGGCATGTCCGCCACCGCCTGGAAGATCCTGCCCACGTCGTTCTTGGCCGCCTTGACCTCCTGGAACACCGTGATGAGCATGACCTCGACAAAGTCCCTTGTCTTGGGCTGCAGGTCAAACAGGCTGAGGCACTTGAGCACGCTCAGCCCGACCGCCCCGTTGGCCACCAGGAACCCAAACATCTTGCTCAGGATGAACACGCGCCGCACGTCGACCGTCTCGTCCTCCTCGTCCTCCTCGTCCGCGTCCTCGCCAAACGTAGACTCGCCCAGCCGCCGGAAGAACTTCCAGAGGCTGTCCTGGAACGCAAACCGGATCCTGCCATCGCTGCACAGCCTCCTCGCCACCAGGGAGTAGTAAGGGTTGTACTGCTGCTCCACACACGCGCACTGCATCACCACGTATGCGATCTCCTTCTGCCTGTGCTTGTTGAGCCGTAGTTTCGTCACCCGCGCGTAGGCGTCCTCGTAGTCGTTGGCCGACATGACGGCGATGAAGATGGACCGACGGACGTCCGTGTTCATGTTCTGCTCCCTGGCCAGCGCGGCGAGGTCGGGCAGTGCCTCATCATCGTCACTGCTGAGCGCGATGCTTTCCGCCTCGCTGTCACTGTCGCCGTCCGCAGCACCCTTGCTCTTTCGCTGCTTCACTTCTGCCTTTTCATCCCGTCCAGCCCAGCTTGCGCCCACAAGCCACCACTTGCCTCGCTTGTCCGACTCCTCAATATCCTTGAGCCCGATGCGGAGGGGCTCCGTCGCCTTCAGCTTCCTCGCGTTCAGCGAGCCCAGCAGTTTCTTCATGCGTGTTGTGTGATCATGGATCACCGCTGATGCGTTGGCTCCCGTCTTGACTTTGTTGTTCTTCAGATCGTTGATGCTATCGATCATAAACTTGGTCCGGACAGACAGGTTGGCCTCTCCAACCTTCTTGACGGCCGGCCGTATCAGGGCCACGATATCTTTGAGCGCGAGCGGGTCGTCCTGTCGGAGATTCTGCCCGGCCATGCGGACTATCCGGAGCAACAATTCTGCGTTTAGCTCGGAGAGGTCGTTAAGTAGGAACCGAATGTAGTCGAATATAAGGTTGCATCCGATCAGCTGGAAATTGTACACCTCGGCCAGGAAGGTGATGAGGTTCGAGGTGTGCTTGGTGGCATTCTGAGATAGGTCCTCGGGAACCTGGGCGTAGTAATCCTTGAACCTCTCAACGGCGTGTTGTACCAATTGAGCACCAAAGTCCGGGCCAACGACCTTGTAAAGTGCCGTGGAGAAACCAGCATTCAAGATCAACAGGGTGTCTGGTAAGCTGGTGGGTTCGCAGATCTGGACCAAGAGGAGCTCGACGACGATGGATGTGACATGCTGCCGTGGGTGTTCACGGTACAGTTTCTCGACATCGCCGAGAATCGCGACCAGATTTGACTCGGTGAGTCGGTTGATGAGACCCTGGGTCTGCCTCCTTATACGGGACAACAACTCCGCATCCGAGCTGGCTTCCTGACGACGGGCCGGGGGCACATACTTTTGTACAGGTGCCGTGGCTGCAACAGGGGCCACGTACGGGTTCTCTCGTACGCGTACCGGCTTCTCCTCTTCTTCGTCATCTGAGCCTTCAAGTCCTTCGAGATCATCATCGTCAAAGTCGCCCTCAGACCCATCTTCTTCATCTTCATCCTCAAGGTCATCTCCGCTCTCGTCGGAATCGTCTTCCAGGCCGTCCATGCCATCATCACTCTCCTCGTCGCTCTCCCCTTGGGGTTTGGGCATGGCTTTCCTCCTCTTTGCGGCCAGCCACTCGTCTGCCTCGGCCTTCCTCTTCCTCTTCTCGGTCAGGCCCTCATCCTCTTCCTCACCATCGTCTGCCAGCTCGCCCAAGATGTCATCAAGGCCGTCCTCGTGGAATGCCTTGGGCAGAGATTTCCGTTTCTTGATGCCCAGCTTCTTCTCAAGTTCCGCAATTTCAGCGTCTTCCTGAGCTAACCTGTCCTTGGCTGCCTTGGACATGGAAGGTTTGCTGGGCTCCTCATCCTCGTCCGAGTCCTCGTCCCCAAACCCCCCAAAGTCGTCATCGTCATCGTCATCGTCTGAGACAGGCTGTGGGGTCCTTGTGGCCTTTGGTTTTGACGCCTTCTTCGAAGCCGAGGCCCCAACTTGTGAGGATTTGGTAGGCTGTATCTGGGTTCTCAGAGGTTTTTGAGGGATGTTCCGTTGGCGTTTCTGTACCCTCTCTTCCTTCCGGCGGTCCTTTCGAGTCTGGAACTGACGGCGTGGTCGGCCTGAACCTGGCGCACCACCTGGCGCACCGCCTATCTTGTCGAGTAGGCTAGATGGGAGTTCAGGCCTCAAGACTTCCCGGCCTTTCTTAGGAGCCATAGTCTCGTTTTGTGCCACTGACGAATAATCCCAGTGGTGATATGGCAATAGCAGTGTGTTGATAATATCCTGTGTTGTGGGCTGTAGGCCAACGAACCCGTTGGCTGACTTGACTGTTGAGGTCACTTCTATTTGGCGGGATATCTCAGTCTACCTGGCTGTAGGTGTGAAGCAATAAGAATATGCACGTATGCTGAGATCAAAGAAGGACGAATTTTTGGGTGGGACCCTTGTCGGTTCAGACCAGTTGACATACCATGTAAAGCGTTTTTGAGAACGACTGAGTGCAGTTGATGAATTTGATGTGAGTGAAGTGGAGCCTGGGGAAAGACGCTAGAGCCTCTAGGCTTCTAGCTGCACCAGTTGACCCGCTGCACAGTACGTACTGTACTCCAATATCCGCCCACTAGCAGCAAGCAGTGGCCACCACCACCGTTTGGATCGTCAAAAGTGCTGCTGCTGCTGCTGCTGCTGCTCTCACTCACCACTCTTCGACGGCGAGGCTAAACCTGCCACCTCTCAAACTAACTACTGCCCACGACATCTGGACCACTTTATTTCGAGCCGCACAGACATACCTCGTGCTACATACACACTCATTGAGGGCCTGAGAGTCAATATAGAGACCATCGCATGAGGAGGCACTCGTTAAACCCTGCCCATCTGTCATCATGCCGGAAACACATCTGTCTCACGATGAGGTACATACATACATATACATACACACTCCCTCCCCTCTAAGCCTGTATCTACAAAGACGAGACCACTAACAAGACCACCACAGTTCTTCAACAAACTAGGCGAGCTTTTCACCACGCGCAAGGGCAAAGACCATGGCTCAGTCTTCCTGACTCAAAAGCGAAGTACGCGCCTCCCTTGCTGTTCTCACACTCACCCACCCACCCACCTCCTCACCTCACCTCACCACTGGGGGAGCCCCATTCTCACAGCGTGGGAGAGAAGGAAATGGACAGAGGCAGTCTCAAGCCCCCTCTCCACCACTCGCACGCGCACCCACACACGCATTCTTCCCATCCACCCGATGACTCTGATCCAGTCCCATGCTGACTCCCCGCAACCCTCCCAGTGACCCATGGCCTCGACGCCGCCACAACAGGAGGCGACGAGGGCGACGCCACATCATCACCATCATCACCACCACCACCATCATCATACCCCATCATCGTCCGCGCCACCAACGGCAAGTCCGGCGACGACAGGAAGGCCGGCAAGAAGGTGAAGCTGTCCACCGTCGTCCCGTCCGACGCCCTGGACGCCTTCTACCTGAGGTACGCCGAGATCTGCAAGGCCGGCATGTTGGCCCTGAAGCCCAGGGACCGCAGCAAGAGGAAGACCAAGGGCAAGAAGAAGAAGACTGCTGCCGCGGCTTAGGGCGCCGCCAGGGCAGCTGCTCGGAAGCCGGAGGCCCGGCGTCAACGTGCACGTGGAGGTAGGGGAGGGGCCTGAGGTCAGGAAGGCCTCTCTAGGGGTCTGTCGCCTGCACCAAGGACGGACAAAACTGGGACTGGCCCACGAACGATGATTGACTAGGAGAGAGGGAAGGGGAGAGAGAGAGGCTCATGGGTATGCAGCTTGGGCACGCCTCCCAGGCTAGCTGGCAGTCCTTAAGGTTGTCGACTACCTGTTTGGCTGCTGGCTAATGAATAGAATTGCCACAACTCTACGTGGCTGTTCCTTCGGGGAGGCCAAAGAGGATTGGTTGGCGCTGAAGTTGGCAAGGGAATACTGGCGATGCCAGATCCTGGTAGTCCTTGGTATCCACGTGGAACAGGTCATCACATGGCAGAGGGAGAGCTCAGCAGGCGAGGATACCCTCAAGAAAAAGGAAGGAAACAAATAAGAGCTCACTAAAACGACCATCAATACCACCGTGAACACGCTGCCCCTTCCCAACCTACCTCCCCAGAGGACAACCAGTATCAAAGCTGCTCCTCTTTCACCAACCTCCCAAGCCACAAAGAAATAACCACCTATATCTCATCCCCATCCCCATCCGCCAGGCACTCCAACACCTCCCGGACGCTCCTACACTCCCCGCACTCCCCCTTCTCCGGCCTCCTGGCGACGCCCACGTACATGACCAGGCTCCCCGGACACCTGGCCTCCGGGTCAAAGTCCTCGCAGCTGGCGAGCTTCTTGTGCGCCTCCCACCGCCGCCCGCAGCTCGTGCACTTGAGGTAGTGTATCTCACACATTTTCCCTCGCCTACCCACGCTTACCTCGCCGTCCTTCCGTCCTTGCGTCCACTTGTTTCTCTGTCTTCCCTTCTTCCTTCTTCCACCCCTCGCCGCAACGCTTTTGGCCTCACCTCGCCTCACCTCCCTTCTCTTGCCTTCCCTCCTTCTGCCCAAGCGTGTACCCTCGTGTGTAATGTGTGCGGTTTTTGACCAATGGGTAAAAAACGGGCCGGTCGGTCGTCTACTTCGTAATCAATGCGTCGGTCCGGCCCTTCTCGGACGGGTCTGTGTTGTTGCTCTTGGGTAATATTCTCCCCGTCGAGACGGCGATGATCCATAAGTAGCGCGAACGCAAGCCGCCTCCGTCCCCTTGCCTTGTCGGTTCGAGAAGGGGGTTGGGTTTACCAGGAGTACCGGTCTGAACAGAGTGTGAGGATCAACGAAACAAGAAAGATTTCACCCGCTGGCCTTCTTGCCTAGAAAGCCCCTGTCTTCGTAGGTCCTGTCGAACAGAGTCAGTAGTAGTAGCACGATACCTAGTCTTCCATGCCTAGGCCATTCAACGCTCTGTTGGGGGCACCTTGCAGGGCGCAACGCCCAGGATATATTCTCCCCCCTCCCCCTCCCCGCGCCCGGTCTCCGCCATGGTTGCTTCCCGATCGACATTGGGAGGGGAACATGTTGAAGCGGCCGTGCGACAGAACAGCAATCAGTCAGTCGGTGGAAAACAGGACATCAGAGCTGGCCCGTTTGCTCCCTCCTTCCCCAGCCGGCTTGTGGCGTTCGTTTCAGGTCAGGTCCGTTCTGTTCTGGTCGGGGCTAGCCCGTAGGGAGGACACCCTCTGCCTGTGCAATAGGAACTACTGCAGATAGAGACAGGAGTCAGTCAAGAGTTGTCAGGATGACGAAGAGGGAGCAGGACGATGATTGTCCTCTCCCGGGCGGTGGAAAAACGACCCTATTCAATACCAGTCAGCAGACAGATGATGGAGTGGGCGATAACGTGAGTTCGGCGAAACACGGCTCGATATCGTGTCACATCCATTATCTCCTGACCCGAGCAGCAAGCAGCAAGTAGCATGTTTCCTGCTGGAGAGACGAGACATTCAAGGCGGCAGAAGAGCGGGGCGGCAATAGCAGTTGGCAAGATTGTCAAAAACCTTTGTTTCTGTTTCTTCTTCGTTTTCGTTGTCCTTTAGAAAGGTGATGATGGAGTGATGGTGCCCTGCCTCCGTGCCACCTCGGACCCAGACGGCCCCCCCCCCTCATCAGGGCCTCCGAGCAGACCACCCTGTCACATCTCGCCGAATTCGCCATCCTTCAAGCCTGCACGTAGCGGCACGGGCGATAAGTCATCGCATCGATATCATCGTCGCTGTAAAACAATCCCACGCAAGTCAACATAGCAAGAACGGGGCACCAAGCGTCCCTACAGCTCTGGACCTCATTCCCAACGAGAGTCTCCGGAGCGCTTCAAGTCTGCCCTCTTCAAGCAGTCCTACGCGATCATATCACCATCGTTGTCGACCCATGCACCATAACCATGCCCGACGCCGACCCTACTAACGCCTCCACGCAAGGATAATCAGATGCTATTCGACAATCTAAAATAGAGTCCCCAATTTCCAGTTGGACCAACCGAGACCGATGTGCTGCTGCCTCTCTGCTGAAGCGCATCAACATCGATCCACGTCCAGTCCTTTTCTTTCTGTGAACAAGCCCGCATTATCCCACTCGCAGGCTGGCATCACCATAACTGCTGTTGATCGATACCTAACACACCAAATTTTGTTTCGTCAAGTGAGGAGGAACGGCGTTGAGAGAAAAGGCCAGAACGACGAAGAATTAAGCCACGTTGACAACGAATGTAAAGAGGAAACATGGAAAGGCGTAAAGGCACGCAGCTTCCAGCAATGTCTCATGTGTACTGATATCGGCCGCGTTGCGCATCGTCGGTCAAAGGGGTGTCTACATGATGTCGTTCTGAGTCAAGCCACCGTGGTCCGTGTCCATGGTGTCACCACCGCCTTGGGTGAGGTACTTGACGTAGCTGAGTCCAAGCTGGCGGCCACCGTACTGGTATCCCTGGAACTTGGAGATGGCAGTATCAGCCGTCTCGGCAGCATCGAAGCGCACGACACCGGCACCACGGGAGCGGCCGCTTGGTTCGTACTGGATCTCGGCCTGCTCGACCTTTCCGATTGTTCCGAAGAGCTCGACCAGGTCTTCATTGCTGGTGGACCAAGGCAGCTGCAGAGCGTGTCAGCACAAAGATAGGAAGCAGAAGGGCTGCAGACTGATGGGCAAGACTCACGTTTCGGACATAGATGGTCTCGCTTCTCTCCGTACCAGCTGTGGCGAAGTCGGTGAAAGGGTTGGGCGGGACAGATGTAGCAGCGCTGGGATCGAAACCGCCACCAACTGCTCCAACTGGACCACCTGCACCCATCGGGCCGCCAAATCCACCTCTTCCGCCAAAGCCGCCGCCGAAGCCGCCACGGCCTCCTCCGAAAGCGCCACGGCCACCAAAACCGCCGCCAAAACCGCCACGGCCACCTCCAAAGCCACCACGGCCGCCAAAGCCCATGTTGGCGTTGGCGAAGCGGTCGGGACGGACCTCGAGGATGCGACCCTGCCAGTCGTAACCATTGAACTGCTGGATAGCGTTGCGAGCGTCGTCGGGGGTTTCGAAGACAACAATACCGGAGCCCTTGGGCCTTCCATCGGGACCGAGATGCACGTCGGCGCGAATGACACCACCAGTGCGGGCTGGAGTTTTTTTTGCATATCGTCAACACCTACAACAATCTTGAGAATCTGGAATCTTTGATCTTACCTGCTTGTCTAAACAAGTCCTTCAGGTCTTGCCATCCAACAGTGTAGGGCAACTATGAGAAGTAAGTCAGTGGCTTCTGGACAAATACAGCAATCAGCGAGGAGGGTGACTAACGTTGGAAATGTAGAGCTGTCGGTCGTTGCCGCCGCCCATGGCGCCGCCGTAGCCACCGTGACCACCGGCAAAGCCGCCCATAGGGCCGCCGAATCCTCCGCGACCGCCGGCGGGGGCGCCAGCGTTGAATCGAGGCTCAGCTTCCCGGTCCTACTTCAGTCTCAGCATACATCTCCAAACACATGCCTGGCTTGAGCTAGGTGGCTCTTACCTCTCGGACGTAGACCAGACGGCCCATCAGATTCTGGTTGCTGAGAGTTGCGACAGCGTGTTGGGCTTGGTCCCTTGTCGCATATTCCACAATACTTGATAAAAGCTGTCAGCGCCTGGACGAATCACTCGAGGGACCTCTGTTTCTGACTTACCCGCATCCCTACAAACACCAGCGGACAACGTCCCAACCCGTCAATCCAACAGTTCCATCAAAAAGTGCCATGAGAGGGGAGACCGCAAGGGAAATAAAATGAAGCCAGCCAGAAGCTATTTGTAGACGCCCACCTTCGACATTCCATTGGGAAGTTGCAAGACATCGGCATAAAGAACCTCTCCAGCTAGAGCAAGGACCCGCCCGTTAGTACCCTCTTCCAGCGATTTTTGACCTTTCCCAGGAAGACCCACCCTGCCTCATGAAATCCTTGAGATGATGCCATTTGACGTCGTAGGATAAGTTGCCGACGTAGACCCGGCGGTCCTGCTGAGAGTTCTCCCGAACGGCACTCATCATGTGCTCTTTCGCGTTCGCGCGATCGTCGTATGACTGATGGGGTTGCCTATAACCTTGAACCGATCCTCCCGCAGGCGTTCCTTGGCCGGTCATGGGACTACGCGAGCGACGCTGTCGGGGGCTGCGGGATCCACTTCGGGGCGAAAGTGAGCGATGACGGTTCACTGAGCGGCCCGGACTCCGTGATCGACGACGAGATCGAGATCTCTCGCGCTGCATAGGCTGTGTCAGTAGCTGTGTCGAGCATATCATACAAGTGCCCAGGCGGGCGCAATCAATACTGGCTGCTTCCTTGTCCTCGAAAAGCCGAGGCAAGCTCGGGAGTACCGGGCCCAATCACATGGGCTCATAGTCTGGCCCACAACGGAGCAGCGACTGTGAGATTTGGATGGTGTTGCGGCGTTTTCAAGTTCGGAATGCGGGCAATGCGACTGTCAAGCCACCCCAACATGTTTGTGCCCGCACCGCGAGCTAGGGCAAGTAATGATTGGGGGAGAGGAAGATGGAGACAGAAGGGATAGCCAAATACTCACGGGACGGTAGGTATCACCAGAATCTGCTGAAGAGAATGTTCAAAGTTAGAAACTCGAAACCAAGTAATCGAAAAGTCGCAATGCCAAAAAGTATCAGAAGACAAGTAGACTAAAGAGGAGCGGGAGGGGCAAGGTGGGTAGATGTAAGGTCAGATTTGTGACCTGTGGCGATTTGAGAAGCACCACCTCCTGTTGGGGACAAGCAGCGTGGGGAGAAAAGAAACCCGATAGTGGAGGACTCGCATGAAGTACCTAGGTAGGTATGCATGTATGTATGTAGTATGTAGTATGTAGGTATGGATGTATGTAGGGGAGGGGGGTGGCCTAATCAAAAGCCAAGACGCCTGCCTCGCCATGAACTGCAGGAAACGGCAGGTTTGGCGGTGGTAACAAAGTGATGTGAGGTAGGGTAGGATGTAGTAGGTAGGGTAGGGTAAGAGGAGGTCACAGTACCCGTGCAGGCCTTGGTGTCATGGTCGGACAACCTTGGAACCCTTGGAACAACACCAGTAACTGGGGGCAATAACGGTCGACAAGAAGAGGAAAGCTAGGAAAGAGTGAGGAGGTACGGGATCTGGAAGTGTGCAAGGGGCCAAGCAGGCAAGTAACCTGTAGAGGATGCACCTGAGGGATTGCAGGCATCGCATGGGAGCCAGTAGGGTGTGAGGATCAGGGTGTAGAGGGGATGATGTGAACCGTCCAGGCCGCAGCTACAAGTGCTTGGTGGAGGTAGATACGTCCCCGAGGTATATCAACGTTGAGATTCATGTTGCCTTTCCACAGGCTTGCAGATATACCTAGGATGTAGGCCGACAGATGGGGCAGAAGGTGGATGGATGTCTCAGCCGGGGCAGAGAGTCTCGATCTTTTGGGTAACGGAGAGATGGAGCCACAAGAAGTACAGGCGAGGAGGACAAGGCTCGGGTGAAAGTACTGGTCTCGGGCAAGGGCCCGGCTTCGGCAGAAATCCAGAACTTGTGGAGAGAAACTTACCCATTGTTACAATAGTGTCGCCGTCTACTTCGAGGAGTTCACCGGTTGCAGTTCGGTGAAGTCGTCTTGCCGAGGGATTCCACGCTAGAAGACCTGAGGCGTCTGTTGCGGAGGGCTGTGATGATGCTGAGGCGGAGAAAGAACGCGGTGGGTGCGTAATCCTGTGAGCCTCGTAAGCGGACGCTCAAGAGGGGAGAGAGGAGGACAGAGGGGATGCGCAAAGTGAAGATACACACGGTGAGGCGCCAGAATCGGTGGTGAAGGGTGAGTGGCGAATGGTGAATGGTGAATGGTAAGAGATACCTAGTACGGGACGTTTTGCTCACAGCGCGTGATGGTAGTGGTTGGTAGGTAGTCAGATCAGAAGGGGGCAACGAAGGCGGAGAAAAAAGTGCAGGGTACTGCTTCCGGGACGACGTGACGGATGTCGTGTATGTAGGTTGGCCCTAGGCTGGCGCTTGCTAACGTTGCCGATACCAATCCTACTGCAGTCAAGAATGTCAGCTAATTCAAGGCAGGCAGGTCGACCCCAGGGCTCCGCAGCATGTATACCAGTGACAGGAACAACGACGAGTAAACTGGGGGGATACAGAGTGCAAGCCTGTGTTCAACGATCTACCGTAACGGTCCACCGGTAGGGTAAGGCACGCCGTGGCTTGACGTATGGAGTGTGTGTGTGTGTGTGTGTGTGTGTGTAAATGTATATATGTATGTATGCATGCATGTATGCTTGTATGCTTGTATGTACCTTGGGGCTTGTGAAGCAGGTGCCGTGTAGATACCTAGCTACATACCTCAGGCGTATAGTATGGGTAGGTAGGTAGGTAGGTGGTGGTGGGTGCAAGGACAGGGCAGGGCAGGACAGGGCAGGGCAGGATACTGTGTAAAGAGTGGGAAATGGGGAGATGGACCTTGTGTGTGTGGAAAGTAGACGTGGATACTCGGTAAACCCAGGCTGGGTCTTGATGAGAGAAGACCTTTGTAAAGGCCGGCGACAGGACCAAGCAAGCAGGTCGCGAGACCAAAGAAAGATCGAGATGAGACTTCAGGCAGGTGAGGCACGGCCTGTTCTAGTCAGGCAGATGGGATCTGATCTGATCTAATCTGTGATCTGATCTGAATCGAATCCAATGCGTAGAGAAGCTCCAGCTGGTTGAAAACCCCAATTGCAGGAAATAACAGAGCAGAGGCCGGCGTTTTCGTAAGCTTCGCGTCCAAATGCTGTCGCGTCAAGTGTCGGTCAGGTTGGTGTGGGCGGCGCGTGGAACAGAAGAGACGTATGGTAATCCAGTCCAGTCCGCACAGATGAGTTGGGTGAGTGAGTTGGAGACAAAGACGGCTCGGATTTTTCTTCAGCTTGTCCCTCGCCGCCAACAAGTGGCCCCAGCGTTTTGCCGGGCCTGGGTTGTACATGCTTGGGTAGGCAGGGGGGGTTGCGCGTTCGTCATTGGCCTGTTGATTGGGCAATGCGGGATGGAAGTGGGGCTATGACATGCGCTTACTATTTTAGGGACGAAGGGGCAGGCACGAACGGTATCAGGGTACCTGTCAGGGTACCTAGGTACATATCAGGGTAACCGGGTATCAGGGCCCAGGGTCCAGGTATCCGTGCTCGTATATCAAGGGTCGTGATTAATGAAAATCCACCACGCAGTCGAGTTTACTGCATCCAGCATACCAGTTGCAACAGGTGTGGATTAAGGGCGGGCTCGACAGATACAGCTGCTGCAAATCCCAAGCCCAGCCCCGGGCAGAATAGCAGGATTGGGTGAAATAACAGATGTATTTTTATTCGTTATTATCTCCAATTCTGTTAGTGCTCTGCAGGTGAAATTGGCTCTTCCAAGGTTGTTAAAGAAAGATGGCCTCGAGCAGGCTTGTACTCTATATCTACATATCTTGCCTACCTACCTAGGTAGGTATGCACTTAACCATGTAGGCACTTAAGCAGGTGCTTTCAAGCCTGAGACCAAACAGGCTCTGAGACATCTGGAACAGCTACCCGTGGGGTCTGAGAATCAACAGAACTCATGTGCTGCTAGAAAAGGTCGCGGGTCTACCGAGCAAGCACACGGTACTACATCCGTTTCCCGTCCCCTCCACACATCCAGGTAGGTACAGCAATATGCTTTGCTCCATCTCGATAACAGAACCAATCTACTACATAGCACATACTCAAGTCTGAAGTACCGTCGTATTGACTATGTAAGACTGCGGGTCCCAAAGCCACGGTCCATCATTGATTGTTCACTGTCAACACAATATCAGGTAGGTATTACAGCTTCACACTGCAAACGGTACCGTTTCTCGGGATAAACACTTTGAAAGTATCTAGTCCTCCCCCCCTCCCTTCCCTGCTTCGCGCGCCTAGGTTCTACAGTAGGAGTCATACTCGTTCTCTTTCAGAGGTGGATTCAGATGCGCAAACGGTTGCCACAGCATAGTCGCCAATAGATGAGGGCACAGCTAACCGGTCTGTCCCTTTCAGGCCTTGAGCAAAGAGATGAAAGTGGTCGTGTTGCCGTGAAGGACAACCTCCCTCTCCAAGCTACTTGAGTAGTCAGTGATGCGGCAAGGATACGACTGCCAATGAGGTGGTGGAACTGATGCCTGGCAAGTAGCAGAGAGGATGTGCCTGCTTCGGCCTCCACTCCCCGATGGCCAAGGGTGTGCATGTACAGTGACAGACAGGTCAGACACGACTGATTTAAAGTACTTGATATGCGGTCGATGTACTGAAAAGGAACAGGAGGGACTTGGTATACACAGTACTCTCCATACCTCCCTCCCTCCTAGACTGGAGTGGGGTCCTGTCAAGACTTCTGGAGACCCCATGATTCCTGACCTCCAGTACCAGCCTGAGACAGTTGCGTGAGATGGCTGGGCAACCAACCGGCGAGTCCCAACGCCCGGCTGCCAGGGGAGCAACGGACATTGGTGGTGGTAAAGATAAAGCAATTCTGAACGCACCCCCCCCCCCCTCTCTTTTCCTGTGGCTAAAGCAAAACTGAGGACAGAGTTGCGATAGGTGGCCTTCCGGATGTGCTTACCGAGAGTCAGGCCAGATGTTGCAGCAGCATATCGCTTGTCTACATGCACTGAGACTTGGCCAATGGATGGACTCACGCTGTGCTGTGGTCAGCATCTCGCTTCTGTCTAACCCGGCCCTTGCCTGGTTGCCTTATGGCTGCCCTCCCTTTAGCATTGGCCCCGAGTGTTGCACGGCAGGTCTTCGGCTTGTTGGTTGATAAGGGGAGCCGGGATTGTGTTGGCATGTCGCAGGCATCCTGGACGCCAGAAAATGTCAACTGACGTGGTGCACATCTACTCGTGGTGATTGTGTGCCGAAGAGTGCACACAGGGGTGTACCAGTCTCAGTCAGTGTGCACAAGGGTGCAGTTGTTTGCTAACGGTGGGTTACGCCGGCCGCAGCTATTCCGTTTGGTGACCTCCGTATCAGAGCACAATAGCCCACGAAAAGGACGTATAAAACAGAGTGATAGAGGGCTTTGCATGGACTAGCTGTGGGAGGACCGGGAATCTGGCCTAGTCGTCCAAGTAGGCGCGAGGATGACTTGCACTCAAAAACCGTCTTCTCCAGGATGTGACGAGCACCATATCGCCAACAAAGTCGGCCCAACAAACTTGCTCCTATTGTTCAAGGAATGTGATGGGAGATGGCATACAAAATTCGTGAACGGAGGCCTGAGTGCCCATCTCGACGTTGAAGCTTTCACATCCAGGAGGAACGTTGAGGGGGTATGGCAAGCCCCTGAGCTCCAAGGAGGAGAGGTCTAGAACTATAGAACGGATTAATACGGCTGCGTATCCCACTGAGCAAGTCCTGCTAGATAGTTTACTGCAAGAACTCGCGCTCTGCGATGTAGCTTGAAGAGTGGACAATCCGGTGTGGTCGGATGCCCCCAGGGGCACAGAGCCGGCCCATCTATGAAGCAACCGAGGCACGTATTCGTTATACGTATGTGCCCTTGATTTGGGCTCTAGAATAGCATTGTTAATGGCGAAGTGTTGAATGTAATGGATGGTAATGGTGAGGTCGACGTGCTGGAGGTACCTCGAAAGACGACGGCAGTCGGCAGGAAGTCGTTGGGAGGGAGGTCGAGGGTTTGGGGGGGGGGGCTGAAGGACAAATCCGCTAAATATTCATGGGTCTGCTGTGAGTGGATGAGAATGAACGAACATGGAAGGAATGCCTCATGAGCGGGAACATTGAACATCAAATTCAAGTTAGCGTTCAAAATGTGGGCCGCGTGAACATGGCCGCCTCTTATATCCGTTTCCCTCAAGCAAGATAACTAACTCTCGCCCATGTCTGTTGTTCTCTCGACCTGGGCATCACCAACTGCACCGAAGCCTACGGATTTTCTTTTCTTTTCTTTTCGAGATCAAATATGCTGGAATCACACCAACTCGCTAAGGACACCCCCTCGCCCTCATCCTCTGATCCTCGCTGCAGAGGTTGAATATATCCGCTCGAGGCAATTGTTGCGGCGCAGGGATCTTTCATCTCGACCAGACGACCAGATCCTCACCGGTCAGTGTCAGCCTCCACTCAGATCTCAAGTCTTACATGCCTAGCGAGATCTGCCATTGTGAGAGGTCAGAAGTGGCAAGTGGCAGATTTTCTACTGGCAGTCAAATCATCCAGGCATTTGTACGATGATGTTTTGGACGTGGCTTTTCCCATCTAGTGTAATCTCAATGGGCGCAGCCGAGCTAATGACGGGGCCTAGCTATATTTGATAACAACATCGCCGGTATCTTATACTGGTGTGCCAGGATGCAAGGGTGTCGTCACTGGCCCGGTCCTGGATGGATGTATTGTGTGGGCCGCAGAACATGTCACATCTCGCCGTGACTGTTCCCTTTCCAGCGACATGCGCAGCACAAGGCTGGCTGGCAATCATGGCGCCTCTACGACTCTGCAGGGAACAAGAAGGGAATTTGTGCCAAAGGTGGGTAGGTGAGAGACGGTTTGCCAGGGAGAGGGGCTGGCTCAGTCTTGCCTACCAAACAAACCATGTACCTATGGGACGAACAATGGCCGTTGGGATCCTGAACGGTACCATGGTGGGTGGGCGGAGACAGACGTTACCCAACATCCGTCCCTAAATTTGCAAGGAAACGCTACCTTCGGTCGCAAAAACGACATGTATTTTCCAACAGGGCATACGCTCTTATGCGTCCTGTGAGCTTTTATGCAGCGAGTCAACATACTGTCTTCAGCAGTCTCGACTGTCATGTCAGCCTTACGAAGACCGGTCGATGGCTCAAGGCCCGGAGCCTGGAAGACCCAGACACTGGACTCACCTTGGGCGTCGGGCTCTTGCTCAGACCCGGATCTTCTTGCCATCGGCCCTAGCCCTCTGCACGAGTCTCTGACCGGATCCAGTCGACGCAGTGCTGTCTTCGAGGCGGCCCCACACAGCAGCGCCTGTATGTATCCGTACTATGAGGGCACCAAATCCCCGAAGCAGAGACGACAGACGGTACGGCAAGTTAAGAGGTCTGCTGCTGCTGCTGCAGGGCGCGAAGCAGTGTCCCTGCTGGGTCCCCTCCCCCCTTCTGCCCACACCATAACATCTTGGGTACTCGATGCCACCCACCAAGACGCAATGTGACGCTACCAGCATCATAACCGACTTTGACCCGGACTCGACAGCAGACCCATTGAAGGGGTGCTGGTGGTCGCTCTGGCCCTTGTCGCCTTCCGTCTGGCCCAGGGCTCCTCATGGTACCTACATATATCCATGCTGAGTGAGGATCAGGCAGGCAGCAGGGCCTCGATTGGCCCTTGCAACTAAGACACTGGAAGATCAGTGGGACCTCCCCTACCTTTCTCCGGTCCTCCTTCACACAGTGCGGACAGCGCCTCTACTGGATCTCGTCAGCGAGTACGGCTTGAGCCCGGCTCTCTTATTGGCACCATCGAGCCGCCCCAAGGAGCAAAGAGGTGCTCGATGAAGCTTGAGCCATCCAATAGAGCTTCGCAGAGGCTGGACAACGGCAGCACGACAGGTCTAGTCACCTGCGGGGACCAAGCCACAGCCAGGCAGGTGGCAGGACCTTGTTCACCAGGGAACGTGTCGGTGGCTTCGAGCCTCAAGACAACGTTCCTCTGCCCGGATGTGTAAGTAGTGGACGCCATGGTCATCAACTGCAATGGGGGTCCTCGGCCAGAAGGCAGCTGAAAGCCCATCGGGGACTCTCAAAAGCGCACAGCAGCCTGTCACGACAGCTACTGGATCCATTCACACCTCTGCTTGTACCTGGGTTTGCCCGGGAATAGGTATGCGGAGATCAAGTACCTATGTACTCCGAGACCAGCACTGTCTCGCAAGCCTGGCAGGGACGGTGCTGTTGATAAACGGTCGCCATTGTCCAGCTCCACCGACAGAAGCCACAAATGACCTGTCATGCCAATTTCCTCCGCATTGACACCCGCATGCGTTGACTTCTCTGCTTGGACACCACTGCGCACCAACGATGTTCTTGATACCCATCTGTGCTGGAGACTGTGCCCCCGCTCGCCTAACCAAGGGCACATATGGGCCAGAGAGCACAGTCCAGTCGATTCCTGCCGACCGAGCTGATCAGCAGCGGAGAGCAATCCAGTGACCTTGGACATGGTGTGGAATGCCCCTGTGCTAGGGACGCAAGCACCGAATCTATGTGGAGCCTTCTTCCACAGCACAAGTGAGAAACGCCGGCTCGGACAGAGTCTTGCGGAAGTCCAATGTTGAGGGGGGACATAGCCCGTTTACCAACAAGTAGGGGTTCACCGGTTCACAAGGTTTTAGTCACTCTCCGACACCCAGAAGCGTCGTTGGTGTAGAGGCAAGCTACAGGAAGCCCAACAAGATCGCACCAACGACGAGACCCGACAAGGATCTTAGTGGTCATATGCATCTTCAAGTTGCTTCAGAGCGTTGGATGCTATCGCAAAGCTATCGCAGAACCAGCTTGAAGCAGAGAATTGCTGTGTCGGTGTGCTTCGAGAAACCATTGCATCGCATGGCCTCTGTGCTCAGGCTTAGGTTGCTGTGGAGCACGTCTAGAGAACTGTCTATCGTGTGAGTAGCTCTGAGGTCCCGCCTGACAAGGACAAGGAGAGAGACCTTTCAGCTTGACGCAAAAGCTGGATATTGGACTCATGTACAAGGGGAACAGGGCTTTGGGAGCTCATGCGCACAGCTGTAGAGCAGTAACGAGCGTACCTGACGAGGCGCAAACCAGGCCAAAGCCGCCCTTCGCACAATACCGGTAAGGTGAATGATCAAGGTACCCCTCCCTGTCATCCCTTCTTGCGAGTTTTTGACAGGAGAGGAAGGGCTGCAGCCTCGAGCACTATGTAATTCATAATATACATTTTAGCCACCCTTATCAAGCCTGATATGAAAAGGTGCATGGAATGTCTTGACAGCCCGTTTTCACTGAATTGAGTGGTAGAGCGAGTTGACAATATTATGCATCTGATGCGTTTGGCCTGTCGATCCGGAACGCTGGGGAACATCGTCAGGACACCACAAAACACCAATATCTAATGGCCCATTGCAGGAGATGGAATATTGTTCTGTATTATGTTGGTAGTCACAGTCACCAAGAGATAACCAGGCCTGTCCTTGTTCCTTATTTTCCTCAAGGTTCACTCAACACTTACTTACACACACATTCGCAAGCGTGAACACGGACCTTCTTTTTTTCTGCGCTTCGGCTCGGCTCGGGAGCCAATCTTTTTTTCCCTTCTGCTGCCCTTCTTTTTTCTTTTCCCTGTCCAGCATACTCACGCGACCCACGCGCCATACCTTGTCACAGAGACGACTCGTACTCTCCACAGCAGAGCTCCCCCGGAGCTGAACGAAACACCCGAGATAGAGACCTTTTTGCAGGCCAAGATCAACACCACGATGGGTCCCATAACCTGCAGATTGCTGCCATCCGGCGCATCAACCTCGACCTGCCGCGCAGCAGCGACCAGGGCCGTCGCGCATGTGACGACGCGGCCGCGATCACCAGCAGCAGCAGCCCGCCAGACCAGCCGCAACCTCACCACCGCCAGCAGCTCCAGCTCCAGCTCCATGTCCAGGATAACACCGCCACCACAGAGACAACAACAACAACAACAGCAGCAGAGACGGCCCCGGCCACAGCAGTCCCGCCCCTACCACTCCTACGACCACCCTGCCCCTCCCCACCAGCAGGACCCCTTCTTCTCCCCGGCGGAGCGCGCCATCCTGGCCGCCGCCTACGCCCGCGTGCCCGAGCACGGCTTCACGCCGCGCGCCCTCGCCCTCGGCGCCCGCGCCGCCGGCTACCTCGACATCAGCGCCGGCGTGCTCCCGGACGGCGCCTTCCGCCTGGTCCAGTGGCACCTCGCGTCCCAGCGGGAGGCCCTGGCCGCCCGGTCCGGGGAGCTGTTCGGCGGCGGCGGCGGCGGGGAGGGGGAGGGGGAGGCGCCCGGCGTGGGGAGGAAGGTCGAGATGCTGACGTGGGAGAGGCTGATGGGGAACAGGGCCGTCGTCGGGCGGCTGCAGGAGGTGAGTTTTCTTCTTTTTTCCCTCTTTCTTTTCCCTTCGTTTTCTTGGAGCCCAATCGGTTTCTCTGCGATGCAACTGAACAAAACACCCCCACGACAAAACTACATCGTCGTGGGCTAGGAAGAACCCCCCCCCCCCCAAACCACCATCCTTTTCTCTCTTCCTTTGCTGACGAGGCGCGACCCGGCGCCCAAACCAAACAGGCCCTCGCCGTCATGGCCCAGCCGAGCTACGTCCCCGCCTCGCTCAAGGAGCTCGCCAGGCTGTCGGACGAGATCTGGTTCCTCGCGGGCGACACGGCCGTCGACCCCTCGTGGTACACCAAGCGCGCGTCCCTGTCGGCCACGTACGCCTCGGCCGAGCTGTTCATGACGGGCGACCGCTCCGAGGCGTTCGTCGAGACGAGGAAGTTCCTGCGCCGGAGGCTCGCCGAGGCGCAGGGCGTCGGCGGCACGCTCAGGTCCCTCGGCCAGTGGGCTGGCTTCACCGCGAGTGCGGGCCTGAACGTCCTGAGGAGCAAGGGCATGCGGGTATAAGATGGAGCGGAGAGCGGGACCTGGCTGGTGTGGTGCGAGCATGGTCTGTCTCATTGTAGACACCCTTTTGTTCCTCGGTGGGAGCGGAGGCGAGGTTCTCTGTAGGAGATACATACTCCCGTGTGCTACAAACAAATACAGAAAGAAAGCCTGCAATAGCTACAAAAAAGCTCGAGAAATATTGAACTTGCCTCTCATGGCCGTGAAAGCCAATTCGAGGAGGGGAATCTCGTGTCGTTACAAAAATGCGAACCACCAGCCCAAACGTCCTTAACTCCAGCCAACTCATCGCAGTAGACCACAGCCTAACCGGCCCTTCCCCAACAACCATGCCATAAGCCGCCCCATATGATACCTAGGTAAATACAAGCCTACCGTGGCTGGATAACCCTACATATAGTACTGTTTTAGGCGGGAAGGAGACCCTAATACACGCGACAAGAAGTAAAGATCCCCTGTCTAAAGGTCTGCCAGCCGACGCTGACGAGGATCGGTCAATCTGCAGGCACACGGGTCAGTCAGTATCCAGCATGGAATTAAATAGACATAGTGCTTGCTGTGTTACAACATACCTAATGATCTTGACATCCTTGTCCAAGGTTGCCCGTCCCTCGATAGCATTGGGAGTGATGAGGATGTATTGACGACCAATCGAATTGCGCGCGGCGTGGACCTAGTAAGGCGTGTCAGTAAATGGTTCTCTTGTGATGTGGTGTGATAGGGGCCGGGGGGGAAGGGAGGGACGGTGTGTTGCTCACCAGCATTTCCGTGCTAATGGCACGGTTCACATTGTCCATGAAGACGTCAAACTCGTCCAAGCACCGGAGTGGAGAGCCCATGGCCTCCCAGATGGCCAGGAGCAGGCAGATGGACGAGAAGGACTTCTCGCCGCCAGAAAGCGTCTTGGTGTTGCGAGCGGCCGCGTTCTTGCGCGTCCGGTCAGGCTCGACCTGGACATCGAGGGTGTGGTTCTCGTGGTCAAGGATCAGCCTACCCCTGAAGTCACGCTCGCTAAGCAGATACATGAAGTTGGCGCGGGAGCAGGAGGAGATGTACCGCTGGAATAGCCTCCACCTCTGTAGTCGTTCTGCAAGGTTGTTCTTCATGGCCTTGTTGTCCCTGCGAGCGGATTCCACGTCTTTTTGGAGTCGGGCGAACTCCTCCTTGGTTTCATTCGCTTGTCTGACGACGTTTTCATCGCTCGTGCCCCGCCTTCGCTCACGATCCTTCAGGGTTTTCCGCAGAGACTCATACTGCGTCGCAATTGCTGCGTACGTTTCCTCTTCACCAATGTGGACACGGGGGCAGCCCTTCACTGCCTCTGCTGTATAGTCACGGACCGTTTCTTCCAGTCGCTCTCGCTTACCCTCCAGCCTTGTCTTCTCGTTCTCGGCCATCTGGAGCTTGTCATGGGCATCATTCTTCTGGACGACTTGGAGCCTGCGGGAGTCGGTGCCTCTCTTGACTTTGTCCTCGGCCTTCTTCACCCGTGTCTCGAATTCCTGCACCTTCTTCTTTTCCTCCTTGAAGACTCCTAAGCTCGTCTCGACCTTCTCGTTCTGCTCCTGCTTTCGCAGCCCAATGGTGCCATACTGGTCACCGTAGCTGTCGTAGCCCTCTTGAGCCTTCTTCAGACTATCGCGGAGGGTCTCCAGCCTTCCGTCGGCCCCATCGAACGAGTCGAGCTCCCGTTGGATATCGTCGATCTCCACCTGGATCGTTCTCAATCTCTGTTTGTTTCTCTCCACGGTCTTCTCAATCGTCTTGATTTCAAGCCCGCACTGTTTCACGATCTGCGTTTGGGAACTCCCCTGCCTCCGCAAGTCTCCCAATTCTGCTTCAAGTTGCCTCACCTTCTCTTGCTGCAGTGAGACCTCTTGATGTAAGTCACTCCTAAGACGAGGCTTCTGAAACCGGTTTGGAGGGGGAACAGGGGAAGAACTGATCCGGCTGGCATTAACTGATAGGCGCACACCCCATCCAAAACCCTTTTCCTTGAAGAGATGAAAGCAGGCAGCGACGTTTCGTGGAACTGTGCCGTCCATCATGATGCGCTCAGCGTCACGCTTGTCTTCGACAAGTATGGTCTGTTCGATGCGATGGTTGATGATCAGCTGGGACCGGATCAAGGGGTTGGCGATACTGAGAATCCTCATGATCGTGACGAAGTTGTCGTCAGGTTCTGATCTTGAAGTGTCGATTGGCCTCGTGGTGCTGATGAAGATGGGGCATTTCTCGATTTTGAGCCGCTTCATCATTTCACGCAGTCGCTGCTGATCGCGCTTGCTCGTGACTATGAATCCATTAAGCGTCTCGCCAAATGTCTTCTCCAGTATGGGTGACCAGATGGGCTGCAGAACCTGTACATGAGCGCCAATGGGCCCAATAGGCTTCTGTTCAAACCCGGCGTCATTCTCAACCATCTTGAGGAGGTTTGGAACTTGTGGCTCGTATGCAGCGTAGAGAGAACCTTGACCACGCTCGAGTTCCTTGACCCTGTTCTGTGCCGTCGCAACTTCGTCCTGTTTCTGTCTCATGAACTTCGAAATGGTATTTTCCTCTGTCCTTGCAGCCTCCATCTTTTCCCTGAGACCTGGCTTTCGCTGGTTTGCTTCGTCGGATTCACGATCAATATCCTTGATCTTGGCCTGCGCCGCTTCCAACTCCTCTATCTTTCGCGAATGTGCGTCTCCGTTCAGATCCTGCAGACGTTTTTCTTCCTCGCGGATCTTTTGCTCGTAGTTCTTCACGTCCTTCGACTCGTTCGACAGGCGGGAACGTGCATCACGTTCCATCGTCTGAAGGGTCGAAAGTTCTTTCTGAGCATTTCTGTATTCTTGTTCGGCCGCGGCCACGTTAGCCTGCAGGGCTCCCTCCTCTTCTTTGGCAGCCTTCAGTGCTTCCTCGGCCTGAGCGAGCTGATCATCGATGATTTGCAATTCTTGGGTCTTCTGCGTGACCACATGTTGCGCTTCTGCGACCTGCCCATCAGCCTCATTGATTCGCTGTTCATTTCGCTCGACACTGCGTTCGGCCTCGACGACTTGGGCCCAGATCGCCTTCTGAGATAGCAGCCGACATTTCTTGCGCATTTCCTCAGATTGCATATACAGCTCATACTCCCTCTTCGCGGTCTCGTATTTCTTCTGCGCAGCTTCCAGCTTGACTTCCAGATCGCCTTCTTTGTGCTCGTTCGATGTCAGGTACTCCTCAATGACGCGGTAGTCGTCGTCAAGTTGTTGAAGCTGGACACCTTGGAGGAAGAATTTGTACTTTTGTTTGGCGGAGGCTTGGTTGAGAAATTGCCTGGCATTGTCCTGGGATAGGATGTTCAAGGGGTTATCGACTTGGAGACAGTAGTACTCGACGATGTTGTCGACCTCGCTTTTATGTGTCGATACCTTGTTGCCCGTCTCGGATTTGACGAAGAAACCGCTGCCGCCGCTCTTGGTGAAGTGTCGCTCGATGATGATGGAATCACCGTACAGGTCATGCTGATATGCATCATGCCCTCGGTTCTTGATCTTGACAGTCAATCGCGACTTTTCCTGCCCCTCCTTGATGAAATTCTTCAGGGAACCGCCGCGGTTTGTAGAGCTCGCCTTGCCACCCAGACAGAGTGTGATGGCAGTGAGAACGGCGCTCTTGCCGCTGCCGTTCTCCCCAACAACGAAGTTGAGAAGTGGCCCAAGTTCGACCTTGAGGCGCTCATGACACATGAAGTTGATGCACTCGATGCTTTCTAGGATGCCGTTCTCGGCTGCTTTGTTGAGATCTCCGGCGCGGTTGCTCCTGCGAGCCTGGCTCTTTTGTTGGAGCCTCTGGGTAGCACGTCGGTCGTCCTCGTCCGCGTGCTCGAGATGTCTGAAGCCTGCATCTCGCATGATTTCGTATTGGGTAGCCGCTGGGGCATCATCGTGATCGGCCTCTTGCATTGGGACATCTTCCTCCCCCTCTTCTTCACTTGACGAGGCGGAAGCTTCGTGCACGGCTCTGGCTTTGGCAGCCTGTTTGCGGGAACCGCCTGCATCGGAGACACGGGCACGTTTCCGCTGCTATACACGCCGTGTTAGCAGAGATGGGCGCTCCCCATTTCAGGCGATGTGGACTTCACTAGTCTAGTATGATATCACGTACGGGCTCGCTTTGCAAGCCTGCACTTGCTTGTTGAATATCAGCGACCTCATCCTCGTCGCCGTCACTGTCGTCCTGGCGCCGGCTGCGCTTTCGTGACGCGTTGCCGAGTTGGTTGATTGTGCGACCGGGCATCGTATATGCCTTTCTTGGAAAACCGCACGGAATTAAGGCAGGGAGCAGATCCGGCGGCGGCGTAATACGCAAGGTTGGGTTTGAGATGCGGCCGTTGCGACGACAAAATGGTAAGGTGGGATTATGGGAAGACGCGCACCGCGCAAATAGACGTTGGGGTCCGGCGCGTAATGCGCGTTGACATGGACAAGAGCAATTTGGTGTTAGTCGTCTTTGCACATCCTGTTAGGGTAAATACCTTCTTGATGACGTTATCGTCGAATTTATGGTCGCAATGTAACCTCCTTCCCAGGTCTCCCTTAACAGGGTGCTGACACCTGCTTAGTAGCCCACTTCCAGGGGATACCTAGGTACATGTACTGCTTACTAAGTGGGGCAAGAATATGCACGTGTAAGCTCTTTCACACTCTCTTCGGTTCTTTCACGGTTGGTACTGCACTTCCTGAGACTCCAAGAGATACTATACTTACTTACTTAGGTAGTGAACCATCTAGATAACAGTGGAAACTGCGTGCAAACATTTGAAGAGCTACATGGTCTATACTTGTCCGTACAAGTATGGTCGGTGTCAGCCAGTGACCCAAGAACGCCAACACCAGTGAACAATCTGGGGGAAAATGGCCGGATCAGAGGATTTCATCAAGGACACCAAGTCGGGAGACAGCAAGTTCAAGGGATATGAAAGGGTTCTGCCAGAAAACTGTGTTGAGTATATGCTGTTCGTCATCGAGCCCGACCTGCAGGCCAAGAAGATCCACTCAGGTCTTGAAGCAGTGAGGAAAGCAGCAGTCCAGCTTGCCAACCAACTCACCAAGGATTACATATGGCAGCGAGATGGTTTCAGTCTTGAGACGAAGACCGATCAAGGTAAGGCATCCCTCCCCAGCTTCTCTCTTCCTACCAAGTTCCTACCTAGGTACATACAAGGGCAGCCGACAGATTTGTTGACCATCAGGAATAGGGTTGCACTACCTCTACGGCATCACAGACTATGGTGATTCCATAGAGGATGAGTGGCTCATCGTCTACATTCTCCGCGAGCTCACCAGGCAGTTTCCACACCTATGGGTGCGGGTTTCGGACAGTGACGGAGAGTTCCTCCTGGTTGAAGCCGCGAATGTCCTGCCCAAATGGCTGAGTCCCGAGAACGATGCCAACAGGGCCTGGATACACCGTGGCCAGCTGCGAATCATCCCTCTTAAATCACATGGAGGTGTGCAGTCCAAGACGATCACGCTGCCAGAAGCGGTTGAAACACTCCAGTCCGCAGCAGACTCTCTCGTACATTCCACATTTGTTGAGGCCGAGGCGTTCTACCGCCTGGAGAAGTACCCTGAACAGATTCAAGAGTCAATACACTACGCCATGGTCACCATCCCCAGACGACTAGCCTATGTAATACACGAAATACCCAAGTCTATCGCACCCGCTGTGGAGGCTTTCTATCTGAGAGACCCCATCGCCATGAAGCCCATGCTGTCAGCGTCCACAGACCGTCTCATCTTCCCACCAGGAGACCTCGTTGATGTCAGCGTCAAGTTCACAAAGGTGCTCTATGCCCAGCTCAAATCTCAAGTCTTCTCACCCCCTCCAGCATGGCAGGACATTTTCACATCCTCGGAGAAGCAAGCCACCTCCGCCGACAGCAGTGCCGACCTACAAGGGAAACACTCCATGCTTGAGCTGGGCATGAAGGTCACATGCGGTTTCGAGATGCTGGCCGTGGGTGCAGCAAAGAGCAAAAACCGTACAGCCCGTGAGGTTGCGCTGTTGCTCGAAGATCTGGCCGAAGATGGAGACTCAATACTCCCCACCGACGCCGAAATCGCCAACTGGAAAGATTCCACTCGCAGTGATGACGACTCGTGGATGGATATCAATTTTGATGACTTTGAACAAGAGCTTAACGGCAGGAGAGGTGCCTCCAAGGAGAAAGGCTTCGGTGACGCCAACGCTCAGGCGGATCTGCGGAAGATTGTCTCCCGCTTCGAGGCTTTCCTGAATGATGAGAAAGCTGGCATTGACGGCGCTGAATTTGACGAGATGGACGAAGACGACGATGACGAAGACGAAGACGAAGACTCGGATCTAGAGGACGGCAGCGATAGCGAGGACCGCGATGTCAGCTTTGACGAGGAGGAATTTGCCCGTATGATGCGGGAGATGATGGGTATACCAGTTGACGCCACTCAAGCCACAAACAAGGGCAAGGAGAAGATGCCCGAGCCCGCGTCGAACAAGGAGGAAGAGGACAGTGAAGATGATGAGATCAGAAAACTGTCAGAGCAGATGGAGGCAGAGCTGAACGAGCATGGAGCTCTGGCCTTGGACCCAACACCCAAGAAGCTCAAGGCTATAAAGGGCAAGGGGAAGGAGAAGGAGAACGCGGCAGGGCCATCGAAAGGGGCTGGGGCCGACGACATGGAGGAAGATGAGAGTGACGACGACGAAGTGGACATCGACTACAACCTGGCAAAGAACTTGCTGGAAAGCTTTAAGGGCCAGGCTGGCATGGTTGGCCCCGTCGGTACAATGTTGGCTGACATGGGTATCCGGCTTCCTCGAGACGAGAGTGAAGACGATGAAGACAGCAAATAAGCGGACAATATCAGGCAGCATCGCAACCAATGCCAGACTCGATGGACGTTGTAACTGACCTCACGTATCAACGCTGTCATATCCCGGTCATGGTCACAGTGAGATATCAATGCATCGTCGAATCAAACTAATACAAAATCTATTCAATACAAAACCACTTAGGCAACAGACACCCTGGGTTGCTCACCGTCGGGGGGGGGGGCTGTCACCAAAGACCCTAACCCTATTTAGTCATAAAATCTCCATAGCTCAAAACGCGTTCCTGGACATCATGAACGCACAGCACTGAAGCTTCGGACATATTTACACGGTGCTCGACTTCCCATTCATTCACCGTCGGCCATTTTTGTCAATTAAACCCATTTATACGATCCGTATAGACTCATCCGGTCAATTAAATGGCGGACTCTACCACCAAACGGAAGGCTGGCAATGACGCAGGAGGAGCAGTCTACAAAAAGAAGAAGGTGAGATGAGACTCTGAGGGCATTGTGTACTTGTTTTCCTGGGTCAAACCCATGGCCAGTACAAGTCAAAGTGACCTATACATTGACGCTCCCCTGGACTGATAACACATTATGTAACGTTTGCCGACTTTGGATAAGCTAACTGGGATTACAGAAGGGCAACAGTGGCAAGTGGATGGTGCCAAAGGGAGCTGGAAATGGGTCAGAAAAGCCCAAGGCCAATACTATTGAGCCCGGTGACATGGGTATATGGGTGACATGTCCCCTGCACATGAAGGGCAGATCTGCCCGTGAGATGGAGCTTCTATTTGACGAGGTTCGTTGGCCAACGCGTCTTATCAACATGCAACCACTGGCTCACTAGTTGCACAGTATGCAGAGAAGATGTATGGAATCAAGTCCGACGGGGATGGCGAGGAGTCGGATGATGAGGACGAGGACATTGAGGCTGCCATTAAGAAAGAAATCGGCTCTCTACAAGACAAGGGCAAGGGCAAGGGAGACCCGGATCGCGTCTTGACCGAAGTCCGCATCAAGGAGGAGTGCCTGCTCTTCATGCGGTGCAAGGCCCCAATAGAGCCCGTCGAATTCTCGAGGCGCATATGCCAGGATGCGGCCAGTGTCGGTCATGGGGGAGCGAAATCCCGATACCTAAACAGGTTGACGCCCGTCACTGTCATTGTGAAGGCTACCGAGAGTGGTCTCGAGGAGGGTGCCAAGAGGGTCCTCGCCGATCATTTCAAGCTCAAGTCGACAGAGCCCAAACAGGAGGGGGGCCCCGATGGTGCAGACAACCAGTCCGAGGCCCAGGTTGACGAGGTGGATGAGAAGACGAAGCCCGCCACGGTAAATCTCGGCAGCCCAGATATTTCGTGTCCCCTGCTGACCTCTTCTTTCCCCTAAAGTTCGCAATCCGACCATCCATCCGCAGCCACAATACCCTGAAGAGGGCGGACGTGATCGCACGCATCGCTGATCTTGTCGATACCCAACACAAAGTTGACCTTGGAAACCCCGACAAGGTCATATTGGTTGATATCTACCAGGTATGGTTGAAGTTCTTGAGCTAATCCTCGGGCAAGTATTGACGATGTCGTACAGACAGTATGTGGCTTCAGTGTCGTCCCTGGTGATTGGGAACAGTTGAAGAGATACAACTTGACCGAACTCTACAAGCTGTCAACCACCACCAAGGAGGTTGCGACCGAAGACGATGAGGGCAGTGACGACAAGGGTGATTCGACGGTAAAGGACGCATGATCAGTACGCAGCACCCACTACGAGCTCACCGGTCGAAGCCAGTTGGTGTAGAAGGATAAGGGAAACCGAACGTCAAAGTGATGCATCGGATATTGGATTCCTTCGAGTCAGGAGGAACCTACTATTTCCATTGTGAAGGCTCTGTGGCTTCAGGCCTGAACGATTTTGATTGCTTGAACCCGCCGATGGAGCCATGCATGACAAGCATGACCTGCAGAATGCTCTTCCCCGGTGCACCTGCAGCATGACGATGCAGGAGCTGCAGCTGGGTATTGGTTATCGGGGTTCAGGAGGGCCGACGGCATCCCACGCTGTCACAGTTGCATGCCGTTGGTATCGTGGCGGAAGATTAGCTCATATGTATAGAAAAATGGTACGTATCGAGCCCCAGCAGTTCACACGAATGATGGCCCCAGGGGGGGAGGGGCGGAATTCGACAGCACTGGACAATTACCAGAGGTCGCATGCCGTACCGAATATGGTCACGCTAAGCCCTATTGCGATAATTTTGACGAGAGCCCCTTAGGAAGACGAGCCCGTCACATTGTGGCCATGTGTGGTGGAGGCTGTGGCGTCCAGAGCGCTTGGGAATACTCTTGTGCCGCGAACCAAGCACGACGGAAACATCAATTTCTCCCCCAATCAACGATATCTCGTATCACCCTTCCAGCTTGAACACATGTACGACCGGGTAGGATCCTTCCAGTGCTTCTCACTGTCAGGGGAAGCCAACGGGGGTAGGCCAATCAAGGTCTGCTTCTGGAAAGTGTCGGCGGCGTCTCAGTCTTGCACGCGACCAGTTAACTAGGCGTCCCTCGGAGAGGTGAAAAGGGGAGTAAGCTCGCTTGAGCTGTCAGATGGGCCCAATCATGGCCAACGTCTGATTCGGTTCGTGCTGCGAGACACAAAGATGTTGCAATGCCTGTCATCAACTTATCTTCACCAAGGAGCATCTCTGGATTGCTCCTCACCTGTCTCGACAGGGGAGAAGCCCTCTGCCTTGAGCCAAAAACAACGAGGGACCCCGACGTTTGGCCCTGAATACCACAGCGTATGCCGTTCGTCAGCTGCGACGTGCCTCAGTCAGCCCTACTCTTTCACATGCCACGGCGCTACACCGCAGTCTTGGACGCCTTATCGTTCGGCTCGTGACCTGTCTTGCCGTTCGTTTGTCTTTCAGCAGCCACGCAAACCGCACGATATGATTGATGTAGAGCTAGCCATACAGGCAAAACAGGCACCCGTCTATGTTGTCTTGAACTCACCGTTTCTTCCCAGAGACACACACAAGTCCTCCGCATGATCAGCTGCCTCGTTTGCTGGTCAACCAACCGCGGCCTCTCGTCAGGAAGACTCTTGCTGCCTCATCGATGCGCGTTCGCTTGCCAGGAATCCACTTGTCGACCCGAACTATGGATGGTGGAAATGGCGCGGTGTTTCCTGTCAAACGACCTGCAGTTGGTGAACGCCAGGCCGGTTCTGCTCCGTCCTTTATTCAGACTGAAGTCGCCAATGCACCGGGGACCGGCTCCGGCCTGACCACGCCGGTATGGAGCGGAGGTGGTCCACAGGCCACGGAGTATGATGCAACTGTGGTCCTTGATGGTACGAGAGCGCGCACGTTTCTCCTTCGGCGTCTCGCTGCAAGACTCCAAACCACGGGCCACACAGTGATAAGCAGCGCCGGAAATGAAACACTGTAGTAGCACCCGGATGGTTTGTGCGTTGTGCGACAGTTCGGTTAGGAAGGACAGAGGGCCCTGGCTTTTATTTTCTGAAGCCGACGAGCCATTTACATCTCTCCCAAGGTCCTGGATGGCTTCCCATGCTGAGGTTTCCCGATCGCCACATGTTGCCATAACCCGTGTTGTGGTCACAATGAGGGCATACCTCGGGCTTGTCTTGCAGACCGCAAGTCGGAAGGTAAGCGCACAGAAGTGATGCGGCGTGCGGCGTATTTGCTTGACCTTTCATGGCCTATACGCACCGACATCCTGGAGTCAACCCAGGATCCTGGTGATATCCCAGAATCTATAGCCTGTCCCGCCCTAGACTACCATCTAACGGCCTTTCCCCGGGTTATACACTGATCCTCTCGCTTCAGGAAACACATCGTGCATCAGCCCGGTGAGTATGTGTGTGCTGTCTGTCGCCTTTCAGCTTACTTATACATGCTTGTCAACATGTCGAGACACTCATTTCTTCGATCTTGATTCTCTCTCCTTTATTTATTCAAGCCATTGCTTCTTTTTGCCGTTTTGTCTGAACCACCACAGGGGCTAGAATGTGTCTTACATAGACACTTCACTGTCCTCCCGTTTCCCTGGCACACAGCCGCCCCACGCCGGTCAAGTAACAAAGGACAGAAGCCTCTGACCATATCTAACAGACCACGGCGGCTTGTCCAGCCTCTGTTGCTCATCCCTTCTTCTCCTCGAACTATCTTCCCGTCTGAATCCTATCCTAATCTCATCTACTCGCCTTACAAATAGTGGCATTGAGATCCGGCTGTCTGATATATACGACAAGCCACTCATACTGGGCCGGGGTCAAACACCTCCCGCCCCCTCCCCCTCCTTTTTGTTTCTCTTATATCTCCGAGTTGGAAGCGACCCGAGACACAGGATCTAGAAACCGGGAAGCACAGGCCATCATGCCAGATCCGTGGTTGAAATGTTGACACATTCGCCAAGTCTGGGCCGCGGTGGTGGCAGCAACACCAGGGCAAGGAACGACATGAACAGTATGGCCGCCAGCAGAAGCACCACATCCGCTGCGACCCTCTTGCCACGAGCAACGAGACCAACCGTGCAAGGCCCGGCGTTTCCCGCCGGCGGGGAGACTACAACTACGACTACAACTACGACCACCACTACAACTATATCACTGCTATCAGGGTCTACCTTGATTTCTGTCTCGCCTCGCTCGGCCCCCTCACCGGCTTCCTGCATGTCGCTCGTGTCGAAAGCCACCCAGGCAAGAAACCACAACGATCTCGGCCCACATCCAACCCCCTCGCCGCGCGGATGTCGCCAACAAGACGTGCTCCCCGCCAGCGAGCAGCTCGCGTCTCGCCCAGGCGGCCCCACCACGGGATACGGCTACACAGGCCTTGTGGTTACCCAAGCATCCTCTGTCCAACCTCACCGCCCCCCACCCGGGGCTGCGGCTGCTGCTGCTACTACTGGGCCGAAGCTCTCGCACCGGACAGCAGCCGGAGCTATGGCAGGATCTGCGCATGCGACCATCACCACCACTGCCGCCACCTCGACCGGTACCGCGCCCGCACCAGCAGCTGCAGCAGTCCTCGAGACCGCTGCCATGTGTACTATCGGCGGCAGCGGTCCGACAACCTTCCCATCTGCCTCCTCAGTCCGGATCCTGTTAGACACGGCTGTCCCTCACATGGCCCTGCACGATGGGATCCGTGTGATACCCCTGCCCACCACGCACCACCGGCCCCAGAGGACCTACGAGCTCACGGCGGCAGCTCCCACCACCGGGGACCACGGCCGCGGCGTGCACGGCGTGTTGGTCCTGGCCCTGGCCCCGCCCTCCATGCTCAGGCTCCTCAGGTCGGAGCAGTGCATCATCAAATCCGAGGCGGTCGTCGTCAAGTGGATCAGGAATGTGCTCCTGTCGGGAGGGGACGGTTCCCCATCATCATCACTATCATCATCAACACAGGGACCGCAGCGAAGTGGCAGACGCGAGCGGCCCGACCACAACTACACAGACGCCAACGCGTGCAGCCCCAAGCGGCAGCACTGCCAGGCCAGGACCCAGGACGAGCCCTCCCCGGGGGACGTGGACCTCCTCGGGCTGCTGCCCGCCCTGGTCGGCCACTCCCAGTCGGGCGGGGCCCTCGGCGCGGCGTACAACATCCTCGCCCACCCGGGCGGGCTGCCCCTGTCGTCCCTGCCGGGCGGTCTCACGGCCCCGGAACGGCGACGCGTCGACTTCCAGGCCGGCAGGCTGACGAGGCGGCTCTCGCTGCTCCGGTCGCCATCAGGCAAGTTCGGGCCGGCCACGTCAGTGCTTTGCCCCTCCTCCTCCGCCGCTGCCAGGCAGCAGGGCCGAGCAGCGGGTGATTATGATGGTGATGGTGCGGCAGCGGCAGCGGCAGCGGCGGCGGAGGAGGAGAAGGGGGAGGGGGAGGAGGAGCAGCAGCAGAGGCCCGGGGCCGCGGACCGGTGGTCGCTCGCGTTCCACGCGCTCCTGGAGGGCGTCCTGCGCGACGCCGAGGACATGGCCGTCACGCTCTCGTACCAGGCGATCCGGCGGCACCTCGGGCGGCTGGGCGGCTGCCTGGACGCGGTCACGGTGGCGCGGCTCGTCGTCGTGGACGCCGCGCACGACGCCAACGTGATGGCGGAGAGGAGGGGAGGAGGCACCTCCATGCAGGACGGGGGCGCGCGGGACCACCCGGCCGGCATCCGGCTCACGGGCCTGCGCGGCTGGGGCAACTGCACCTTTGGCGACCCGCTGATGGCGACGGTCTTCAGCGAGGAGCCGTCGGCGGACTTCCTCCGGGGCTTCAGCGGGCGAGGCCGGCAGCCGAGAGACGAGAAGGACGATGAAGACAACGACGCGCGCGACGTGCTCGCCACGTGTGGCGACATAGTCGAGCGCCCGGAGGAGGCGCACGTCCGGCTGCTGCTGTACCAGTGCTACCACGCCACGGCGGCGGTGGTCAGGGAGTTCTACCGGCCGCAGGGCGGCAGCACGGGCAGGGAGCTCGCGGCCAGGAGGCGGCTGCACGCGGTCCTGGCCCGGCTGGAAGGCGTCGAGGACGACGACGACGACGACCCCAAGAGGCGGCACCACGCCAGGCCGGCTGGCGAGACGTCGCCGGCCAAGAAGCCCAAGACGGGAGAAGAAGAAGAACGGGACGAGAAGGCAGTAGGGATGGTTACGAATGGGAAAGTCCGGGCCAGTGACGCGGAACAAGCGGCGGGTAAGGTTGCTTTATGTACATACTTGGGACTTGGATAACAAGCAACCGCGGACCATAAGACGAGCCTGGGTAGACACTATGCGCTGATAAGGTGGCAAGACAGTGTTTGGGGGGGGGGGGGCTTGTTGAGAGTCTGGCACGTCGCTTAATATGAATCTAAGAAGCATTGGATCCCATAGCTCATGAAACCTTTCCCGATAAACATCTAACCCGATCCCCTCTCCCCCTCACTACACCTTGGCATTATTCTTGGCCGCGGCATCAGCCACCATGACCAGCGGCCTGGGGGCGTCCATCCGTGGCATATGAAGCTCCACGAACTGCAGGTTCCTCGCGTCGTTGAACCCGGGGTCCGTGAGCAGGCCCTCGACGTCCGCCTTGGTCCTCGCCACCAACGCCGTGGCCTGCTCGCCCGTGGCGCCGAAGGCGGCGGGCACGTCCCGGAACCGCCACGCCGCGATGTCGTTGTAGGCCGCGTCCACGCCGTGGATGAAGCGCTCGATCGTGTACCCCCCGTTGCAGATGCAGAAGATGGTGACGCGCAGGCCGAGCCGGACCATGGTGCTGACCTCCTGCGCCGTGAGCTGGAAGCTGCCGTCGCCCACGAACAGCACCGTGCGGCGGTCGGCGCCGGCGTCCCGCGCCGCCAGCGCCGCGCCCTGGCACGCGCCCACGGACCAGCCGATGGAGCCCCAGAGGTTCTGGTTCAGCGCCGTCACCGAGGCCGGGAACTTGGTCTCCCAGATGCCGAAGTTGGCCGTGCCCGTCTCGGTCACGACGATGTCCCCCTCCCTGAGGTACTCGCCGATGCGGGGCCAGAACCAGGCCTGCGTGATGGTCTGCGAGCCGTCGTCGTTGGCGGCCGCCTCGTTCTCGACCGCGGGGGAGGGGACGGCGGAGATCCTGGAGGTCTCGACCCTGCTGATGAGTTTGCGGAGGACGCCCCTCATCGTCACGCCTGGGTACTCTGAGTACCGCACTGTGCAGTGGGTGCTGTGGAGGTCGATCGTATTCAGCTGGGAGAGGCGGTAAGAGAAACCTGCCGTGTTGAAGTCGCTCTGGGTTTATACATCGTGTGATCAGTTGCTGTCCTGGCCACAAAGGGGGAACGTGCGGGTAAAGCAAGCTTACCTTCAGGGAGCCGATGTTGAGAACGAGATCTGCAGCCTCGACGGCCTTGGCCACGTTCGGGTGGGAAGCGTTGCCGGCATAGATTCCGCCGTAATTAGGATGCTGCTCATTCACGGCACCTTTACCCATGGGTGCCATAAACACAGGCAAGTTCGTCTTCTCGAGCAAGCTATGTACCTCGTCCAGGACGCGGTGCCGGACCGCGCAGGCATCTACCAGGATGATGGGATTCTTGGCCTCATAGAGGGACTTGAGTATGATATCGACCAAGTAGTCCTCCTTCTCTGGATCGTTTGGTGGGTCAGACAGGTCAATGGGCGTCTTGAGCCGGGCACCCTCGATCTTTTCCCCGATCATGTCTGAAGGGAGCATGATATACACAGGCCTGCTGCGGATCCAGCACTCGCGGATGGCAGTGTCAATCTCAGCCGCAATCTCGTTGGGGCGGTTAAGCTTGGCGACGTAGCATGAGATCTGTGCCGACATGTTGCGGAAGACATTGTAATCGCCATTGCCCAGCGTGTGGTGCAGCAGGAGGCCGTTCCGCTCCGAAGTAGTGGAAGGAGACCCGACAATATGGATCAGGGGGACTTGCTCGGCGTAGGCCCCGGCTATGCCGTTCAGCGCGCTGAGTTCTCCCACGCCGAATGTGGTGACCAGGGCTGAGATGCCCTTCACGCGAGCATAACCATCCGCTGCGTATGCTTTGGGGGTTGTCAGCCATGGCTGATGTTCAGGTTCATTGAGTAGACTCTACTCGCCTGCATTGAGTTCGTTAACGTTGCCAACCCACTGAAGGCCACACTCGGGGATATAGTCGAGGGAGCTCAAGTTATAGTCGCCAGGCAGGCCATGGACGGACCTGATCCCTATTTGATAAAGTCGTGTGTAGAGATACTTGGCCACGTCGACGGGTTCCTGCAGGCCATCAAGCCTGTAATCAGTAGAGCCCATGTCGTATGTAATCTCCTACAAATGAGCACGACAGAGAGAAAGATATATATATATATATATGTGTGTGTGTGTGTGTGTGTATGTGTATATGTGTATATAGTTTCCGAGCGGAGGGACAGATGAGCCAAGGACTGCTTGGACGAGTACGGAAGACAGGCAAGATGGGGGAGAACAAACTTCCTTCACTCGAAGGTCTTATGTGAAACAAAAGAATCACAAAGCCGAATATATGCCCGGCTAGCAACGGCGAGTATATACACTGACGGGCATCGAATGTCATGGATTACTTGGTCTCGCGACCGTCGGTGTGAGATGGTGTCAGGCCACATTATGGTAGAGAGCGGACCGACCCCTGGCTTCCTCGGATTCGGGATTAAGCATTGGGCACATGCGAGCATGATCACGTACCGACTCTATTTGGTTCCGCTTCGCCGCCGCATCACTGCACTGCTGCGGTAACGCGTGGCAGCGTGGCAGGTAATAGCTCTGGGACGAAAATGTTCAAAGACGTATGAGTGATGCAATGCGATAACCTCAAGGACGGACCCGGTTTTTCCCCTGCGGCCCACACCATCTTGCTGCCTTCCAGAAAGGGAGTGTACGCTGGCTCAGCGCCGCAGCTCGCCATGATAAGGATGCCGTCGTGTCCGGCCGTACAGGTGTTGAGCCAGGCTGAGCGCATCGCTGCCACCCGGGCGGGATCCTAGATTGCCAATGCTAATGCCAATGCCGGAGAAAAGCGAAACTGTGTCTCTGCCAAGGAATCCACGGAGTAGAAGAGGTTTGGAAGGGAGGGGAATATATCCCAGAGTTGAGTTTATCATTGTGAATATGGTCGTAATTGAGCAGTGTTGCCTCTTCCCATCCGGTGTATCTACCACTCTTGACGCCATGGAAATGCTTCAGATCTGTTTTCAGCTGGTTCGGCAGCATACGATCGCGATAACGGCCAAACACCGCGGGCCTCGGCCTCTCGAGCCCCCATGGGATGCTGAGGAGTATGCGTGCGCGCGCGTGCGTGGCGTGCGTGGCGCCTGTAATCAATCAATCGCACCTCCCGTCCTTCCAGCCAGTGCGCCACCTCTCTTCCCACATGGAGCAGTCAAACACCGGCTTCCCCAGCTTCTTGTTGACGTCGTTGTGGGCGTCGCACAGCCACTTGCCAAACTCGCCCCGGCTGCCGGCCCTGACCGGGTCCCTGCGGATGTAGGCCTGGAAGTCCTCGGCGCATACCCAGCACGGGTACAGCTTGGAGAAGAGCTTGACGAAGCCGACGACGTCGCTCTGCTGGGACGGGCTGGGGGTTGTGGGGTATGTGGCGGCGATGGAGTGGAGGAGGGTCCATGTACTGCGGCCAAGAACCTCGACATCTGCGGGGCAGTCCGTCGCGTCCGCCATCGCCGTTGTGGTGGTGGTGGTGGTGTTGTTGATGGGCTTCGGTGCGGTCGAACTCGGCGGCTTCATGGACTTGGCCTGGGAAGCCCAAGCCGAAAAGGCACTCTTGGAGGTACAGGCACGACATCTGTGAGTAAATGTCAGTCTTTGTATCATGGGTCAATACATAAGAACCAAGTCAAGTCCAGCCAACGTACGGCTTTCCATCAGGCCCAAGAACCATGCCCGGAGGCAACGGTTTCGATGCGTCTGTCGTCCCAACGGTGGCGGCGTGGCCGCTGGCCTGGTTTTCCTGGTATTCCTCGGCCATGGTATGGTATGATTTATTATGTATTACTGCCGCCAAACAATTCGGAAATGGGGTCAGCTCGCGAAGCTGCGCAGAAGTCTGCAACACATTGTTTGTGTCTGTTGTTGTAGATTTGTCAGCTCGAGAGAACGGCGTGGCGGCAAGGAATCGCGAGGTTTGACACTAGAAATTCAAACCACGCGACGACGCAGCGGGACAAAAGCTTAATTGAGTGAGTGCAGAGAAACGCCAAGAGTCGCTACAGTGCAGAAGCCCCACCATACATACCTACGCACATATACATACAGTACGTACGTTAAGTACTTTACAAACATATAATACCCAGTATACCTACTCAAAGTCCGTATCTACGACGACAAGCATAGCAGTGGCACACCTCAGGGCCCTCTACTCAAGTCCCATTATATCACCCATCCTTATTCATTCCATAATGTCAGCCCAAACACAAGACAGTGTGCCAGTCCTGCTCCTCAAGACAAAATCCACCCCGGGCGATGGCTATGAGGACATCTTCTCACAGCCCACACAGGATGGCCTCTCCTTCGAGCCATCCTTCGTCCCCGTCCTGGAACACAGGTTCGAGGAAGACGGCATGGCCAAGGTCACGTCGATACTGAGGTCACGGATGATCGGCAGGCACCCTGGGGCGGCATACGGCGGCCTGATCTTCACCTCACAGAGAGCCGTCGAGGCCTTCACCAAGATCGTGCAGGACGGGCAGGACAGGCAGGACAACCCACCCGGCGATACAGACTGGCCACACCTCCAGGAGGTCCCGGTCTACAGTGTCGGCCCGGCCACCACGAGGTGCCTGGCGGCCGTGCCCCAGGACCCCCCTCTCCAGGTGTTTGGGGGGCACACGGGCAACGGCGAGAACCTCGCCCACTACATGCTGGAGCACTACGGGGTTTGGTACGGCGACCGCCCGGGGGAAAAGCCTGCGATGCTGTTCCTCGTGGGGGAGCAGAGGAGGGACATCATCCCCAAGACGCTGATGGACGAGAAGCTCCCCCGCGAGAGGAGGATCGAGGTGGACGAGACGGTGGTCTACGGCACTGGGGTCATGGAGTCGTTTGCCGACGACTTCAAGAGGTGCCTGCAGCAGACACAGGACCGGAGGATGGTCTGGATCGTGGTGTTTTCCCCCACCGGCTGCGACGCGATGCTGCGAGGCCTGGGCATGCTGGACGAGGCGACTGGGAAGGCAAGGCCCAAGGACGCAGGCAGGACCAGGTTCATCGCCACGATCGGCCCTACTACGAGGGACTACCTGAGGAGGACCTTTGAACTGGAGCCAGATGTGTCTGCTGAGAAGCCCAGCCCAGAGGGCGTACTCGAAGCGATCAAGCAGTTCGTCTCCAGGTCATCTTGATAATTCAACAAGATTATGGACCGACGGGCCGGGGGTTCTTCTCCCATTGTATGGCGGTGTAATCCGTGAATGGATGAATGCAATAGCGAGGCATGACAGCGGTGCCGCTGATGAGCTCGTTAGGAACTCCATGACTTCCACTATGTACTCTGGCACCCACTCCGCGGTTTGCCCGAGCGGCATTACTACCTAGTATATATATACCTATACATAGTGCCGCCCTTCTCAGCCTCGGCTCTTTCAGTGGGTTAATCCTCAGGATGGTGACCCTTTGGCGGCCTGTGCAAGAGCGGTCAAGGCGTCAGTGGGTGATCTTGTGGGGAGGCATTGAAAGAGGGAGAGATGAATAATTAGCTGGGTAGCAGGAGAAGAGCAATACACATACCTAAGTACTAGATTGGTAGGCAGGTGTGGTGTTATGTGTGGTACTGTAAATAAATTAAATGAATTGAAATAATAAATTAAAACCCCTGAGTTAAAGAAGAGCAGCAGCAGGCACATGTCGAACTCACAGGGCTTGGCAGTACTGTGGACGTCATAGTGTGTGCTGAGCACACTGGGGGGCAGCTACCAGGTATACATAGTATAGTGGGTACCTACCTAGGTACCTACCTTCCTAGGCTACTGTAGGTAGGTACTTCAGGGATCAGCTCTACAGTGCAACAAACCACAAGGGCCATTCATGCCATTATCATCATTCCACATCAGCAACCCGACTGACACCCTTCATCCCTTGACTTGTCTTGTCTTGTCTTGTCTTGTCTTTTATAGCTTGCTTGCACTGGACAGATGACAGCCCATGCCCTGCCAGTATCTGGTATACAACAAATATCATGAGAGCAAGTGAGTGTACACGCTGAGCTGAGTGATTGCCATCAATTTAATTGCCAGTTCCACCTACTATCACACGTGTCCCCCACCCTTCTGCCTCTCTCTATCTCTCTCTCTCCCACTTCCCTCACTTAATCACTGCTATCTGTTTGTCTGTACATTACCAAGGTACTTTGCCCCTCTTGATTACCGCTCCAACAACATCTTGCATAGAGCTCGAGCCACCCCTCTTCTCCTGCTCCTGCTCCTCCTCCTCCTCCTTCCCCTCCTTCTTCTCTCCCAGGGCAACACAGCCCAGCAAACCGAGATGCCATATAACGATCGAACGGTCCGACCTCGTGAATACTCTCCGTCCTCCTCAGGAGCCGCCACCCCCACAACGCCCTCAGCCGCCTCCTCAATCTTCCTCTCCAATCCCATGTCCGGCCTCGCCAGCGGCTTTGGCGGCCTCGTCCGGCGCTTCTCCGACATGACCAACGTCCAGCCTGGCCACCACATCCCCCAGTCCTCCTCCTCGTCCTCCTCCTTCTACAACTCAGCCTCCCACGGCGCCGCCGGCAGCAGCAACAGCCCCCTCTCGTACCCTCACCACCGCAACAACGGCATAGACGGCGTCTATACGCCCCCCATCCACAGGTCTGCCTCACCCATGCGGCCGCCGCCCCTCGAGCCCCTGGACCTCAAGGGCTTCAGGGAGGACACGAGCGAGAGGGCGAGGCTGCTGACCCCCGCCGTTGCCGAGGAGATCCGCATCATGGTCCCGGAGCGCCAGCGCATCGAGGACGAGTGGAACCTAGTCTACAGCCTGGACCAGGACGGGGCGAGCCTGGGGACGCTGTACAAGAAGTGTAGCACGTACGAGGGCACCAGGTCGAGCTTTGTGCTCGTCGTCAAGGATAACGAGGGAGGCGTGAGTGCTTCCCAACCAGATGACCCCCCATGTTGAGCGTGGCCAAGATGCTTGCCCTCATGTCGACAAAAGGCGCTACGAGAGATAACTAACAGGTCCATTTCCTCCCCGCACAGCTCTTTGGCGCATACCTCTCTGATCCGCCACACCCGTCAGCTCACTACTTCGGCAACGGCGAGTGCTTCCTCTGGCGGGCATCCGTCCTGACAACCCTCCCGCCCCCGCCGTCGGAAGACACCACCAATGCCACCCGCGTCACGACCATCAGCAGCCCGACGCAGACCCGCTCCTCACGACGGCCAGCGCCCCCGCCCCCGCCGAAACTCGAGCCGGAGGAGGAGGAGGAGGAGTTGCTAATCGACCTGTCCGACGACCCCCCGGCCCCTCAGCCTCAGCCCAGGCCCCAGGCCGCCGCCGCCGCCCCGCCGCCTCCTTCGCCCCTCCTCGCGCCCGCGCCGGCCCTGCTGCACCCGCAGGCGTCGTCGGCCCCACCCTCGAGGTCCCCCAGCCCCGCGAGCCCGTCGATCCGGTTCAAGGCGTTCCCGTACAGCGGGGAGAACGACTTCAACATGTACTGCGAGCACCACACGCTGTCCATCGGGGGCGGCGACGGGCACTACGGCCTCTGGCTGAACGACTCGCTGGACAAGGGCGTGAGCTCCCGGTGCCTGACCTTTGGGAACGAGCCGCTGAGCGACGAGGGCGAGAAGTTTGGGGTCCTGGGCGTCGAGGTCTGGCTCATCGGCCGCGGGGGCGGCGGTGAGTGTAGGATGTGTTTTTGGGGAGGGGAGGGGAGGCGAGGCGTGGTCCCCTCGTATACCCACCCCAGAGGCTATATGTGTAGCTGAGAAAGGCGGTTCCTTCCCGCCGAGGTGTTCCCAGAGGCTTAGAGCCCGCTACCTGGGACGTCATGGACTTGCAGAAGTATGCTGCTATCCGAGAAACACATTGCTGGATAACAACGGTACAGCCTGGGATGGCCCCTCTCCAGAGGCAGGGGGTGGGGGTCCCAGGAGTCTCAGGAGCAGGCTTCATATATTTTGCCCCTCTTGGCCGGTACAGATCACATGGGTCAGGGGCCCGGCAACCATCATGGGTGATAGGACAATGAGGCTTGATATCATCGCAAAAGGCTGATGGAAGGATGGATGATTATATGATAGTCCGCCGACCACTTCCTCCCCCCCCCCCACAACTTTTCTGTCAGTAGGATGATTGTATGGCACTCATAAACTCGGGAACATGACAGGAGGAAAGCCATGATATTGGGAGAGTGTGAAAGAGAGAGAGAGAGAGAGAGAGAGAGAGAGAGTACAAGGAATTTAAAGGCTTCTCTGGATCGAGATGCAAAGAGATACCCCCAAACAAGCAAACAATCAGTCAAACACACAAACAGCTTTTTTACTTTCAGGGCAAACAAAACAGAAGAAGAAGAACAAGAAGAAGCAGGTCCGTGACCCTCCTCGGGATCCATTTCTGCGACACCTTTCTGTCTTCCAAGATCCCAAGACGAGGAGGGGATTTTTCTTACTTGAGATGATATATCAGAAACATCATGGTCCTATCCGGTAAAGGACCAAGGCAAGGCAAGAAGGGCTGGCTGGGCTCTGTGTACGTACCTATATGATACGATATAAACAAGGGCCATAATCGAAAAAAGCACCTTACGAGCTTTGGCAAAATCGAGATGGGAAACTGTCTAATGAATACAACGACAGGTGGACATTTTGCCCCCCCCCCTCCTCCCCTTCCTCCCCCCCAGATCTTTCTCCATGCATGTGTGCGTGTATCAGGAATCGATGAGGAGTATAGCTGGACAGAGGCGAGAATACGAAGAGAAAAGGAAGGGAAGGCCCCAGTCCCCTGTCTACCGTCCGGTCGCCGCCCCTTTTCCTCATGGCGGGAACAATGAGATCAGATAAAAGTATAACAAGATAAAAGAAAACATAATACCCCCATCCCCCTCCCTCTTCCCCAAAGACATGTCGAGTTACGGGCCGAGCAAAAACACTCAAACTTCCTGTACTGTACTGTATGTACCTAGGTATGTATGTACCACCTGGGTGGGTGTACATCTCAGTCTCGAAAAACAAAAGACAATAAAAAGAGAATCTGGGATTTTTACAACATCTATTGTGCCCTGGTCCTTCCTCTCCCTCCCTCCCTCCCATTCTCCCTCCCTCTCTCTCCCACCCTTCCACCGTACCAACCAAGGTCAATTACAACTGTCTGCCTCCCCCAGGGGCGTCTTCATTCCCAGCTCTTCTTTTCCTCTCAAGGGGGCCAGGTAGGGTAGGTACCCTAAAAGAAACATCCATCCATTGGTCTTCAAATAAGGCATGCTCCATGATTGGTTTGCTCTCTTCTCTCTCTCCTTCCATTGGGTGCTTGCTGTTGATGGGTAAACTGTATAAGAACACATGATAACAAAATAAGATAAAAAATAAAAATCAATTGATCGAGGAAAACAAACAACCCCGCAGACGGAAATGTGACCGCGACGAAATGCTGTGGTGCAACATGGCTCTCTTGTTCCCGCAGAGCCCATGCGGCTGGCTTCTTCACTATTCAAACACCAACAACAAAACTTCTTGTATATCCAGCTGCACCGGCCCAAAAAAACATGGTATCAGGGCCCACCTCCAAATATCTTCCAAACCATCCTCGAATCAGGACACACAGACAGACACACACACACACACAGCCCCACCCTCCGCACACACACCTCATGGAATTCCATCTTCCCCAAATCCACAACCCCCAACGCCGTCGATCGAAATGCTACTACACGTGGGAGGATTACCGCATGATTTCCTGGTAGATCAACTGCTTCAGCTGCTCCTTGCTCAGGTTGTCCTTGTGCTTGTCAAAGTCGAAGAACTCCTCGGGGATTGGTGGCGCGGTGGGCTCGTCATCAGGGTCATGGTAAGGCTCGAGGTATGGGTGCTTTAGTGCCTCCTCCACAGTGATACGCTTGACGGGGTTGAAGGCGAGAAGCTTCTCGAGGAGGTCCAGTGCCAGATCCGAGGTCTTGGGGAACAGCGTCCGGAAGGGCACCTTCTTCTTGAAGGGGAGTGATCGGATGTATTCTCGGGCCCGGCGAGACTTGATGCCGTAGTAGTCCTCCATCGTAGGAGTACCGAGGACGTCGAGGATGAGGGTCAGTTGGTGGTGGTCTGAGGGGAGAAATGGTGTTAGTGACGCTGCCATCTATACGTATACTCGGGTATATCTCGGTCTCGGCGCAACTTACAGTCCTTGCCCGGGAAGAGAGGCTTGCCGCTCAGCATCTCAGCGAGGATGCAACCCACCGACCACACATCGATAGCCTTGGTGTACTCCTTGAAGGTCAACATGATCTCGGGCGCCCGGTACCAACGCGTTGCGACGTATTCGGTCATGAAGCCAGAGTTGTCCTCCTGGGACGCTGCAGAGCGAGCCAGACCGAAATCGCACACCTTCAGATCACAGTTGGCGTTGAGGAGCAGGTTGGAGGGTTTCAGGTCTCGGTGGAGGACGTTGGCCGAGTGCATAGCCTTGAGTGCCCTCAGGGTCTGGTAGATGAAATATTGGCAGTGGTCGTCAGAAAGATCTTGGGTGCGGATGACACGGTGCATGTCGGTCTCCATCAGCTCCTGGTGGTAGAAGAAGTGTTAGCGCAGTGTCCGTCTAGTCACAATGGATAAAGAACCCATGTACGTATATACATATCGGAGTGTTGTTGTTGGTTATGGAGAAGGGGGGTAGTGTCAAGGGGAAGAGGGGGAACCCACCTGGATCAGGTAGACCTCGTTGAAAGTCTCATAGCTCCGCGGCTTCTGGATGTCAAGGATGCTGATGATGTTCTCGTGGTTGAAGTAGCGCAGGAGCTTCATCTCACGGAGGGTCCGCAGGCAGAACATGGAGTGGTCGAAGGGCGTAATCTTCTTGATGGCCACCTTCTGGCCAGAAGGCTTGTGTATCGCCGAGCTAGAGGCAGAGAGGACCACCGCTCGTCAGCTGCTGCAGCTTCTTGGAGATCGGGAGGGAGAGGGGAGGGGAGGGGAGTTGGCGCAGGCGCTGCACTCTTGCCTTTTCCCTCTTCTCTGAACTTACCAGACTACACCATATGCTCCCTCACCAACGACATCCTGGATGTCATACTGCTCGCTCACGTTGAAGGAGATCTTGCGGGAGCCCGCGGGGTTCGGGGGCTGGGCTCGAGACATGATCGCTGCTGCTGCTGCTGCTGCTGCTGCTGTCTACCCAGATGGATGTTGTTGTAACAAGTTCGATGTTGTGTGTATGGTTTCGTGGCAGACACACCAGGGACGGTGCCACGAGGAGGATTGGCGGGCGGCAAGGTGACAATGGGAAGTGTGGATGGGCGGACGGACCGAAGCGGCAAACCAGGAAGGTCGGGACGGGAGAGAGACAGGAACTATGGTATTGTGTGGGAAAAGGTGGAGAGGGTTGAGGGAAGCGCTGTGGGAAAGGCGCAAGAGGATGACGGGAAGATGCTTGCTCTTGTTGACAGGATGAGCTTCCAAGGTTCCAAGGTTATGGAGGAGGAAAGACGGCGTTGGAGGTCTTTAGCTCGAGTGCTTCTTGTCTGGGAGGCAAAGTGGGGGGGTGATGTTGGATGGGGTTGACGGTGCAAGTGGGTGGTTAGAAGCGGGGTTGGAGGCTTGGGTCCAGATCAGTTTAGGTAGATCAGTGCGTGCGTGCGGGAGTGCTGTTCCTTATCCTATCCTATCCTGTCCTATCCTAGCTTTGCTGTGCCCAAGAAGGAAGATGACGATAGAGAGAACGAGCCTATGGTTGGTTAGAGAAGGGACATTAGTGTCTTGTTGTGTTGTTTATTAGTATCAAGAAAACCAGGCTGGGTAGCCCAATAAGAGACATATGTGACAGTGTACACCCGTATATAATGATGTGAAGCCAGAAAAGGGAAGGGGAAGAGAGAAGGAGGGGGGGGGCAAGGCTGAAACGGGTAGTGGCAGGGAATATTGATTTGAAGCTGGAGGGAGAGGGGCATCTTCAACATTCAATCCAACATGGGATGAAATTAAATTAAAAGGCATACCTTGAAGGGATTTAAGCTGTAAGGCTAAGACACTAGCTTCAGGTACTAGGAGCCGTTCTTGTTCTCCAGCTACTCGTATGTGTGTGTGTGTGTGTGTGTGTCGACGGGATGGGGATGGGGATGGTTGTATTAATGAAGGTCTTGTTTTCCGGATCAAGAAGTCCAGATCAGGGAGTCTGGACAGAGAAGGACGGTTTGGGTGGATATCCAGTGTAACAGAGCTGCGGGGCCCTGAATGCTCTGCTCTTTTTCGTCCGATAAAGTCGCTAGGTACTCCTGAATTTGGGGGGGCAGGCACCTAGAAAGCAACCTAGAAAGCACCTAGAAACTCTGTGAAGGGTCTGGATGGCTGCTTTATTAGGAGGTGAGGAGGGAGGGATGACAGAGAGATAGGGAGGATAAAGAGGAATAAAGAAAGAACGATTATGAATCCTTTTTCTTTCTCTCTATCTGTCTCAGTCGCATAGATAGATGCCCCTGTAGTCCAGGTAGTATCTAGGTCGTCAGGAAGAGTAGGTGCACCTACATACATACAGTGAGGGCTGGAAGTAATGTCAAGCTGAGAATAGACAGAGCAATACAGGGAAACACCTGGACATGACATGACATGACAACAAAAGACTGACACAGTATCACCTGGCCTATTCTCACATCTCACCTCCTACTCCCTCTCTCCCTCTCTCCCCCCTCCCCCCTCTCCCCCCTTCCCACCCCTCAAACTTCCACTCTTCTTTGTTGTGAAGCAACATTAAACCGTCAGACCAAGCCCAGCCCAGCCCAGCCCGAGCACCTTGAAGTGAGTGTGCGCCCGCCAGCGGGTCCCACGGGGTCGACCCGTCCCATCCATCCCCATCTTTTGCCCCCCCTTGGAGCCAAGGCGGAAACAAAACGTGAGACCCGGCTCAGGGGGCCCGACCCAGAAGGTCAGTCAGAGGCCTGGTGGTTAGGTACTACCTACCTGCTGTAGCATTTACACCATCGTGAAATAAGAGAGTGGCACTACGACGGCACTACATACGGTACTACGGTAGGTAGTATTATACATAGAAGGACCAACCAACCCTGGGCGCAAAGGCCCGGCCCATTTTCTCAAGGGTAAACAAGACCAGAGACATGGATGGAGGAGGGAGGCTTAGCCGTTGGGCCAGTCCGTCATGTCCTCCTGCCTCTTCTTCTTTGTCGTCCACGGACCTCCATCCACCCGGCCGCATCTCTTTCCAGTCCGTGACCTGTGCCGGATGGGATTCGATGAAGCAGAGCCCGTGCTGGGGGGCAGGCGTGTCACAGACGCGAAAGAGTCCAAATCGAAAGATCTTTGTCGTGCGGACCGCAACGAGCGGCATATATGTACACACACCCAGGTACCTTAGATACCTCTTTATCTTCCCTCCCCTCTACTGCCAAGTGATATTGCTCACGGGTCCAAGCAACGCTGCAGTGCGTTACATCCTATGTACATACATACACTCCTGGGGCCCCCCCATGATGGAGAAGAAGGAGGCCTTTCGATCATGTGACCATCCGTCCTCACCATCTCATATCCCCAAAAACGAGAGGGACAAGAGGAGGGACAAGAAACAGCAAGAGGAAAGACGCGGTTCCCAATTCGAGAATATCTGTTGACTTGGCGCCTCGGCCAATCAGCCCTCAGATTAGGCGCCAGTCATCATGTTCTGTTCCGTACATAGTAAAACCTCCCCGTCCCGCTTTGCCTCTTTTGGGGGGGCTGGCGCGTGTGTTTCACCACGGGATTGGGTGGTCCTCTCCCCGTTTCATCACAACGCTGGGCCCCGCCCGTCCGTCGACCCGGCTGTTCTCAGCTCACATACATACATAGTACACAATACAACAAGGCCTCCTAGGGCAATGGGTATTTGCGAAAGGCAAAAGTATAAGGAAGTCCTGCAGGCCCCAGTGTATCAGCGGGGCCCCCGCTATTTTTAGTGGAACTGTGCTTACCGAGCGGGACCGGTGGATTCTCCCCCCCCTCCCCCCCTAACCACCCCCCCTCCTACGACGAGGCTGACCACGCACCTATGGGTCAGATATCGTAAGGCTCTATAGTTTCCTGATTAGGTAATGGAGATACCGCGGTAATCTGTGCTATATATGCCTTACGCGTTGACGCGGCTAATGTTTATTCACGTAAGGGCAGGCAGGGCCTAGGGCAGAGGAATTCGTAGCCTATAATCGTTATTCTCGTAAACCCTCACTACCCTTATAACCGCCTGTATATATAGTGTTTTATATGTGCCTTATTCTCTATTAGTATATCTATCTACGCTGCAGTACTATATCCCACTTAACTTAGGTAGTATCTCCCCTACAATATCGACAGTATACCTGAATAGCGCTAACGGTACAGCGGCTTCGAGTATAGGGACGCCGATATTATAGAGGTTAATCCGAAATAATACCGGCTTTTATAGGAGTTTCTCTCTAATATTTAGTCGAAGCGCAGATCGAGTAATATAGGTAACGGCGTAAGGCCTCCTACGCTTAACAGCCTATTCGTCGTTAAATACTAGTACTATAAATACTATAGCTAAAAGGCGAGGTCGAGGGGCGAGGGCCTTGTAGCTAAGATAGGTAACAGCTATGCAGTATATACTACGCGTATTACTGTAACTAAAATATTCAAGGTAGTAGATAGAAACCTAAGCGAGGATATAGAATCCGTAAGTATATAGTTCTGCTTATATAAAGCGGATTACTTACTATTATTAAAGTTTTACTCCGTTACTAAAATACCTATAGCGGTAACTACGATCTAGTATACTATAATACCGTGCACTACTCGAATAGCCTTACTATAGCTATTAAGAGATATCTCGAGCGCGGCTATAGCCTAGAGAAGACCTAGGCTAACAATATATGGAAGAAAGATGATAAGTCGCAGCGCAAGGCAAAATTATATAGCATATACGATGCGAGGCCTATTAACTCGGCTGTTTTCCGTAATTAGGAGAAATCGATACGCTAAAAGAGGGAGGTAAAGGAGGCGAGAATTAATAATAGCCTTATACGGCAGAAGTAGTTGAAACGGCACGTAAGCTAGCAGGCATAGTAAGTTAGCCGCTATTAACTCGGAGAGGAGTGAAACTCACTATATATAGGCGTAATAAAGCCCGCAGCTAGTTACGCGAGGAGAAACTTCCCTTTAAGGAGATTAACTCGAGTAATCGTAAGCACGGGAAAAAGCAGGAGATCTTACACGGCCTAGTATTTCTGCCGCCTAAGCCTCGAAAGACCGCGGCACCTAGTATGATACTCGAGAGGCACAGCCGTCTTATGCTACTTAATAGCTTATATAAAACTAACCGCCTAGGCTAGTACCTCTTTACTATTTAAGTTCGTGACGATTATAGCTCGTAGAGGTAGGGCGCCTTCTTTCTCATATAGAGCTAGTACGCGTAGTTAATCGAAGACTACTTAGTAGCTATAAAACGGCTCGTACTAGGCTAGGAGCTATAATAGGTAATAAACGATAATTCGAGTACTAAATAAAAGGGCTTTCGTGATTTCTCGCGCTATAACTAGGGTAAATAGGTTATCTCTTTACTCTACTAAAAGCACTAAACGAGGGTAATCGAGAGGCGCCTACCTAGTAGAGCGCTTAATCTCGCGCGGAAATAGCTACGGCGAGCTGTATATAACGCTATTAATAAGGACGAGTACCGGCTATATAGTAAGAAGGCCGTTAAGGCTATTCCTAACGGGCTCGTAGCGCAGAAAGTATACCTTAGAAAGAAGCTATTAGAGGGTGAAAATGCGAGGTAGGTATCGTGGGCGAGGTAAGTTAGGCCGCCTTACTCTATATATAAGTTTTATTAGCTAATGTATTTTTTCGTAGTAGATTTCACGTACCTATTCTCTTACAGGTATCGATTATATCTCCTTTAGAAGGCTTCCACAGCTATTTAAAGAGAGATAGGTTTAAGGGTAAGATAAATAAGTTCACCTTCTTAGAAACTATCTAACGCGTTTTCTACGTATATGCGCAGTAGTACAAAAAAGCCGAGGGGATAGCGGCCAAGGTAAAGATAGGTAAGCTTCTTAACCTCTGCAAGTATTCTCACTACTTTAGCGCCTTACCTAGAAGCCTATAACAGCTCTAAATAGAGTAGATTTATAAGGCGAAAGAAGACTACTACGCAGACGAGGAACTCTATTACGATACCGACGTATATCTCCTTAAATACCCTTATCGCTTTTAGCGGAGATAGCGCCTTATCTATCCCTATATATAGCGGAAGTACCTTTTTAAGGGCGAGAGAATTACGCGAGTATAGTTCGAGCAGGTCTGCGCGCCTTTCGCGTAAGACGGCTAGCTCGTTTACTACTGTACTTTTAACGACCCTCTCGTAGGGCATAGCTAGGGCAGCGCAGAACTCGCGTAGTAGGAAAAGAGGTAAGAATTCGCAGCTACGGAAATTTCTGTAGTATATATAAACTAACGATAGCCTTAAGCGATATCTCGAACTCGTACGGAAGACCTAAAATAACCGCGCGATAGCTAGAGAGATCTGGATAGAGAGGGTAGAATAGCTCGAAGCTGCGTAGTTCGCCTCGGCCGAGTTATCCGAGATACTTATAGATAGGGGCGAGTTTTTACTATAGTTAGCAACTAGCCTAGATAGCCAGTCCGTCCTCGAGGCTACGAACCTATAGCGCGTTATACGAGAATAGCTAGCGAGGCCGACGATCGTCCCTCGAGATCTTTAACTAAGCACGCCTATTCCTATAGCCTCGGTGCGGGTAAGTATAACTTTAAAGTTTATTAGGTAGTAAATACTAATAAACTATTTTCACAGATAATATCCCTATCTCCCTCGGCCGGGCCTATAAGATAACCTCCTGCGAGACAACCTCCCTCTGCGAGTACGCCTACCGCGATGCCCTTACCTGCGATGCCCCCTCCCACGCGACTATATACACCTATAGGCCCTATGACACCGCAGCGGCAGGGCTAGTTCTTACATTTAGCTACGCCTGCTTTCTCTGCGTAGAGTTTATAGCCTGAGCTAAGCAGCACGCTATAGCTATTAAGCTCTATAGCCCCAGCTAAACGGGCTAGGGACCTAAGCGTAGTTACGCTTATAGCGCCGAAAAGGCTACAGCAGTAGCAGATCGCGATAGCTTTATTCGAGGCGCTACCCTAGCAGGGCGATAACACTCTGTAGTAGTATATATAGGGCGTTCTAGATAACTCGGAAGAGTCTACTAGGAGGTTATTTAGTATACTATCGCACCTTTCTGCTACAGAATAGTCTTATAGCTATCACGGTATCTTCTCGGCTACTACCACTACCTAAGGTATAGCGATACCCTTAGCCGGACCTCCGCCGGTGCAGACGATTCGTAGGCCTGTATATAGAGTTTCTGTATAGAATATACCTATAGTTGATAATACTTCGTACGGTATTTCTAGCGAACTAGAGCACGCGCTGGGGGGGCTGCTACTGCTATAGTAAGTGCGCTAGGGCGTGTGACCGCGCAGCTTACTAACAGATTAATAGGTTTACGAGGCTGAGGTTAGGGGCTAGATATAGTAGGCTAAATAGTATAATAGTATTAGGCGAGCATGGTTATAGGTAAGTTTAGGTGGCGCCCCGCTCGTGTGGAACTTGGCTGATACTCTAAGACCCGCTGGCGGGTCCCTAAACGGGGCACCTGCCAGAAAGGGTAAGGTGTTTGGCCTTTCGCAAATACCGGGCAATGTGCCCCCATCTGTTACGGATCCATACTGCTGTACTGACCATATGCACAATGATGATAGCTTCGAAGAACCATGTAGCACAGAAGAACCCCTATTTTTGGATCTGTCAGAGAAGACGACGGACCAATAGGAGAAAAACAAAAATAAATCATGGCCGGCTGCTGGGTTGGGGCCAAGGTCGACACCTTCAGGCCTGTGTCCTGTAGTGTTCGCCCCTACATACCTAGGTATAAGGTATATATATATATGTGCTGCAGGAATAGACGAGACTAATAGCGGAGCGGCCCCCTTTCTCCCAGCCCAGTCGACACAAGAGAAAGAAATAAAAAGGCTATTCACGGCCCCCGGGTGCCTCGCGCCTCCCCAGGATTCGGGCCCGACTCCCGGGACCACAGCTCTGTTTTGCTTGCTTGCTTACCTATCTGTGTAGGTGACCTAGGTCTGTACGTCGATCAGACCGCGGCGCGTCCTTTCTTGGCGGCCGGGTTTGCGGGCGGGCGGGTGAGTAACAGGATCGCCAGCCCAGCCAGCCATGGTCGGTCGGTCGTCCAACGGGCCGCCGCCCTGTTGCCCGGCCCAAACAACCGCCGGGCGGCCGGCCGGCCGGCCACGGTGGTTGTTATATATGTACCTACCTGGACACCACCGCGACGTGGCCGTTTGTTCTGGTCTTTGTTTCTCTTCTTCTACACCTAAGGCTTGTACCTACATGATTGCAGATTGGTCATCGACAGCGTCGCTGATTTAGACCCCTGCCTAAGTTAAGTAGTCTTGACTCTTTTTGCCCCAAAACTTGGTGAGCATATATATCTATAGCACGTATATAGGAGCATAAGTTAAACGGCCCGGCGATGCCACGGAACATCCCGAGCCTTCTTCCTTGCAGATAACTAAGCAAGCAAGTGAGTGAGTGCACTGAGCATTCCATTTGCTTGGGCCCCTCCGCTGTCGAGACAGGAGTAACGGTGGTTGGAATCTATACAATTATTGTGTTTGTCGCTACTTAAACATGCTGTCCATGGCTGCAATTACTGGACGACCTAGTGTTTTGTTAGCGAGTGAGACAAAGGAGGAAAAAGATTCTGGAGGGATCATCAGGTTAGTACCTTTTCCCTCAGCACCCCCATCCACTGCGCGAAGCTCATGCCCTGGTCGGCCCTGTCCTCAACCAGCAGCGTCTGGGCCCACAGCTTCAGGCTCGGTTCGCCGTCCTCTCGGACAATGTAGAGGTGAGGCAGGATGATGCTGCCAACGCCCCTAGACCTGTAGTCCCTGCTCTTCTGGATGACGGCCCGCACCCGCTCGTTGAAGTCGTTCTCCAGTATCGGTAATGTGCCCTTGCCCACATGAAGCTGCGTCCTGTCGGCAACGCCGAACACGTCCAGGAGCAAGGCCGGCACCGTGTCCCTGCCGACCCAGAGGAACTGTGTCTGGCCGTCATCGATGAGGTACAGACCGTAGGACACAAATCTCTCGGATGAGAGGTTGAGGGGCAGGGGCAGAACGATCTGACTCGTCTCCGGGTCAGGAGTCCCCGCAATGTCAGGCATGTCGTGCAGTGAGTAGAGCCGAGGGTAGATGTACTGCATCAGCAACGGCAGAGGCAATGTTGAAAGCTGGCACAGAGCAGCAGACCTGAGATCTGAGGGAATCTGGGCTGACTTTCGCAGGCCAACGTTCTTTATCAGACCGAGGAATAATGCCGGTAGGCCGCGCAGGTTGGCGGGGAACTGGAGACCGCCGCCCATGCTGCCGCCGGCCAATTCTTTCCTGAACGTCTGCAGCAGCTCGATGATCTTGCTCTGCAACGAGTCCCTGGCAGAATCAAGCCCGCCGCTCAGCGCCTTCTCCACCGCCTTGTGGCTGAAGTAGGTGGTGATCGCACACTGGTCGGCAGACGCGTACACATCCGCCAGGCTCTGTGTTGTGGGGAGGGCCAGGGTCATGACCCGAATACGACGCTCGCCGTTACACGTAGTATGGAGGACAGCCGTCTGCATGCAGATCAGGCTCTTGGTTAGGGTCTCGTCTATGGCCACCTCGACAACGTAGCACTGGTCGCGAGGGAAAGCCGGGAAAGCGCAGAGATCAGAGCTGCGGTTGAAGAAGTTTCCGTAGAATGTGTTCATCCTGAGACCGGTTGTGGCCCGCACCCTCAGCACGGCCTCCAAGCCGATCTCGGATGAGAGGTAGTCACTGAATTCCGATGCGAACTTGATAGCGTCCTCGGCCCGGCCAGCGTTCCAACCAGGGTAGAACCACGTCTGACCTCCAGTGTATCGTGGGAGGTTGCTCAGGGAGGCCACGTCTTGATACTGTGAGGAGAACAGGAACATGTCGATGGAGACCTGGTTCTTGGAACACTCGACGGCGAAGCTCTTGTAGAAGCTGTTCGCAGTCTGGAGCAGACTGCTCTCCTTGGAGGTGCCCAGAAGCTTCTTGTCCTCCCTCATCTCGAGCTTGCCGAAGCCGACGTTCGGTAGTGAGGCGCTGAGAACAACAATCTTACCACCCAGGGGAGAGATCAGCTTGTGGCCGGCCCTCAAGGCGGAACCCATGCAAGACCCGTTGCTCTGGTTGTTGACAAACATGTCGGGAAGCTTTGCCAGGAAGTTCTCAATGCTCTGGCGGGACTCGGTCAACGGTACGAGGAGCTCAGTAGGCACCGGCAGGAAAGGTTCTTCGAGGTCGCTGACGACAAGCATGTTGGTCTCGCCATTTTCTTCCGAGTCTTTGGGCACAGAGAAGTAATGCAGGCTGGAATCGACCGCAACGAAGCCAAGACGAGTGCGTCGGTCCGCATTTGGTATCCTGTCAAGGCTGTCCAAGATGGTCCGCGCGCTTGTCGCCAGGAGACCGGTCGAAACAGCGGCGTAGCTCACGTCGAAGAGGAAGAGGTAGACCAGAGGCTGAGGGGGCCGGACCATGTATTCCTGGGGGGCGACAAATTCCACCACAGAGTGGTTGAGCTCTGGCCGTTGCCACCGGTCGACGCTCTTCTGGGCAGCTGCATCCCAGTCAAAGGCCTGGGGGACATCGTTGGACAGGTTGCACATGTTACACCGCCATCTGTGTCCGTGGTCAAGGAATGTGACATATGGGTTGATGTAGGACCGACATCTCCGGCAACGCGAAATGACCTGGTCTTGGACAACAGGGACGGGGTCGTCCATATCGTGCAGCGAGGCGTACGGCTGGATTACGAGGGCGAAGGGCAGCTTCGATTTCTTGAGGAGAGAGTGCGTCGTGGGCACGGCATTGAGGGTAGATCGCACATATTTCGGTGGGCAGTTCGCATCCGGGGAAGGAGTACAGCTGGACTATATTCCGGGTTAGCGATCGCAAAGACGTTGGAAGCCCAGGGTACTTACGTTTGGGGGGAGGATGATTGGGGGAGGAGGCAGGTCCAGCTCGGAGACGTTAAAGGGCTGGTTGAGGAGGTCGGTAGGATACAGCTGGTTCAGGGGACCGACACGAGCCTGAGGAGGCACCTGCTGAGGTGCTGGCTGTCCTTGTCCCATCTGCATACCTGCCATCCCTTGGGTGATGCCAGCGACACCAGGCGCAGGAGGCGCACCGTAGGCATCGGGCGGCTGGAAGCCAGGAGCAGCACCCGGTGAACCATATGTCTGGGGGGCGCCATAAGCAGCAGCACCAACAGCAGGTTGTGCTTCCTGTCCTGGGTAGCCGTAGCCAGCAGCCGCGGGCTGAGGAGTGCCAAACTGGCCTCCGCCAGGCAACTGTCCCCCTACGGCAGCATTGGCGCCACTGCCAACATCGAAGGCTTGTGCGGCATAAGCCCTCTTCTTTTTCTTACCACCAGCTGCCTCGCCGTGTGCTTGGGGTGCGCCTGGAGGAGGGGTGCCGACGGGGGCGAGGCCATCGTCAGGAAAGGGAGGCTGTTGGCCATATGGCTGGAAACCAGCCTGTTGGCCGTAGTCGTTGGGAGCTGACATGATTATCCCGATCCGAATAAGGCGGTTTGGGATAGGATGTTCAGCTTTGGGGACCAGACCTTTCTCTCAGACACACAATGGTAGTTTTTTGCAAAGGTGTGTAGAGGTGTGTGAATGTGTAAAGGCGGTTTGATGGGAAGTGGGCTTGTCGCGTGGCAATGCCTATGCGGAATGCGGAAGATGGCTGTGGCTGTCGCGATGTGTGGTGGTGCTGCTTGGGAAAGAGAGCTGTGGAGCTTTTGCTGGAGACGTAACGTATTCAAATGGCAGCTCTGGCCTTTTCCTGTTTGGTATGGGGCGGCGGCGGCGGCGATGACAAGTTGTCCTTGACCCGACCTGAATCCTCTGACAAAGTAGTAAAATCAACAATGAGCAGATTTGTTGATCTCCCGCGATTCACCCGCTGATTGAGGAAGGGGGGATACAAAAACAATAGATAGAAGTCAGAGAAACGTTCATGCCAACCAGTTCAAGTCCAACTCTATTGCATCTACTGCTGACCAAGGTAACAAGGAGGTATGTTATCGGATCAAGAGGCTGTAGATAGCCGTGGGCCTTGCGTACAGTACAGCTGGCAGCTTGGGCTCGTACCTTCGTCATCCAGCTCCAGCTTGAGCCTTGCTGGCCTCTACTACAGTGGTACTATAGAGGGGGGGTCCCTGGGGGGTGGTTGGGGGGTAACAGCATCATGTGACTGCTCACGTGAGAGGGGCAGCTTCCATGGACATAGGTTACGTAGGTACCCATGTGGCTGGCCCAAGCTCCAAGCCTCAAGCTCCTGCCGTTGACGCCAGGCAGCACTACGGCCCAGCAGCTGCCCAGCTGCCCAGTGACGGGCTCCAGGGGCCGGTGCCGGTGCCGGTGGCGCCAGCCCGCCTGATCGGGTTCACCCCACAAGGCCGCATACGGTGGACCCTCCCTTTCCTGCTGCTTGTATCAAATGTACATATTGTTGATGTACAGTACAGATTACATACAGCACTCTTTCAGCACTTGACTGCTGTACTGCACATGTGCACACCACACAGTATCGTAAATACAGTGCAGCACGTAGTGTTTGCCAAACAAAACACAGCGCTGGAGGCCGCCGCAGGGCCACTCCATGTGCCCATGATTGCCATTTTCGATTGCGACGGGTACTTATGTACTTGGGACCTTTGGACATTGATTTGATCCATCATTTCCAGGACGATCCTCTGTCTCTCTCTCTCTCTCTCTTTCTTCCTAACTTTCTTGATCAGCCTCAGAGTTTTCCATCTATTCGTAACCAAAACCACAACAGCACATCTCAAACCAAAGCCCCCCCTTTTGAAACTGAAACTTGCAGCTCATCGGTGGATCTCTCCTACATACATCACATACATACATACATACTTAGCTACCCTGGTCCATCACGATCTCGATCTCGACGAAGATCCCTCCACAATATCCCACAATCAACAGGCAAGGGACAGACAGCAAGAGCCAAGATGGCCTGGGGAAAGTCAAAGCCTCAAGCCTCTTCTTCCCTTCTCAGGCAAGCATCCCCTCTCCCCCCCCCTGCCCTCCGCCCTCTGCCCCCCCAGCAGCTTCATCACCCTTCTCACCGTTCACCGTTCACCTTAACCTCTCACCTTGTCCACTCGTGCCCGGCCAGCCACCCCCCAGGCCCGCAACGTACCGGGCTAACCATCTGCGCGCCACCGTTAGCCAACTCATCCCCCTTGTCCTTGTCTTCGCCCTTGTCGCTGGCCTCGCATTTGTGGGCTACCAGATCTACTACAGCGCTCATAAGGTGAAGGGCGACGTATCAGAGCGCATGGGCAAGAAGAATGTCGTGTGGACCAAAGACGGCCTCAAGGTCGGCCTGAAGCATGTTGAGAGCGAGAAGGAGGTCGACACCACGCAGAAGTACCTCGTCAACGCCTGGCACTTGAGGTCTAACAAGGCGCAAAACGACGGGCGCAAGCGCAAGTAAGCGTGGAGCGTGTAGGCACATGCTCTGGATTCCTCATCTCCTAGGTTTCCTTTCTACTACAATCACGATCATGACGGACTGTTCTCCTTACGCATACGCATAACGATACCTGGCTATCTTATTCACCAAAGGGCCGCCTCAGACAATGGGCTTCTCAATATTTCTTTGAATGCCAATCTAATGGAAGCCGTCCCCAAGATCCCAGTCCTCACAGACTACGAGATGGACCAGTGGTCCGGGAGCTGGGATCGCCGTGGTTCGGTCGCCTTGGCTTGAACACCCCAAGGATGGGCGTGTGACACTGGTCTGAGTCTTGGCTGCACAGGTTGAGCACATCTATCACACCAGACATCCTGATGCAGCACAGATTCAGCACATTGGTTTATCTGCCGAGCGAGCTTGTCAAGTGTCACCACGGAAATGGGACGCGAGTGGACGCGAATGGACCCGCGGCCAAGCTTAAGAACAATATCGAAGACTGCTCACTTCAGCGGTCATTTTTCTTTTGAGGATTAGAGGACGACTATGTATACATGCTCTCTAAAAACGAGCCTGAAGCAACTCCATGCTGGATGCTATTGGCGATTCCTAGAAGAATCACCTTTCATATGCACTCCTGAAACCAATGAAATACCGACCATACCCAACCCGGCAGACTCGTGGCCCAATAAGTGAAGACTAGGAACTCAAACAAGAATTCGCAGTGGTACATAATACATACACACATGCGACCGCATATGACGGGTCGCAAAACCGAATGACTGTAGTGTCGGCCCGCCCTGATAACATCTCAACTCAAAAAAAAAGACGCCGCCCAGCCCCCGGCCCCCTCCCCTTTCACACTGCGTACCTAACGCCCGGCCCAGCACTGCTGGATGGGACCTTGGGGAGGAGCTCCTTCTTGTTGCCCTCGGGCTGCTTCTCGGGCACGGCCTCGCGCTGCTGGGCAGGGCCAGGCGCGGGCCCCGGCGCGGGCGGCACGTACCGGGCAGACATCAGCTTGACGAAGTTGTGGGCCATGGGGTACGGCTCGGCCATGAGCCCGTCCCTGCGGATCAGCATCGATGGGACGCGCACTTTCAGCTGTGTGTGGTGACGGGGAAGCACAAGGTCAGTTAGACTCTCAGGGATGACGAGGGGAAGGAGAAAAGCACGGGCGAGAAGTGATTGGGGGGAGGGGGAAGGGGAAGGGGAAGGTAGCACACTAACCTGGCAGATGATACGCGCATACTTGATGCCCAGCTCGTCTGCTATGTACCGCAGGCGGCCCTGGACCCAGGCCCTCTGCGAGTCGGTCGTGTAGTCCTGGCCGGCGACGCAGCCGAGCGGCCAGGTGAGGAAGTAGCCGGCGAGGCCCTTGAGCGAGTCGTCCTCGCCGCAGGCGAAGCCGCTCAGCTGGCGCTGCAGCAGGCGGCGCCTCTCGGGGCGGAGGTGCCAGCCGAGGTGGTAGGGCACGCTGGCGATGACGTCGGTGATCATGTCGACGCAGGTGCGGGCGGCGGTGGCGTACTCGGGCGTGGTGCGGTAGTCGACGGGCGAGCACACCCAGGCGGCGCAGCGCACGATGACGGACGCCAGGATCAGCCGGTTGACCCGCAGCATGTTCCACGCCCCCGCGATGTAGTAGTCCCTGTAGACGTCGACGCGGCCGGGGAAGACGTCGGCGCGGCCAAAGTCGCCGCCCGGCACCGAGTCCTCCCACGCCACGCTGCGGTACCCCCACGACTCGGGCACGTTGCGCATCCAGCGCACCGACTCCTGGTCGACGTTCTGGGCGCGCCGGATCAGCGCCAGCATCAGCTCGATGGTCTCGGGCGTGCGCGCCACCTCGGTCATGAGCCGCGTCGCGTCGGCCCGCAGCTCCGACGTCTTGAGGTTGATGCGCTGCGACTCGGCCGCCGTCTCGTTCATGACCGTGTCGCTCATCCACCAGTCCACCCCCATGATGGGCGCCTTGCCCGACGTCAGCGCGTGGATGATCATCTGCGTGCGCACCGCCACGAACAGGAGGAGGCCCGTCTTGGTCCGCAGCTGCCGCCGCCCGCGCGACTTGACCAGCGACACGGCGCCCTCGATGTGGGACCCCCACGAGAACATGCCCCTTTCCTTGGCGGTGAGGTTCTGTAAGACAGGGAGAGAAGGGGGGACGTTGTCAGCCTTGTTTGGTTTTTTGTCTTTTCCTTTCTCAAAAAAAGGGATCGTTTCATTGAAAGGGGTCTGCGGGGCTCGGGGCTTACCTCGTACAGGCCAAGGAGCAGCACCGTCGCGATCGAGGCGTCCGACTTGGACGTGTCCGGGTCCGTCAGGGCCGTATGTGTCGCCGCCAGGGCCTTTGTGTACTCGGACAGGGCCTTGTCGAGTATGTCCTCGTCGTTGGACTTGACCCGGTTCCCCAGGTGGGCCAGGGAGCACGCGTTGAAGGCGTGCTGGAGGTGGCTGTTCTGCCCCTCGGCCTTGAGCATCGGCAGCAGGTAGCCCATGAACCCCCGCGTGCTCTCCTCGCGCGGCACGAGGATGAAGTTGGACAGGAAGTGGCACGAGGCCAGCTGCTCGGTCGGGATGCTGAGCCCGGGCGAGATGGTCACCCTGGCCGCCTGCTGCTGCGGCCGCGCGGCGACGGCCTTGGCGGCGGCCGGCGAGGGCTCGTCCCCGGCACTCGTCGACGAAGGCTTGTTCCCGTTGCCGTTGGTGGTGGTGGTGGTGGTGGTGCTGGCCGACGACGACGACGACGACGACGAGGAGACGGCACACCCCTTCTTGCTGGCCTTCTGCGCCCTCCTCTCCGTCGCCTTGGTCTCATTCCGGAATATCAGCTCGAACTCGTCCCTGTAGCCGGGACAGTGCCGGCGTGCCTTGGTGCATTGGTTGCACGTCGGCTTCGTCTCATCACACTGTAGGGGTGGCAGATGAAGATGTCAGCCTCGGAAGGGGAGCGGACCGACTGGTTGCGGCCGGTCACGAGGGTGGCCTGCCTACCTTTATCCTACGGGTCCGACACATCTGGCAGCCCCTCGAGGGCTTCCCGCAGTAGACCATGATGACAAGTCAGTTCTCTCTCCCAGGCGGTTGGTAAGTACGGGTAAGTATGGTAAGAAATTGGTTGGTGGTGGTGGTGCTGTTCCAAATCGAGATAGATGAGCGATTGCTTTGGGAAAATAGGTCTTGTTTGATCCAGATACTAGGGTCCCGGGCAGCCAGCCAGAAAGAAACCCAAGAGCTTCCAGGTAAGTATAAATCCGACAGGGTATATGTAGCTCCTTTTCCGGATTAGACGACAGTGACACCTGAGATATGCCGAATATAAACCATTGGTGAGTGGTCGCCGTCCTGACCGGGCAGTGGTTGCAAGATCGACAGGCGAGGGCCGGGGCACGCTCTAGGGGCGGGGGCACGGGGAGGGGAGGAGGGGAGGAGGAGGAGGAGGAGGAGGAGGAGGAGGAGGGTGTCACGGGCAGACCAAAATCCACATGTCTTGTCTCAGCTTGACGTTGATGTTCAGCCTTGCTTTGAGGGAAAGATTTCAGCCCAATTGCTAGACCCAGGCAGCACATGCAGCAGCAGCAGCAGCAGTCCTTTTGAGGTGCATAGATGCGAGGTAGGCAAGTCCCAAGTGGAGGAGCAAGAGGGAGCATGTACATGAAGTGTGGGCCACAGTAGAGATGTGTTGCGAGTGCGAGAAGAGAAGGAGGGCCGAGCTTTCTCGGGCCTCGACCAGCAACGCCGAGCTCGATCTTATCCCTGGGTCATCTGGAGACCCGCGGACGTCTCGATCAACGAGACGGTGCGGATTGGATTGGACGATGAACGATGTTCCCCTCCCCCCCCCCCGGTTAAACTTCCCTAGGAATAATATTGGTCCTTTGGTGGTATTGCCAACCCTGGACGAAGGGGCTAACCGAGTATACAGGTAATAGAGGCTCTACTATGTAGTAGGAGAGATATATAGGTAATATGAGACAAGACGCAGGGACAAGCCAACGTATACTGCAAAAGCATGCGAAGCAGTGTACGGAGTAGTGTACGTAGTGTACGGAGTATGAGCTGCTTAGAGAGTAGGGTTGGCTGATCAGGGGCCAAAAAGGGCCACGTGCCACCCAATGTACGTTATGTACATTTATTACATAGTGTAGCTATGTATAAGAAAGTGGATCAGAAAAGAAGGCTGAAACGGCAGAGGGCATCTCAGAGGTAAATTGCTGTAGTATGTACTTGGTAGGCACGGGGATAAACAAGAAACCCCCCTGGTGGGAGGAGGGTACGAAGTACAGGGAGGGAGGGAGCATGGGTCCACCCGGCTCGACCGGCGAGACAGACCCGTGCTGCCGTGAGGCAAAGCAATAAAGCAGAAAAAGCAAAAAAGCAGAAGCAGATGCAATGCAGTCGAGAGAACACGACATGAACATGATCCGAGCTCCCTCCTCCCTCCTCCCCCTCCTCCCCCCTCCTCCCCCCTCCTCCCCCCCCCTCCCGTCTCCCCGGGCCAGCTCTACCTTGTCTCTCTTCTTGCGTGGCCCTTCTTCTTCACACCTGACAAGCATGACAAGAGAGGAACCCATCCGGTCGGGGAAAAGAAACCGGACGGGTCGATCGATATTCCTTTGGATGCTGGGGCCCGCTGATCGTGAAGACTACACAGTAGGGGCGTCTGTCTGGTGGCTGTGACTGGTCTTGCTCTGGGCTGAAGGGGGTCCTCTGGGCGGGTCAACCAACACACCACCCATGTACGCAGTAGTAGTAAATAGGTAGTCAGGGTGGTATGTAGATGTCACGACGGAACAAACACATTGTGACTGACTTGGGGGGATTGGTCTTCCTTCCCTTTCCCTTTCTTTGCCTTTCTTTTTGTCTTTGTGACAGCTCGGGTAGTACCTTGGTCGAGGCCCAAATACGGTACGACAAACCCCGGTCTCTTCCTTCCCCCCCCTCTCCTCTCTCCCAAAGAATCGAAGTGCCCAGGTGTGTGGTCAAAAGGTACCTATGTAGTTATGTATGTAAGGTCAAAACAATGTTCAGGGGGGGCGAGAACCCGGAAAAGGTGACGGGCGGCAAAGCCAGGAGAGGGAGCCAAATCTGGATGTACGAATCCGTCATCCGTACACATGAAATCCTTGACGACACCCAAGCAGTCGCAGGACAGGGGGGGACAATCAACCATCAATATCCCGATATGGTTGTGTGTTTCGACTCCACCCGCTGCTGCAATGCTTGAGTGCTCCACAGCCCCACACTCACACTCACACTCACTCACCTTGCTCACTTGATCATAGATAGATACCTATACATAGTATGTACTGTCCTGTCCTGACCGTCTGACCGTGCGCTGTGTATGACAACTGCCGACTGATGACAGGACTGGCTGTCAGGGACAGGGTCAGGGTGTGCGGGTATGTGGGCGTAAGGATGAGCGTGAGCGTGAGCGTGAGCGTGAAAGAGATTGAGCACGAGTTGTGGGCGGAGTGTCCCGGGACGTGTATCCAGCCAGCCAGCCAGCCACACCGCGGGCCGACCTTGCGGCACCATGGAGACCGGTGTGATGATGAGGAGGATGGTGATGTTGGTGATGGTGATGGTGACGGTGACGGTGAGGGTGATGATGGTCGTGATAATAGTGGTGGCATGCGGTGGAGCAGGAAAGAGGAGGAGCACGAGGAAGGACGGACAGGAGAGCCCAACCACTCGTTCTTGGGTAATACACACACACACACACACACACACACACTCACACTACATACATACATGCACACTCTGCATGATCAGGCTGCTGGGTAATAACAAACAACAGCCCGGCGATCTGGGAAACGACAGAGGTAGCGCGAGATCTCGGCTGCAACCACCCGAACCACTGCAGTTCGTGAGTGGACGGGGGTGTCTCTACTCCTTCTCTCCCTTCTCCTTCTCGCCGCTCTCGTCGTAGCAGGGAATACGATGTTGCGATGGGTATATGTAAGTGTGTCGGCCAACCTGGTCCACGGGTGCATACAGTACCAACCCATGTGCACGCAGTACCGTCATATATGTATATGGTTGTGGTTGTGGCTGGAAGCATGCAGTAAGTAGGTAGTTGTGTTATGCAGTGAGCATGTGCATACGGCAAGCAAACACACCATTTCCATCCGCCATCGCCCCTGGGACAGAGGATGGAGATCGGAGAACTCCATCGATTACATGGTGCATACACGCTGACACCGCGGTGCACCGCCAAGGGCAGCGTCTCCGATGGCTTGGAACGAGATGCTGTCCGGAGATTTCCCATGCTTACTTCGACAAAACAAAGGGTCCATGAGAAGGCCTCTCGGGTCGGACATCCGGGCCACAGAATATCATTTCCAGACAGGGACGGCTCTTTATATCCGCCCGGCCTTGTCTGCCTGCCTCCAATGATTACTGTGTGGGACGGGAACAGTTGTGGTAGACGGGAGCAGATGCTATTATGCACGTCTTGTTGATAGTCATCATTACATAACACCACGCAGTGCAGGATCGATCTCGAGAGCCGCAGATGAGAAAAAGAAAGGGAAACAAACAAACAAACAAAAACAAAATAAATAAATAAAATTGGTTTGACCGACGTGCCATCAAGAAACCGCTGCTGCTTATAACAACCTTGGAAGGCACACGAATACCCACACACACACACACATACACACACACACGTTCAACACACCCTTGTACACAAGAAAAGGGGGTGAATTTCCAGCCAGACTGCCAGACAGCTGAGGTTATTAGCAAACGCAGAGGATACCCACGGCCCTTCGAGAGAGAGAGACCACCATCGTGAGACAATTCGAAACCTTGCAGCAGGGGATGGTTTGTTGGCAACAAGACTGACTGCCTTTCTTACATACAACACAGTGGCGGGTTTAATACAGGGAATAATTGTCTTTTTGTTCCCCCCCCCCCTCGTCACCTGATACCCGCGTCCGAACACACTTCCAAGGTTTGCAATGTCTCCTGCAGCACAAGCTATGCTTTAGTGTGGACGAGAACGGACGGGGGTGGACCCTGGAGACATACATACACACATACATATACACACACACATATATATGTACATACCCACATACACGTACATGCTGTACGTACACACAATGTGCTTTGACAAAAGGACATTTTGAGCTGGGAGGGTCAAACATATCATCAACCTGAGAAGAAAAAGAAACACATGCAGAAAGGGAAAGGCCGTGGAGTACAACCGCATGCAGAATGGCTCGACATGCGTCACGTCCGACGCCGGTGAGAGGAAGAACCGCTGAGAGGACAACACACTTGGGAATGATCGCTCTAAATCTCAACGGGCCACGAGGCCTCACCTGGGCCCAAGACTAAGAATAGTTACACAAATAAGTTATGTAGGGGTATATTCAGTCCCCCGTTCCCTCCCCCGTAAAGGCCCCCCTCTAGAAAACACGCCAGGGAGATCAGCGACAGGGGATCCCCCTCGATCGCACCACCCTCCCTCTTTCCTCCTACTCTCCTCCCTCTTCCCCTCTCCCTCTTTTGTATTCGTATCGAGGCCGGCCGAGGACCCATTCGCCGCCTCCTCATCGGCCGTCAAACAGGCTCGCAACCCCAGTGAGGTCCGGTGAGTCCCTCTTGGCCCCCTCGCGGCCGTTTGAGGGTGGCGCCGTCATGAACTCCTGCGCCATCTTGCTACGGTTTGACGACTTCTTCTTGGAGCCCGACATGTCAGAGTTCTTCTGGAGCTTGCCCATCTCGGAGATGCTCACGCCCTTGAGGTCCTTGAGCAGGTCAAGGATGTGGCCGCGCTGCTGGCGGGGGTTGGTGGAGGCGCGGGTGATGTTGGAGATGCAGGCGTCCACGTCCTCCTGCTTGAGGTTGCCGAGGGAGCACAGGATCTCACGAGGCGTCTGGGTGGCAGGACTGTAGTTGGCAATGATGGCCGCCATGACGTTTCCAAGTTCTCTCTGCAGATCGACAAAGTGGTGCTCGTGCAAAGACGTGATGCATGCCTTGAGGACGTCGGTCGAGATGAACTCGCGAACAGCCCTCGCCGTGTCGTCAGGGATGGCAAAGTTGTCGGTCGGTGTCGCATGCTTAGACGATGCGTCCATCGGTGGCACTTTCTGGTTCTTGTTGTCGAAACCACGGAATTCGGGTATGATGGAGCGGAATACGCGAAGCACGACACCGCAGCATCTGCCATCGTGCATGCGGATAGCATGGGCCATGAAGACCAAGAGCGGCTCGATGATGGAGGAGTTCATCAAGCAAAACTTGCGCAGTGAAGGGTATTGTGGCGTTTGCTTCATATCTTGTTCGGTTGGCGTCTCGTCCTTAGATGGTGCATCTGTAGAACAGTCAGTCTCATCATGCGAGCTCAAAACAGTGGACAACTTACCCAGTCTGGCGGGATCTAAAAAGTCGGCCAACATCATGACCGCAGAATAAGTCAGCTGGCGCAAAACGCTCTCTGCCTTCATCTCTTCTGTCAGCTCGTCCGCGGCAGCTTGAACAGTCTGTGCTTGGTCCAGCTTGTCCCATTCCAGCTTGATCTTGGCGTCCATTTGCTGAAAGCAGCCTGCCAACATCGGAGGCAAGAAGTGGGGTCGGAGCTCAACAGGACAGACATCCACCAGCAACCTGACCAGGTTGAGGAGGGCTATGAGCTGATGGGGGGAGAGGGAGTATGACTCTGCAAACAAGGCGTGTGCCAGTGGCCCGGGGAGCTCTTGGAACCCGTAGAACTGTTGCTCCAAGCAGCTCATGCAGAAGATGATCGAGTAGCAAAACTCGCGGACGTAGCGGATCTGGCCTCGTATCGACGATGCCAGGCCTTCCAGCGTGTTCTTTTTGTTGATCACCCTGGCGTAGAAGTCGTCCTTGCTACCCTCCGAGATTCCGGCCTGCCAGAACCTGTCGGTGAGCACCCTGCCAACAATGGACTGCATCTCGGGGGGGAACGCCCAGTTACTCGGGTTGGCAGAAGCATGTGCATGACTGCCATGGGGTCAGCGAGCGGAGCAGGTGCGGATTTGGGTGACCGACTTACGTCAAGAACTGGAGGAGCTGCGGGAGGATGGAGGGGAAGCTATCCTGCCATAAGATGCACGATGCTTCGTAGGTCGGTGAACTCTTATCAACCTTATCAACTGAATAGTTGAGAAAAGACTTCGTGGCACGGAGAGGCATAAGCTGTGCGGTATGTGTGTCAGGACCAAACAACTACAGAATATTTGGGTGCCCACTTACCTGTTGCCGCTCTTCTAATTCGGCCTGAAGCGCCAACCCTTCGGCATCGAGCTCGACTGAGCCCCAGTCACTTATCTGATCAACACGACGATTGACCAGATATCTCTGGGCCTTGTCAAGCCCAGTCATTTCGCAAAAGCCTTGATAGCTAGCTAGAGCTCGTTTCAAGCCCTCGTCTCTCCACTGAGATTTGACTGGCTCAACGAAGGCCTGCAACCGCTGTATGCGTGTCGCCTGGTCAATATTGGTGGCGCGATGGACGATGATGAAAAGAAACGTCTTGTAATTAACCAGCCGCCTCTCGTCCAGAGTCCCGGAGGCGCTCATCTCGTTTATCTTGGCATCAAGCTGCTCATAAACTCCAAGAAGGTTGTCCGGCATCTTGAAGGCCAGACGCTGAAGCTCATTCAGGCTCTCTGCTTGAAGATCCTTGATAGCCTCGTTGTAGTTCCTATGCTCAGGATGTGTCGATGGCCAGGTCATCAAGATGTGCTCGAGGACCTTGAGCATGAAGCCGGTATTCTTCCTCAGAGCGGTGGTTGAGAAGGCAACCAGGAGTTGAAGGACACGCTTCTGGATGAGGGGGTCTTCAAACTTCATCTCGATCAAGCGATTGCACCAAGCCTCGAGATGCCCATCCAGCTGGGCTTTTTGCGCCTCAACTTGCTCTTGACTAACGCCTTTTGGTGGCCTTGACCTCACGTATCCTTTGAGCGCAGATTCTATGACGGTGAACTGGGCATCGACCCGAAGGTAGGCCATGGAGTTCTTGATATAATTGGCCGCACTAAGCTGTGGCTGTCCGTCGTAGAGATGCTGCAGCACGTTGTCCGTCTGCCCTAAGATGTAGTTGATAGCATCCGAGAGGGTTAGCTCTACAATGCTCTCGATCACCTGTGCGCTGTATCGCCTATAGTTGCCTAGGAATGCATGCCGTTCTGGGATCGTGTCCGTGTCTTCCATAAGAAGCATCAGAGTAGCATCGGGCGTATCCTCGGGCAAGTTTTCGTAACGGACAAGACGGGAACTGCAGACTTCCAAGAGTGGACCAACGAGGTGCGTCTTCACTATTGACGGGCCCAACGCCCGATGGTTGAGTAACCTGGTCCAGGTGACTAGAACAGGAATAGAAACAACCAAACTCTGGCTCCGAACGACCTGGAGGAGGAATTCGAGAAAAGTCTGAACGTCGGAGTTTGGCGGGATGAAGCTGAATTTGCGATCCAGGTAGTTGCCCAGATGCGACATCATCTGCAAAGGTTAGCACATCCTCCAAGGACCGCGCGTTTGCTTGTACTTACTTCTGAAAACTTCTTGGCGAACAGGTACTTGTCATCGTCGATATCCTCAGCATCCACAGTCGACCACGCAAACAGCTGCGCGAACCGCTCGACGCACTGCTTGTCATACATTGGCAAAACGAGAGCCGAGAACTGCTCGTCGCTGAAATTGCTGCGGGAGTAGAGAGCGTGCAGAGCCTCGAGCGAAGCCTAAGAAATGTCAGCAGAGTAAACAATGCACTGGGAGCGGGAGGGGTCGAACCTTCTGAACCGCCACGTGAGGTGCCACGAGACCTTCATAAAGGAAGTGAACGGTCCTGGAAACGATGATGGCCTTCGGGAAAGCCCAAGGCAAAATAAGGGCCAGCAGACGGAGTGCCTTGATGGCGCATGATTGCACCTCCTCGTTATTCTGTATGTCAGAGGCAAGGCATTCACCGAGTAATACGACAGCGCGCTGCAGCCAGCCTTCATGCCCAAATCGAACGGGCGCACCTGGGTCACGGTTTGGGAAGTCCTCCGCGATAACAGAAGCAGGCATAAAGATGTCGACGACGGCCTTATCCAAGATGTTCTCCCGCACCGCAACAACAGGATCATCCCCGCCAATGATCTCCTCGGAGAGCGAGCCCAGGGAGGACAGAACCAGCTCCTTATGGACACCAAAGCCGGGGAGTTGCCAGAGCTGAACCAGCATAGCATCCATATCCATCCACTCTGCTCCCCAGCACCTCTTTGCGACTTCGACCCATAGCTGCGCAATCTTGTTTCTGATGTACTGTGGGTCATCCCTTGACACGTGTTGGGCCAGCTCCAGGACCCATCCTCTCAAACAGGCAGCCTCTTCAGGCGCGTAATCGGCCCATCTGTGTATTATGGAGTACTCGAGGAGGGAGAGGCCGTAGTATCGGACGATGGGCGATTGCGACTTGTCCAAAGCGAGGGTGAAGCCGTGGGACGGCCCTTCCTTAAGAGACTTGACATCTTCGAGAAAGGATTGGGCTTCGACACGAGCCTGGTTTGCCGAGCGAGGATTGTATATGACGTCGAGGGCGCCGAGGATCCTGGGGACAACGTCGTTGTTGGCCAGACCAGGTGCCGCCCCGTTGGCACCACCAGAGGCAAAAGCGCCGTTCATTTGTAGGTTCGCCATTGCTGTCGCTTCTGGGAGTCGGTTGGGTTCGAAGAAGTGCTGTTTTGGTGCCCCCACACTTATGCGAGATCTCGGTAGAACAGGCAGGGCTAGTCCATGGCAGGAGAGAGTCGGAGGGAGGAAGACGGTGACGAGGAACAAACAGCTGACCTCAGAAGCTTACCAAGGGGACGTCGAGCGCTCCTTTGTCACAGGTCGCCAGAGGCAGAAAGAGGGGGAAGAAGATGAAGCAGGAAAGAGGCGAGGTCTCGTCAAGCTCTGCAGGAAGGTGCAGAGGTGTAAAATAGTAATTGTAAGAGGTATTGAAGCCCGGATAAGTGATCAGTCAGTAGAGGAAGTGGAAGCGAAGCAGCAGGTCTTGAGTTAAGGTTGTCTCAGCGTTTGCACAAGCTAAGGTTGGGTACGAAAAGTGAGGTACGCAGTAGAGCTGGGCGCGCGACGGAAAGCGTGTCTTACAGTAGTGGGGCCCCCATCCCTGCAATCCACGGGTGACATCGCCGTTTTGTTGCAGGGACCAGGGCGGAAACGGTACCTAAGCCGTAGGCCTGGTACTGAGGCCCCCACCATTGACAGGGGTGAGCCAGGTGGTGCGCCAGCTGTGCCAGCCCTGTATTGTGCACTTTGAACCATGTACCAGGGTGCTGATTGACCGACCCCCTTCAAAAGAACCACCACCACTGTCTTCTAGAAGGTGACCAAGTGCTCAAGTATCTAAGATGTGACTCGTCACACACGAGTTCCTACTAATTATTAGCTGATACAGAACGTTCAGCCTGCTTTATTCACACCTGAAACACTCAGTACCCTTTATCACTACCCCTATTTTGATCACAATACACTTCTATACTTAGGTATGTAAGCACCTCAATCTTTACTCACAAGTGCATTTGTGGCTTTCGGGATGTTGATTCAAATCTTGAACTGAAAGGTATCCCCTAAGGACTACGCTGGGGGCCATTAGGTCGATACCGCACCATATACTAATATCAGTACTGACCGGCCATCTCGCAGTCTGTAAATCGCGGGCTATGAAGAACAGATGAAAAGTCCAGTCCATGATGCAGGGTTTTCCTGAGCATTAGTGTGATCGGTGATAATGCGTACAATTCAAATGTCCAATATTAACCAGCAACTGTTAACATTGAACCTTGAATTATTTACACTTTATCAATCAATGCAAGATTCACATGTTAGTGAATATTCGCAGTTGAGTCTTTTGAAGGGCCCTTATTATGCTTGTTATGATATATCTATAGTGATATATATAATAACTGTTGGTTCATAGTGACTATGTCTATATTGCTGACTCTGTAACTCCTGAAAGAAGCCTGATTTGGCAAAGTTTCAGCATCATATATTGCTTAATAGCTTAGAGACACTGGAAAGCAAGCCATGGTGGCGGCTAAGCAGACAAGACCTTCAATGGGATTGCCATTCCTGTACCAAACACAATGCTTATATTGTCCTTGACAGACTTGGAAGTATGTATAGAATCCCAACAAACAATATAGCGTAACTTATTTCCTTGAAATTCCCTAACAGTTGATTCGGAGTACATCATCCCATCCTCCCTGGGCTCCCATTAGTATGCTCCAGTGTGCCTGGGTTGTGTGCCACGCTGTGTCCATGCTGGTCCTCGAACAGCACCTGCTCCGGGTCAGGGCAAGTCTGAGTTTCTCGTTTATTGCTGGACTAACCTTAGGTGGGTTCTTGACCCCAGACTCTTCTGCCTTGGCCTCAGTGGTCACGACCTTGTCCACAACGCCCTCATGCTTGCCACCTCTGGCCTTCGTCCAGACCTTATCGCCTTCCTTGATAGGCTGGCCGTTCTTGTCCTGAATGCTGGCGGGCATGTTAAATAAAAGCGAGGTTGCAGATGTGAGTACCGTTGTGGTTGACATAAGGATGGGAGAAAACGGGATTATATAATGAAAACACAAACTCGACTGCTTGATAGACAGCGAAATAATTCTAATGAAACGGCAACATATATAAGTATGCATACACCCGTCACTTGACGTCAGTCTGTTGCAAACTTTCAGGTAATTAGGGGCTTCCTTATTCTCGCCATAACAAGAAGGGTCCGGGCCCCTTACATATAAGGGAATGCATTTATTTTGAAGGCTTGAAGTTATTGGCATGCTTCAATTGATGACTTCATGGTTTCTGCTATTGTGTACTTTGGTTTCCATATGGCCGTGGTTGAGAGTTGAAAGTTTGATCCGGTACTTAGCGTAGATGGGAAGACCGACGGCAGAAAAGGGGCTGGGCTTGAGCTTCACCATGCCAAAAATTTGCACGTCAGCACAAGCAACATAACTCCAGTCAACTTGCAATCCAAACCCCGTCCTCCCACCCAAAAGAAAGGGCCGCACTTCACACCATCAGACCATCGAAAACTTACGATATCAAGAACAAAAATGAGCGACTCCAAAGCCAAGCAAATGAGCGATAAAGAGGTGTCCACCGCGTTCACCTTATACTACCTCCAACGGGCCACCCAAGAATTTGCTGAGGACCTGGACAAGATTCGCAACGCCGACGACTTCAAGGCTGACGCCATTCCTATCCTCATCAACGCCTTGTCCCAGGGAACAGCACTGTTTTCCTCGGCAGATCAGCGCAGAATAGTCACCGCGGAGGGACCAGTGAAGAAATCGGATTAAGATCAATATAGCAGAGTATCGAGTCTTGACCAAGAGCACTTGAGAGCGGGGCGGGTCGGTATTCTCTTATCAGACTCATCTGGATGACGATTTCGGGGATTAGAGGCAAATAGCCAGTCTACTGTTTGAATGCTACCGTATTTAAATTCATCCTATCTGCTGGTCGACGATTTTATAATATAGTACCAGGAATATATGCAGGTTGCTCAGGTCACCAAACGGGAAGTGCAATATTCTGGACCACCAAGGAAGGAACCTCAGTAACGAAGCAACAAGAGTCACGTGTCGTGCTCATGATCCGCACGCACTAAACTCACGGTGAGCGCGCCTGGTGCTCACGAAGCGACACCACTTGGGCATATTGCTCAGCAGTGAGCAGGTATGGTACTAACCGTGAGATATGATGGAGACCTGGCATATAACATGGTCATAACTGACTAAATAACAAGCTATAGTTTGCTCTTCACTTATCAATCTAAGTATCATTCTAACATGATAGGAGCCATATCCTCTTGATCACCCATCGAAAGCGAAATTGCATCGGTAAATACATACCGTCTGATAACCCACATATGCAAACGTCGCGTAGTGTACTAGATCTCGTAATTCTGGGTAGTCGACTGTTAACGGAAACCTATCTGGCTAGATATCAATTACCATATCTGCTCGCTTTGTGTTCAAATTTGTGAAAACTCTGAGAATAGGGGCGAGTGAGCATGGATCCAATAGCTGTGTGGTAATGCGAGTGTGGAAGTACATCAGACGGTCTCTTCAACGGTCGAAACTTGTAGGTGAACTGAGTAGGAGTGAGGATAGGCGATGGCTATACAGCTGTTGAAGGCCAGGAGAACAGCGTTGACGATGAAGTTCTGGAATGTACAAGTCAAAGGTCATTGCATGCCTCAATGCGGGCCTCTCCTTCGCTCTCCTGCTCTTGCGTTCCTTCTCTCGTCTGTTCTTGGCTTTGCGAGCGGCCTTGGTCTTTCTTCTGCGCGCCATCTCGTGCGAATGGTGCGTTCATTTTCGGGTGAGAGTAGGGGAAATTGAAGGGATTGCTCCGATCAAAGGTGTGCAATTGAGGCTATGGGGTGTCTGGCTTGTTGGTGCAAGTTGATTGCGTGTGTGAAAGGCGTATTGAGAGAGAAAAGGTAAGCCAGAGGGTGGGGTAGTGATAAGTGAAGTGAAAAAGTGAAAAATAGGCACGGGTACGGTTTGCTTGACACCGGGACAACAAGATGTAGTTTGTACGTGACAGTTTCGCGCCGTGTCGTCCTCCTTCCAACTCGTTTTGTCGTAATAGTCCCTTTTTTCTTCGATCAACAATAGCTTGGATCGTTCCCCCAGAACCTGCGTAGTCTCCCACTAGAAAATACCACAATATCCCCCTTTGGATGTTATCTCTGATGCACATACTACCTTCCGCGGGTTCATACCGTTCCCATCTCGCCGAAGGTGGTCTGTGGACAAGACGCAGTTCCCGGCTCCTGAAGAGTAGCAAAATTGGTTAACGGGGCCAGCCCGTTCAAAATAGTAAAATTGATGTTGTAGAGAAGAGATCTCCAGTAGTTTTACCATAGTAAACCTTTTCTTATATACACGGTAAACAAACCGGCCGCACTATCCATGCCACTACACAAGGCCTTTCACACACAAGGACCGAGACCACGAGGTCCTCTCTCTCTCCAACGAAGCCATCGCTAAAAGCTATCACTTAAGGTTTCCTCAATACACTCAACCCGTTCACGAGGTTCTCTTAATATAAATTTTCCATCTACTTGTCCCGTTCGCAAAGTTTCCTTGAATCACTCGACCCGTCCCGATCTTTAGAACCTATCTTCCCTCACCCATACCCGCAAAACAAAACAGACACTACCGGACAGGCACAGCCACCCACTACCATCTCATTCTTATCTAAGCCTTAAGTCGGCACTAAAGCTACAGACGCAAGTGCCATCGGACGCTATCCGAGCCCGGAACAAACAAAAAGGGCATAGCGGGCAAGTATAGCGATCTCTCAGACTCGGCGACGCGGTTGGCGTATTCGTAGAAAAGTCTCCGACCCGGTCGGGAAGATATTCGAAGCTTAGTCGAAGGGAGGCAAAAGTAATCATTCGAAGGAAAGTTTTTTCCGTAGCTTAGAGAGGAGTAGAAGTGATCGACCCAGAGGGAGAGTTCTCGGCAGGAAAGTAGCCCCGGTCAGAATGTTTCGTCGTAGTAGTGAAATAGTAGACCCGTGGGGAGTGTTTTCAAAGCTCGCACGCGAAAGGTAGTAGGGATCAATGCCGACTCTTTCGATTTCAACGGCCCGATCGACCTGTACCCTGGTGACGAACAACAGTCTACAGTATCGGATGTCGACTCTGTCGATATGAGCAGCCAAGTGGATTTGGAATCTGGTGAAGACTTCGATTCTCCGGGCGACAGCAAGGTCAAGGGATTTAAGACAAAAGACTTCATCTCTTTGCAACACAGTGCTAACCAGAAGTCTAATCGCAACTTCATGACCACCGCATTGGATATGGTCTCTACTATCAATGATGCCCGCATTCTCGCTGAAAACCTGGACACTACCTACTTACCTATTTACCTAGTTACCCATCTACCTACCTACCGACCCACCTACCTACTTAACTACCTACCTACCCATCTACCTACTTACCCATCTATCTACTTACCTATCTACCTACCTACTTACGTACCTACTTACCGACCTACCTACCTACTTACCTACCTACCGACCTACCTAACTACCTACCTACCTACCTACCTACCTACTTACTTATCTACCTACCTACCTATCTACCTACCTATTTACCTACCTACCTACCTACTTACTTACCTACTTACCTACTTACTTACCTACTTACCTACCTACCTACCTACTTACTTACCTACTTACCTACCTACTTACCTACTTACCTACCTACCTACCCCCTCAACTACCTACCTACCTACCTACCCCCCTCAACTACCTACCTACCTACCCCCCTCAACTACCTACCTACCTACCTACCTACCTAGTAGATAAACCGTCAGCATCCGGGTATAATCAGCCCTCAGACCCCTTAGTCTTCCTGAATACTAGCATACTCCCCTTGTTTGTTATATAGCTTGCGAAACCTGTCTATAAAATAAGTATATAACAAACCGTGTACACCAGATCCATCGACTACTTACACCACAGTCAATGTGAGTTCTCACTACGATGCCGAGTAGGACAAGTCACAATTGATTCAGATTCCTCGCACTATGTGTTGAGTGACTTGGCGATACTGGCTGTTTTTCTCCACTTGGCCATGATCGACACGGATTATCAGCCCTGACTTTCGAGTCAGCGGAAGAGTATAGAGGCAGTAAAAAGGTAACAAGATATTAAGACCAAAAAAAGTTTGAGAAGTGTGGTCTCGGGCTTATACGACACTGGCCCGGTTCGAACGGACGCCTCCGAAGAGATTAGATATCTAGAAATTAAATTTCAAGTCTAACGCGTTAGACCACTCCGCCACAGTGCCTTGTTGCTTGAAATACGCTGTGTCCGAGTCATGAAGAGGGTGGGTGGCTGTGAAGAGATCGTCGGTGTGGGCTGAGGCTTGGGGCGGGGAGGGGGCGGCAGGGCGCGTGCGGGATTTCGGAGGTGGGCGTTGATGTGGCCCGTGCGCTTCTAGCTCCCGGAGCGGTCCGCTGTTAGTGGTCCGTGCAGTCCAACCTTCCAGCCAATAGACTAACACCTTTCCATGAGGCTCAACAGCTTCCCGACCTCATTTCTATTTGCAGCATGCGAGGTCTTCACCCTCTTGAAGGGATCTAGAGCAAGCCGAAGAATACAATAGGGACGACATGGCGACAAACATTTGTCGGGGTTGAGAATCACGTAGGCGCCACCGACTATGGACATGGTGCTCTCCTCTATAACGGTGGCAAACGTAGGAATCAAATGGGAACTCAAGGACCTGATGGATGTTGGATTAAAGCCAATTCAGTCTATCGTAGAGTCGTTCATTGGTGTGTTGTTGAGTAGAAGTCCTAGCTAATTGTGGTGTTAAGGGGGAGAGGCTAATGTATTGTAGTACGAGGGACACGGTCAGTTGACATAGGATCCCTGACCTCACTTGACTAGCGAGGGTTATAATTAAATATCTCCAGTTTTGTTCCCACTTATTAGCCCGCTTTTGTTTAATACATAATTTCACCCTATGCATATTTAATTATAATAGATTTATATATATATTTACTTTAATTTAATTAAATAAGATTAATTTATTAAAGCTTTCTATAGAGAAAGTTATATATTTATATATATAGCTTTTCCCTAACCCTATCCCTAACCTTATCCCTATCCCTTAAGTAGTATATATTTACATATATATACTATTAACTATAATAATCTTATTTAACGCTTTTAATATATTATTTATATATAATATAATACTTATTCTTATAAATATAATAACTTAAACTATTATAATTAGAATAGAAGTTTATATTCTATAAGTCTACTAGTTTATAAATAGTATAGGATATAAAAAGTTAAAAAGAAATAAAGTTAATTAAGTTAAATTCTATTTACTTACTTACTTACTTATTTACTTACTATATATAAAAGCTTATATATATATAATACTATTTAAATTACTTACCTACTTACTTACTTACCTACTTACTTACTTACCTACTTACTTACTTACCTACTTACTTACTTACCTACTTACTTACTTACCTACTTACTTACTTACCTACTTACTTACTTACCTACTTACTTACTTACCTACTTACTTACTTACCTACTTACTTACTTACCCTAGACTTTATTTCGAACTTACTTACTTACTTACCTACTTACCTACTTACCTACTTACTATAAAGAAAGGCTTACACGTGTAGGGCTATTTAACTTACTTACTTACTTACCTACTTACTTACCTACCTACCTACCTACCTACTTACTTACCCTAGACTTTATTTCGAACTTACTTACTTACTTACCTACTTACCTACCTACCTACTTACTATAAAGAAAGGCTTACACGTGTAGGGCTATTTAACTTACTTACTTACTTACCTACTTACTTACCTACCTACCTACCTACCTACTTACTTACCCTAGACTTTATTTCGAACTTACTTACTTACTTACCTACTTACCTACCTACCTACTTACTATAAAGAAAGGCTTACACGTGTAGGGCTATTTAACTTACTTACTTACTTACCTACTTACTTACCTACCTACCTACCTACTTACTTACCCTAGACTTTATTTCTAACTTTCGAACTTTCGAACTTACTTACTTACTTACCTACCTACTTACTTACCTACTTACCTACCTACCTACTTACCTACTTACCTACCTACTTACTTACTTACCTACTTACTTACCTACTTACTTACCTATATACCTACCTACCTACCTACCTACTTACTTACCCTAGACTTTATTTCAAACTTACTTACTTACTTACTTACCTACCTACCTACCTACTTACTATAAAGAAAGGCTTACACGTGTAGGGCTACTTAACTTACTTACTTACTTACCTACTTACCTACTTACCTACCTACCTACTTACTTACTCTAGACTTTATTTCTAACTTTCGAACTTTCGAACTTACTTACCTACCTACCTACCTACCTACTTACCTACCTGCTTACCTACCTGCTTACTTACCCTAGACTTTATTTCTAACTTTCGAACTTACCTACCTACTTACCTACCTGCTTACCTACCTGCTTACTTACCCTAGACTTTATTTCTAACTTTCGAACTTACTTACTAACTTACCTACTTACTTACCTACCTACTTACTTACCTGCTTACTTACCCTAGACTTTATTTCTAACTTTCCTACTTACCTACTTACTTATAATAAGGAAAAGCCTATACGTATAAGGCTATTTAACTTACTTACCTACTTACTTACTTACTTACTTACTTACCTTTCCTTTCTTTTATTTTCTTTATTTATCTATCTCTTTATTTCTTTTATTATCTACTTAGTATTTATTATATATCTAGTTTAATAGAATAAAAATTTAAAAAAGTAATTTTTATTATATTTCTTTAATTCTGTTAAATTTTATTTAATTCTATTTACTTATATTAACTTTAATTTACTAGTACTTTACTTTACTTTGCTACTACGTTTAGGAGGGGATAGTTACGCTTAATTACAACGAAAAATCACATTTCAACTGCATTTGAACTTAAGACCTCTAATTTTATTAAATTTAAGCCTACCTACTTACTAACTATACTACCTAAACTATTTCTATATTTAATTATACTATTAGCAGCTGAAGACCCCTTATAAGAAGAGTAAGAGATTTAGTAGGAATAAAGGGGGGCGGGCAGGAGGTTTATTTAAATATAGCCCCTAACGAGTTTCTAATAAACCCTTTCTATATCGATAGTATTAGGTTTTTAAAAAATAATATAAAATAGCAAGAATTTAGCTTTATAGTATATTAAATCTTTATTTTCTAAAAGAGATTAAAATATCTATTAAATATTAGTAAATCTAAATATATAGTAAATATAAATATATAGAAATATTAGAGTATTATATTAACTATTCTGAACTACTCCCTGAAGATCCGATTTCCCCGCCTAACTCTCGTTCTAACTTCTTTAGCTTTAACTTAGCTATTTTAGCTTTAGTTTCTGCTAACTTTCGCTCGGCTTTAGCCTTCTTATTAGCCTCTTCTCTAGCGTCGTTCTCTAGCTCTAATTTACGTAATTCCTCATCTTTTATACGCTTTGAAAAGGGCGAAAAATTAGAGCTAAATACTGGAGGAGAAGATGCTATAGAAGGTTCAGGGGGTAAAGAAGGCCTACTAGGCCCTGCTCTAGAAGGTGTAAAAGGCGTAATAGAAGGTTCAGAGCTAGGCGGTATAGAAGCGCTTATTTCTGTAGAGAACCCTGCTATAATCTCACTATTAGGCCTTGGAGTAGGGCTAGAAGGAGGGTTATTTATAGGGTTCGCTCTTCTATAGCTAATTAGTATATATTTAAATATAGATAAATATAAATATAAAGAGATTTACTTACTTTCTTCGCTTCCGCTTTCGACTATTAGTAGATTCTACCCCAGAACTAGTAGTATTTACTGTATTTTGGAGGAGATTCTGCGCGGAGGAAGGTACTGGAGGGTGGTTTATAGGCGTTTGAAAGAGAGTATTATCCCTAGAAGCTTGCTGTCGTAGGCGCTGTGCGTCTATATATAAATATAGTTAGTATATATAAATTAATAAACTAAATATAAATATAACTTACGTAGCCTAGCGAAACCCCTTTGGTACCTAAAAGAGGAGGTAAATCGATAGGAATAGTGGAATTTAACCTTAAATTCCCTAGCAATAGAAAAGGATTTAAAATCCTCTTTATCTTGCTGTCGAGACCTATTATATTTAAATTAGTAAATTTTAAAAAAGAATAGAACTATAAATTTAAATATATACTTACCTATCGATAGCGTCGATTAGTTCCTGAAATTTTCCATCGATACAGTAACTTCTCCAGTGCTGAACTTCTGAAGGGTTAGTAGTTTTAGAGAGCGATTCCTAGTCTTCCCGGCTTATTTTCGAATTATTAGGGTTAATTCTATAACGAATAGTACGATATTCTTTTTGTTTAACCCATTCGAGAAGTCCCCGGTTATCGTTATTCTTATTTTCCTATTTTTTTGCAAGCTCTAGAATATAATATTAGCCTTATAATTAAATATACTAAATATAGAGATAAGAATACCTTGGATTTTCTCGCAAATAGAAGAATATTCTTGCGAGCTTCTAGCTGATAATAAACTTATCAGAAGGTGAAAGTTACTTTCGTGTCTAGTAGCCTAAATTTAAATATTAGTTATATTAATATTACTATTAAATAAAAGATATTAAATATACGTATACAGTTTTGGCCTAGAATTCGTTTAATTCCTTGTTGAAAGTGAACCTCGCAAAATCGAATAGTATATTCGATTTGCTCCTGCTAGTCCCTATGTAAAGGGTCTATATCGCAGAGATATATTCTGAGACCTATATATTTAAATATTAGTAAATTTAAATAATACTATATATAGATAGAGTTAGATTTACCGACTAGTAATTTATAGTCCTAGTCGACTGTAAATCTAACGAAGTTTCCTCGATCTTCTGAAAGGTGGGCCCAGCGTACTTTCTAGTTAAATTCTCGCTCTAATATATTAAAAAGAGTTCGAAAAAGCCAGTAATATATTAGAGGAGTTTCGCTATTCGTAAAACTACGAACTAAAGCGATATCTAAAGTTATATTAGTATATATTTAAATAGGGTAGTATATAATTAAATATAAATTAACTTACTTTTTCCAGTTTTAGGGTCGATAACGCCGAATATTACCTCTCGCCGGTCTCTATATAATAAATGTTTAAAATTTATATTAACCGTATAAGAGCGTAATTTCGTAAAAACTTCTCCTTATCCTTTATTAAAATAAAGAATAAGAAAATGCTCTTCTCCAAGAATAACCTCTCGAATAAACTATATTATATAAATTAGTTATATAAGTAAATATAGGAATTTAGTATATTACTTACCTGCTAGTCTTTTCCTCTTTTATCTTTAAAAAGCTTTCGAATAGCTAGTAAATCAGAGCGTTCAGGCTAATGGATTAACCTATGCTTATAAATTAAATACGATAAAACGTCTTTATTTATTAGCGAAGGGTATAGTGCTGGAAGAGTTCGAACGTTTTGTTCTAAAAGCTATTTTTTGAATAGCGGATGCCGTCGAAAAGAGTCTATTTTTTAAATTAGTTATCTTTAAATTCATATTATTTAATATATTTAATAATAGAAATTTAACTTACTAGCAGTAAGAAAAGGAGAGTTAATTTCCTGAATAATCTCCTCTAGTTATTGTTTAAAGTTCGGTAGTATTTTCGAAGGAGGAGGGCGACATCCTCGATGAATTCCTTTAAAAATAACTATAATATAGTTGCTTTCTTTTCGATTAGTAGGGCAAATAATAGTCTATTCTACAGGATACGTATCCTGTATTAAATCGACTTTTCCTTCGCCTTGCTTATGGATAACACCTAAAAGTAAATTAGTATATATAAATATAATATAAGTAAATATAACTTACCGCAGAAATTTACCCTAGAAGAGTTTTGAAATACTTTCTAGCAGTATCCAGGACTAGGGTTATATATACCGCCTAGTATACGCTGTAAAATATAAAGCTAGCTATGAAATGGGTATGGAATTAGCTGAAAAAAGTGCTGAAATCTAGAGTTTCCTCTTATTAAAGCACTATTTTTATAGGCTAAAGCCCTAGTTGACTGGCCAGTAAGAGATTATATAATTAGTTAGCTTTTAAGTTTATAAATATAATTAATTTAAATATATACTTATATCTGGTAGTTCTCGAATCTTAAGAGTATAACGTTCTAAGCCGTTAAGCTCTAGATTAGAATAATAACTAGTCTTCTTTACTAGCTTAGAGAAGCCCTGAACTGCAGAAAAAAACTATCTAGAATTTATTAGTTATATATTTAAATATACGAAAGATAATTAATAAATAAACTTACTCTCGAGCACCTTGCGCTAGCGTATTTAGCTTTTCTTCGATTTCCTTTTTAACCCTCTCGATAGTATCGTCGATTTTAGGGTCTAAAGGGTCGGTCCAGGAGAGATTTCGAATATCAGGGTGTAAATATTTACAGGCCCGTCCAATAGTGCATTTAGAGGTACGGCGATATACTGAAATATCCCCTAAAAAGGGGCTAAATGCTGGATATGCCCCCCGTTAAGCTGAGCCGCAAAGTTGAATAGCTTAAAATTAAAATTAGTTATATTTAAATAAGCGTGAATTTAAATTAAAATAAATAACTTACTTGAATAGTATCTTCGATAGTTTCGCCTACCCTAAGCTTCTTACAGTAACTAATACCCTTATCTGAAGAAAGAGGATATTCTGGTAAATCGTCTATAAAGAATACCCTCTCAGCTGTTAATATAGGACTCCTATCCTTAGCTAAGAGGATATATTCTTTTTCGTCGTTAAGAGTAGGGAGGTTAGGCTAAGTAATTAGTATATATAAATATAGGTATTTAAATATAGAATATATAAATACTTACTAAAGCTTCGCAATTACGCGTAGTTTGTATAATCGAGAGCGCCTAGGGAAGACTTTCAAAAGTAGCAATAGTAGTATCGATAGAAAGCTAAATTTTAGGGGTAATAGAGGCGATATCCCCTGAAAATATAGTGAAGTTACTAGTAAAAGGGGTATTAAAAACCCCCTGTCGGAACCGTATAAGAGAGGAAATACCTTATAAAAAGGGTATTTAAAAGGTAATTTAATAATAATAAGTTCTAAGAACCTAAGGAGTCTAAAGCTTAGGGATATTAATATTTATATTAATTATAAACTTAAATATATTATTTAGATTTATTATTATTATTTCGTTTAATTCTTTATAGTAAGTAAAACCCTTATCTCTATATATAAATATAGATAAATATATATCTATTATAATTACGTATATACCGAATCCTAAAGATAAGGGTGTATAAAATACTACACTCTATTTAAATATATCCACTAGGCTTATAAATCTCCTGCGGCTTATAGATAAAGGTGTATAAAATACTACACTCTATTTAAATATATCTACTAGGCTTACGAATCGTCTAAGTCTTATAGATAAGGGTGTATAAAATACTATACTCTTTCTAATATATCCACTAGGCTTATATATATACCGAATCCCGAAGATAAACGTGTATATAATACTATACTCTTTCTAATATATCTACTAGGCTTACGTATATACCGAATCCCGAAGATAAACGTGCATATAATACTACACTCTATTTAAATATATCCACTAGGCTTACGTATATACCGAATCCCGAAGATAAACGTGTATATAATACTACACTCTATTTAGATATATCTACTAGGCTTACGAATCCCGGAGATAAAGGTGGATAAAATTAAAGAACTTTATTTAAATATATATATTAAGCTTCCGAGTTTTCCGAAATATTAGAGATAAGGGTGGATAAAATAAAGAAGTATAATTAAATATACTTAATAAGCTTCCGAGTTATCCGAATACTAGAGATAAGGGTAGATACGTTTAATAAACTCTATTTAGAATACGTATTAAGCTTCCGAGTCTTCCGAAGATTAGAGATAATAGTAATAAGGAAAGATTAAAAGATATTATATATTTATATATATACTCTCTTCCTTTTCTTCTTTCTCTCTCTCCTTCTTAACTATCTATTTAAAGGCTTCCTTTACTCAATATGCCGCGAGGAGCGGTATGGAAAGCTGAAAACTAGGTGAATTTCTTAATTTTCTATTTCCTATATTTAAATATACTAATATCTTTTTAGCGGCCTTTCGCTGTGCTTAAGGCTATTGCTGAGGCAAAGAGTATCCCTAAATAGGAATTCTTTACCCCTTGGACCCCTGAGGATATCGAGAATAGCGTTTGAAAAAGGCACTTCCCTTGGTGCTTAGTCCCTGGCTGTTCTGTAGTAAGTTATTTTCTATTTTCTATATTTTTATATATTTAAATATAACTAATTATATTTTAGTATACGCCTTATAGGTCTCTTTAAGCCCTCTTAGACCATGTAAAGGCGAAATATAAGGACTTTCCAGTAGCTGTAAAGGCTAAAGGCTTAGGGAATAAAGCCCTAGAAGAGATTCTCGCTTATAGTACGTACTAATCTATTTAATTATATTTATATTTATAAGACTAATATATTTAAATATAGGGGCTGCTGAGGAGAAACTTCGCCTTCTCGAGGAGAATTTCGAGGGGATTATTCCAGAGCCTATTTTTGAGGAAAAGGAGATTCCTTAGCGTGCGCTAACTGTTGAAGCCTCCTATAATGCGGAATTACAGGGGAATTTACAGCACATTTCTTCTGATTCAGAGGAGTAAGTTTTTCTTTCTATATTTACTTATATATTAAATTAGTAACTAATAAATTTAGGTCTCCCGAGGGCGCTATAAGCGATTTACCTTCTCTACCGCGAACTCTATCTGTACCGCGATCGCCTCCCCTACCGTAAGTTATTTATTATATTTATTTATAGCCCTATTTAACTTATATATTTAAATATATAGGCGCTCCCCTATTCAGAATACCCCCCTCCCTAGCTATTACGATAAGGTTCCCCCACCTGAATACTAGTGGTTTTAGGAGGAAGGCTTAGAATCTGAAAATGAGTGGCTAGCTGAAAAGTAATATTTTATATTATTTTATTTATATATTATTTTTTACTAATATTTATTAGCTACGGCGACGACGAGATCGACGAGGATTACGACGAGTATGCTAGTGCAGAAGAAGGGTAAGTTATTTCTTTATTTAAATATATTATAATATATTTACTAATATTATATTCTATAGAATAGAGAACGAGGAAGACTCTTAAAGCGAGGAGGACTCTCTAGGCGAGATTAAACCTCTAGTTCCTCGCCTTTTACAGGTATAATTTCACCTTTCTGTTAGTGTATATATTTATATATAGAAGATTAATATCTTTAAATATAGAACCCTGAATATGCTGATCGTGCAGCTATTCGCCGTATCTGTATAGCGCTTCGAGGCAAAGGGAAGAAGCCCTGTAACGGCTGTAAAGCCTGGAAAAAGAAAGGTGTAAAGGCTGCTGGTAAGTATACTATTTTATTAATATTTCTATATTTAAATATACTAACTATATATAATAGATTGCCCTCCGAAGCGTGTGAACGAGAAGTGTGAATGCTGGACTTTTTTTCGTGATTTTCAGATAGTTAAGGGCTGTAAATAGGTTACTATAATAGCTACTAGATACTATAGTAGTTATTAAATATTTATACCTTTCATTATATTATAAAGCTAAATTCTCGCTATTTTATATTATTTTTTATAGGCCTGATACTATAGATATAGAATGGATTTAGTAGAAACTCGTTAGGGGCTATATTTAAATAAATCTTCCTACCCGCCCCCCCTATTCCTACTAAATCTCTTACTCTTCTTATAAGGGGTCTTCAGCTGCCTATAGTATAAGTAAATATAGAAATAGTATAGGTAGTATAGTTAGTAAGTAGGTAGGTTAAATTTAATAAAATCCAGAGGTTCTAAGTTCAAATATAGTTGAAATGTGATTTTTCGTAATAAGTAAGCGTAATCGTCTCGTCTCCCCTTTAAACGTAATAGTAAATCGAATTAAAATACTAGTAAATATAGCGAAATAGAAGTAAATAGAATTAATAAAAGCAGGATACATTTCTTTTTTATATTTTTATTCTATCGAACTAGATATATAATAAATACTATATAGATTATAAAAGGAATAAAAGAAAGTAAAAGTAAGTAAGTAGATAAATAAGTAGGTAATTAAATAAATAGCTACTTTTATAATAAATAAAGAGGTAAGTAAGTAAGTAAGTAGGTAGGTAGGTAGGGAAGTAAGTAAATAAGTTCGAAAGTTAGAAATAAAGTTTAGGGTAAGTAAGTAGGTAGGTAAGCAGGTAAGTAAGTAGGTAGGTAAGTAGGTAGGTAAGTTCGAAAGTTAGAAATAAAGTTTAGGGTAAGTAAGCAGGTAAGTAAGCAGGTAGGTAAGTAGGTAGGTACGTTCGAAAGTTAGAAATAAAGTCTAGGGTAAGTAGGTAGGTAGGTAAGCAGGTAGGTAAGCAGGTAGGTAAGTGGGTAGGTAAGTTCGAAAGTTAGAAATAAAGTCTAGGGTAAGTAAGTAAGTAAGTAGGTAGGTAGGTAGGTAAGTAAGTAAGTAAGTTCGAAAGTTCGAAAGTTAGAAATAAAGTTTAGGGTAAGTAAGTAGGTAAGTAGGTAGGTAGGTAAGTAGGTAAGTAAGTATATAAGTAGGTAAGTAAGTAGGTAAGTAAGTAGGTAAGTAAGTAGGTAAGTAAGTAGGTAAGTAAGTTAAATAGCCCTATATATATAGGCCTTTATTTATAGTAAGTAAGTAAGTAAGTAAATAAAGTTTAACTTAATTAAACTTATTCTTTTTATCTTTTTATATTCTATACTATTTTTAAAATAAGAAACTTATAAAATATAAATTTCTATTCTAATAATACTACTTTAAGTTTATTATATTTATAAGAATAAGTATTATATTATATATAAGTAATATATAAAAGCTTTATATAAGAGTATTATAGTTAATAGTATATATTTAAATATATACTTCTTTAGGGATAGGGATAAGGGTAGGGATAGGGATAGGGATAATATTATAGCTCTATATTTAGATATAGAGATATATTTATTCTAATTTTACTATCCTTTAAATTTATTTTAAAGGCTATATATAAATATAATATTACTATAAAGAGGTTTCTTTATATTTTTATTAAATATGTAAATATAATATATTTAAGTAAACTATATAACCTATATAACGGTGGCTTGACATAGCCAATCAGATTTAACCTTAAAAATACGCTAGTCAAGTGAGGTCAGGGATCTTATGTCAACTGACCGAATACCTCTTGTAGTACAGCCAGGGCCCAGTTCCCTGTTAACGTAATATGCGCCGCCCCCCCTGGAGAGAAAAATGCCTGTCCTCGGGCATGGAAAAAATCAAAAAAACCAACTAATGTACAAGGGTCATTACGAGATCATGTCTCTTTTGTAGTAAAATCAAACCAGAATTCCAGACGCCTTTCTCTTTGTGCCCTGCGCGATGTCGCCTCCATTCCATGTGGCAGCATTGGCCTCGTCAGCGTCGGCTTGAGGGGGCTCGTCCTGAGCAGCCTGTGGAGTGGGGTCCTCCTTCTAACGGAACTTGTCCTCGAGCTGGGCGTCTCAGAGGTCTGCAGTCATGGCGCCTTGCTGCTTGCACTTGCGGGTGTGGTGAGAGCCCTCGCAAACAAAGCAGCGGAGCTGAGCCTTGCATGGTGCGGGGTGGCGTTCGAAACAGCGGCGGCAGGAGTCCTCGGCCCAGTTGCGCTCGTCAGTGACTATGGCACCCATGTGGCGCTGGTAGTCGCGGTACTTGCGCATGATGTGGTTGCCGCGGCCCTTGGCATCCTCAAACAGCTTGATGTCAATGATGTCCATCGACCAGTAGATGGGGCGAGTCAACATGACGTTCATTCGCCAAGGATCAGCGAGGAAGCCCATCGTAGTGTCGCGGACGAGGACGTTGATGGTGACGTCCCACTCACCGCCGGTTGCGGCTCTCTGAGTCCTGACGAAAACCCGGTCCCTGCAAATCTCGTGCGGTGACAGCTTGGACAACTCCTGGGCAATGAGCGAAGCTTGCGCAGCGTAGGGGGTGATAATGCAGATGGTAGGTCGACGCAAGTCCATGCCCGGGATGCCTGCTTGATGGATCTTTGCGGCTTGTTCAACGGCGATGATGGCCTGCGCATGATTGATGGGGCTGGTTCCGACGAGCCTCTGACTGGATGTGCAGACCCACGTGACGCGGTTACCCGAGGGTTTCTCACGGGCAGAACGGTCCATGCGGACGTCTTTGGGCTCGCGTGACTTCCTGTTGTCGGTGACAAGCTTGATGGTGTATTCCTCCCACATGCTGGTAATTTCGTCCATGTCCATGATGTCGTGGGGGGTAGTCATGGTGTCATGGTAGAAGAGGGTCGACGGAAGTTCTTGGAGGCCGCCCATTTGTCGGTGGTTGACCTTGAGGAAAGCGACGCGGTCGGGCACTTTTGCCACCATACGCTGTGATAGTGGTGTCATGAACTGGGCTGCGAATGGATTGAAGTGCGTCTTGATGTCTTCCTCTTTCTGTCCCGAGTTGGCAGTCAGACAGAAGGGCTTGTCCTGGCGATAGTCTCCCGCGCAGATGATCATCTGAGGGCCCAAGGCAATCTGCGCCCAACGGATGTTCGCCTCATGCTCCCGGGATGCCTCATCGATGTAGACGACGATGGGTTGGAAAAGCTCGCGGTTGCGGAGAGAGTATGCCACCGCAAAGGTGCAGACGACGACGTCGGCGTCGTTCAGGATGTCCTTGATCATTTGGTCGATGCTCTTCCTGACTGACTTGTACAGTTCGTGGGAGTTTAGCTCATCTGGGTCGGCCATGCGTCGCAGCTCTCGCTCCAGCACCGCGTTCTCGCCGCCGTCGAGCTTTGCGCGCATGATGGCCTCAAGCCTGTAGACGCCTCCATTGCGACGGGGGGCGAACTTACCCTTACCTGTGGCAAAATCAGCGAGGGAGGAGTCGTCGATGCCGACGTCGAGGATGTCTGCCATGGAGATGTCCTGCTCAATGTCGTCATTGTGTCGAGGTGTGTACCGGCGGATCAATTGATCTCGCTCGTTGTCAAGGTTGTTCACCTTGACGATGACGATGGGGCACTGAATTTCCTCCTGGTGGATTTGATCAAGTCGCGCAGCGAGGTCATCACCGTTGATGTTCTGGTTGGCGATGATCATTGCCTTGGGGTAGCAGTATGTAGCCGGGATGTCGGCCGTGGGGTCACTGAGATGCTCCACGAGATCCCCCATTTTGGCATGCTCCTCAGGCTCTGCGGTGTCCTCGGGTGCCTCCGTCTCCGGCTCAGGCTCCATGGGCTCGCAGATGGTAACATCATCGATGTCGAACATGTGACGAACAGTGCTCGACCAGGTTGCCCAGTATTTTCGCCATCTCGTGAACACTGCACGCTTGTTGTACGTGGAGGGCAGGCCCTGGATGTATTTGACAAGCTTACCGTGGAAAACTCGCCAGATCTCATTGTCCAGGGCGGTGACTTTGTCTGCCTCCGACTCCTTGTGAGTCTCTTCTGCCCGGGAGACGCATTGCTCGAACTCCTCGGCGGTTGGTCTAAACATGAGCGGGGGAAGGTCGTAAAACACCTCCGCCTTGTCTTCATCCTCCTCTTCTTCCTTCGAATGTTCATCTGCGGAGTGCCGCAAGTCTGGGTGGATGATGTGCTCGAGATCGGAGTCGGAGTCGGAGTCGAGTTCGAGGGCTTGTGGCGCCTCGTCGGGGACGTGCACGGGGAGCTCGAAACTGCGGTTGAGCTTGTCGACTTGGTAGCTGGATCCGATGATTGCGGTCAGGAACCACAGGGCCACCATGGTCTTGCCGCTGCCCGGGACACCCTCGATGATGAGTGTACCAAAAGGCAGTCTGCGGAGCAGACGAAAGGCCTGCATCTGATCCTCGTTGAAACGGCGGAACTGGGTGACGACTGCTTGCACCGTGCGGTTCTCTCGCTGTTGATGGCATCGGGTCGTGGCCTCGATGACGCGTCCGTCTTTGCCGCGGAGAGGTTCGGGGAAGGCAAGGTGGTCGAGGTCAACGTCATATTTGTGCTGAACGCCGTTGGTGTCGTCGGAGTCCGAGAGATCAGTGATGTCGCTGTAGAACATGTGCCACTCCACCCTCTGCAGGACCGAGAATGTGTCTACCGCGTCCCAAGTGAGCGGCTCACCTTCAAAGGTAGTAAACCACTTGACGATCCTAGTGTCGCTCGCTGCGTCCATGGCCCGCAGTCCAGCCTCCTTGCACCGTGTCGTGAGATCATCGAAAGGTTCGACGATTTTGAGGGGTACTGTGAAGGCTTTGGGGTTCTGAAGGAGAGCCGCGACCAAGGCGTCGGTGGGGTTCTTGTTCTTGGGCAGCTTCGGGGCGTGGAAATCAAGGAAGGGAGGGTTTTTTTTGCGTGTCTCACTTCGTGGCCAGTTCATGTAATGGGGTCGCTTTGCGAGGAACTGGAAGTCCGACAGTGTGCCCATGGCGTCCGCAAATGCATATCGCATGGCAGAAAAACGCGGGGTCGTGCCTGATGTCGAGGGGGGCATTGTGAGCCACTTGTAGTAGAAACAAACCTTTTCGCGGACGCGTCCGCGGTGCTGCTGAGGCGTTTCCGCGGGAGCTCCGGTGTCCTTGTTGGCTCGAACCTTCTGCAGGGCCCTGGCCATGTCAAGTGCAAGTGCCTGGCGGAGTCGCTGCTTCTGTTCTGGCGTCATGTCGGGGAAGCTGTCGAAGGTGATGTATGGAGTGATGATCTTGGCAAACTCATCGACCAGGAGCTTGGCTCGGATGGAGCGGTCTGTGCGAGGCAGTCGGTAACTCCAGAGTGCTTGGTGCAAGGACGCGGTGATCATCAAGACGATGTGCTCCGGCGTCTTGTCCTCTGTGGGGACGTCAACCGGGGTGTAGGGGACCTCGATGTCGAGCTTGACGGATGAGTTCAGGGCAGGCATGACTTGTGCGAGGAGTTGGGGGTTTTGTGCGGTCATGATGTGGACGGAGTAAATCAGTGGCTTCTCAACGACCTTTCCATCGCGACGGGTAATGTGGCACTTCTGGCGACCCATGGGAATCATGATTGCCTTCATGTCCATGCTTCCCAATTCCTTGCTCAGCCATTCTTGATACTTGTGCTCCCGAGAAACGCCATCGGAGAGAATAGTGACGCATTGTGCTACGTTATCGAAAGCCATCTTGGCGGAGACGCGTTGCGTGTCCGCGGGCAGGGCGAGCTTGACGTCGAAACGCGTGATGACGCGCCTGCTGTCGGAGAGGTCCTGGTAGATGTTGGTGCGTGCAATGTCAAAGTACAGGGCAAGCGACTCTGCCTGGTCTTCGACGTCTTTCCACTCCTCAGGAATGAGCATTGTGATTGATGTGCGATCCTGAGCGAAAATGCGGTCGATGTCGCGCCGAATCTTGTCGACACCCGGCATGCCGGCGTCGCGGAGGTCGCGCGCGACATGATCGGAGTGCATGACGCGGATGCCATCTGTCGTCGTGACGAAGTGTAGGACCCACGCGCCATTTTGCTGATCGTGTGCCATGTGGTGCCTCGCCATGAGTTGCTGCACGGCGTCCGCTGCGTACTTTTCGAGCTTGGGGACGTTGGTGAAACGGTCGAGGGGAATGGTGACCTTGGACAGCGTGACACGATTGGAGTTGTAGCCGATGTCGAAACTGATACACATATGGGGCATGTCGAGCCTCTTTGCACTCCAGGAGACCAGTGTTGAGAAACGAGGGCTCTTATCGTTGCCGATGGCGGTGACCGTATTGTCATGGTAGGGTAGGGCTTGGACGTCGTTGAGAAGCATAGTGCAACCATACGCGGGCGAGGATTGGTAGATAGACTTGACCTTGTGCTTGTTGTTGAAACCCGCGAGGTTTGCCCGAGGCTCCTCATCTTCGTCCTCCGCGGGCTTGTCGTCTTTGACGGCGCCGAGCTTCTGCGATCTGGCATAGACAGGTCGTCTAGCCTTGGCCTCCTCTTGGGCGAGGAACCACGCGTCGCGCTGCTCGACAAGAGCACGGGCGGCCTCCTCCGTGACGAAATCCTTGACGGAAATGTCGTAGAGCTGGTCGGTTGCCCATTCAGAGGGGCTTTGGGGGTTGATTGGGGTGGTCTGGGTGTTCGGGTCGACAAAAAAGCCCGGGTCGGGATCGCGGTCATCGTCTTGCGCGGCGAGACGGCGAGCGCCGTCGACGAGCTTTTGGTATAAAGTCATCGCGGCGAATGTGTGGGAGTTGTTGTGTAGTATGTGATTGAGGGAGTTCGATTGAGGGGTGCGTGATTGAGAGAGATGTGAGATTATGGTGGTTGGATGGTTTGATGGTGTGGTGGTTCGGAGGTTTTCTGGGTATTGAAAATGGGAACGGGGAGATATTTTGAGGTATGGTAGCGGCTGCCTGGAGGTGCACGCTAATGATGGGATGTATCAGTTGTAAAGTTGAATGCACTGCAAACCACCAGAATAACTTTAACGGTAGACCATTGAACGAGGGAATAGTGAAATGTTTTGCCGGCACGTGCCCTCGAGTGTGCTCCGGCGCCGACAGGTGTGGTCGGGTCTTCGATTAAGGGCCTCAGCTCGCCCATGAATACAGTGGTGTTCATGTCTGTCCGATGGGTTTTCGTGAGTGCAGTTTGCTCGCCGATATTCCTTTACCATCTTGGGTATATCCTCCATGAGGGCATCGTGAGGTTCCCACGTAGTGCCTTCGTACCCCATCCACTTGACCTCGTAGTGTTGAGTAGCCCTGTGTTGACCAGGCTTCTTCATGACGGCGTGGCCCACGATCTCTTCTGCGATGTACTTCTGTGTCCCGTCTTTGGCCATCGCCCCTGGTGCCGGCTGGGTCGCGGCGACACGATCAGGTGAGGCCGGCGTGAGGTGTTCCTTTGAAAATTTCGGGTAACCATCGAAGCCATGGTGGCAGCTCCAGCTTGTATCGCAAGGAGATGATTTACTGAGATATGCGAAAGGGTCCGGTCTTATTGAATGTGAGCTTGGTTTGATGGTTCAGGTGATATCCACGTTTGCCTGGCTTGGGTTGCCAGACTGGACAGTCAACGTAGACTTGTGTGAATCGACGCGGCTGTCGACTCGGTCTGTCGACATAGACTCGTCTGCTTCGAGCTGTGTCACGGTGTCGACTCGATTGCCAGACTAAAAGTCGACGTAGACTTTGCCGAGTCGACTTCGTCGTCAACTCGGTCAATCCAGTCTATTCCGAACATAGACGACATCACCACCAAGTACACGGATGGTGACAAAACCGTCAACTTGCGCGTCATCCATGGCGAAGTGCGTGAAGTGGCAGTGAGAATTGGGACCTTTGAACTTCCAAGCGTGAGGATTGCTTTGTCTTTGGGGGGAACCGTTGCTGTCATGTGCGTAAAGTTGATGTGCGAGGATACACAAGGGAACCCGCGACTCCCCAACCGGGAGGAATCCTTCTCGAAGGAGCAAGAGGCTGCGCTTTGATAGTTGCTCAAATGCTCCCAGAGTTCAAAAAGGTTCAAGTTGTGTCTGGGAGGTCATGGGCATACAGTTAGCAAATATCGATTCTGCTGTCTCCTTGGCCATCAATGGTACGGCCGTCGACGGGGAAGACAGACAATGATGGAACCTGCATACCTCTAGAAATCGTGTCATACCAGTTGACCTGTCTCCGATGACGGGTATGAGCCTCATGAGACAGAGTCACACATCACAAGTCCAGCTTGCAGGTGGCTAAGTCGACTTGCCACTCATGGTAAAGATCGTCAGGTTGGGTAAACTTCGAAATGGGGGTAGCAGGAGCCTCTAGGGCTTTGGTGATGGCCTCCGGGGCCTTGGTGTGCGGTTGTATGCCTCTGGGGCTGTGTTCTTGACCTCCAGGGCCTTGTTGTCGCTGGTGTTGAGGAACCGGCCGTCTGGTCCGCGAGATCGATCGCGTTTCTATTTGCCACCCATGGGGCGGACTTTGGTGTAGCAAATCAGGGGGAAAAGACAAGTCGCTGTGATGTTGGAATTGGGGGATCTCGAGGCTGGCTATTAACGAGGACTGTTTCGGTTTGAAAACCGACGCGCGCGATGGTCGTTTGAGTCCAGACTCCTAGACAGCCGAGGCCGTAGTGTCCGTCTCTGGCCGCCAGCCGACCAACCTGTGATGTTTCTTTCTGCTGAAGGGGTCGTAAGACGCGTTTGACGATAGTAGGTAGGTGTTGCCACACGGTGGAGCGCGACCGGTGGAGGCATTTGAATCGTGATTCGACGTAGAAACAGTCAAATCGTAGTTGTAGCTACCATGTAAATGAAGCGTCACACGGCTACCCAGCGAATTTAAGAACAGGGCACATGTATTTGAGGTGCAGTCATTCAATTCCAGGTGTTGTGTGTGTTGTTGTCGGAGGAAACTATCTAGAGGCCTGGAAAGGGAAAGGAAAAGGAAAGGGTGGTGTTGGGGCGGCCTAATTACGTAAGCCCAGCGTGATCAACGTCACGCTAAGCCCCGTTCAGCGTGTAGCACCTGGCTGCTTCACAGTGGGCTCAGCAGGTACCTGGCCTATCTTGAGTAAGCAGGTTAGCTAGAACTGAGGCGGTGGCGGTGTTGAAGTCAATACTTACTTCAGGTACGAAGTACATGTTTCGTACCTACTTAGATCAATAGGTACATATCAACCGTTTAGGTGAGTACTGTCCTAGTTTCATCCTGTCGCAGACACGATTGAGTCCCAGGGGCCGCTGTATCATCGAACATTTACCGAGTCCTACTTAGGGAGGCATGTTTGTCTGCGAAAGAGCTGACTCTAGCCGGCTAAGCGTCCAGGCCGATGACTTTGTTCCCCGACAGACGGCAGCGATATGACTTCTTCAATTATATTACTGGTACGGGCCAACGCCACCTTTTAGGGTCTCAGGTTTCGCCATTTCATCCTAGCTTAGACTACCTAGGTAACTACCTAGTGAAGTCGAGTAGATGGAAATGGGTGACGGAGCCAGCCCGTTCAAGGTGATAAAATGCATATCTATATAATTCCCAGATGGCCCTGCTGTAGTCGTTACCTAGGTAGTGTATAAGCTCAGAATAAAGTCCGGAAATTGCAGATCAAGCTAAGAGCTTGGGAAGCTGCAGAATATTGGACATGGGCCAGGAAAAGGCCCTGTCGAAATGCTTAACTCTCAACTTAGTGGGACAAGGCCCCGTGCCGCCAGCTCCTATTACGTTGTCAGCACGGGCCTCTGATTGATAAGATAAGATTCTGCTCGTGGTAGCTCGGCCCGGCCCGGACACTTACACTCCCTAGGTACCTACCTACCTAGGTACGTACCTACCTACAACTACCTACCGGTGGACCTGCAAGACGACGAGTCAAAAACCGTCCCAACATGCGAAGCTTTCGAGGCCAAAAGGGCAGGATTTCAAGCAGCTGGCGCTCACACGTCGACTATGCGAGGTCCATCGGCCATATTCGAAATGTCGAGTTGGAATATGACGATGCGAACGAAATCCGCGTCGTGGATCTATCGGCTCAACACTTGTACCACAAGTTGTTGCAAAAACTGAGACAAGATGGATCCAATATCATCGGTCACGAGGCAGAAGCCGGTCGCGTCATGGGCACATCTTCGGTGATGAGATTATGCAGATCCTGGCTACTTACCTACTTACCTACTTACTTACCTACCTACCTACCTACCTACCTACCTACCTACCTACCTACCTACCTACCTACCTACCTACCTACCTACCTACCTACCTACCGACCGACCGACCTACCGACCTACTGACCTACCTACTTACTTATCTACCTACTTACCTACCTACCTACTTACCTACTCACCTACTCGCCTACTCGCCTACTCGCCTACCTGCCTACCTGCCTACCTGCCTACCTGCCTACCTGCCTACCTGCCTACCTGCCTACCTGCCTACCTGCCTACCTGCCTACCTGCCTACCTGCCTACCTGCCTACCTGCCTACCTAGGTGCTCAGAGTATGTACCTGGCTCGTTCACCATACGCGTGGGTGGTTTGATTGGCTGGTTCAACAACACTCAGTTTCTATATTGGTCTCGACTCCGTTCATTTATCTCAACAGTACCGTATTTCTCGATTCAGATCCTAACTTACCTAGGGGGACGAGAGAATACATATGCAGGACGATTAGGAAAGCTCACCGGCGGCACTTTCCGACTCGATGCTGTCATCCGCAGCCGCCTCAACCGCGGCCATAAGCCTCAGTTTCTCCGTCTGCTGCAGGACGCGGCCAACCCCAAGGCGCCAGAGGACGCCAAACGCATCAAGGAGATCAAGCGCCATCTCAAGCGCATCATCAAGGCCCTGCTGAAGCGCGCAGATGCTGTTGTCTGCACCGTGGTTGTCGCGGTCCAGCTCGCAGAACATGACTTCTTCCATCTGGAGGTCGTCGCCGTCGACGAAGGCGCCCTGCAACCGGAGGTCAACAGCCTCACGCTCTAGGAATATTACCCACACACGTCGGTCTTCCTTTCATCCAGTGATTACTGGCAGGGCAACATCTTGGTGCTGTCGGCTGATCTCGGTGAACACAACGATGTTCGGTCCAACCTCCCCGCCCCGGTACAGGTCAAGGCTGGCGTCGAGCTCCTCAAGGCCGATGCACCCTACCGAGCCAGCAATGACATTGCTGATTTCAAACAGCCGTTCGCAGAGCAATTCCGGACTTCACCCCTCAAGCGAGTCGCATCAAAGGCTCCGCAATGGGCTTCAGAGCTGGTCATCAATCATCGGAACAAGGCCGGCATCCATGAGATCGCCGCTGCCATCGGTTACCATGGCAGGATGGAGTCTTCCTATGACCCCAGCATCCCCAACGCGACGGTCGACGCGATTCATCGCCATCTCAGCTCCATCATTTCCAGGGCGGGATCCAAGAAGGAGGACTACAAGCCACTCTTCAACAACTGCATCGTCATCACCAACGAGGGCCAGCCTCATCATTCTAGGACGCGTCTTTCCAACACTTCCCAGGTCCGCATCGCCTTGCACGAAGCGGCGACCCTTCAACAGCACGGCATCTGTGGACCAGACGGCAGACTCATCAAGATCGCGATCCTCACACCCTACAAGTCCACCCTCCAGCACCTCCGTCGAGAATTCAATGCCATGTCCCCGTACGAGATTCACAAGGACAGCGTTGAGCTGGCCACCATCGACGGATACCAGGGTGATCAATGCGCATTCGTCATCAATGTCTGGGTCGTCGACGCCAAGGCGGGCTTCCTCTGGGACCCTTCCAAGCTGCTCGTTGCATCCAGCCGTCCTGTCTACGGTCGCATTGACATCGTCCATGAGGACCTCCTCTCCAAGAAGGGCCCCAAGAGGTCTCACTGGCGCGCATTGCAGCACATCGCAAAGTACAACAACGCCCTCATCCGCGACGGCCGCAACTGGGAGGATCTCGACCCCCAGAGCTTCAAACCTCGCCTCTACCGCGGCAGCCCGGAGGTGTGGTGCATGTACCATGCCAACGAGACTCACCACACCCGCACATGCCTGAACGTCCTCAAGAAGGGCAGCCCCGGTCTTTCCGATGACTCTGCCCAGAACTACAACCCCTTCGCTGGCAAGACCCCTGCCTGGGACGACAAGGTCCGCACTCTGGCCCGGCTGCCCCGGGCACAAAGGCAGACAAGGACTGGCGCATCGAGCAGGTACTGAGACTGCTCAAGCAGAACGATGAGGTCATCGACATCAACAACATGGAACCGCTCCCAGAGGAGTACATGTTCGACCAAGCTCATGTGGATCAAGAGAAGGCCGACCGCAGGGCAAAGGCTGAGGCTCGCGAAGCTGCTGAAGAGGAAGAAGAAGAGCAGGCTGATGAATCTGACCACGGCAACGAGATCATGCTTCCCAAGGCCCTCTGGCCAAGACCCAGCGTCGTCGCATGCGCCAGCGTCAGAGCGCCCTCAAGCAGAAACAACCCCGCATCGGTGTCGTCACTGACTTGAAGGACGCCGCCTCCGGCAGCACAGCCCTGCGGGCGAGGGTTGGGCCTCCACCGAGACACCCGCCGGTGACGGTTGGGCTTCTACCGAGCAACCTGGCCCCGGCTCTGCCCCGACCGACGATGCCCCCGCCGACGAGTCTGCCCCCACCGTTGAGGTCATCACCGTGGACACCGATGCCAACAGTTGGGAGGTGCCCGATTGGCAGAACCCAGCACCAGCTGGAACAGGGCAGTGGGGAGCGCCAATGGGCGAGTGGAAGCCGTCGGACACGGCGGGACCTGGACGGTGGTAATGGGCATGGATGGCAATGGGTACGGATGGTAACGGACATGAATGGTAATGGATATGAATGGTAATACGTAGAGCATGGCGGAAATGAAGGAACACAGGGAAACCATGAGGACAAAGTCATTATTTTCAGAAGGGGGGGGGGGCCATGTCGCATCACGGTGGGACTTACGTAAGCCGCGCCCAATCTTTCCTTTTCCTTTCCCTTTCCAGGCCTCTAGAATAGTTTCCTCAGACAACAATACACACGACACCTGGACTTGAATGACTGCACTACAGCCCTGTTCTTCCGTTCGCTGGGTGACCTTGTGACGCTTCCCCTACATGTGAGGTTACGTGTTGATACCCAATAGTTACGTCGACCATATTGATCGACTTAGTAGGAACTCGTATATAACGAGTCACATCTCTTCGGAGGCGTCCGTTCGAACCGGGCTAGTATCGTATAAGCCCGAGACTATACTTCTCAACCTTTTTATCTCTATATCTTATTACTTTTTTTACTGCTCTCTATACTATTCCGCTAACTCGAAAGTTAGGGCTAATAATCTGTATCGATTATAGCTAAATAGATAAAATAGCTAGTATTGCTAAATAGTAACTCGATAAATAATTAGTATAAGGAATCTAAATTAATTATAACTTATCCTACTCGGTATCGTAGTAAGAATTTATATTAACTATAGTATAAGTAGTCGATAGATCTAGTATATACGGTTTATTATAATTATACTTATTTTATAGAGAGGTTTCGCAAGCTATATAATAAGCAAGGGGAGTATAACTATATTTAGGAAGACTAAGGGGGTCTAAGGGCTGATTATAGCCGGATGCTGACGGTTTATCTACTAAGTAGGTAGGTAGGTAGGTAGATAGGTAGTTAAGTAGGTAGGTAGGTAGGTGGGTAAGTAGGTAGGTAGGCCGGCCGGTAGGTAAGTAGGTAGGTAGTTGAGTAGGTACGTAGGTAGGTGGGTAAGTAGATGGGTAGGTAGGTAGGTAGGTAGGTCGGTAGGTAGGTAGATGGGTAAGTAGGTAGATGGGTAAGTAGGTAGATGGGTAAGTAGGTAGATGGGTAAGTAGGTAGATGGGTAAGTAGGTAGATGGGTAAGTAGGTAGATGGGTAAGTAGGTAGGCCGGTAGGCCGGTAGGTAGGTAGGCCGGTAGGTAGGTATTTATCGATGGTCATGTAGTGTCCTTGTACGATTGGATGCAAGCCTCTAAGGGGGCCAATGAAGAGGATGCAGCTCTGAATATCCGGTTCACAAGCAGCTTTCAAGTTCCAGGCCCGGACTTCACTGGTACCTTAACAGAGCCAACCAGTTTCATTCTGGGGTATGAGCAACCGCATCAGACATGGTATGTGTCGACATTCGTCCACATTCAGAGTCTCCCAGTCGGTCCAGTCCATTAGCACTGGATCGACTGACATACACTGGACGGGTGGCCAACCCCTCCCAATCCCGACCTCGGAACAAACCAATCGCCGGTATGCCGCTCGCAGTTAAAAGTTGATTTATTCAGCCTACTATTTACTTAGGTACGTGTGTAGTAGCGCGCTGAAACTCAAGTGGCGCATTCATGTAGTTCCTGCTAAACATGCTTGCAAGTCTCAGTCCACAGCCCAGACAAGCGATGTGCGCACGACTGGTAAGGGGCCAATTTTGAAACCAAATGTGTCGTCGTTGTCCCACTGTTCGATGATGTCGTTCGCTTTCATGCGGATGCGTTCGTGATATGCTCGGTTTCGCAAATGGTGGGTGACAGGGGTCCGACTCAGCAGATCCAACATGATGACCTCAATTCCCTCGCCCAGCTGACAATGCATCTCTTCTGGTCATGCTGTACCATCAGGCCAGGCGAAGATAGATTTGAATTTGAACTCTGCACCAGGGGTTCTGAGTTGATCGTAGAGCTCTTTGCACACAGGTCCAGTGTCCTTCTTCTGAGCAGAGAGCCAGTGGTTACCGTTGACAAGAGTCCATCTGCCAATCACGCCATAGATGCCGAATGCAGCACCACCGTACCCAGACACGATACCGGTGAAGTCGTTTCGACATAGGATGACATAGTTGCCTTTTCCAGAGTTCAGGTCATGTCGATCGGGCATGTCCCACAAGTCGTTGAACATCATACCCTCGGTGCCGATGACAATCGCAGGGTTCCGTATGAGACCCTTCTCTAGGGTGGAGATGATTGAGTCGAACATCTCGGTCAGTAGCATCTTCATGTAGGGCAATGCGAGACCTCGCGTCCCCATTTTGATCTTTGCTCACCGATCACAGAGATCCAGGATTGCATCAAGAGACATGTTTTGTACATCTCAGGGCATAACAGCAAGCAACTCCGCAAAGTCATGCTTCTCTGCTCGAACAATAGCCCTCAGCCAAAGACGAACTCGTGTGATAACCCGCTTCTCATTGATTGAGAGCACGTCGTTGTCTTTCTGTGAGGGTTTGAGCGGAAGAGAATGACAGCCCTCATGGCCAGGGCAGGTATCGGGGGACTTGAGCCAGTCCACAGGTCGCGCAGGCGTGATTGTGGCCCTCGATTTCTTGTCCTATCTGAGGGAAAAAGGCTCTATATCTCGGAGGAAGTGATGAGCTCGCGTGATGCCAACATGGGCTCTGTCGTCATGGGCCAGCCGGAGCATTCGTCGAACCATCTTGGCGGGGATGACCAGTCGAGTCTTGCCCTTGTCCATGAGGTACATCAGTCGACTCACGGGGTGGATGTGAAAATCGTGGAGTGTCACGGAGGGTCCCTCGGGACCTTGAGCTGTCCGCTCGAGCTGCTCGAGCAGTCGATGGTAGATGGTAGATGGACTTGAAAGCCCTGTCTGTCTTGAGCGCGTCCGTGAGCTGAGCTTTCCATGCTTCCGACATCTGCAGCGCGGCAGCGACCTCCTGTCCGTCGAGTTCGGTGACGACGATCTCCGCCATGGGTATGTCCTCTGGTCTTGATCTTCAGTAGGCCGAGGGAAACGGGCCGGCTGGTTCTGATCACGATCGTGACCTTGATCGTAGCCTTGGCGGCAGACGTCGGAGAAGACGTGAACCATCAGCTTCCTTCTCGATTTAAAGGCATTGACGCAACAGCAACATTCGAGGCTTCTCGGTAGCTCCGGTGCGCCCGTATTCTGACGGACGGCTTTGCTGAGAGAAGAGCCAGTCGAGTTGTTCCGTAAAGGAAGGCATCTTATCGAGTAGAAAGCCAATAAGGAGACGAACCGCGAGGTCTGCCGCCGCCGAGGGCTTTACCTAGCTAGTTCATTTGAAAGGAAGAGAAGGGCTTCGAAAGCGTGTGCCCGAGTGAAGGTCGTGAGCGTATAAAAGTGTGTAAAGACTGAGGGGATCTCGAAGGCTGGAAAGATTCGAGGGCTGTTGATAGGCTAGGTATAGCTCTACCCTTTGTCGACGGTCGTTTCGCGTGAACGTATCCGCAGGGCCTCCAGCCGACCGGTGCCCGATTGAGTTGGTATGTGAGGTTGAAACGTGATCTTTACCGTTAGGTAGGCAAGTAGGTAGGTAGGTGGATGACGATGGATTCCAACGTAGAAAGATTGGAATGAAGTTGTATTAGCTACCATAATTATAACGGGATCGCAGGGGCTCACAAAGATGAAGTTTGGTTACAGCCAAATCAGGTCTTTATTCGAGGTTCTTTGCGACAGCGTTTGTTGTTGTTGAGGGGAAGTAAACAACCTAAAGGTAAGGGAGCGCTGACGTAATATCCCCTGCTCGTAGGCCCTGAGTGCGGTAGAACACCCGGTGTCGATCGTCTTCGAAGTGAGATAATCTGTTCGCCGCCATAGCTCCGCCAATTCCCATGCGTACTACGATTGTAGATAGAGCAATGTATTGGAGTACAAGGGTCTCCTTTATCAACGGATTAGTTTATGAGTTTATTGCACTAATATAAATCAATCCTTCAGGTCTTTATTCCAATGTTTGTCCCTGGATTCGTTAAACTATAAGGATATCTCGAAAGATTCCACATGGATTGTTTTAGAGTAGCCTACTTTATACCTACTCAGTAGGTACCTGGTTGTAACCCTAACCCAACCACCTACCCACCGACCTACCTACCAACCTACCTATCACAGCGCAGCAGGGTTATCTGCAGGATTATATAATACGGGATAACTAAGCAAGTTACTTAATTACCGAAGAGCGGTATTTAATATATAATCTAGTATACTATATTAAAAAGGTATAATATAATATATAAATATTATAGACTAACTATATTATATATAATAATTAAGAGTTTTATTCGCTACGAAAGTTAGCTATATAATAAAGCATATATAACCGTTCGGAAAAAGAAATAATAGTATAGAACCTCTTAAATAGCCCTATAGTAATCTATAGAATACCCGCCGATTAGGACGCTTTCGAGAACTAGCTTATAATTAGAGCTTAAGTAACGGACCTCTAGAACGCTATTATTAGAACTAAGGTATAGCTAATTCCTTTATAGAGGCTAGTACTAGGAGAATTCGAAAGATATTATAAACTAAGAGTTATAGTAGCGTAGCGTAATCGACTAAGCTTAACCGAGAGAGTCTTATAGCTTTCGGAAGTAGGCCGCCTAGATTATTAATAGGTATACCGAGACTATAAGTTTATATCGAAGTAATAGGAAGTATATAAAGGAAAAAAGGTAATAGTATAAGCTTAAGTATTAAGTTTAATCTCCTCTACCTATAAGTTAACTTATTACTATACCGGAAACCTAAACGAATAATACGCCCGGCTTCGTACTATTATAGCAGTAGAAATACGGAATAATATAAGAAAGGCCTCGAATAACTACGATATAATTATAGCCCTCCTTACTTATAAAACTATATATAAGCAGCTCGTAAGCTAGGTTAAAGAGTAGGAGAAGACTATAACTATAAGGGAACGCTATAATATCTCCTAGGTCTAGAATACCCTAACGTAGACTAATAACCTCTTTATCGCCCTCGGAAGAATAGAGTACCTTACTAGCTGTAGTGATTATAGTAATAACCTTTATAGGCTACCTTGCTATAATCGTAAGGTTAATATTATCAGAGAGTATATATATATATATCTATATAATACTTATTCGCTTTACTAAGTAATTAAGAGGAAATAATTCCTATTATAAGAATAATACTTAGATTAATAACTAAAGAGTAATTATAAAATATTATCTAGCTAGTAATAACTATATCTTTATATATCTAGCTCTTTAATTAGTAATATATTAGATATATAATATCTAATATATCTAATCTACCGATATATTAGATATATAATATCTAATATATCTAATAACCCTAACCCTAACCCTAAGTTATCCTGCTAATTAGAGGGTTCTATACTCTAATATTATTAGCTCGATACCCTAATATCCTATTAATCCTTTTAATATTACTTAGTTAAGTACTCTTAACGCTTATCCTTCTAGATTATAATATTACCTCCCTCTTTCCTTAAATCTTTCGTCCTAAAGATTTATAAGTTATTTCCGTTATCCCTTTTATTAATTATACCTTCTTAATCTATTATATTAAATAGAGTTAAATCTTCCTATATTATAAAAGCTACTCTTATTAAGATTACTATTAATTATAACGCCTTATTAGCGGCTATTATACTAAACTATATCGATATATTTTTTTATTTATTCTATAAATCTTATAATATCGAAGTATATTATGTTTTTAAAAAAGATTCCTCTTATTATTTAAAGTATATTCGCTTAAATCGTTCGATATATAATATCTTAAATCTTACTCTTACTAAGTTATAGAATATCGCGAAGTAGAAGTAAAAGCTTTATAACGAGATTAAAGAAACTTAGTTAAAGTTAATATATCTAATAATATAAGAGCGCGAGTAATCTAAGAAATAAAAACGTATTATCTGTCGGGGTTTAGAGAAGGTAAAGGATTTAAATCGGGTAAAAGCGGAAGAAGCGTACGCTATAAAAGCTATAAAAGCTTCCGGGGTTATTATAGAGGAGGAGCCTTATATTACTCTTAAGGTTAATCTATTATTTAATCCTTTTAATTAAAATATAATAGATTTATTAAGTATAGATATAGATATACTAATAGCGCCGGGATCTAGTTCTAGTTTCTAATAAGTAATTCTAATCGTATTAGGTAATAAAGCGTTTTATATTCTAAAAGTTATCTAAGGGTTCCTATATATTTTCTTTATACTTATAATCTTTCTATTTAATTAAGTATTCTAGTATTCTATTATCCGTTTACTATTTATTTAATATCCGTTCTATTTCGTATTCCTATATTTCGAAGTTTAGTTCGATATCTTTATTAAGTTTTATATTCTTAAGTATTAGTTTAAATAATAAAATATAAAAAACTAAGTATATCCTTATTCCTTAAAATAATAAAAATTTATAATTAATATCTAAGAGCTTCTTTATAATTTTAAATACTCTTAATTTCTTAAAATTAAGTTTTTTACTAGAGCGCTTCGTTTTAATATTTCTATAAAGTAGATAAACTTTATTTCCCCTCTCGAGTATTAATACTACTAATTATCCTCGATCGTAGTATTCTACTATTCTTTAGCGAATAAATATAAGTTTTTATTAAATTTATTCTTATAATCTATAGATTTCTTCTATTCTTCTTATCGCTTCTATATTATCTTTTCTAAGTAATAATTCTTAATATATCTCGGGGTTATACTTATAATTTATATAGAATAGTAATATTCTTATTATCGTTATATTTACGCTATTATAAGCGAATTATATTATTAGTAGGAGTTTAATCTAATTATTTTATTTATAGTTAATATAGCTCTTAAGATATACTTTAATAATCTAGTTAAGCTTTTCCGTTTAATTATTTATTTATAAATAGAATACTATTAAAAGCTTATATTTAGCTCTTAAACTTATTATAAATCTTTATTAAAATTTTAATATAAATAGCTTATCTCTATTTATTATAAGTTCTTTTAGTAATCTATATTAGCTTATTACTACTTATAAGAATATATAAGTAAGTTCTTCTATAATATTAGATTCCTTATAGGGGATAAAGTAAGCGTATTTTATAAATTTATCTATTATTACCTAGATATTATTATAAAGTACTTTTATTATTAATTCTCGTAATAGTAATAGCTTAACGATAAAGTTTATATTAACTAACTTTTATAATCCTAATATAACTAATAGTAGTTATAGTTCTTTATAAAGTTTATATCTAGTAGCCTTACTTTTATTATAAGTATTATATTCTTTAATTATCGTTATAATATATTATTTTATTCGGGGGAATTTATAATATCGTTTAATTCGTTTAATAATCGAGGTAATTCCTTAATATTTATAAGCTATTAAGCTATATATTCTTCGGATAAGTTTATTTCGTAAGTCTTCTAGTATATAGAGTTTTCCTATTTAGTAAAGTAAACTATCTTTATTTTAAAGTTCCTTTTTTTCTTCTAAGGTTAATTATTATTATAATAAATATAGCTCTTATTCTTATTTTAAATCCGGTTAGATCCTAAATATTACTATAATTATTTTTTTCTCTTAAATAATATTTCTATTATTATCCTATTTAAGAATATTTTAAAATTCTAGTTTAATATCTTAATAAAGGTTTAGCCTTCGGCTAATTATATCGGCTTATCTATTCTCTAATCCTTTTCTATAATAGATTTTAAAATCGAATTCTAATAGAAATTCGGCTTATTATACTTATTATTTATTAAGAACTTTAATAATAGTAAATTATACTAAGTTCTTATAATCTAAGTAGATTTTAATCTAGTATTTCGCGCCGATTAAATATATCTTCTATTCTTTAAATACTTCGATAATTATTATTAATTCTTTATTATAAATCTAATAGTTTAATTTAAGTCCGCTAAATTTCTTTAAGATAAATACTACCGGGTATAGCTTACTATCTTTATCTTATTATCCGAGTTACGCTCCGAGTATAAAGTTAGATATATTAGTCTCGATTTTAAATAATTTATTAAAGTTTACTTTAATAAATACCGGTTCTATTATAATTAAGTATTTAATTTTATTAAACGCCTTCTAAGCTTTTATATTTTAAGTAAATAATATATCTTTCTTCGTAAAGTATTTAAGTAGTATAGCGTACTTATTATAGTTCTTAATAAACTATTAATAGAAATTATAAAATCCGAGGAAGCCTTATACTTCTTTAATATTCTAGGGTTCCGGCTAATCCCTAACTATTATAACCTTAAATACTTATATCTTAATTTCTCTTAAAGTAATAATATAATTAAGATAATCTACTTTTATTTAATAGAAGAAGCTTTTCTCTAGTTTTATTAATAGATTATTTCCTTATAAGATTTAAAGTACCTTATATATATTCTTTTTATATTATTCTAAGTCTTTAGAATAGATAAGGATATTATCGAGGTATATAATTATATATTAATCTAGATATTCTCTAAATATATAATCTATTATAGCTTAGAATATTATAAGTATATTAATAAGCCCGAATAGTATTATTAAATTCTCGAAATATCCGTAATATATTCGGAATATTATCTTTTATTCTTCGCTTTCTTTAATTCTAATTAAGTTATAAGCTCCTTTTAAATTTAAAGCTATAAATATCTTTATACTACTTAATTTATTCCTAAGCTTGCTAATTAATAGAAGCGGGTATCGATTTTTAATTATAATATCGTTAAGCTATTAGTAATTAATATATAACTTAAGTTTACTATTTTTCTTTAATATAAATAGGATCGGGTATCTTATTAATAATATCGAAGGTTTAATATATCCTTTTATTAGGTTCTTATCGAGATATTCCTTAAATACCTTAAGTTATTCTTCGTTAAATCTATAGATTTTATAAAATCCTAGCTATATACCTTCTTTTAATAATATCTTATAATCCTACTAGTTATATTATAGTAAACCTATATCTAATACCCCTAAAAAGAATTAAGTATACTTTTTATATTCTTCTAAAATAAAATCTTTTAAATCTTTACCTTTAATTTTAGCTTTCTATAAATAACTTATAAACCTCTTTAAGAGCTTATTAATAACTTTAGTAATATCTTATTATTATTTTCGCTATACTTAATATATTATATCTTATCGTTATCCTACTATTAAAGTTCGTATTTATATAGTTAAGCGGGCCTCTTATTATACTTTCTTAATAGTTTTATATTTATCTAGTTCTTAAATAACTTTCTTTACTCTTATTAACTACTCTTTTCTTCTTATAGTATTAATCCTTCTTATTATTTCTTTAACTCGTTCTTCTAACGATACTAAGCGTAGTTATATTTATATTAGTTCGTTTAAAGGTATCGCTTATTTCTCCTTAATAATTAAATCTTTCTCTAAATTATCGCTTATTTTCTTAATTCCTTAAACTCTTCTAGAGGTACTTATCTTAAGCTATCCTTAATAACTAGACTCTTATCCGTTTCGTTATCGATTATCCCTTTAATTAGAGTATAGTTTTCTTAATTAATTTAATTAATAATTTAATTAATATATATTATATTATTATATTTCTTTAGCTATAATATTCCTAATATTATATTATATTAAAGTATATCTATAATATTAAAGGTAAGAATCTTATAATATCTTTAGATAATAATAAGTAGATAATTAATCTCCTTATCGATCCTTCTATTATTATAAGTAATTATAGTTCCTTTAATTATACCTAATATATATAGCTATTCTTTTAGTTTATATTATAGTTTATTCTTATTAATTATATATAGGGCGATAAAATTTCTTTAAGCGCTATTATCTACTAATATATATACTATAATATTACTAATTTATATATTTAAAAGTAGAGGGTTATATTCCGTTTTACTAATCGTATTAAGGAACTTTATTAGTTTTCTACTATTAGTTAGTTCTATTTCTAATAGCTTAATTAGTTTTTTACTTATTATACTGCTCTTTAAACTAATCTTTAAGCTTTTCTCTATTAGTTTTATTTATTAACCGGTTAACTTTCTTCCTAATTACTATTACCTTTTATTAGTAACTCGTTCTATTAATCGCTAATTGTTATTAATTACTTAGTTTATTAATAGCCGGCTTTAATTAATCGATCCTTTAACTAATAACCTAATCTATTAATAAGGTTTAGTTATTAATAGCTCTTTTAACTAATAAAGCTTTCTCCTAATAGCGGGCTATTTTTTAAACCTTCGGGGCTACTATTAACCCTAGTTAACTAATATCCTTCCTCTACTAGTATATCGGTCCTATTAATAAAGAAAGTTACCTTCTTACCCTTTATTTAACTAATTTACCTTTCTAATCTTTCTTAGTATTTAGCCCCTCTTCGGGTTTTATTTCGGTTAGAGTACTATACCTTAATTTTCTATATTTAGTAGATTTAATAAAATTCCGAGAGATAATTTAATAATAATCTAACTATAATATATTACTCCGGGTATTAGTAATCGTTATATTAGAATACTATATAAGTATCTATTAACTTATCTATTAAGTAGATATATAGATTATTAAATTATCTAGGGTTATAAATATATTCTACCGGTTTTTCTTTATATCGTTAGGGAAAGAAGTTATATAATACCTTATCTATATAATAATATATATAATAGTTATAAATATATAAGATTTACGTTATATAGTATAGATAATCCTTATATCCGGGAAAAAGGTATAAGATATCTTAGAGATTAGGGGTAAAGGGTTAATTTCTAATTTCTTTAATCGGGATTCTTAATATAGCGAATTTCTAATTACTTCCTTTATAAAGTATTAAAGCCGCTATTTTCTTTAAATACGCTATAGGATCGTTATAAGGGAATTATAAGATTATACTATTAATCTATAATCCTAAAGTTTCTTCTTCTTTTTCCTTAATAACTTTTTTTCCGATATTCTTTATTTCTTTTAACCTTTAAATTATAAGCGAGAGTTATTACTTTATTTTCTAAAATTATTATTCGGTACTCTTTTTAATATTATCTTCGATTTATTAATAGAAGTTCTCTACTCGTTATATTAAACCTTCCGAAATAATATCTTCTTATACTTCGGGTTCCTTTAATATTTCTAAAATATCTTATTGTAAATAGTAAGTTTATTTAAGGGGTTTTTTTATTAACTCCTTAGTTTTTATCTAAGTTTCCGGGAGGATTTTTACTCGGTATACTTCTAATATCTATTTATAGTTAAAAGAGTCGCTATTTTCGTAAACTTATACGAGATAATCCGTACTTAAATAATTTAAATTACTACTTTCTATAACGGTATCGTATAAAGGGCCTTTATATCTTATAAATATAAATTATTATACTTCTCCTATATTCCGTTATCCTTCCGGGATTAACTTTTAATCTTTTTTCTTACTTTAATATTCTCGAGTATAATATCCTAGCTTCTTATAATTAAAGTACTTACCTTTCTAATATCCGTATTATATAATATTAAGTTCTATTAATCTTATATAATATCTATAAGCTATAGATTAATACTAAGTCTTATAGTTATTATTATACTAATATTTCTTATTAATATTTAAGATATACTATCTATAAGGGGGTTTATTAATATCCCTTATTCTTTATTTTTCGAGCTATCTTTCGTATATTCGATTATCGATTCTAACCGCTATCTTTATAAACTCGGTAAAATTATTTAATTAATTTATCTTTATAAGTTTATCCTTAACGCTATCTTTAAAGCCGTTATAGAATTATATTATTAATAGCTCGTCGTTTTATCCTAGCTTAGCTATTAGCTATTAGAATTCCGAGAGGTAAGTAGAGGCTAAAATACGCTATTTATACTTTAAGAAATCTCTTTCTATTTATTATTCTTCCTCTAGTTTACCGAATACTCCCTTAAGCTTATCTTTAAAGTTCTTATAGAAATTAAATACTTTCTTAATCTTACTATCCTATTCCTTATATAGGTTTTCTAAATAATTATATAAAGTAGGTTTAAACTAAGCTAATACCTTACCTTTAAATCGGTTAGTAATAAATTAAACCTTTTTTCCTTTAGTAGTAAATTAGTTATTATAATATTAGAGGTAAGCGTAGTAAATAATTAGGAACCCTTATAGAGTTCCCTTACTTCTATCGAACGCTTTAAGTAGTTCGAGCTTAACTTTTCCCTTTTAAGTATCTCTCCTTCTTTCGTTAGCTAGGGATAAGTCGTTATACTTATCCTAAAAATCCTTAATAAGTTTTAAAGCTTCTATAAGTTATTATTCTATAATTATTAGGGTATTAGTAAGAGCTATAATAGAGTATTAAATATTATATAAAGGTATATATTAAAACCGTTTAAATAAGAGTTATTAAAATATAGTAATTATAGTAATAACCTTTATAAGCTACCTTATTATAATTATAGGGTTAATATTATTAGAGAATATATATATATATATCTATATAATACTTATTCGCTTTACTAAATAATTAAAAGGAAATAATTCTTATTATAAGAATAATATTTAAATTAATAATTAAAGAGTAACTATAAAATACTATTTAGCTAGTAATAATTATATCTTTATATATCTAGCTCTTTAGTTAGTAATATATTAGATATATAATATCTAATATATCTAGTTTACTAATATATTAGATATATAATATCTAATATATCTAGTAACCCTAACCCTAACCCTAAGTTATCCTGCTAACTAGAGGGTTCTGCACTCTAGTGCTATTAGCTTAGCACCCTAGTGTCCCGTTAGTCCTCTTAACGTTACCTAGTTAGGTACCCTTAACGCTTATCCTTCTAGATTATAATACACCCTCGGCTTCCTTATCCTCCTTACCTCCTTAAGAAGAAATTAGCTATAAAGCTAGTAGGGTAGGGTACGAGGAAATACTTACGGATAGCTCTATACCGGTATAACGGGTTTCCTTATAGGAGGTTAGGTAAGGTATAATATAGGTCTCTCTTTATATTTAGACTAAAACTTAGTAAGCTAAGTTATAGAGTTCGCCGCGCCTCTCTTAAGAGATAGGTATAACTTATAAGCGGGTCCCTTTAGGACCCTAACCCTCGATAATACTATAAAGCCCTAGTGATAATTATCCTCTCTTCTAAGGGCTTAGGCCCTAAGCCCTAAGCCCTATTACTACTATTACTTTTACTATAAGACTCTAGCCTAACGTCTATAATATACCCTAGATATACTGTAGGTATATATATAAAGCCCCTATAACCGTTTATCGTTATATTAACCTGCTATATATCTATAAAACGCATCTGCCCTATTACCGAGTTATTAATACTATAGTTATTAATTACTTTATACCGCTTTAAGTATTCTACCGCCTTACTATTCTTAAGTATAAATACTAGGGTTCCTACTACCTAACTTTATACTTCTATCTCGAAGATTATATTACTACCTCTTACCTATATCTCTCTTCCTACTTACTATTATTACTTCCTTTCTTCTATTAATTAATTAATTATTTAATTAATTAATTAATTACTACGATTATCCTCCCCTTTATATACGATACGCTCCCGTATCGTTTATATCCCGTTATTATCTTAGCTAGTAATATTATTATTTCTTCCTACTATATATCTCGTTTATATTATCCCTCTAACCCGTCCTTAACGCTACTATAAATCTTTATCGAGTTATACTATTATAATATCTAACCGTAATAGCCCCCTTTTTACGCCGGATAAGTAGAATAAGGAGTTAATTAAACCTCGCCTCGTTACTAGCCGTACTACTCGGTTCCTTTATACGAGTTACCTATCCCGCGCCGAGTATAACGTAAGCGCCCCTCCTACCTAGCTTATAGCAGATAGCGAGGATATAATCGACTTTACTATAATCTAGTTCTATTATAAATACGATACTATTATAGTTATTACTTATACCGAGTATTAGAAAGGTAACCGTATCTATCTTATAGTATATATCTTAACTAGGTATATTATACCTTAGTAATAGCTCGTTAATAATATTAACGCGTTATATATATCCCCTTTATTTAATTAACCCCGCTAATAAGTCGTTTAGGTCTTATAAGGAATACTCGGCGATCTCGCTAACTTTATTATTATATTTCGCTAAGCGGATTATACCGCTTATACTTTTAGCTTTACCGACCTAGAGGAGGATAACGATAAGGATTACCCCCGCTTAGAGTAAGCTCTAAATTACTATTAGCTCTTTAATATTTACCGAGCGAACTATACGCTCTTTATAAACTTTATAGCCCTTAAGCGGGCGTATTATACCGAGTATAGCCTACTTATTAACTCTAAAAAGAGTAGTAAGAAGGTAAGTATACTCCTCTATCTCGTTTACTCCTCGCTTATATACCGTTATAATCTCGCTAGCGCTATATAGTATAAATAAATTAATACCGCCTCGCTATCGCTATTAATATAAGTCCCTATCCCCCCGCTAGCTCCTTATAGGTAAATTAACGTATCCTATACCCGTTATTATTATTTTATTACTAACTCGGTATATTAGCAGGAGATCGATAATTAATATTTATCGATTCTCTTATAAGTTTAAAGAGGGGAGTCGGGTTAGAATACCTAAGTTTTAAGTCTATACGCCTTCCAGAATACCGTATTAAAGATATACTAGGAGGTCCCTAATATAAAAGAGGCCGAGGGTCTTAACTAAGAGGAGTTCGAGGATAAGGAGCTTAAGGTTTAAGCCCTCTCTACTATTACTATCTCCTTCCCTTTAACCCTCTTTACTATATAAGTCTATATATCTAGCGGGCTTCCGTACTTAATTATCTAGGGTTTATCTATATCCCGTAATTAATATATCTATTTTATTTATTTATTTTTAAGGTAGGTTTATCGTATACGCGCTATATACGCTTTATATAAGGGCGAATAGTAAGCTATAGCTATATTATAGCTCGAATAAATAAGTTCGATTCTTATTATATAGGCCTCGGCTATACTTAATTAGAGTTAGAGTTAAGATTTATTTTAATATTATAATAAAGAGTAGCTCTTATAGCCTTATAACCTAATTACCCGGTATTATAATTAATTTTCCCTTAATATTTACTACGAGTTACCTTATAGCCGCCTCTTTCTCGATTAAGCTACCCGGAAATTCCGTAGCTTTACTAGTATATTTACTAAGTACTCCTCCGGTTCTTATATATTATACTCTAAGGGCTAATCCTTCTACTTTACTATATAATATTATTCCCCCTCGAACTTCCTCGTATCTATTACTTCCTCTACTTCTTATTCCGAATCGCCCTTATCTAGATCTAATATCGTTATCGGCTCGCTTACTTCTTCCTCGTCCCGAAGATACTAACCTTCTAATAGTAAGATATAGAATATATTATATATCCTTATATACTTATTTAGTAGGGCTAAGCGATATATTTATACCCCTATCCTCTTTAATATACGAAAAGGGCTAATATAGCGTAAGTATAGCTTTTTAGTTATCCCCTTAAAATATAGATTCTTCGTTAATAGCTATATAAGCTATCCCTTCGAGAATTCTATCTCTTTATACTTCCGGTTATAATACTTCGCTTATAAGTTTATTACCCTCCTTTACTAATCCGCTAGCTTTATTCTTAGCTTAGCTAGTTTCCGGAAGCGTATAACCGCTCCTAGCGCTACTTTCCTTAACTCTTTATCCTCGAAATATAAGCGGAGTTTAAGCTCTTAGCTTAAGAGATACTAGTTAAACGTTATCCTAGTAATACTACTCTAGGTATTATTAATTATATACTAAGTAGTCCTTAATAGCTATAGCTAATTCGGCTCCGCCTCCTTTATAAAATACCTTAAATATTATCCTAATACTTAGTTTATCTACTTAATCTAGCTATTAGTTTAGGGGTAAAAAGCAATAGATAACTTACGCCTTACCTTCGATAAGTAGTATAAGTTACTCTAGAACTTATTTATAAATACCGCCTTTTAATCTATAATAATCCCGCTTATAGCTTTATAAACGAGTTTAACCTCGCTATAAAAAAGCTTTATTAACTCTTTAGAGGATATATCGCTATATATAGGGAATAGGAGAGTATACTTCGAGAAATAATCGACTATTACTAGGACTGAGTCTACTATAACGCTATTATAGATTATAGGCGGTAATACTACTATAAAATCTATTACTAACTCTTCTATAAGTTATATAGGACTCGGTAATAACTCTAGCTTACTATATAAATAATACTTTAGGGACTTATTCTCCTAATAGATTATATACTTATTAACTTAAGTTCGTATATCCTTAAATAGCCCCGGCTAGTAGAATTTCTAGCGGAGTAGCTCCGTTATCCGTTTAATTCTAAAATAACCTATTAACGGATCGTTATAATATAGCTTTATTAGCTCGTATTTTACCGACTTCTTATCTAGGATACTTATATACTCCTTATATAGGATTATACTATCTTATAGAATCTACCCCTAAGCTTTTTATACTTTAGGTTAGCTTATAATTCTTAATTAGTATTCCTTCGACTCTTCGTTATCCTATTAAGCCTAATAGATAAAACCTATAAGCTCCTCGGAAACTCCTATAATATATACTACTTCTTAGTAACAGACTATCCTTATAATAACCCTCGGGACCCTCTAAACTCGGCCTTATCTCTATTAAACCTTATAGCTATACCGGTAATAAACCGTTAAATATATTACTACCCGTAAGCTTTATACTTACGCTATTAATAATTCCTATAAATTTAAGCTTAGGTTACTCGTAGCCTCTTTATCCTATTTAACCTTATTTTCTAAAATTAGTAAGAGATCGAGCCCTACTTACTCCCTATTATCGAAATCTAAGTATCTCGATAATATATTAGCTAGGTTTCCCTTACCCGGTTAATACCGAATTATAAAATTATAAGGTACTAATTCTATATATTAATATAATTATCTCTTATTTAACCTCGGGGTTTTTATAAATCCCTATAGGTTCTAATAATCTAATAATACTTCTATCGGGTACTTTACTCCGTTTAAATAGTATCTCTAATACTTAAACGACTCGATTATCGCTAATATCTCCTAATCTAGTATCCTATAATTAATCTCCGCGCTTATAAACTTCCTCGAGTAGAATACGATAGGGTAGAAACGCCCTTAATCGTCCTTCTATAATAATATCCCTGTAAGTGCGAACTTTAAAGTATCGGTTTCTAAGTAAATCGGCTTTAATAAATCGAAGTATTATAAAAAAAGCGTAATAGAGAAAGCTTTAATTAAGCTTTAGAAAGCCTTTATCTCTTCCTCCCCTAGTATTACTTCCCCCGGCTTCTTCTTATTCTTATTACCTTTAAATAATACTATAAGTAGGGTAATAATCCCGGAATATCCTTCGATAAATCTATAATAGAAATTATAAAATCTAAAGAATACTTAAATATTATAATAAGAATATAGGAGGGGCTATTCCGAGATAGCTATAACCCTTCCTAAATCTATTAATATCCTATCTACGGATACTATAAAACCTAAGAATTCTATACTCTTTATATAGAACTCGCATTTTAACGGCTTTATATAGAGTTCTATATCTCGAAAGCGTTAGAGTACTTCCCGGATATACCTAATATACTCCTCTCTTATCTAGGAGAAAATTAGAATATCGTTAAAGTATATAATATAAGAGATATTTAATAAACCCCTTAATAATTACTAAATATAATACTAAAAAATCGTAGATATATTATAAAGATTAAATAATATTATTATATATTCGTAATATCTATACTTAATCCTAAACGCTATCTTCTACTTATCCCCGTCTCGAATATAGATCCGGTAGTACGTATCCTTTATATCTACCTTCGAGAATATCTTTATACCTTAAAGCCGATCTAAGATTTCCGAAATAAATAGTAATAAGTAACGATTCTTTAGCGTTACGCTATTTAATCCGTAATAGTTAATATATAGCTAGAGGCTATTATCTTTCTTAAGTATAAATAAAACAAGTACCCTTACCGGACTCTTAGAGAGTCGGATATAACCCGTAGCGATATTATCGTTAATATATTTATAAAGCTCTATATTCTCCCTTTCCGATAATAAATAGATTAATCTATAAAACAGCTCCTTATTAAATAGTAAATCGATATTATAATCGATCTCCTTATATTTAAGTATTACCCTCGCTTTAAAGTTATCGAATATATCTAGGAAATCGCGGAGTTCTATAGGGATTCTATCTATATCTATCCCGCTAAATATATTATCGTCCTCTCTTATAAATAATAACTCCTCTAATTATATTAGCGTATAGATATATATAAGGCCCCGATACTCCTTTACGAAAATCTTTACTTTTACTAACTAGGCTTAAACGATTTATTTATTATACTATTAACGGCGATCTCGGGGCGCTATATAAATATCTAGATTATAAAAGGTAGTTATTAATAGAAGTATTAAGCTCTTATTATATCTTAAGTCCTAATCGATTATAATATATAAGCGAGTAAATATCTTCTCGTTTCCCCGGTAATCCTTTATCGTAATAAGTACCGACTAAACCCTATATATAAGGTACCTTATCTATCTTACTACCTCGATAATTAACGCCGATTACTTAGACTATTATAGCTTAAGCTCTCGTATAAACTAAATATTAATATAATCTACTTCCGTATAGCTATTAAGGTTAATATAAGTCGCTACCGTTTCGCAAGCACCTTACACTATAATTACTATATAGAACTTTATTCTTACCCCTATTAATCCCCCTTAAGTTAATAGCGTAGGGTTTACTTTAACTTAAACCCGTTTTTTAAGCTAATCTACTAATACCTTACCCTCGCTTCGTTAACCTTTACCGGTTCGGAGTAATCTTATTTAAAGTATAAGTATAAGCTATAGTTATAGTATTTCTTCCGGTTACCGTTCTTATCTATAGGGTTTCTTCTATCGTTCGAAGGAGTTATAAATCGCTTACGCTTCTCGCTTAATACGTCGGCGGATTATTCTACCTAATATCTCTTCTTCTTTAAGCGCTCTTCCTCCTATCTCCCCTCTTATAGCTTATTCGCTAGCGTAACTATTAACTCCCGGCTTATAAGCAGGTCCTCGGGGTATTATAAGTTAATTATCGCCCGTAGTTCTAATATTAGTTTTACGAAGAAATATCTTATATATACGTTATCTATATCCCGCCCGGCTAATTATTACTTCTCGATAATATTTAAGTAGTTATAGAACTTAATAAGGGATTAGTTACTTAGTTAATATATCTTTTCTAAGAGTATTATAAGGTCCTAGTTTAAGCTCTCCGCGTTTCGTAATAGCTTTTTTATTTATTCCTTAAATAGCCCCTAGTAAGAACTTATCTCGGGTACTCTCTCTAGCAGCTAATCGTCTAAGTATCGATCCTATCTCGCTTAATATTCTATATTATATTAATCTAGTACGATTAATATACGATTTCTCCCCTTCTTATATCTCTTTAGGGACGCTTCGAATTTCCTATAGAGCGTATATAACTAATTATCGCGGTCTATATAAGTCGCCGGGTATACTAGTATCGGGATATTCTTAATACGTATCCCGTTATCGCTCTCCCTACTACTATTATTATAGCGATATTATCTCGGCTCTTTACCGCTTAAGCTTTACCGGTATACCTCTTATAACTTTAGCCTCTCCTTTAGCTCCTTAACTCGATTATATACCCGGATTAGCTCTTTGAGTTCCTTAATATACGCTTATATTATAGCTAAGTCGGCTATACCTTATTAAAGGGGCTCGGCCGGGTTAGCTATAGGTATTATAGCGCTACCTCGCTTATAGGCCGAAATTCCCTTATTAGTATATCCCGCTATAGTATTCGACCTCCCTCTTCTCGTTTCGACCGGTATTATTATCTTTAAATAACCTTTCGAGAAGTTTTAAAATTATAACGGGTTTCCTTATAGGAGGTTAGGTAAGGTATAATATAGGTCTCTCTTTATATTTAGACTGAAACTTAGTAAGCTAAGTTATAGAGTTCGCCGCGCCTCTCCTAAGAGATAGGTACGACTCGCGGGCGGGTCCCTTCAGGACCCTAACCCTCGATAATACTACGAAGCCCTGGTGATAACCGGCTATACCCTCCCCTAGCTCCTTACTAAAGTCCCGGAAAAGCTTAAACTCCTCTATAGGAATAGGGACCCCGAGCTGCTCCTAAAGCCTAGTAGGGACGCTAGGGGGAGATAGCGCCTTTTACCGGTATAGCTTTACCTCCTCCTCCTCTTCTATCTCCTCTACCTCCTCCTTTATCTCCTCGTCCTCGTCCTCGTTATCGTTATCGTTATTATCGTTATCGTCGATTAAGCGGATAATAATCGCGCTATACTATATACTAGTAAGCGATTAAATATAGAGAGAATAAATAATTAGGATATATATCTAGGGTAGCTAGCCCCTTTAAGAGAGGTATAGTAGCGGGTAGCTCCGTTATAGTACCCTCTATTATATCGGCTATCTCCTCCTTAGTATAGAAGGATATTATAATAACTATTAGTAACGAATTTAGTAGGTATAGCTATAAGAACTATATTTTTATTATTATTACTATTACTAGTAGTAATGATAATAGTAGTAAAGGTAGTAGTTAAGGAAAAGAAAGAAAAGTGCGTTATATACGCGAACTTATTAAAATAACTGTTAGCGCCCTATAAACGACCTCGTTACTTATAGTTATAGCTGCCCCTCTATAAAGTATAATACTTAGAAAATAAGGCTATATAGATAAAGCTATCTATAGATAGCTTTATTTAGGGGGGTATATTATAGCGTAGTAGGGTTATCTGCAGGATTATATAATACGGGATAACTAAGTAAGTTACTTAATTGCCGAGGAGCAGTATTTAATATATAATCTAGCGTACTGTGTTAAAAAGGTATAATGCAATATATGAATATTACAGACCGACTATATTACGTATAACACTACCTACTTACCTACCTACCTACCTACCTACCTACCTACCTACCTATATACCTACCTACCTACCTACCTACCTACCTACCTACCTACCTATATACCTACCTACCTACTTATATACCTATTTACCGACCTGCTTACCTACTTACCTACCTACCTACCTACTAACCTACCTACCTACTTATATACCTACTTACTTACCTACCTAGGTGCTCGGAGTAGGTACCTGGCTCGTTCACTATACGCGTGGGTGGTTTGATTGGTTAGTCCAACAACACTCACTTCCTTGTATATTAGTCTCGACTTCCTTTATTTATCCTAACAGTACTGTGTTTCCTAATTCAAATCCTAACTAACTAGGGGGGCGAGAGAATACATATGCAGGACGATTAGGACGGGGAAAAGGCGAGTAATGAGGGAATCAAGAGCTATAGTTTGGGACAGTAGGACATGAGGACATAACTTATCCATCCAGATTATCTCAGAGTCAGATGCCCTTTATAAAAGGAAGCCGCGGTACGAACCCCCCCCCCCCCGCGACTATATAACCCGTTCTGAACGCTTCTAAGGTTATAAAGGATATCTAAGGATAAGATGCAGGTCTTTAGTATAGTGATCTGAGTTTTAGTGGGGAAAAACACTCTCTTGATTCACTCTTTTAATCAACTATAACCTTCTATATAAACCTATATATTAAACCCAAGTCGGAGTCGTAGATTTAAGAGACGAATCTTTTAGTATAAATACCGTCTTTCTCCAGAGTATACTTTATACTATAGTCGGTAGCGATCGCGAAAAAAGATATATAATAAAACCTTTTAGCCTCGACACTCCCTTACGAAAGACTTTTAATACCCTCTAAATTAATTCAATATCTCAATATTTCATCCTTAAGAGAATCCCGACTTCGCATCTAAACAGGTTCTAAATGCACCCAGAATTGATAAAGTTCTTCCGAATAATGTAAATCACTATACGATCTAGTAAAGCGGAGGGGGAGTGTGGTGCGTGGAAGGTACGGTCGGTTTGTTTACCGTGCATATAAGAATGGGTTTAATATAGTAAACCAACCCACTGGAGAGTTTTCTCCACAACATCAATTTGACTACCTACAACGGGCTGGCCCCGTCAACTAATTCTACGACTTCATGGTGATAAGACTGGGACGCCTATAACAAGGAGTTTGAACAATAATTGTTCCAACCAATATTCCAGCTTTTGAGCTGACTACTACAGCTTTTGAGACAACTACTCGACCGGGTCGAATGAGTTCCCCTCCCTACTATCTTTCGAGCTTTGAAAACACTCCCTCCGGGTCTACTACTTCACTACTACTACGAAATACCCTGACCGGGTCTACTTTCCTGCCGAGAACTCTCCCTCCGGGTCGATTACTTCTACTCCTCTCTGAGCTTTTTATAACGGGCGTGGGGAGCTCCTCTATATGGCCTAGGGTAGGTAAAAAGAATGGAGCACACAAATAGTGTGCCTTGGTACGCCACAGAAGTGAACGTGTTGCAGACTGAGGATTGACACATCGTGGTTGCCCCGGATTCTTCCCACTTTTCATATACACAACTGAGGCGGAGGCTACATCAAGGGTACAGAGTTCATCCCTATTTAGCCGAGACTGTGAGGGTTATGAACATAGACGGGGTCTTCAGCGACACGATCAAGAAAGCCATGGCAGCACGCAACATTGATCCATCAAAAATCTGCCTTCCGGGATTCGGGCAAGAGGATGATCTACTTGCAAAGTCCAAGCGGGGGGACGCCGACCAGAAGACCACCAAAAAGACGATATCGACCGACCGCAAGGCCACCGAGAAGACGGCCACCTAGACGAAGATCACCAACAACACCAAGTCGACCGAGAAGGAGGCCGCGTCGACACAGGGAACGTTGACACAGGGAACGTTGACACAGGGAGCGTTGACACAGGGAGCGTCGAGAGGACAACAATGAGAAGGTTGTCGCAGTTACGATCGATGGCAGTGATCAGTAATAGGAACAAAATTAGTGACAGATGGAATTGCATGACCAGCCTAGTATTTCCTGTTTACACATTGTAATGACAAGCAAGACCCAGAAGCCCTGGTCAAGGAATCCAAAAAAAAAAAAAAAAAACACCGTGAAATCGTCCATCCATCTTTCCACCCACCAGCTCATCTCCGCACCACAAGCACGCCCCGCCCATTCCCACCAGCATCAACAGCCGTGTCATGGCCCGTCAACAAATACCCAAACCCAAAAGCTTTAATGCGTCCGAACCACTTCAACACCGGCATGCGCTCGAGGCGGCCTTCATCGATCCCGCGTTTCCGACCCTCCAGCGCCACACGCACCTCGTCCGCGTCCACCGAGATGGGGCTCTCGTAGTATACAAAGGTACAGGTAGCGGCGGCGACGGCACCCTGCGGCTGCGTCTGCTGCGCCGCCCTTTCCCCGCCCGCTATGGCCTCAAGCAGCCACGCGGCGACATGCTCCCCGGGCCCAAACTCCACACGCCCGGTCCAGCCCTCCATGTCAGGAATCATGCCCGACACGCCGACCAGCACCCCTAGCTCCGCCAGAAGCGCTTGCTTTCTCGCCTCAGCCTCCTCCTCCTTGTCCGGGTCGGTTCTCGCACCACCTCCGTCGCCACCAGATGGGACAAAGCGGTAGATGGACGCTGGTATGCCGAGCTTGGCGGCCGAGCGCTCCAGGATCCGCTCGCTCGCCCATTTGGACGCGGCGTAGCCGTCATTGCCGTCGACCGCGGGCACGTAAGTGGCAGCGCTTCCAGCGGTGCCGTTGCTCGCTACGACGTCGCGCGGTAGTACGCCTGCCGTCGAGATGTAGTGTATGGGAACACGGCGCGGCGCAGCGAGTTTGACGAGCTCGCGCGTCGGATGGACGTTGCTGGAACGGAGGAGATGGTAGTTGTCAAAGTAGCCGCGGACGGCGCCCAGGTGGACGATAACATCCACTTCGGTGGCCAGGGCGCTGAAGGCGTCTTGCGAGAGGCCGAGTAGGGGCGCGGAAAGATTCCCGGGATGGTAGACCACCTTCGGCGAGGTAAATAGGTCGTTTTCCCGGGGTTTGTCGCGCAGGGCAACGCAATGGATGATTTGGGTGTCGGGCTGGGCGACGAGCCTCTCGAGAAGATATTTGGCGGTAAAACTGGTGCCACCGGTCACCAGGTAGCTTTTCTTGGCACCGACATTTTCACCCTCAATTTCATGGTGCTTTCCGTGGGCATCATAGAGAAAGTCTGGGACGATGGGTGGGGTTGTCTCGAGCGTCCAGTCGATATCACCCTTGCGGCCAGCGTAGGAACTCTCTTCGATAAGTTGGGCCATATCGCCGAGCGTATTCGCACTCAAGAGCTTGACAAGAGGAACGATGATGTTGAATGTGGCGCGAATATGGGCCTGGAGTCGTATGACTAGCAATGAATTGCCACCAACGAGGAAGAAATTGGACGCGGGGGTCACTGCAAAGACCTTCTCCATGTTCTCTCCGAGGACTTGCCCCCACAAGAGCCTCAGCTGTACCATAGTCTCGGTCATATCCGTCACCTCTGTATTTTGCAGCCTGGCTCGCAGGGGTAGTGGTATACCTCGGACTGCTTTTCGATCGACCTTGGCGTGATTGTTCATTGGGAACCGATCAAGGGGAATGGCCACCACCGGTATCATGTACTGAGGCAGGGCAAGTTGACCGAGGAGGCGGTCGAGGAAGCGCTCCCTGTCCTCCACGTCGTCTTGCTGTTGTGCGAATACAACATGGGCGACTAGCAGGTCGTCTTCGCGAAGCGTGACAACAGCTCCTCTCAGGGCGCCGCTTGCAGCTGCCATGATGCTACTTTCGATATCGCTCAGCTCGATGCGGATCCCACGAATTTTGACTTGACTGTCTCCTGCCACGCGGCCTTTGAAAACCATAGCGCCATTCTCGCGCAGATAGCCAATATCGCCAGTGCGGTACATTTTTGTCCACCCTTTGGCGATGTCGTCAGATGTTGCAAAGATGTTAGGAACAAAATGGTGGTCGGTGAGCTCCTGGTTGTTCAAGTACCCAAGTGAAACACCTGCACCTCCGATATACAACTCGCCTGGCATACCAATGGGCATCGGCCGCAGCTGTTCGTCCAACACATAGGTGTGATAATTAGGCAGGGAGTATCCGCATGGGATAGGGGAACCAATGTCCAGCATAGCCTTCCTATCGGCATAAGGCATCTCCATCTTGTGTGACGATATGGAGACCTCTGTTGGGCCGTATGAGTTATACATGCGCAGCTGTGGAAGATGCAAGCTGGCGAATCCATCGGTAACGACGGTCGTCAATTGCTCGCCACCTCCGAAAGCAAATCTCCAGCTAGATGACTGACGAAGTGTTTCGTGGCCGTACTGCAGCCAGAGCAGGTACTCCGCCGGTGTCGCCTTAGTGTATGTGATCCCTTGCTCGTGAATGCTGGAGAGTATTAGTATGGTACCTGAAGTGATATGTTTTGATATACACAAAAAGTGGGTGAGAGTTTGCGCCAAGGTGATAGGTCCTGGAGCAGTTTGGAGAAGAAGATGGGGATCCAGCGTGTTCTAGGTAGATTCTCCAAAGATTGACTCGGGTACTGACTGAAGTTAAAGGAAATACGGTGCAGGCATGGAAATACTCACATCTTGGTGATCTCAAGTGGGTCACCGCGCTTGTCCGCGGGAACAACGTAGACCATACCACCATTGACGAGCCCGGTATACATCTGGTCAGATGCGTGGTTGAACGTCATCGCGCTTTGCTGCAACACACGTTCGGTTCCGAGGCCCTGCGACTTGGTGTATCCCTCTATCTCATTGCGGAGGCCCGCGTGCGTGACGATGATACCCTTGGGTGTACCAGTCGAGCCACTTGTGTACAAAATAGCCGCCGGGTCTCCTGACCGTGCAGAGATAGTCACAGGAGCTGTGGGTCTATCGGGCAGGATCGAAACATTGATGATTTTGCTGATCTGGAGTTGCGGGGCGTCATCTACCGTAGCGGCATGTGCAAGAACCACATCCGCCTCACAGTCTCTTGCGATGGCCGCGAGCCGAACAAGTGGATTGCGGAGATCAAGGGGGATGTAGATGGCGCCAATGCGCAAAATAGCGAGCATCGAACAGGCCCAGTCGACCGTCGGCTGTTGGAAAACAAGCACACGGGCGCCTGAACCTACACCGGCATTCTTCAGACCCTCAGCCACAGCTTCGACGTGGTTGATCATATCCGAGTACGTGAGGACCCTGGGATTGGGAGCACCATCCATTAGAGCCACCTGAGCTCCGTTGGTCTGTGCGACCTGGTCGATGCGGTGGCAGAGCGTTTCGGGCCAGTCAGAATCCAGTTCTGGGCCTAGATATCTCGAAACTCAGTTGTTTGTTTTTGGTGCCATGCTGACTGCGGGATAGAAGGCAGCAAAGGTAATAGTATTGGGCTGTACTCACCGCGGCCGATCTCGACGCCCTTGCGAAGTTGGGCCTCTCCAAAGATGGGAGCATTCTTCAAGGTAAGAGACTCATCCATGGTCATGACGTCGAGGAAGTGGGCGAAGGTTTCCAGGAGAAGATTCGCCGAGGTCAGGTCATACAGACTCTGCTGGACTCTGATGGCCAAGTACACTGCATCTGGATTGTCGACGATATCCAAAGTAATATCGTAGGCCGTACGTCCAGGGTGAACGTGGTGGTATGCCATCTGCACATTGCCCCACGGTTGGACCTCCTGGGTTCCTTGACGGTAGTCAAAGAAGGCCTGGAAGAGTGGACTGTGCATCGAAGACCGCGCGACCTGGAGTTCGGAGAGTAGAACGTCAAATGGCAGACGGGAGGTCCCAAGCGCTGCGTATGTGGTATCTCGAGCTTCCGAGATGGCCTCTGCAAAGGTCTGGCCGGGATTCCTGCGGAACCGCAAGGTCAAGAGGTTCAGGAAGAAGCCAATGCTTCCCTTGATATCACTCTCATTGCGGGCTGCGTCAGCAATGCCTATGGTCAAGTCCTGGGTGTCGGGACCGGCCAAGCAGAAGAGCATGGCCTTGAAAGCAGCCAGGTAGAGATGGAAGGGAGTGGATCGCTGGGCTTTGGCTAAGACCTTGACGCGTCTCAAGACAGCCGGATCGAGCCAGTTTGCAACTTCGTGAGAGTCAAAAGCGCTCATGGCAACCCTGCAGGTAGTTCGAGCCATGGGAAGGAGGGGCAATACTGGAGGTTGCTCGCCGGCGGGGAAGATGCCCTGCCAGTACTGCAACTCTTCCTTCATTTCACCTGCATCTATGGCCCGGCGTTGTGCGGCGGAAAAGTCAGGATACTGGCGAGGGGGTGGACCTAGAGACTGGCCGTTATAGGCTTTCTCGAGGTCGGCGAGGAAGATTTGGAAACTGAAGCCATCCATAACAATATGGTGGTAGTTGATGAGAAGATAATTGTCTTGGTCAGATGAGGACAGTGACAGAAGCAGCAGTCGCATAGTGTCGCCGCTGGCGAGATCGAAAACGTGTTGCTTAAGCAGCTTGTACTCGGCCTCGACATCGTCCTTCGAAGCGACCGTCTTTTTCCCCAGACGCAGAGGGGAGCTGGGCAGGACGTTCTGGTAGGCTTCACCGGCGTCGGTATCGTGTGCGACAAAACATGTGCGAAGGGCCTCGTGGCGAGTAGTGACGATGCGGATAGCCCTCTCGAGGTCGGTGACGCGCAGAGGGCCGGTTATATAGTAGGAAAAGGTGACGTTGGGGGTTGACTGGTCCGCGAGCAGGTGGCGAAGAAACCAGAAGCGAGACTGAGGCAGCGATATGCGCTCGCTCTTCAAGAACCTCGTGGGTTTTGGTTTGGGCAGGGCATCTTGTGCACCCAGACCCAACAAGGTGGCCGAGTCTGGCAGTTTCTCAATAAGTCCATTCTTGGAGGAAAGGATGGGCGTCGTTGCACCCCCCGAGGTTGGACTTGGGATTTCGGTTGGAAGAGTCTCGAGTATGGAGCCGTCGTCTGAAGTAGAGCCTGACTTGGATGAGGTCGACTTCGATGTGATGGGGAGATTGTTTTTGGTCAGGGTCAGGGTCAGGGTTAGGGTACGGGCTGCTGCTGATGTAATCGTCGCTGGGGCAGATGAAGACGACAACTGCTCATCATCACCGCTGCTGGCGACACCACCAGGCTCGAGTTCCTTGGGCAGCTTCTCAAAAGCCCTCTCACAGATATCGGCCAGTGATGCACCGCCGATGATCTTCAGCACCGGCACGTCCACCTTAACCGCCTTGAGGAACCACGACCGCACCTCGACTGCCACCAGCGAGTCGATGCCCAGCTCCATCAACGGCGCATCGTGGTCGATCACCTGGTCGCCCAGCTGCAGCATCGTGCGCAGTGTCGCTGCGAAGGCCTCGCGCAGTATGGCCAAGCCTTCTTCCTTGTTGCGCGCCTTGGGCAGTCGCTGACCCACAGGAAGCGCCCGGTTGCCCGACTCGTCTCCCGCTTCTGCCATGTCTTTCGCACTGGTGCTCTCGGTGATGATCTGCGCGAAGATGGGTGTCACGAACCACGGCCCCTTGACATCCTCGTCATCGGCGTATTTGCGCACGCCCGTCGTCACGCTGACCGCGGGGATGCCCGCCTGGTCTGCGTCCAACAAGGCATAGCCCACCTGGATCGTCTCGGCAATCGACTGACACAGGTCGACCTCGGAGATATGCACCATCTTGTACCTGTCGAGCTGCTCGCGCACCACAGCGCCTGCCGTCTCGATGTACCCGATTCCTGACACCCGCCCGATGTCAAGCACCGAGCCCGCCAGGCCGCGTCGACGCCGCTGCCGGACAAGGCCATGCAGGTAGCCATTTCCAGCGGCGTAGTTTGTTTGACCCGCATTGCCACCAAGACAAGTCGCAGATGACAGCGGGATGAAGAAGTCAAGGTCGTCGTGGTAGAAGACCTCGTCAAGGTTTCGTGTTCCGTCAATCTTGGGCGCCAGCACCCGCCGCATTGCTTCGCCCGACATATTGGAAAAGAGTACGTCTTCCAGTACCATGGCTCCGTTGATGACTCCGCCAATCGGGGGACACGTCGCTCGGATGTCTTTGACTACAGCCTGCACACGGCTGATGTCGAGCACATCCAATGCCATGACCTTGACAGTGCCCGCACCAGACCCGTGGAACGATGCCAGCCACCTCTCGTCAACATTTGGGCGCCGACTCGTCAGCACAACACACCCAGCGCCATGCGAGACCATCCAATCAGCAAGTGCCTGTCCAAGCTGCCCACTGAGGCCAACAAGAAGATAGCTCTTGTCCTTTGAGAAAAGCATGCGAGCGTCCATCTTGCGCACCTCCACCGTCACCTGCCCATCCAGCGGCCAGTGGACACCACTTAGTGGGCTAGTCTGACCGAGGCTGTGTAGCTCCTCAAGCGGAGTCACCAAGTCTGACTTGATGGGCCTGGCGCTTGCCACTGCATCTTGGAGCAGGTTTTCAAGCCCTAGATCGCTTAGATCACCCAAGGGAGGTTGTGGCGGGGATCCGTGCCTGAAGAGAGCCGACGCATCAACCTTTACACAAGTTCGAGGAAGAGCCTGCGAGATGCGAGCGCCCAGCTCTCGGGCTATACTGCCTGATGTCACGTCGACGAAATTGGTTGGCTGGACTTGACCGAGGCGTTTCCTCAAAGCATAGCTGGGAGTGCGAGCATTGATTTTGAGCCACGAGCGCGTCGCCTCCCCATCGTCATCCTGGCTATCGCACGAAAATGTGAAGCGGATCGACTTGGCAGCGCCGAAGCGCTCTAGGGCCGAGGCAAATGCATGGTCTTTTCCTGTAGCATATACTAGCAGGTGGCTGCCCGTAGACAAGTGCGACACGAGCGACCTGGCCAGGACCTCGCTCGCAATGGCGACGAGGAGGCTATCTGTGTCCGTCTCGCCTTCTGCAGATGTTGGGACTCGCACACTGGCCAAGGGTTGCACCTCAGACGAGTTCGTGCACGAAAGGATGACCTGGAGCTTATCATCCGTCTTGCCCGTGCCGATGCCGAGGAACAAGAACGTGTCCGTCGCGACACACAGAGCTGCCAGACTCGAGCTGTGCAGTCTCACGGGGTCGCGACTATCTGGACGGTCCTGCACAGCTTGTCGGCTGGCCATCTGCTCCAGTAACACCGGCGGTGTGTCGGACGAGGGCGTCACGACGCTCACATTCGACTGATCTAAGCGTACAGTTTTCGTTATGGCGCGTCTCAACGAGTTGATTCGGTCGTCCTGGTCGCGATTCACGACGACCCGGGGAAGCTGGAGCTTTCCGCTAGCGTCGAGATACACCTCAGTCTCCTTGGACCACAGGAAGCCACACTGCCGATGAATGGGCGTTGCAAGAGCCGATGGTGGCGCGTCCCACTCGTCGAGAGCCGCTTGCCGCAGAACGTACTCTGCAATAGCTTTGGATTGGCCGCTGTGTTGCTGCTGTGAGCCGGAAAGATCGATGTGGTTCAGGCTGAGGTGGATCTCCTCCATCCTCAAACTGCGGAGAAAAGCAATGCTCGCCATGTGATACGGCTGCTCCAGCTGAGCTCCTTGAGTAACCCAAGTCACGCTCTTCGCTAATTCCAACATGCGTTTGAGGCTGTCCATGGTGGCATCCGTGATATCCTTGAAGATTGGGACTTCCAAATCGACTAGATTAATGAAGGTGCTCGCCGGATTCAGGCTCGAAGCCTCGTCTTCGGTGGGCAGCCCTTCGAGAACGATGACCTCTCTACAAAAACGCCCAAGGAGATCTGCCAGTTCCTCACTAAGCTGTGACGTCTCTAAGCACTGGTTGCCAAGGATGACTAGGCTCTCAATCTCGATTCGAGCCGCGGAAGACGGTGCAGAAAGGGGCCGCTGCAGAAGCCGCACTCGGTCGTCGACGGCCTGAGACGCAATGACGGACATGGGCCAGACTGCGCCGCTGATTTCGGGCGTAATGGCATCCACTCCGCCAAACCCGGTCTTGCGCAGAGCGTTGTGCCACGTGCTGGGCGTCATTGGGCGCGAGAGTCGCCGACCATCGTTGACGCCAGGCCGCCACCCGGGAATGCAGCCCAAGATGCTGTGGTAGCGTACCGGGGCTTGTGAGGTAATGCCCATCAAGATCAAGTAGCCGCCAGGCCTGAGGAGCTTCCGCGAGTTCTCCAGCGTGGTCTGCACAAACTCGGCGGCGTCTAAGATCAGCAGGTTCGAGGCAATTATGATGTCGTACGAGTGTGGCTCATACCCCTGGCTTTCCGGTGTCTTTTCCGCGTCGTACTTCCTGAAGGCCACCTTATCGCCGTATGCCGCGAACTTGGCTGCAGCCTGAGGAAAGAGCTCGTCAGACACGTCGGTATACGTGTATGACGAAAACTTGTTGTCCAAATGATCGAGGACGGTCGCCGTGGCGCCACCTCCCCCAGCAGCGATCTCGAGGATTCTGCTGTGCGGGTAGCGGAATGTAACTTGCTTGACCATTCGGGCCAGGAAGGAATGATATTGTGAGAATCCAAGCGCCTGTTCATACCACTTCTGGATCGTGGCAGGAGGCAGCACATGCTCCATCGAGGCCGTCTCCCCACGAACAGCAGCTGGCAAGTTGTCGCCCACCGCGTGGAGGAGCTTCATATCGATGGAGTCACTGCTGTACTTGCTGATCAAGGCTTGAATCTCTTCTTCGCTATCTTGTGCCCACGACTTCTTGATGGTAGGATGCTGGCCCCTAGACGCCATGGACAATATCTCGTCTACCCAGGAGAGGAAGTGCACCCAATGTGGGTGCAGTTCGTTGGCGGTCCACTCGGCCTCGCTAAGCTCCGTCTTCCATTTGCGGAAGTAGTAGTATGCGGTCCTCTCGCACACGTTGGCCAGCTCGACTTCAAATGCAGACGGGCGCGCATTGTCCAAGGTAGCCCCGTCGGGAAGATATGTCCCGAGCTCTACGTTCGTGAACATGACGCGATCGTCCGCCTTGGTGGCTGGTGCAAAGGGCTTCATACTCAGATCTTCAATTTGGACCATTGCGTGCTGGCCATCTTGGCCAAACATATCAATGTTCGCCGACAAGCTCTCCGACTCGGCATCGAGCGCGGCGCGGACGGGTAGCTGCGCGCCTGAAGAGGCACACACGTGGGGATTCACCCGAATGCTGGCAATACGCGTTGGGACCTGTAGGGACCAGAGGCGCCCATCACCAGGAGCCGAGTATGCCAGGAAGGCTGACTGGAAGGCCACATCGAGCGTGCTCGGATGGACCATATACTCAGACCGCCTGTCAGTGTCGGCTTGGGGATATGCGTCAAGCAGCGCAGATGAGGAATTCAGCTTCCGCTGTATCGATGACAGCGTCCTGAACGGGCCCCGGTAGTTGTATCCCAGGTCCGCTAGTGTTGAGTAGAAATAGTCAACATCATGTGAAGTCATGTTATAATTCTCTGCCGGCGTGCAAGACAGAGCCGCGGCGTTCGGGCTGCCAACCACAATACGGATGGTGCCGCTAGCCATGAGATCCATTTCCTGGTCGGAGCCTGCGCTGAGTACAGGAGTGGAGTAACAGGCGAACTCGGCAGTGATGGAATCCCGGTGATGCTGAGCCGCCGTGAGCGCCACGAGCGTCTCCACGCCATTGGTGTCACCCTCCTCGAAGATGATGGCACGCGGGATGACAAGGTCGTGTAGTTCGAAGAGCTCGACCGACTTCTGCTTCTCCATGGCTAGGCCCTTGGCTGCTTCGAAGGCCATGGCCGCGTACCCTGCGGCGGGGAAGACCATCTGACCCTGCAACTGGTGGCCAGCAAGCCACGACACCTCAGAGGGCTTCAGTATATTGGACCAGTGCAAGTCGTGCGAGTTGGAGTTGGGAGACAGGTAGCCAAGGATCTCATGGGGCCCTCCCGACTTCCGATGCCGCATTTTCCGAGAGACGCGAGACTCGGCCCAGTAGGTCCTGTTGTGATGCCATTGATACTTTGGCAGGCCTACGACCAGCCGAGGACTGCGCGAATGGGCTCCGGTCATGGTCTTTTCATAAGCCTGGAAGTCCACAAGCTTCGGCAGGTTCGCCCACATGAAGCCTAGCGCATCCGCGAAGGCCTCGACGTCGTCCTTGCCGCGACTGAGGACACCAGTGTACGGGATCGGCGTAGGCCGGATCTCACTTATGTTCTGGCTGGCGGGCCCCTTGAGAGCCGGGTGCGGGCCGACCTCAAGGGCAAGATTGAGGTCCGCGATGCTGGCGGCGGCGTTCTTGACCGCATCGCAGAAGAGCACAGCGTTGCACATGTTGTCTCGCCAGTAGACATGCTGGATGTCTTCGGAGGGCTCTACTGGTTCCGGAGAGCCGGTCACACTGGAGAACCATGCCGGTGCGTTGGCAGGTCGATCTCTGTTGACTTTGACGCCGCAATCTCGCAGAGCCTGAATGTACGGATCGCCAGACGGTATCATGTGATGCGAGTGATAGGCCATATCCACTTTACTGTGATGCACAAAGTCAGCATTGATGCTTGTGCAAGCCGATGATCTCGTTGAACCAGCGTTACAAGAGATTATTTCGCGATATATGGATGCGCAAGGGAGGAGTGTGTCATGGGTCGCTTACAGGAGCCTTGCAAACTTTTTCTCTTCGTCAAACACCTTCTTGGCGTGCAGAATAGCATCATGATCTCCCGATAAGGTCACACTTGCAGAACTGTTGTGAGCAGCAAGGGCCAGACGGCCCCTGAACCGTCGCAGGTTGACCAGCTCCTTAGCATCCTCCCACGAGGTTCCCACCGCGAGCATAGAACCTTTCTTCACGGCGCCGCCGTGACCAGGGACACCGGCATAGAGGCCCCGGTAGTAGGCGACGCGGATACTGTCCGTGTCCGAAAGGAAACCTGCAGCGTAGGCTGCGCCAATCTCACCCGACGAGTGACCGACGACGGCGGCAAAGGTGATGCCGGCAGCCCGTAGCAGGTCAACCAGGACCACCTGGACCGCGAGACAAAGGGGCTGTGAGAGCGCAGCCTCGGAGATGCGCGATGTCTCGTCCCCGGCCAGCATCTCCTCGACCAGGCTCCACGCCGGGCGGTGGGCGGGCGGCAGGGTAGCGAGCGCCTCCTCGAGCACCTCGACTCGCTTGCGTACGAATGCCGAGTGTCGGATCAGCGAGGCGCCCATGGCCGGCCACTGCGCGCCCTGGCCCGTGAAGACGCCCAGCAGGCACGGTGTGCTGGTCTTGGTGTTGGATCGGATGCCGACGACGGCGCCCGCATTGCTGGCCAGCTCGGCGAGCTTGGCGTCGATCTTGGATGCCAGCTGCTGGACCGTCGAGGCTGCGAAGGCTGCCTTGTAGGGGAACTGGCTTCTGCGTGACTGGAGGGTCCACGCGAGGTCGGCTGCGCTGATGTTTGCGTGGTGCTGGTTCAGGTACACCGAGTAGGCCTGCAGCTGCGACACCAAGGCCGCCTCGGACAGCGCCGAGAAGGCGAACGGGGAAACGCACGGCCCGTCGTGGACGGTGAAGGAGGAGGACGGTGCAGGGGGTTCCTGTGGGTATTGCTCTATGATTGCGTGGGCATTGGCACCCCCAAACCCGAAGCTGTTGACACTCACGCGGCGAGGCACGCCCTTGGCAAGACTGGGCCATGGAGTTAGCTCGGTCGGGACACAGACACCATTGTAGAATGACTCAACGCGGGGGTTCAGGCGGTTGAAATGCAAGTTCGGCGTCACGAGGCCCTGCTGGACCAGGGCGGCTCCCTTCAACAGCCCGGCGAGCCCGGCCGCACCTTCGAGATGACCAATGAGCGTCTTCACGGATCCGACGTAGAGAGGAGGCTCCGCCCCGGCCTTCACATGCTTGCCGAACGTTTCGTAGATGGCCTCAGACTCCCTCTGGTCTCCGGTCTGGGTCCCGGTCCCGTGGGCTTCGAAAAACTGCGGCCGGTCGCGAGGATCGTTATCAGGGTCCAAGCCGGCCCGGGCATATGTCTGGCGGATCAGCGCCACCTGAGCGTCCGTGTTGGGGACGGTCAGGCCATTTGAGAAGCCGTCCTGGTTGGCGCCCGTCTCGCGCACGATACACTCGATGTGATCTCCGTCGGCGATCGCGTCGCTAAGGAGCTTGAGGACCACCACGGCCACGCCCTCGCCACGGGCGTAGCCATCCGCATCGGCGTCCCACATACGGGACTTGCCCGTGGGCGAGAGCATCTTCAACTTGCTCTCACCGATGAACATCTCAGGGTTGAGGATGACTTGCGTGCCGGTCGCCACGGCCACACGCGCTTCGCCGGTCCGTAAGGCTTTCACGCTCTGATGGACGGCAATCAAGCTGGACGAGCAGGCGGTATCGATGGTCATACTCGGGCCATGCCAGTCGAAAAAGTATGAGATGCGGTTGGAGATGATGGCGCGGCTCGTGCCGGTCGCGAAGTACGTAGGCATCGAGTTATGGTCGCGCGTGACCGTGTCGTTGTAGTCCGCGGTCATGGTGCCCGCGTATACGGCAGTGTCAGAGCCCCTTAGGGCCTCGAGGGTGTGGCCGCCCGCCTCGAGGGCCTCGTACACCGTCTCGAGAAGAAGGCGTTGCTGCGGGTCGATCGAGTCGGCCTCGTTAGGGCTGATGTTGAAGAAGGCCGCGTCGAACACGCGGACGTCTTCCTTGAGGAGATAGGCGTGCCGGACATTGGTAGTTCCGTGGTGGCTGCCGTCCGGGTGGAAGAAGGTCGCTGTGTCGAAGCGCTCCGCCGGTATCTCACTCGACAGATCGCTCGGGCTCTTGAGGAGGTCCCACAATGCTGCTGGGGAGCTGGCACCTCCTGGGAAGCGGCACGCACTTCCCACGATGGCAACGGGTTCAGGTAGGTGGTTGGGCTTCATCTTTGGCAACTCAAGTGTTCAATAGGAGTAGTGCAGTACAGTGATTTATTTTTGGTCGAGTTTACCGGAACCCTGACGATACTGGCCCAGCTCAGAGCGCACAATATCCCGTCGACTGTCTTCAAGTATATAGCTACGAAACTGGCATCGATGGATGAAGATCCTATCACTATGTCTCCGAATGGGTCACGTTCTACTTCCAAGGGTTGTCACTGCCTTGCTCCCGACCTGCAGCCGGTGTTGATAATCACGACTGGCTCCGGCGGTGACAGCCTCGTGTGGACTAGTGCCGGCTGAGGGCGTCTCGACTCTTATTGTCGGCTAGGGAAAATCATACACAGCTTTGGATTGGGTCTCGATATCTAGAGCCTGTCGCCTGTGTAATCGGCGAGACGAATTGGACTTCATTCAGGAAGAGACCTCTGGTAATACTAAATTACCCGATGCCGCCACGGGCTCTGCTTAGATAACAAACCCACCGAAGGGATTGTCTACTAAGTATTCTAGCTGACATTTGCTGAACAGTCTTCGGGGAGAAGAAGGATTTCGCAATTCTCATACAGAAATGAGTCAAACAGATTGGAAGGATTCAACCGTCCCTCGGATGCCTCCTCACGCACAACCAAGTTATGTATGTCGTGGAGTTGACTCTCACGCCTGCGCACTGCAAAGAGGTAGACACAATCGTGAAGATAGACCACCTAGCTTTGGCTGATTTGCTGGCCTGAAAGAAACATATGCGTAGATAACAAACCGGCAAAAATTGCGAAGAAGCTGCTCAATCTTTGGAAATATCTCATTCGCCCCTATTCTAGTCGATGCTGGCTCACTTCAAGCTGTTGACCGAGCTCTACGTACTCTGAATATAAAACCCAAGCCTTGCCTTGAGTTATTCCCCTCGACTAAAGTTTTCAGGTTATCTCCAGGCCAGTTTCCAGTACTGCTATGAATACCCTCGTCATTTGTATAGATATGCGTGGAAAAAAGCACGAGTGTAGCGTCTCCTTCGGGAAATTTGAAACGATCAACATATTGTATCAAGCAAGTCTCAGAACGAGACGAGGACCTGTAGGCTGATGCGAGTGACGGTAGTGATAATGCTATTTCAACGGGCCCGGAACTGAGCACACTGGGGAGTTCATATTGTTCATTGCTCTTTACAGGATGTCACAAGGCTATCCACGTTGGACCGATTCCCAGTTCATCACATCCTTAACAAGGACACGGTGAAAGACCTGGTCGGGACACGCTTCCACAAATGCAAATGTGTATCGATTAAGCAGTGTGCCAATTGCCAAATGCTGAAATTCGAAATGCAAACTCCCATTTCCAGAATATCGATACCTCGAAGTTCAAGAGTGAGAACCAAGACTGTTTACGTGCATCAAAGCAAGACGTGATTGTCATGTTTTGCTTGGAAATCCTTCGTCTCCTTTGTGAATCCTTGCATAGGATCATGTTTTAAGATACCGGATAGACAAGCTTCTGACCCGAAAGGGGTTGTTTCCGAATGATATCAACGCCCTGCATGATACCATCCCAGCCACCCCGCATCGACTTGACGGGATGAGGCTCGACCAAGCCGCGGTCCATGAGAGCCTGGACGGCGGCGAACTGCTTCGCGCCAGCCTCGCGGTACTTGGGGTCCGCATCCCGATGGTACTCGCCCTTGAGGTCGACGGGGCCGCCAAAGATGCTCAGCACCATGAACCAGCTGGGCTCGACGGTCAGGGGGCGCGTCTGCGCCACCTTGTCGCGGAAGGGCTCCAGGGTCACGTAGCGGCCACCGGCACGGCCCATGGCCTCGTAGCAGAGCTTCGTGGTGTCGGCCTGGGCGACGCAGTCGAGGCTGTAGCCCAGCTCGTTCTGCGTATAGGCCCGGATGTCCTCGGCGCACGTGGGGCTGTGGTAGTCGAAGACCTGCTCGGCTCCGAAGCGGAGAGCAAGGTCGAAGTTGGCTGGCGAGCAAGTTGCGATCGGGCGCAGACCGGCACTGGTTGGTAAGGTATCATCAGATCGAGAGTTCAGTTCTGGACCCCGTGTGATACTATAAGGGGGAGGGGGGAGGGCACGCACAGCTTGGCCAGTTGAATTGCTCTCGTGCCTGTGGCAGTGCTTCCACCTGCCACGAGGACGAATTCGGGCTCTTGAACAGCATGTATCGCGTCACGACCTTCGGCAGGGCCACCCACACTGGTCAGTGAGGCCGGCATCCGCAGCTCTTCGAACAGGCCCATGGCGGCGGTGGCAACACCGAGACCGAGACCAGAAGCCTCGGAGAATGACATGTCGTCGGGGATCCTCAGAAGCACATCGGCGCAGGCCCCGACATACTCGGCGAAAGCACCGATGAAGGGCTGCTGCTTGTTCATACCATAAACCATGCCGGCGACACGGTCTCCAAGCGAGAAGCGGCCCGAGGCGATCGTGTCCTCGCCCAGCGCGACGACGGTGCCGGCGAAGTCGTGGCCCTGGATAGAACCCGGGATTGGGCTGAAATCAAGCATCTTGGCGTCTGCTGGGTTGATGGCCACCGCCGCCGTCTTCACAAGCACCATATCAGGAGCGAGTGTTGGTACCGGGACGTCGTGCTTGATGGTCATTATCCCGGCTTCTTGTGCTACCAGGGCCGTCTGGTGCGTAGGCAACGGGGAATGTTGTTCTGCTGAGACCATCATGTTGTCCAGTTTCGTCTTCGTGTGTGTGATTCGTGAAGAAGTTCAAAAAACCCAAGGTTTGACTTGACAGGCGGGTTGACGAGGATTTGTAGCGGCTCGACGTAGCTCTAGAGACCTGACACCGGAAGCATCGATTTTTCATCTACATCGTAATGGACCGACGAACGATGAGAGTATGTAAGATAAGTTGCATCCTATTGTTTGGAGTGCTACATGCCTCACCTGAGCACATCGTACGTAATATCACCGACAACTGTTGTTCGGTGATTTTGATCCACAATGGCGCCTGGTTCAATGTTCTCTAGGCCCTTTGAAATATACGTATATGAATATAATAAGCACTTGGTCCCAGGAAAGTGCTAGAAATAGTATAAAAATCCAGATTACGTAGTAACTTGGGGCCGTAGCGGTATTACCTACTTTAGTAGTGCCCCTGGTGAGCTACTACGGGCAGTGATACCGTACATAAGTAAATGTCCCATAGCGGCACAGCAATAGAATCTGATAAGCACAGCACTTTGAACGTACGTGACTTGTCCGGCACACTAGAAATGGTGTTGAGCAGTCAGCCACATCAGCCGCCACCTAGGCATGGTTGCATCTTGAATATGACCTGAGGGCAGTGTGGCTGTTGACCTGAACAGTCCGGCATGGCCAGGATTTATATCAGAGAGCAGACAGATCAGCAACGCGACGCTTTTCATCAAACCTCTCCTCAGGCATCGTGATTACAGACCCTCTGCAGACGGGGAGTGTCTTATCGTGGCGTGGTGTGGCATGAGTCGCCGCATGACTGCATAATGGGCGGCCGCACACGTGCAGTCATCCAATTATTTCGAGCCTGTTCTAGGCCCGTGGAACGGCTCGTGCCATACTGGATATACTTGCTGATCCTTTCTGAAGTCTACTGGTGTTTTCATTGGTTGTGCGTGCGGCTCAAAAAATAGCCATACTTGCAAGTCCACACAATCTGGGCGCGCTGCGCACCGAAGGCTGAAGTATTAAGCCGCATTGCATTTTGGTCAGGCTTCGCAGTAATTAGGGACCTGCTGCAATGTACGGCAGCCCCAGCAACTTGAAGGCGAAAGTTCCCTAGAGCTTCCTTGCAGATGAAAGCCCAGCCACAATATCTCGTACAGATTGAAATCGAAGGAGGTGAATTACATAGATATGAGTATGTGCGCGTGTGTTGATAGTAAGCAACTCGCTGTATAATTTGGGTTAGAGGTTGTTAGACTAGAACGAAGCCACACATTCCTACACTCACCGGTAGAAAGACCCTCATACTGTACCTAGGCACGTCATGTGGTTTGTATCCAGTCACCAGAGTATGGGTACTGCTGTAACAATCCTTCAGGGAGTTCTACTGTACAACATGATGGTCCGGGGTATAAAACATCAGCTGGCGCTAATATACTTCAGGAAGGCGAAGTGGCAGGAGGAGAAGACGCGCCGTACTAACATTCTGTGGCGGGTTAAATACCCCTCAACTGGACACCACATTGGCGCTGTTGCTTACGCACGTTGTCATCTTCGCGGCTCCTATTAAGTATTAGTCGCTACGATACTAACTCTGCAGATGCATATGCATTCCTTCCTTACTAATAGGCGCGAGATGTAGTCCGCTTGGGCCTTTTGAGAAGATGAATATCGAAGTCAGTACTATATTCAGTACTTTGTCTTATATACCAAGGCTATTCTTCGATCTATGCTGGGTTTCCCGTGACTTTGAAGGTCATGTCGATATTCGATTCTTCCATGTTTTTTGTTATAATTGTTTTGACTGGCATCTATCGATTTGAGCTACCTGGATAGGACTGTGCATCTCGCCTACATAGATAACCATGCTCGCACACCCATCGTCGGATCCGATGGCACAGCCACAACGTCAGTCCTGTGATCGATGTTACAAGCAGAAGCTTCGATGCACCCGCGAGAATGTGGGTGAGGACAAGGTCTGTGACCGTTGCTCTCGGAAAGGAGTTCCGTGCGTCTACAGCTCCAGCCTGCCCAAAGGACGGCCGAGCCTCCAACGCCAGGCCGAGGAGTCGGCCGCAAATGAAGCAGCAGGGTTGAGAAGGAGTTCAGAGTCCGAGTTACGTGAGGCTCAGGCTCAAACCGCCCCTTCTCCAACAGAGGTGATGCATCCTGCTTGTAAGCCCACCTATCTAATCACTCTGCCTTGCCAACGCATGTACCAGACGTTTCGGTGCTGACGATTCCCAATACCAAAGCTTCTGGTGCCAGCATCGTCACAGACATGGCCGTCGAGTCACTCTTATCTGATCCGACCACGGGTGAGTCTGAGAATTGTCTTTGGGACGCCAACGCCAGCACTGAAGCTTGGTCATGGCTCGATCAGCTTGCCACGAACGATGGTCAACTGTGTGCGGACTGGGGCAATCAAGGCGATGAAGACTTTGACACTGCCGCTATGTCTCTAGGACACGTAGCCGCGGGCAGCCTGGTCCCCGGAGTCTCGCAGTATAACCCTGCCTCGTCGTCCGGGCTTCCCTCATCTCCTGTCATCGCCCAACTGTTTCAGCTGGGGATGCGTCTTTCTAGTCTTCACGACTCGTGCTCGAGCCTGGCCAACCCGACTCAACAATTTTCAGAGCCGCTTCCACATGCTCGACGGGCAAGGCTTGTACAAAGTGTTGCCTTTGACTCTGTGGCCGTGTGGCTGGCTCAGGGCCATTCTTCTGTGGATAATACCGACTGGAGTCCTCCCGTCCAAGACCACGCCAGCTCTGAGCGGAGAACGCAGGTGCCTACCGGTATTCAAGGCCAGGATATCCTCCGAGAAGTGTTCTCTGCCTCGCATGATTTCCTGGAGATCTTTCGCCACTTAAACGCCGACAGGGCAAGAGAGCAGCTGGACCTGTCCTCGGCAGCTCCCAGAACACACGGGCCGGATCCACACATCGTTGGGAACTGGGACCACAACGGGGCCGTCATTCCCAATGTCTCGATGCATTCAGGGTCATCTGAAGGCCAACCTTATGATACGAAAGTCGTGAAGCACCTGGTCACGGCCTGCGATATGATGCTCCTCCAAATACACTTGGCAGTGCTCACTGCCCTGCGATACGACGCTCGTCTCAATTCGCAGCCGACGGGGCCGATCCTAGGGGATGCGCGGGTGATACTGGTTGTCCAGCTCTGTTCTCTGCTCATCGAGCGTCAATGCCAAGCTGTTGACTTGTACAACATCGAAGGAGGGTCGTCAACTTCCACGCCGCTGAGCGGCACGCTTCCAAACCTACCACTGCTCACTGATAGACAGGCAGCAATTGATTTGAAAGCACAAGTTCAAGCCATGCTGGCGGAACTAAGGCAAGCACTGCATTACACTATATAAATACATACATACCCTAGGGTAGATAGATAGACTAAATGCGCTCATCGCGCCAAGGTCGGAGGGCACAACACTACTCATTCAGATAGACAGAATTCGAAGCTGGGGGACGAGCGTTCTAGCATTTACCATTTACAAGTACATAGACCTGTTGCGAAACATCCAATCTAGATTTTACTAGCTATGATAACGAGTCAAGTTCCACTGCCATGTAATTACTTTGTCTACTCCTCAAACCTTTGAGCCTTAGTCTGACTTTCGATGGCCAAAGTAGATTGATTACACAAGTAGGCTCACTTCAGGCGTCTACCAGGTACTGGAGCAGTACCTAGATACCCTTTGCCTAGGTAGGCACGGGTGGCTGAGGTCATTACGATAGATGTGTCTTACCAAGCCGGACCATCTGTTTCTAGGCCTGCGGGCAACTGTAATCAGCATCCTTCGAATCTTTGTTGAAGTCAGCTCCGGGGCTTAAACCCATCAATCCCCGGAGGATCAGCATCAAGCGGCACCATCTCCATTCGGTCACCTACATAAGTACCTAATCTTGTGTGACCTTGGGGAAACCACCGCCTTCTCCCGTTCCCTGCATGGAGTGAGTGTATTTGTCAGGTAAGCCATCTTTTGAGGATATTAGTGGCGTCCAAGACGGCATACAATTCCCTCTCCCCAATTCGAGTCGAGACCATTTATATTCAAGAGGCCCACTACTCAGCTGAAGACTGTTTTGTGTCCATGCCCACAAACAGTCGGTAGTCCCACCTCCTGATGTCAGCTTCCTGACTACTCAGCGCGCCAAACACCCACTGACCGCCCCGTCCTTTACACCTACTATCACCGACGATGGCGTCAGTCCTGGCGTTCTGGGGAGGTCTGAGGCGTAATTGGGTTATTGCCAACCCCCCGGCTGCAGCGAAGGAGCCGGATGCCTTGAAGATTGGCATCTTAGGGGCCGCGAACATTGCGTGAGCCAGCCCGTCCGCATCCTGCCCATCTAGTACGGTACTTTGAAGCTGACTTGGGATGTGGTCTGTAGTCCGATGGCATTGATCACTCCTGCAATCAGTCACCCAGGGGTCATCGTCTACGCCGTTGCCGCTCGCGATAAGGCTAGGGCAACCGCCTTTGCCCACAAGCACAACATTCCAGTAGTCAAGGACAGCTACGAAGGTGTGTACCTGACCGCGGCCCGTCCGGATGTCATCTCTCTATCTGGGCAGCTGAAGTAGGCTCCGGCTGACTGTTGACACCCTCACAGCAATCCTTGAGGACCCCCAAGTCGACGTGGTGTACATTCCCCTCCCTGCTGGTCTTCATTTCGAGTGGACCTGGAAGGCCCTCGACAAAGGCAAACACGTGCTGCTCGAGAAACCTGCCACATGCACCTCGCACGATGCAGAGGCCCTGTTCCACCACCCCCGCCTGTCTTCTTCCCCCCGCGTCCTCATGGAGGCCTTCCACTGCCGCTTCACCCCTGCCTGGAGTCTGTTCAAGTCATTGCTGGATGGCCCCAACGTCGTACACGCGCACGCCACGGCTTACGTCCCGTCGTTTGTCGTCAAGGAGACGGACATCCGCTTCCAGTACGAGGTGGGTGGTGGCGCCCTCCTGGACCTGGGCACATACCCGCTCGCGGCCCTCCGCGAGGCCTTCGGCGCGGAACCTGTCGAGTGCGTCGACGCCAGTATGACCGGCATGGCGCCTCCCCGGGACCGCTGCGATCACACCTTCCGCGGTAAGCTGCGCTTCCCAAACGGCGGCATCGGCGAGATTGACGGGACGATGAGGGCGCCTAATACGAGGCTGTACCTTCCTACGGTTACGGTGACTCACAACCCGGTGGCGGCGCCGGAGATGGACGAGGGAACAGGGAGGAAGACGACCAGGGTGCGCAAGGTTGTATTCTACAACTACATGTTCGCACCCATGTACCACCGGATTGACGTGGTGGATGAGTTTACCGTGACTGGGGAACCGTCGGGCACGATTATCAAGAAGTTCACAAAGGTCGAACGAAAGAAGGCATACACCTTCAGGGAAATGGGCTTGGACCAGCCCGGCGAAATTCATTGGTCGACTTATCGATACATGCTGGAGCAGTTTGTAAACAGTATCAGGGGAAGGGAGGGCACCGTTGTCTCGCCGCAGGACAGTATCTCTCAGGCACTGGCATTGGACATGGTCTACGAGAAATCGGGGCTTGGGCCAAGACCAAGGAGTGAATACCTAGGAGAAGTCGTCTAAGAATCAGAAATCCTTCAGTTGCAAAAGCCTAGATACTCTGGATTGTGTACATGTGAACTGTTCTGTCTAGAGTAGCTACCTTCTCTACAGGGTAACCGAATATCCGCGCGCATAACCTGATCTGACTGCTGCGACGCCCGCGATATGCAAGTGAGACATGGAGGGTCCCTTTGTGATGGCCAGATCCCTTCGCGTGGGCTGGAATTTTGGCCTTAGATTCCCATCGAGCCGGTCGAGCCGTGTACACGCCGCAGCCACGGTCGAACGCAGCATACGCACTCAACATGAATGGTCCAACCGATCCGGGCTTGTTGAAGCTGCTTCGAGCCTCGCACCCGTGAACTCGCAGCATCGTTCAAGCCACGGTCGAATGCAGCACACCCACTCAGCCAACCTGCATAGAAAGTTCGGCGCTTTTGTTTTGGGGGCTCCCATTGAATAGTCAACGATCCAAGTAACCCATCGGCAACGGCACAATAGTTCAACCGACAGAGACGGCACAATGGTTCAACCGACGGAGACATTCCCGCAGGTACTTATGTACTCAAGTACTTATGTATCATGTCTCAAAAAGCAACGTTTTACTGCACAAGCATCACAGCTACAGCCACGCTCTTGATTAGAAATGGCCAGCCTGCCTTTGCTTACCAAGAAAGCCACATGGTCGTCTCTGGACTTTGGGCTGCGTTGGCCCAGTAAAACAGCCGACTGCCCAGTGAAAGATTACCTACGAGCAAGGCATCTCGACACAAACAAGATCAATTCTTTCGGGACAAGAGTAAAAGCGCCCACACCTCCTGTGCACTACACCAAGAAATAGCTCCAGCCTCCGCCACCACACCATGTCCGTCGAGCTCGAGGCCAAAGCCTCAGGCGAGGCGTCCTTCTCCGGCCTCCTTCGACGCCAGTTCACCGAGCCGAAGCCCTTGCCAACGGGTGTTCCTCTCACGGAACAGATCGCCATCGTCACCGGCAGCAATGCCGGCCTCGGGCTAGAGGCGTCGCGCCATCTGCTGAAGCTGGGCCTCGCCCGCCTGATCATGGGCGTCCGGTCCGCGGCCAAGGGCGAGAAGGCGGCCGTGGCGCTGCGCGCAGAGTTCCCCGAGTCGACCGTGTCCGTCTGGCTCCTGGACATGGAGTCCTACGACTCGATCCACGCCTTTGTCGACCAGTGTGCGGCCCTGCCGCGCCTCGACGTCGTGGTCCTCAACGCCGGTGTGGGCGCCTCCAAGTACGCGCTCGTTCCCGGGACCGGCCATGAGACGACGATGCAGGTCAACTACTTCTCGACCGCGCTCTTGACAGTCCTTTTGCTCCCGATCCTCAAGAAGCAGGAGTCCTCCAGAAAGGCTGGTGGGAAACCCCCGACCCTGACGGTGGTCTCGTCCGACGCGGTGTACTCGACGGCGATCAAGCCAGCGGCTGGCACCCCACTGCTGACGCAGTTCGACGAGCCTGACACGTACTCTGCGTTTCAGCGGTACGGCATCTCCAAGCTGGCCCTGCTTCTCTTTACCTGCAAGCTGGCCGAGATCGTGGATCCCAACCAGGTGCTCATCAACAGCGTGAATCCAGGCATGACGACAGGGACGAACTTCTTCAGTGCGAACCCGTGGATTGTGCGCAAGATTGTGGCACTCATCCAAGCCGCACTGGCACGGCCGACGGACGTCGGTGCGACAAACTATCTGGATGCGATTTTGTCCTACGGGGCAAAGAGTCACGGGTCTTTTGTGAGCGACTGGCAAATCAAGCCGTAAGTAGTCCCTTCCATAATTCGTCACTCCAATTGATCCACATTTTGAAGAATTGCGACTGAGTCCAGTAGATATCCAAGCATGTACTATACTGCCGAGGGAAGGAAGCTTGCAGACCAGCTGTGGGACGAAACGGTGGGAGAGCTTCAAGCTGCTGGTACAGCGAGTGTCTTAGAAGGCTTGAGGAAGTAATCTGTAATTGTTCTGTACTTGCTTTTCGTAGCGTATGAAAGAGATCAATTATCATGCCGGGCACCGTAATTCATTTCAACACTTTCCTCCTTGATTTGTTTTGTGGCTCCTTAGACTGGTCGTGAGCCAGCACAGTATCTATGCATGTTGGAATGATTTCCATCTTGTCGTTTCGGGCGATCGGTGCTCTGAATAGCTGAATTGAAAAATTAGCCCGGCATTCTAAGGGCCCTCGGGGAGGCATTCTAAGGAGGCATTCAATCATGTTCAAACTTTAGTGTGGCCACCCCAATTCGACACTATTAACGCCTCAAGTGACGTTGTAGGCGGGTTGAGAGACGAGACTTTCATATTGTCAGTGACGACTACCTATCTATATCGATCGCTCGAAGGCCATTGTTCTAACGGCCAAGAGAAATATGATTATAAAGTTCTTGAAGAGAAAGAATTGAATCAGAGACCAAGGAAAGCTTTGAGCAATTGGACAGCAAAAGAGTCTCCTCTCCTAACTCCCGCCCTTTGTTCCCCGTGGATTATTGGTCTGTAATCCACTCATCTAACGCAGATTCCAGTCCTTCTTAATGAGCACTGCAGCCTTTTCTGCCACCGCATATATAGGCGCAGTGGGATGACCAGTCAACTGCACGGGGATAATAGAGGCGTCGACAACGCGAACATTCGTTGTTCCGTGGACCTTGACACGTGAATCGACTACTCCACCGAGCTCCAATGGCAACATGGCACAAGTGCCAAAAACATGTACAGTAGCTCCCACTGTGGATAGTCAGTTGGGGTTGCTATGTGAAGAAGGGAAAATCATTAGGGTAGGCGAGAGGGGTAGCGGAAAGCCTTTGCCCTTCGTCGTGCACTTACCATTTCCTTTGATGTAGGCCGCATATTGCTCGGTGGTCGCGTCCAGAGCCAGAACAGCCTCACCCGGGCTTGTTTCAGCCCGAACAAGATCAGTCAGTGGCGCCGACGTGTACGCGTTTCGCGAGAGCCGGAGCACACCGTCCAGCAGCTGGGTGTCGATTTCGAACTGGAGCAATCCGGAGTCGATGACAGGCTCTTCGATGTTGCCGGCGGGCCCGAGGTGGATGCTGCCCCAGGAGAAAGGCGCCGTGGTCCACATCTGCGGGATGATGTAGCTGCCCTCGTTTGTGGGATACAGCTCGGCGATTGTGGCATTCTTGTTGAAGACCAGGTCGTGCTGCACCCGGAACCTCTTCTCGAAGGCTGCTGCGCTTATCGCGCCTCCTACCTTTTGCGATGCCGTCCTCGCCATTGCAGGCAGGCTTGCGAGGGAGGACGCCGCGATGGCAGCTGTTTTGTTGCCCAGCACGTCCTGGGCTGTGGGAAGCGCCGCGTGTTCGGTCCTCCCGACAATGTCGGTCTTGGTGTTGTAAACCGTGCTTAGAGCGTGGTGATCTTGCATAGATTCTCCCACACCAGGAAGATTAACCTTGGTCTTGATTCCAAGCCGTTGCAGGATCCTACGGGTTAATCACTCGTCGATTAAATTCCTTTCTCGTTTTCTTCGGTGTGTATCGTACGAGACAAAAGACAGAGTTAAACTCACTTTGGGTTCCCAACGCCAGACCCCTCGAGTATGAGTGGGTTGCGGTAGACACTCGCGGACAGGACAACGTCCTTGGTGGCGTAGGCAGTGACGAGCTTTCCTGCTGGATCCACATATTCCACTCCATCAGCCACTGCATTACGGCCCTGGTTCTTCGCCCAGACGATGCATTTTACGGTGCCCTTGATGATCTTCAGGTTGGTCCTCGTATCGACTGGCTGATAGTATGCCGAGGCTGATGACACACGCGCGCTGGTGTCGCGGTCCACCGTCAGTGGCGCCAGGGCATTGCCATGAGGATCAGGGCCGTTCACGTCGTCGATGGCACCGAGACCCAGAGATTTGAAGGTCTTGGTTATCTTTGCGTAGAAGCTGCTGTTGGACATGTCGAAAGGGAAGCTGATGGTGAGCGGTCCCTTGAATCCGTGGTCTCGTGCAACATACTTTGCTCCTGCCGCAGCTTGGGCCGCGTCTGGAACCACAAGGTGCTCCAGCTGCTTTCCGTAGGAAAACAGCGAGTCCCAGTTCCAGCCGGCGTTGCCGAGTTCCTCCCACGCGTCATACTGTGCTGGGTGGCCTCGGATGTACACATATCCTGGGTACATAAATATACAGGTCAGCGCACTGAACGGCAAGGAAGGGCCCCTCAGATCTATCTTGAAGGTGTTTGGAAAAATACGAACCATTCACAATGCTCGTCCCGCCAATCGCCTTGCCAGCACGGTACGACATGGTCCTGTTGCCGAGCTGAGGCTGTGGGATCGACGAGTATATATAATTGATAGACGCGTTGTAGACGTCAAAAGAGAAATCGGTCGAGTATACTTCTGTATCATTGCGGACATCGGGGCCGGGCTCGACGACGGCAACAGTGACACTTGGGTCCTCGGACAGCCGACTGGCGATGACCAGGCCGGCCGTACCAGCCCCGGCGATGATGAAGTCGAATCTCTCGCTATGCACGCCGACTGTGCAGGCAAGCAAAAGACAGGCGACCAAGTTCCGCATTGTGGGAATGGCACAGCTACGGATACACAGGCGCAGAAATATATGGTGACAATGTAGATGGAGCAAAATATGCCAAGTTGAAGAATGAACAGCTTCGTTCCACAGGAGGGGGGGGGGGTTATAACAAAAGATATTGAATTTCAATTCAAACGCGCTTCTAAGCAGGTGGCATTTATCAAATTTAGCTTTCAGAAATAGACAGTCTTCCGTCAGTCCCGATACTCGTATACATTTTCCACTGGTAATTTACCATTTGCTCTCAGCTGGTTGCCTCGCTTGCGGCTAAGGCGGCTCAAGTTGAGACACAGCTTCTGAGGCTGTCCAGAAGATTACTGCTCACTAGGTGACTCAAGGCTGAGGCTGAAGGATCAAAGTCACCGAAGCTGGGTACTGATTTCTCATTGGCTGAGCTTCGAAGGATGGGCGCAAAGCAGGGGCAGGATTGCTGACTTCGCCCAAGGGAGTAATAAAGGGCCAGAAATACGAGCGCTACTGGAAGGATTTGATCCATCACGAGGCACTCTTTTGAAATCAATGATCAGATATTTTACGCGCTGGCGCGTTGCTATAGATGGGAGAGAGCTGATAGTGTGGATATTACGACGCCTCAAGTGGGAACAGCCTTGCGATAGCTTCGTCCCCTGCCCCACACGTGGGTATGCAAGGCTACTAGTGCTGGAATGGTAGTTTCTATACCTGGTTGCCCACACTGTTACCTGCAATCTTACCAATCATCTCTTGATTTTTCGCCGAAATCAGTCGGAGAGCCTGTCCTGGCTTTCATTTGTATTCAATGTTGTTTTTCACCCAGAGCGGTTGCCCAGGTGATTATTGAGAATTAAATAGCAGCCTGGTTTGAGAATTCACTCACAAAGACACATAATACGGCTAATGATCGCTCGAGTACGTTTGGCGCTAGTTCATATCAAGAAGATTTATGGTGCCTAGGTATTCTAATATCCCGTCCCAAGGTTTGTTTCCAGGAATAACCAATTGCAACTGCGCCTTTTCTGAATCAGAACCCTTTGAATCAATGCCAGAAATTACATGATCTGTACAACTGAGAACCCTGGGAATGTCTGATCAGGATGCCCGCAGATGAAAATCAAAATGTGCAGGCCGCATGGTGAACATGGCCCATCTAGATCAAGCCATTGCCATTGTGGCCCCGTCTGCTCCGTGAGTCGGGAGCTTCCTCATTGGAATAGCCAAGGTGCACAAGCAGGCAACGCCGCTAAAGGCGAGTGCCACTGCAAAAGAGCCTTTGAGACCAACCATGTACGCCTGAAGAACCCCGGGAAGCTCGGCCGCTGGGAAAACAGCACGCAGTTCCGAGGCACCTGTTGCGATCACAAGGCTAGGATCCACCCCTGGGGCCCATGTGGGCAGCGCAATAATGAGCCTGTTGACAAACGCAGATTGGGCTGCCGCGGTACTAAATGCACCTCCGACCGTCTGGAAGACTATTCGCAGAATGTGGTCAGTCGATTTCTCACAAGACAACAAAAAAAACATTGGCCAGAACGAAGTTTAGGGTTTCTCACAGAGAAGGCTGGCTGTGACAGCGTGGATATCTTTGGGTTCCGCGTACGCCTGTACGATGCTCAGGCCATGCATGACGGCAAAGGCTATAGTAGCCCCGACGAAGAACTGGTAGCCAATCCACTTGCTCTGCGATATGCCAATGTCGAGGGTGTAGATGAGGCCTAGGGCCACTGTGGCAAGTGCCGAGCCAACGAACATGACCTGTTGCGCACGACCCGTCTTCATAACCACGGCTCCACCGATGATGGCGAAAACGGCGGCCGCGAGGACTAGAGGCAAGTTATCCACACCGGACCTGATCGGGGTCGCAGCAAGAATACTCTGGAAGTAGATGGGGAGATAATAGAGTAGGACGATGTAGCTCCCCATGAAAAAGAACTGGTAGATGGCCGAGGTGTAGAACGTGCGGGCCTTGAACAGTCTCGGAACCAACATTGCATACTCCCCCATCCATATCTCCCAAGCCACCAAGGCCAGCAAGATGAGCACGAAGCCAACCAGCAGACCAATCACCACACTGCTCTTCCACGCATAGTTAACTCCTCCGTATTGAAGGGCGAGAATAAAGCAGATGATACATCCCATCGTAAGAGCAAACCCCAATGGATCTGTGTGCAAGATCTTCTTCTTCCAAGAGATGGGATGATCCGGAGCCGGCTTCTCGGGCAGCTGAAAGAAAATAAAGACAGCCAGGGCGGCAACACCGCCGATGGGCAAATTGATATAGAAACACCATCGCCAGGTGACGCGGTCGGTGAAAGCGCCACCGATGATAGGCCCAAGGACGGCGGCTACACAATATGTCATTGCGATAACTCCCATGATCATGGGCCGTTTCAGCGGCGGGACAGCAAGAGAGACGATGATGGTGCCGCCGACTGAAAGGCCCGCGCCGCCCAGCCCTGCGATAGCCCGGCCAACAATCAAGGCTTTGGAGTTAGGAGCAACACCACAGATGAGACTTCCGAGCTCGAAGATGAACATAGAGGCCAAGAAACTCCATTTGATGTTGAAGTGTGCGTAGATTTTACCGAATGATGGCTGAGCGGCACCAAAGGTCATGAAGTAGGCCGCGGCATACCAAGATACGTCGGCAATACCGTGGAACTCGTCTGTGATCTTGGGGATAGCCGTGCCGACAATTGTCTAGGCAATCATGCATATGTCAATAAAGCTCGAGGGTCTAGACATGATCGAATGAGTGCGGAGAGTCAGCACTCACTTGATCGAGGGAGATCAAAAAGGTGGCGGCGAGGGAGGCCCCTGTGAGCAACCAGAGCTTGAGGCCGTGTGGATACTGGTCGTCGGTCATCTCGTCTACTGGCTTTTCGAAGGCAGCACTGTTGTCGCTTTCACCAGCGCGGCCCACACTGTCTGTGTCCATAGCTACTGGGCTTTTTTCAGTGGCAGCCATTGCTACTCTTCGGTGCCGTGATGTCGGCTCCTACTAGGGCAGCCAGGATGGTCTGTGAGAAAGAATGTTGAACGTTATACTGTGCAGAAAGGGGAACTGGGCAGTGTATAGATGTCTGAACATTATGGACAGGTGAGTTGGTGTAGTAGCTCGAGAGGAGCTAACAGACTATATGACCTACCAATCTAGTACTCAAGCAAGCACCGAGATCATCTGGCCTGAAGTCAAGGCTGGATGAACATGGCCTTGAGCCGCGCTGAGTAATTGTGGTCGCGTTTCGCACTGATACCTGATCGGTGTGAATATTGGACCGACCGAGACGCCAGGGGAGCCAACAAAGAAATGTCGTCAGCTGAAAGGCAAGCCACACTCACTCATCAAGCATGCATACTTGTTGATTGCACCGCGCAGGGTTAATCCGGAAAATGCGTGTGCCTGCCTACCTAAGTAAGTGTACTTATGTATGCAGTCAGATGTCCGAGCATGCTTGCATTGTCACACAGCATTCCATCCATTACCAATCTGGCCGGGTCTCTAACCCATTGGTTGCGTCTACGAGCAGTTAGTCCGCGCTGATAAAGAATGTCCCCGATGGACTTTCAGCTTGCAAAGATGTCTCATATATCGTGCGCAGCGACTGATGGTGCGTTGTCGACACTAGTAGGCTTTGGATTCTGGAAGGAGTGCCGGCAGACCAATCGATTGCACTATGGCAGATTGGGTACTGTAACCAAGAGAGAGTATCGGGCATGGTGAACTTCATCGGCCTAATATGTATGACAATGCGGACCGCGATAATCTTCACTGTCGGTGCTTACGCCCCCACCGGTCACTAAGTTTGTATGTAGCCAAGTGTTCAAGACGTCCGAGGTGATATCTCAAGTGATTACAAAATGAGATACCATGGATACACTTGTTGAGCCTCGCTCCTTCTTCAATCACTAGACCTGTACGCCTGCACAATCAGGGGTAAACAACCAGTATGTCTTGGACGCCTCTGGACCGTATCTACCACGGGCTGAATGCCCGCCAAACCGAGGTCAAGCATAAGGATGCTCTCAGGTTTGGGATCCTGGGAGCCGCGAATTCAGCGTACGTGCACAAGAACCAAAACCCACACGATGAATCAGCGGTGTGAAGGGAATGCTGATATTGAGAGTGAACAGTGGGTGGACGTTGACGAACCCAGCCAAGCTGCATCCCGAAGTCATTGTACAGGCGGTCTCTGCTCGAGACCGCAATCGTGCCGAACAGTTCGCGAAGAAACATGGTATCCCAGAGGTGAAGGACTCCTACCAGGGTAAGCCACTATCTATATGGACTACCATTTGAGGCCGTCTGACAGGTGTGATTCAGAAATACTCGACGATCCCAACATTGACTGTGTCTTGGTCCCGCTGCCTAACGCAATGCATTTCGAGTGGGCAGTGCGCGCAGTTCGTGCCGGGAAACATGTCCTCCTCGAAAAGCCTTCAACATCGAACTCGCTAGAGGCTAACATACTCTTCAACATGCCGGAACTGGATGCGCCCAACGCACCGGTCATACTCGAAGCCTTCCACTACCGCTTCCATCCTGTCTGGGCTCTTGTTCGATCCCTCGTTACCCCGGCCGATGTGGTACACGTTGACACGTTCTCCATGATCCCCTGGTGGATGGTCACCAAAGACCATATTCACTTTAACCATAACCTCGGTGGCGGGACCATGATGGGGATGGGAACATACAATTTCGCGGCACTCCGCCTCATGTTCGACGACGAGCCTGAGGAGTGTTTGAGTTGCGAGACTGAGGCCTATACTGAGGGCGTTCACCACGACTGCGATTACACATTCAAGGCCAAGTTCCGCTTCCCAAACGGCATCGGGGAGGCCTACAGTACACTACAAGGTCCTACCCTTTGGCAGCCCTCTTGGGCAACCGTCACTCACAGGAAAGTGGTAGTTCCTGATGAGAGTCTCCCCAGCTCACAACAAAAGTTCGTAACTCGCGAGATCACTGTCCAAGGGTGGATCCATGCGATCTTTTGGCACAGAGTCGATGTTAAGGAACACTTTGAGGTTGCCGACAAGGAAGGTGGCAAGGTCGTGAAGAAGTGGACTAAAACCACGTCCCACAAAGCCTACTCGTTCAAGGAGGCCGGTGGCGAGTTCGCAGACTTGCCTGGACAGGATACATGGATGTCCTTCAGATATCAGCTAGAGGAATTTGTGAACCGCGTGAAGGGCCGTGACACCAGGTACTGGGTCAGCAGAGAAGACTCTGTCCTGCAGATGAAGATGATTGATATGGCCTACGAGAAGAGTGGTCTGGGTATCAGGCCGTCTAGTGACTACAAAGTCTAGTGGTCTCTACGTGTCAGGGACTATCGTGCAGGTATATTGTTAGACTGTGTTGAAAAATTCCGAGCATTCTTTATATCTACCTTATTAGTTAGAACGTGCTAGTTATATCCCCATTAGTTAGCAGCTATATATGGATTATACTATAGCTGTCTGAATTTTCGTGAGGACTCGTTTTCCAGCGAGAAGATAGCCGAAACCCTACCTAAGTATGTTTGTCTAATTTCCAAAATATAAGGCCTCGCGGTATGATAGGTAGGATATACTAAGTGTACTCTGACGTGAAAACAAGATCGTATTAATATGTACGAATAACAATTCTGTTCTATAACCTGCTCATGCTTCACACATCCTCCCGTCATTACCTATTTTCCACATCTCGCTGCCAACCCCAACCTCATTGAAGAATATTCCCTTTGGATCATATTTCTTTTTCACCACCAACAACTCGGGATAGTTGCTGCCGTAAAATACCTCCTGCCAATCCTCTTGCAGATAGTTGGCTTCATTAATATAGGCTCCAGCACCAGGCGTTGCAGACTCAACAATCGGCATGACAACTGTGGTGATGTAATCCTGTGTCGCCACCATATCCGCAAAAGGCACCTCGGACGACCAAGGCAGCACATACGTGGACATGACAAGAGTGTCTTGCCACTGCGGCAAGACAGCTCTTGTAGCTGGGGTGGCAAATCGAGTTGTGTTCATGGCCTGTGCGATCAGATTGACTCCGAGCTGAAGCGTCTGGTTTAGTGTAGGCCCGAAGTCTGGCAGAACAGCGCGTGACAGCAGCCGGCCGCCCATGAGCCACTCTCCGGCCACCCCAAGTGCGCCGGCTGGCAGGGGCCCGTAATAGTGAGCATAATGGTCGTGGTAACTGTCGAATTGCGTGTAGCTGGGCTGGAGGTCGAAGCCTTGGGTGGCCATGAACTCGACGAATGGCACCAGCCTGGCTTCGAGGTCAACCTGCGTGTGGTTGTAGCCGGTGAGGGAGACGACGCCCATCTGAGAAGTTGCGGCGTAGTATGTAATCTGCAGTCCCGAGTCCAGAAGGTCTGGTAATAAGGCGTGCCAGGCATTTGCCACGGCCGGGTAGTCTAGGCCCGGCTGACTGATGTTGAAAGCGGTCCCACTCGTGACGGCGTCCTCGTGGGCCCTAAGTGTAACCGAGACTACGACGCCAAAGTTCCCTGAGCCGCTACCACTCAGCGCCCAGAAGAGGTCGGCATGGTCTTTTGTAGATGGACTGGCCGTGACAAGCCGTCCGTCGGCCGTCACCACCTCGAACTCGAGCGTGTTGTGGGCCGAGAGGCCAAAGGCACCGCTCAGGGGCGAATGCCCCCCTGACTGTGTATAACCACCGGCGATGCCGACAGTTGGACACTCACCAGTGACCACAACCAGTCCAGCTGCTGATGACGCCTCGAGAACCTCGAAGCCCTGTACTCCGGCGGCGACCTTGATGGCCTTTCCCGTGTACTCTGCGTCGGACCAGTCTTTAATTTCCTGGCCCTTCAGATTGTGTGTCCAGATAGCCAGAGCCCCTGCTCCGGTGGATCTGCCCAGGTAGTCATGGCCTGTGTTGCGAATTACAAGCCGAATGTTGTTGGCGTCTGCAAACCGGATGGTGGCTGCGATGTCATCGACCCCCGTCACGTTCACGGCATACGCCACGTAATTCCCCGGCAGGCAAGTCGAGTTGCGCGGCGTAAAAGGGTCGCAGCTCGCGTTCGCGAAGATGGGGTCTTGGACTGAGGAAGACGATTCGATGTGCACTGGAGAAAATCCCCACTCGCTCTGGAGAATTGCACAGAGCGCCTCATCGTAGTGAGGATCGTGGCAGGGCGAGCCGAGTGGGACGGTCTTGACCAGACGCCCAGAGACTGTGGTGTTGAAATCATCCCATTGTCGTTGTGATGGCCAGCAGTCGTCGCCTGGGAAGCATTTGCAGGTCGTGGCAGTATTGTGAGGACTGTCCTTACTGGATGCACAGTTTGCTAAGAGGAAGGCACTCGAAAGTAAGAAGAGCTTCATGATGAGGTGCGTATATGCCTGTTTGTTCGTGGCAATGTGTCGAATAATTTTGGAACGGTAACAACCGGCTGTGCGATTTTTATAAAACTTTGAGGGCAACTTAAGTACTTATATACGGATCCAGTTCAAAGAAAGGTGGGAAAGAAAATTGGTCGATGTTTTCTGCCTCAGCCGACAGAGCTTCCTGGTCCTCCGAGGTCACTTCCTGGGCTCAGAAATATCATATATGTAAGAAAGCTGGCGAATCCATCGGCGACTTAAGTTTTGGCCTGCTATCGCTAGCGCGTAATAATTAATATACCGCACAAATCTTGGAAATTGACCATCTTACCACACCTTGAGGGAGGGCAACCGGATCTGTATCAGGGGGCTGTAAACAGCATGGATCTTATAATGGTACTTGGAAACGGGATTGGTACCCTAAGGTAGGTATTTTGTCTTTTGAGGTTGCCTTGTGCTCGCTCGTGCTGGCGCAAATATTATGAATGGCATGAATAGCGCACGAGAATAGGGTATGAACAAGATACAGCTGCTATTTGCTTGCCCAGGAGATATTTGAAACAATCTCGACGGTAAATTCTGTATGGGATACCCTGAAGTTTCAAAACTCTTTGCTACTCTAAATGTGAAAAGAATCGTACTGAGACAGTGTTCTTCTGACCGACGAACAAGATGGAGAAAGAAACATTGAGCCTCATCCCAACTTGGATACTGTTCGATGATCAATGCACCTCCAGCCCCTCCCTCCCACTGACACCCTTAGGAAGGGAAAACTGATTGCTGAACCGCTTGATGAGGAGCTCACCCACCGTTTCCTTGCTAGGGTCCGAAGGGTTCAGCGGGTTGGTGGCGTACACATCCCCATGGAAGAAAGTAGCGCACGAGAGGCGAGCATCGTTGTCGGCCTTATTGATAACCCTATGCAAAGCACTCTTGAACTGGCCTCCGGACCACTTCATGATCATGTCGCCGCAGTTGATCACGTACACGTTCTCGAGTGCCGGGACCGGTACCCACACTTCCTTGTGCTCCTCCCACACTTCCAACCCGTGCTTCCCCGGGTCCTGGAGGAGCACGGTGACACCTCCAAAGTCCTTGTGGGCGCCGACGCCGAATTGACCTGGAAGTGTCGCGGCCAGCGATGGATAGCGGATCATCTTCATCTGCACCATGGGCTTCTTGGCAAAGGTCTCCATGATGGACAGCGGGTGACCAAGGGCGAGGAGCAGGATCTCCCAGATCTTCTTCCCCAGGTCTGCCGTTGCCTGATAGTACTCCCATACAGGGTCCCGGAATTGGTCGTTTGGTAGGTCGGGCCAAACATTAGGGCCATAGAAGCCGTGGTGCTCAATGACAGGGTCTTCTCTGCCGATGTAATAGGCCTTGGTCTCTATTTAGTGACTGTTCACCCAAAGAGGAAGTGATAAAGATTGATAATAATGTTTTGGTATTACCTCTTTCGAGTCAGGCAGGGCATCGCCTTCCCGGAGAGACATGCCAGACTTCTCCCATCCTCGTCTGGAAGGATTCTTGAGGTACGAAAGCGCGAGCTTTGCTTCTTCCGGAAGAGCAAAAAGGGTATCGATGCTGCTAAGCAACCCCTTTTGAAGACTCAGCGGGACACCATGGCCTGTAGCCTGGAAGAACCCAAATTGAGAACAGGCATCTCGGACTTCAGCGATGACTCGCTCCTTGTCTCCTGGATTCTTGGGGTTGATATACCCGCTGAGATCAATCAGAGGCAGTTTTATCTCGTCTTGGGCCATGCTTTCTTAGAGTGGACTGATAATGGGAATGATGCAATAACGGAATTCAAGGGGAATAGCCAGTTGGAACTCATGAACGTGATACTTCAAGTATTTGTATGGGACTTCTACTCCGCACAAGCCTGGTATGAACAAGAACTTGTCTGGATTTTCCGAAACAGCCGGGTGAGCACGTCTCCATGGCGCAGCTCAAAGCTGATCTGCATATGTGTTTTACTGTTGCGCCGTTGTGGCGGGACTTAATTCATCTTTCCCAAGCCCTGGCCGGGACCGGAATTCCTTCTAGGCGGCAGAATGGTTGACATCAGACTCCGGCCGGAGACTACAAAACATTCTGTCGGAGGTTTTCTTCATGTCTTTCTCATTTTGTTCATAACACTGATAAAATGAGTCTGGATCGTGCCCGTTGGACGGATGATTGGCCGCGTGTTTGTCGGAACGGCAGCACTTGTCCAACCCTCAGCTGGTGAGCAAGGATGTCGGTCCACCATGCATTTGTTGTCTGCAAACCACCATGTTTGATCGCGTTAATCGGGGACATAAGACTAGGTACCTGACGAAGACTGGCGGAAAACCACCGAGTATGAAGCTGGGTGTGACATGACAGTAAGCACCGAATCGGCAGATCTATCAGTCCGCGTAGATGTGCATGTCAACCCAAACACCGAGATGCTACCTACTTCGTAGGTCACAACGTTCTGGCCACTCTGGATCCAAGAAAATGTCAAAAGAATATACCTCTGCGGCTTTGAGGTTCAAATCTGTTGTCGTCAAAAAGTGCAATTATATATCGGGCCAGATGCATGCTCTGTGGTGACTTTGAAAGTAACCTTTGCTACTACCATCAGAACATCGTCTGGATTATAATCACTTCGTTTCAAAGCACTGCCTAAATACCACGTGCTCAATATTGTGCCATGCACGTTCTCATCGTCGGAGCCGGGATAGGCGGCCTCGTGCTTGCTCAGAGCCTTCGAAAGCAGGGCGTTTCATATGAGATCTTTGATCGTGATGTTGACAAGAAGGCGCGTTTTCAAGGATGGGCCATTTCGATACACACGTATGTGTCTTTGTCTCTCCCGAACGCGACATGACCCTCGATAGGAGCTGACATGCAAGCACATGCAGCATCATCGACCAGTTGATCTCGATCCTCCCGTCCGATATGCCAGATTTGGAAGAATCGACAAACCATCTTGCCCCTCTCACTCTACCCGCTCAGCTGGTCTGGTACCATGGGTACAGAGAGGGTAAATTTGGTATTCAGGTTCGTCGGCGGATGGCTCAGTGTTGTAGGAAGGACGTGCCTAGACTAATTCGCACGTATAAGGACTCATCCCCCCAGTTCCGAATGATTCGGTCGGAGCGGTCTAAGCTGCGAGATTGGCTTCTGACCAAAATCCCCGTTCAATGGAACAAGAAGGTCATACGGGTTGAGCAAGACGACGCAGCAGCCCAGGTGTTCTTCGACGATGGGTCAGTGGCCAAGGGGGATCTCGTCATCGGTGCCGATGGGGCGACCAGCCAAGTGCGAGAAAGCCTGCTGCAGACCCCTAACAGCAACTCACTCAACACCGTTCCCCTCAGCGCCATTGTGGGCGAGGTGACCCTGTCCGGGGACGCCTTCAAGCGCCAGCTCTCGCTCGGCCACAGCGCCTACAACCTTATCAACCCAGAGCTAGGCTTCATTGCCTTTGTCGGGCTGCACCACACTCTGGAGGACGGTGCTTCTGGTCGGTTCTACTGGATGTTTATGCAGCCCGATGGGGACATCACGAAGCCCGGCCACTGGCTTCGAACCGCCTCGCAGCAAGAGAAGTTGGATTATATCCTGAAGGCAGTGGCACCGCTTGCTCCCGAACTACGAGAGATCTTCAAGTTGACACCCACCGAGGGTGTCAAGCAGGACCTGCACGTGTGGCAAGACCTTGAGCTAGAGAGTCTACCTGCCGGCAGGATTATACTTGTGGGCGATAGTGCCCACGCCATGACGCCGTCCGGAGGCGTCGGGGCGTTCCACACAATGATCGATGCAATCAAACTTACCAACACGCTGGTATCTTTGGATAAGGAGGGCAAGAATCTCGGCATGGCGGCCATCAGGAGCGCTGTTGCCGAATACAACGGTGAGATGCTCAAGAGAGGCTCTGCAGCTGTGCGTACCTCGCGTGCTTCGTACGAAGAGGCGAAAAGGAAGGCAGAAACGAAGGAGTATTTCATTGCTGGTCTGAGACCGCTGCTGGTTGTTAAACCTGAGGAGATTATTCTGGAGGTCAAGAAGGTGTAAGGTCGTTGCATAGCTGCCGCATCACATCACTGGACTGGGATATGCGCAAGGCTCGTCGCATCGAGAACGGGGGGACCATTAAGGCTTTCTTGGCTATATAGTTCCAATAGTTAGTACTCCTGTGGCCACGCGAGTAGACGGCTGATATACGAAGCTTCGAAGGTCTCAGAGGCGTCTTTTTGTCTTTTTCTCGGCGAATTATAGATATGGTGAAAACTTGGATCCAACGCCTTCCAGGCTGCAGTTGAAGAAAACAAAATCCCCGAAGGCGCGGCAAACACGCCGAACCAAACAGTCCGATGCTGACATTGGAAAAATATTCAAAGATTACAGGTACATAGACTCACGCGTCTTGGCCAGGTAATAAGTATCATAGTGGCAAGCCTGATGAATCCGTAAAGCTGTTAGACCTGTCCAAGATCCCAGACCTGCCAACCCTAATCAGTCACTAATTGATGATATGGCCTCTTCTCCAAACTTCCTGCTGCCGCTGCTCCTGGTGATACTTATCACCACAGCCTCAGCAGCACTTATTAAAGCCCACAACCAGTCATGCAGATATGTCCCAGGAGATCGAGGTTGGCCCAGCCGCGACCTTTGGCAGCGATTGAACGACACGGTGAATGGGGGCCTCATCGCCACAACACCCCTGGGACACGTCTGTCACGATGAAGGGCAGTTCGCGGCGTACGACCAGTCAGCGTGCGCGGCGTTACAGACAGGCATCGTCTCGACAGGGCAGCAAACGTTGTACGTGGGGAGCTTTCCATTTTTGCTATTGCTATCAATAGCCTCCATTCCAAAACATTTATCAATTCCTCGGGACTGATGATCCCAACTTGTGCAGCCTGCCCGAGCCGGCCGAGCCCATGAACCCGTACTTCGAAACCGCGACCTGCTCTCCTTTCACGGGAAAGGACGATGCTTGTGACCTTGGGAGTCGTGCCGTCTACTCCATTGCCGTCAGAAGTGCCGCTGATGTGCAAGCGGGTCTGACGTTTGCTCGCGAGAATAACATCCGTCTGGTCGTCAAGAGCACTGGAATCGAGTCAGTCCCACCACGCACTTGAACTTTTGAGGCATTGGCTGTGCCGCTACCTATCTTGTATCGCCTTTGTTAACGTCAAGCGCTTTCTTAGTTCCATGGGCAAGTCCACTGGCAAAGGCTCTCTTGGTTTGTGGATGTGGCAACTGAACACGACCGAAATCATCCCAAGTTACACGAGTCCTGCATATTCAGGACCGGCCATCAAATTGGGGCCCGGCGTCATCGCTGGTGACGTTTACGCTGCCGCAGCCGCAGCGGGCTACCGTTTTGTTGGTCCAGAATGTGGGCTCGTCAGCGTTGCTGGCGGCTACGCTCAAGGCGGTGGTCATTCCCAGCTCAGCACTGCGTACGGGCTGGCTGCAGACCAGGTTCTCGAGTGGGAGGTGGTCACAGCACGCGGCGAACATCTCGTTGCAACTCCTGCGCAGAACGCGGACCTGTACTGGGCCCTCAGCGGAGGCGGGGGAGGTACATATGGTGTGGTGTTGAGCATGATAGCCAAGGCCTATCGAGAGGGCCCTGTTGCTGGAGGCACTCTGGTTTTCGCGAACACGAGCGAGTCGTCCTACCGTGAAGCCCTGAACCTCTGGTTCCGCCAGGCTCCGTCTTTTGTTGCCCGTTCACAGAATAATGTGCAGTTCGCCATCACCGCGGAGGGGTTTCTAGGCTTCAGTCTGACCTTACCTGATCAAAATACGTCGGCCATAGACACTCTCTTGGGCCCTTTTCTGATGGACCTGGACCGCCTCGAAATCCCTTACAATCTGTCCACTTTCGATTCGCCCAGCTACGCCGACCATTTTGTCAAATCGTACGGGCCCTTACCTTACGGCGATCTCTGTCCCCTATACGTCAACCTGGCCAGCCGCCTCATTCCGCGCGCGACCGTCCTCGACCCGGCGTCCAGCTCCAACTTGGTCGATGTCATGTTGGCGATAGTGCAAGATGGGAACTTCACCATCGGCTGCTCCATCATCGACGTGGGCGCCAGCAGCCTGCAGCACCAGGCGCCGAATGCCGTGCTGCCGGCCTGGCGAGACGCCATTGCGTACTGCAACCCACAGGCGGCGTGGGACTGGGAGGATCCAGAAGCGAGCCTGAAGCTGAAATCAACGCTCGTTGAGCAACATATCCCGGCCATGGAGGCGGCGACGCCGGGGTCGGGTACTTACCTGAACGAGATGGACCCGCTGTACAACGGGGATTGGAAGGGGGCAATGTACGGCGCCAACTACGGACGGCTGCTGGAAATCAAGCATGCGAATGATCCAGCTCATCTAATGTACGGCCACTTCTCAGTCGGTGCGGACGAGTTTTATACGGATCATGACGGAAGGTTGTGCGTAGTTTAGGCATTCGCGCTTTACTGTATGTTGATCAACACGATTCCCATCCAGCTAGGTCTGGTAAACCCACACAGCTGCGTCGCAGATAATCTCAATATTATCCAAGTCCAACCCTCCTGTTGACGAGTTCTGCGTCGTGCAGCCAAAACACTGCCCAGTTGAATCTAGCAGTCGATTGATTAAGGAAAGGAGCAGAGAAAAGAGCCCTAAAAAGGCTATAGGCTATATATATAGACCTTAAGGTGTCTCCAAGGGTGAACGAGATTCTCTGAGAACACTCCACAGTTAGTACCGCTAAGAGCCCTAGTCAATGTTTCAAAATAAAGATCTCGTTATGCCTAAGAGCCTGGATCTTCTGGACAAGGCGAGCAAAGGAGGACCCTCCTCAACATACTTCCATAGTCCTACACTTTCTGGTCTCGCCCAAATTGCCCTCGATCTGAGACCCGTGCAACTGAATTCCATCTTGCAAGCTCATGTCCTATGTTCTTACAGCAGTCCTCCTTGATCAATATGCCTTCCATCACGCGCATGACCGCGGCCTGAGGACACTGCACTAGAGCAGAGAATCAAATAGATAATGACCCAAAAGTACACAGGTAGCCCTGAGACTCGTTACGAAGACAAAGAACCTAGCAGACTATAAGCAAAATGCAGTCGAATGCTACAAGTAGGATATTAAGGCTTTGGGAGAGACTGGTACCGCCTACAAACACCGCATCGCACTCGTAGAACGCCATCGTGCCACCAAATAGTAGACATTATCTCAAAGTGGGCACCCTAAAAATAATCAGTCGAGATTAGATCATCGTATAGACGGCTATCCCAGTGAAGGTTGTCTACAAAGTTTGTGGGGGGGGGGGTTGGATTTCCAACAGAGATAATCCGTTCGATGTCGTCCCACAGAAGGCTGTCTACCTAAGTAAGTAAGACTATTCTACCGGAGTTCATCCTATAGAAGGGTCCCTAATACCTAATGGGAGATTTTCCTATTAGGATACAACCCATTGTAGGTTGTTTCGTAAGAGGTATCCTATAGGAGATTACCCTATATTAGAAGGAAAACTAACGGGAGAGTACGCTATTGGGAAACAACCCATTGTGAATTACTCTACAGGAGAGTATTCGATAGGAATTTATCCTATAGAAGAGAGTCTAATAAGATGGGATTGTCCCAGAGATATTCTTCGCGTTTCAGTTGATACCAAAGAAAGTTATTCAATGCTGCCGCCGACTTGGAAACAACAACATAGCGGAGAACAGTAGCAGAGCCCATGGAAGCAAGGGCAAAAGCAATGCAGGAGAGAAAAGGTCCCGCTACACTATCGAGCATACACTGTCGTGGCTGGCCGTTGCACCAGCAACTGGACACGCGAGGCGTTGCAGTGAAGTGGCCCGGATACCTCGTATCCTCTGCCTCTGTTTGGAACGTTTCGAGGCCCTTGGCCATGAATGATGCGTCCTGGAGATGAACTTTAAGGGGCTTACTGCACTCAAGGGCGCGACGAATGTGGAGATCACAGTGTGTAATGCTAAGCCTGCTGACTACCCCAGGGTAGGCGGGAGAGTACTGTTGCGCGGGCTTGAAGAGTTCCTAGCAGAAAAGAATACCAAGCAGATCTCCAGCTCTTCTGCGGCCCAGCAGAAAGCCATACTTCCGGCAGTGTTTGCAGCTGATGTGTCTACGAAGAAGGTATCGTAGGTGCTGTGCGCGTCCTTGTGTCCAGATGTTGCCCGTTGAAGAGAGAGTGTTCCCAGAAGGAGCAGATGGCGACCTGGATTTTCTGCCAGTCCTGCAACAGCTGGTGGCTGAACGAACGCACCTTCCGTCATTGTCTTGTATCTTCTGAAATCCAGGCAGCAGTTCCCAAAATTATACCAGAATTGTTGAGCCGAGCACAGGAAATAAACATTGACTTGCACACATCACTACCCAGTTTTCCAATCCCCAGCAGACTCGGCGGAGCAGCACTACTTCATATTGTCGCACCAGTTGACTTGACACTCCTCATCGGTCCTCAAAATTTTCACCTTCAGCAGATATTTGATCTTCGGCACATCATTGCTTTGGAATTGAAGTCCGGTCACCATGTCTTCACATGCTTTGCACCACACCACACCTATATGTCCAGGCAGGATGTCTTTCTTTCTCCTTTCGTGATGTCCATTTCCACGTTAGCTTCAACAAAAGAGGTTTCACTGCTGTTGTCACACCAGCCGCCCCGTCAAAGACTCTGGGAGAAGTCCCCACGTGCCACGTGTCACTACCTAGGTACGAAGTAGCCATCTAAGGAACGGAGGAACTGAAATCCGAGGATCTCAGCTTCAAAAGACAATACGAACAGTGGTTACGGCCAATGGGACCAGGGTTTCCTGATCGGTCAGGATACAAGCGTCAAGATATATACAAGAAACGGGATGTCGAGATGTCATTTGGGGACTACTTTGTGAACCCAAAACTCATGCGTCGAATGAATGCGACCCGACCGTAAACCAGATTCGAGAGAACTAAGGAACAACAAGACTTTACAATCAAGTTGGTGTACATAAGTAGAGAACAGGATTTCGTTTGATGTAACGACGAGGGCCTGCGGGCCCATCTGGTGCCCCCCTTGAGAAGCACAACCTGTGCGATGTTTCCCGTCTGGCACTCTCCGTCATAATAGAAACATCAATCCGCGTAGATACCCGATCTTGCGAGCTCTCAGCAGCGCCCTGTCCAGTCACGCGAGCTACGTACCACGATCTGAGAGGTCCCACGGCCCCTTGATTTATACCAATGTCATTACTTGTAGCCTCCTACTAAATTAGTAGTAGTACTAATTACTATTGTGCAGAAATCTCACTTTATGCAGTAGTCCCCTGAACCTTCCCATCTACCGTGCCGTCCATGAGGGGGTTATCCTGTCCGGTGGTGGCCTTCTGCTTCTCCCACTCCTCGGGCGTTTGGCACTTGGCAGTCCAGGCATGGATGGCAGCGATCTCCTCCTTCAGTGCCGCGTTGACGGCACGGTGCCTCTTTAGCGAGTTCTTCCCGGCAAACTCGGGTGATACGATCAGTGTCGAAAATGCCTGGCCACATCCTCCTGTAAGCGTGTTTTTGTTGTTAGTAATGACCGCAGACGTTTACTGATAGCCCTGAAGAGCATGGCGCGCTTGAAATGAGGGACGGCGTTAAGGATGAGCCATTTCGAGCACCCACCGGACATATCAGTGATTTCCACATGGACGGCGTTGAGACGCTCGGTGATGGCAGCTTTGAGGCTGGCCTCTGATATTGCTGAACCCTCCATGGCGGTGAGACAAAGGCTAGAAGGGAGACCTCAGCACCTGAGAGAGGTTATGACGATATGCGGTCCCGAGGTTGTGGAGTCGAGCCAGCTGGTGCAGTTCTTTTGTGTGATGGTCCGTCAGCATAAGGCCTCAAAAAGTTATGAGAAAGGCATCGCTCCGTCAGACTTACACACAGAACGAGCTTTGAGTAAGGAGGAATAAATGCGAATAAGAGGACGTGAGTGTGAAGATAGATATGAACAGAGATGGTCGCTACCCAATCGGCAGAACTGTCGAGGTTTGCAACTGTGAAATTGGGAAGACCCACTAGAAATGACCACTCTGTGGAGAGTACTGGCTACAAATGAGCGCTAGAGACTTGTCCTGCTTCTAGCTTGCACCCTAACGCGCTCCCTGTACTGCTACTTCTACACCACATCAACTAATTAAGTGCCCAGGTGCATGCACTCACCCACTCAGGTCGTCACTCGCAAAGACTGATGCGAATCGACAACACGACGGATTGAATGTGCCAACTTATTGCTATATCCATGTCTTATAAGTTGAGACCACTACTTTCACTCGGTTCTGCACTACCTCGCTCATTCTCATCCACAAACTGCTCGCTATCCCCTTTCTTACCAAAGATACTATCCAGGACCCCCTCCAGCCGGACAAAGATATCCAACATGGCAGCATCAACCACCACAGCAGAAGGCCCTCAGAACACACCATTCACACGAATGGTGGTGGGAGCCATGAGGTCACTGTAAGCAAGCCTGCCTTCCTCTTCACACCCACACATTCACACCCAGGTAAAGTGAGATATCAGGCTGACGTCGTGCTTTGTCCAGCTACCCAGAGGAACTCGCCGACAGGGCCTGGGACAACGTGGGTCTTCTCCTGGGTAACATCGACTCGAACGGCCAAAAGACCCTAGGCCTCGATGCCACGCCCGACCACAAGACGGTCCTCCTCACCAACGACCTCAGCCCCAGGGTTGCGCAGGAGGCCGTGGACCGCAAGGCGTCCGTCGTTGTGAGCTACCGTATGTTGCACTCACTCACTCACCTACCCATATTGAAGCCATTTGGCAAGCCTGTCCGGCCCCCATTCTCGGGTCTACTCCTGCACGATGACGATAATTCATACGATATGATATTAACATGTCACAACCAACAGACCCCTTCATCTTCAGGGGCCTCAAGTCCATCGACCTGGCAGACCCCCAGCAGCGCATCCTCCTGCAGCTGGCGCAGCGGAACATCGCCGTGTACTGCCCGCACACGGCCGTCGACGCCGTGCCGGGCGGCCTGAACGACTGGCTCGCCGACATGATCAGCGGGGGCGCGACGGCCACCGCCCGCCGCTCCGCCGTCCACCCCACCTCGTCACCGCCCCCCGCGGGCTTCGAGGGCGCCGGGTACGGCAGGACGGTGGAGTTTGCCCGGGCCGTCACCGTGGCCGACGTGGTGCGCCGGCTGGCGGCCGGGCTGGGCGGGCTCAAGCACGTCATGGTGGCGGCGCCGGCTCGGCACCAGGGCCAGGGCGCCGTCTCGGCGAGGGAGGTCCGGTCCGCCGCCGTGTGCGCCGGCTCCGGGTGGGATGTGCTCAAGGACTGCGACGTCGACGTGCTGGTGACGGGTGAGATGACGCACCACAACGCGCTCCGGGCCACCATGGAGGGTAAGGTGGTCATCACCGTGTTCCACAGCAACTCGGAGAGGGCGTACCTGAAGCAGAGGATGCAGCCTGCGCTGGAGGCGGAGCTGAGGAAGGTGGACGCCGGGGCAGAGGTCCTGGTCAGCACTGAGGACGCCGACCCATTTGAGATCTGGGATGTCGAGACCCTTGGTGCCGGTGCCACATCATGAGTGTTTTTGATCCCTTAAAACGAAATTGAAAAGGGCTGGGCTCCAGGACCTGGAACCTGATTCCGTGGGGTATCAATCTATAAAAACATCGCCGATCTACGAGGCCTCACTCTTCCGTTGTAGAGCTCAGCTATCCCTTGAGAGCTGCCTCCCCGTCCGCCAAACAAGCGTCGACATCTGTACCGCCTATCCGCTTCTCTTTCCATGTCAAGAGCAGTTTCTTTGGTAACCTCCATGCCTCCCTGGCCTCTTCAACCTTGCCATCTTGCATCAACGTCCGCATCCGGGCAGGCGTCTGTAGCACCTCTGCGACAAGTTCCCTGGTCCTCCGCTTCCTGGCTTGTTCCTCTTCTCTCCTTTCGCTCTGCTCGGGTTTGGGCGCTGATTGCCGTAATGTGTCCCTTATCGATGAAGCCTGCGAGTATATGTGGGCGATGGCCGGGTCTAGAGTCGAGGCCATGGGGTTCAGGGGGTCCATATTGGCTTGCATCTATAAGTGGTGAAAATAATAAAGCCAATTAGCCTACAAAGGGGCAACACAAGGGAGACAAGAACAACAAGGGGCCAAATGTAACGAAGCCATGTCGTACCTTGCGTATCGTCTCGGTCGCGGTGATGAGCTTGCTGTAGTTGTCATAGACCAGCGCCTTCTTCTCGGCGTCGAGCGCGCGGATCTCGCCCAGGACGCGGGTGTATGTCTTGAGCAGCTCCTCGAGGGTGCTGTCGGCGAGCCTGGCGCGGACGTAGGCGTCGGCGTCGAAGGCGGGGGCGTCCATCTCGGACGGCGGGACGTCCGAGTGCGAGAGCTCGCCCCCGGCGGCGTCGCCCGCGGCCGAGTCGGCATCCGTGACCTCGAGCAGCGGCGGCGTCGCGGCCGCCGACGACTTCTTGAGGTTGTAGTACTCGCGGAGGGCGGCGCGGTTGTTCCGCTTCGGCGGGAACGGCGAGCTGCCGGGCACGGGCGAGCTCGTGGCCGACCGTGGGATGTCGAGGCTCGGGCGGGCTGAGGACGTGGGTGTCGCGATGGCCTGTGAGGATGCCGTTCGCCTCAGGGAGGCATAGGGGTCTCTGGGGGTTGCTATTGTGGACATGGTGTCGTGTGTTTTTGGCGGCCAGTTCTTTTGTGTGGGAACTATAGGTTCTCAGTGGTAGTAGCTGTGGTAATTTGCCCTTCTCTTCTGAGCATATCAGCGAGTTTCCACGGATGTGAGGCTTCGTGAGTTGCGAGAGTAGTGTAGTGCAGTCAGTGTACGATAGTTGTTACAGTAGCAAGACAGACAGACAGACACCTTAACGGTAACAGCAACTGTTGGCGCTTCACTAATGCATATATGTACCTTGGTTAGGTACTTGATTAGTGGGGCTTCCCGCTTCCGGAAGCCGGCTAGAACCTGCCTAGGTACGTACAGTAGGTAACCAAGTATCTACGTACCTAAGTACTAAATACTCAAGACCACACACCTTCAAGACAACCTTGAAATCTTGGACTTCCACATATACTGATCAGCCCGTCTTTGAAATTGGCTGTTGAGAGCAACTCATACTACAGGATGCGGGAGGCTTATGGATGATTACCAACCAGTACCTGGGAAGGCAACAGACAGACATTCACAGTAAACCGTACAGACAAGGCACTCTCTGCTCATCAAGCAGCATCCCAACCTACCCACAGAAACAACACCAACAACAACATGCTTCATCCACTCTCAGGGGAAACAACCACCAGTGATACCTAACCCATGCCACACACACCCACATGGCCCTCAAGAGGACCACCCAGCCCACAATGAGCCTAGCAGGCCAGATCCGCACCCAGCTGCAGGCCCTCAACCTGCCGCCGCCATCCCACCCCTGGCTGCAGACCCTCGTCTCCGCCCGCAGCCCGCCCCCGCCCCTCCCGTCCCTGGTCATGACGGCCAAGACGCGCCTCCTGGCCTCGGACCTCACCACCCCGGGGCTCCTCGACCCCGCCGCCACCGCCACGCTGTGCTTCCCGCCGCTGACCACCGCCGCCGCCGCTGCCACAACCACTAACAACAGCACCAGCAACAGCGGCAACAATAACCCCCCGCCCAGGGAGGCCCGTCTGCCCCGCGACGTCTACGTGCAGGTCCTCGACGTTGAGGACATCTCCAGGAGCAGGTGGGAGCAGGTCGAGGAGCTCGAGGCCGTCGAGAGGGGCGAGCGGACAAGGGGCCGCGAGGTCATCCGGCTGCCCGTCAACGGTAGCGGCGGAGATGGTGATGGCAACGGCGGGGACGAGCAGGATGACGGGTCATGGGGCGCACCACCGCCGCCGCCACAGCAGCAGCAGGGAGCGGCAGCCGGTGGTGGTGGCAGCTCGAGGAACGCGACCCACCGGCTGGTGCTGCAGGACTGCAAGGGGCAGAAGGTCTTTGCCGTGGAGCTGGTGCGCGTCCCGAGGATTGGAGTCGGCACGCTGAACATCGGCGAGAAGATCCTGCTCAAGAAGGGCACGGTCGTGGCGAGGGGAACTGTCTTGTTGGAACCTGGTACTTGTCATATCTTGGGCGGGAAGGTGGAGGCCTGGCAGAAGGCGTGGCTGGAAGGTCGCCTTGCCCGACTTAGGGAAACAGTTGGGCCAGGCCAGGCTGAGGCCGCTGTTTAGGATGTTGGCATCTCAGAGGCATTGCGTCCTTTTTGTTCACAAATACACAGCTTCACTCATTGTTTGCTTATCATCTTGTGATTCCTTCAGTAGCTAGCTATCCACAAATCTACGGCTGTCCGCCTACGGCATCCGCCAGACCTTGCCATCCACTCCTCAACCAAGGCGCCAGGAAGAGGCCGACCTGCCCATCTGCAACCTTGCCCGTCGCCGAGTATGCCTTTGCCAGGTCCTCCGCACCGAGGTCGCCCTTCGGTGGCATGCCCTTGGACGCCACCATCACTGCAATCTCCCGCAAGGTCTCATCTTGGTCGCCAGCAGCGTCTCCGAGGCTAGACCAGCCATGTGGCAGGTTGGGGTAGAGCATCACATCCGTCTGCGCTGCGTTCATCAGCTTCGCCTCCGCATCCTTCTCCGACAGGGCTGCAGCCGCCTGTAGGACTTCTCCTATCTGGAATTGTTCCGCCGACGTGACCTTGTCGTTTGTCCGCAGCCCCTCCAGCTCCGAGATGACCGCCTCTAGGCTTTCCTCGTCGTCATCAAGGATGGCAACGACGCCGAGCAAGACGACCGATTGCACATGGTCAGGCCTGTTCTCGATGACCTCGAAGAGCTTGGTGCGGGCGTTCTCCTTGGCATCGTCTGATCCTGTCGCCCAGAGGATCTGCGCCAGCAGGCAGACAGCATCAGGGTCACTGTCGGACTCCTCTAGGGCCGATTCAAAGTACGCCACCGCCTCATCTGCTTGACGACGATGGTACTGGGCCAGGCCGACAGTCACATGTGCCGACAGTCTTGCCTTTCGGCGCTCCTCGGCTGTGAGTTCGCTGTCAGACTCGTCGCTGCTGAGCTGTAAAGCCGTCTCGCCGCAGTCAACGGCCTCATCATACGAGCCAACCGCCAGATAAGCTCTTGCAAGGTCTGTCTTGGCCAGTGCGAACCTCTTTAGGGACTGGGCAGACTCGGTAACCTCGTAGTCTGCCTCCAGCGTCGAGCACATTTCCTCCAAGAGCTCTACCGGCTTCTGGCTGTCGTGGGTCCGCTCCTGGAATAGCGTGCAGAGATGACCGTAGGCAAGGTTCTGTGGTCTCAATCCGCGGAGTTGACCAAGTGCGAAGATTGCTTGAATAAGAGGTTTCACGCTGGTATCCGAAGGTCCTGTGAGAATATGGTCAAAGACAGACAAGGAGTACTGCTGCCTCGACACCAGGGAAGATGACTCTGAAATCTCCATGGCGTGGGTGAAAAGACTGCGCGCTTCCTTCGTATCTCCATGCATGAGAGCAACCAGCCCTTGGCCAAGCCATGCATGTGCATAATCGGGATCCGTCGACTGTGCCCTAGTAAGAGCCTCGTTGGCCAGCTCCAAGTCGTTCTGAAGTAGCCCAAGAGTACCCAGATTTGTCCATACCTGGGCGCTTCTCTCGTTCAAATACAAACTGCGAACAAAGGCATGTTGTGACACGGCCGGGTTGATCCGGCTCGTCACCACTCCCAGGGCATTCCAAAACTCTGAATTGCCAGCTTCAAGCTCGATGGCCCGCTTGAAGCACTTAACCGCAGCTTTGGAATATCGACTTGACTTCTTCTTCAGATTCTCGGGGAGACAGATATGCGCACGCTGCTCTGCCCACCCGAGGTTGTAGTATGCCACGCTTTGTGCGTAGACATCGTTCGCCGAGGCATGGATCGCACGCTTGTGGGCAAGAATTGTAGCGTGAAGGGCGCGCGTGAGCTCGACTCCAACCCTCTCGTCATCAGGGAAGATGCCTTCCGCAAATATGACACCATTGCCAACCCCATCGACTTCCTTCAACGCTTGATACTCTGGCTTGTCGACATCAGCCCCGATGAGAGCGCGGACATTCTCCAAGGGAAGGTCTGTCACACGGCCTTGTATGCTGGTGAAGATTGAGCAAGAGTCGGCCACGGCCTTCCAGAAGTTGAAGGTGTTCTTGATGTCCTCAGGCGCCTTGATGGCAAATTCCAACGCCTCCTTGGCAGTTGTCACAGACTTTCCGAACAAACCCTTTTCTAGGCTGTCCAGTGCGTTGTCCACCAGAGTCTGCATGAGGGCGATAGCCACCCCCTCTTCATCCGGCCTGCCCTGCATGACGTCTTGATACAGCCCAATAGCTTCGTCGAACTCACCAAGCTCACGCTTGATATTAGCAAGCATGAACTTGGTGAACCAGGTCTCGTCGGGGCCGATATTATCCAACACCTGCTCCAGCCTCTGGGCATTCAAGATTGCCTTGGTCCCCGAAATGTAGCGGCCAGAGCTATAATAGCTCTCCCCAAGTCCTACCCAGGAATGATAGTCATCAGGCGACATCCTCAGGGCAGACTGGAAGGAGACGATAGCCTTGTGGAATTCTTGCTTGTGCAGTTCAGCGACACCGAGGGCCGCAAATGGCCAGCTTATACCTTTCCTCTTAGAGCCAGGAGGTGGCTTAACCTTGCCCGAGTCGACAATGCGCTGTGCCACCAATTCGACTCGGTCCCAGTCGGCCTCGTCTGCAAATGAACGGGCCAACCTCTCAGCTGAGACGATCTCGGAGGGAGACAGCTCCACCGCTTTCTGGAAGCATTTCCTGGCCCTCTTCTTGTCCTTGGCATAATCAGCATAATACACACCAAGGGCCGTGTAGGACGGCGCAAAGCTTAGATTGCTCTTGAGGGAGTCCAGGAAGTAGCCGTAAGCAGTTCCGGGTGCACGGTTCTTCCTCGCCGCCTTGGAAGTGTCTATATTCCATAGGCAGCTGCCCAATCGATACTGTGTTTGGGCCAGGAGATCTTTGGCAGCATCACCCTTTGCTATGATGAGTGGTATGCACCGCTCGAGCTCGGCCGCGCTTGTCGAGTAGTCGCCTTTCAACGCCTTCACCCAGGCGGCCTCGGACCTGACACGGAGATTCTCGGGATCCCGCTGCAGAGCTCGCTCCAGGAAGTCGACAGCTTCACCGTACTCTTCCTCCTCTTCGAAGATGAGGCCAACGCCGATCAAGGCCGGCGTGGAGGTCGGATCCCGGGCCAGTACATTATCGAATAGCGCCTTTGCTTCTTGATGATGGCGAGGAGATTGGTAGAAGACCAGGGCCGTGGCGAGACGAATATTGTATACATCTTCTGTGTTCTGAAAGTCCATGCCTGCCTTGACCCGCTCGCTGTTCATGAGACTCAGCGCTTTGCGGATCATCTCGACATTGCTCTCGTATTCCTGTAGGTGTTCATAGTATTCTGCCATCAAACGGTAGGCGAAAAGAGAGTTCGCAGTCATAATCCCTTCCGTCATCATAACCAAGCGGTCCTCATCGGTTATGGGAATGACGGTAGTAGGGGCACCGCCATCGTCATCATCTTCGCTCTCGTCAGGAGCCTCGCTGTCCTCGGCCGGGGTTTCAGGCTGCGGTTCCAATTTGGGAAAGGGGGAGAGGTCACTGGTGAGATAGCCGGTGATAACCCTGCACAGATCGCTGTCGGGAAAGAAGGTGCAATAGTCCCTGAGAATAGTGACGTCCCACTCCTTGGTCTCCTTGAAGTCCTTCCAGTCAATTGTGATCTCCCAAGCAAGCCTGAAGGGGTGCTTGATGATGACCATGTCACCGGCCAGCTTGAGGACGGTTTGCAGCTCTTGCGACTTGTCCGGCCCGGCAGGGAATACGAGCAGGCGGTCGTAGCAGTGTTGCAGTAGCTTCTCCTCGTATTGACGGCGGACATCATCATCATTGGTCCAGTTGATCAGTTCGCGGTATATCTGGCCTAGCCTGCTGCGTCCCAGGATTTCACGCTTGACTTCAACAGTGACTTCGCTCACCCTCGCGCCGATCCTGGTCCTACGCTCGCCGATCAAGGTGTTGATCTGCTTCTTCTCCTCTGTCTCGATGATCTTGGCGATAGTCTCGTAGGTCTCAGCAGGACGAGTGCGACCCTCGACGGCGAAGTAGACGGGACTATCCGGGAGAGTCAAACTCAAGGCGTCAACATATTGGTAGGTATTGCCTTGAGCCCGGGCAAATACAATGAAGTCATCGATGAGCTTCTGATATTTGTAGGTCTGCTCAGAATCGCGCAATATCTCAGCCAGACGCACTATGGCGTTCTGATGTGAAGACAGCTTCTTTGCGCCCTGTTTCTCGTACAGCTTGATGAGACCCTGCCATGCTTGGGCATCGTTTGGCTTCAGCTTAGCTGCAGCCTCATAGGTCTTCTCGGACTCATCCAACCTGTCCTTCTTGTCGAGGGCCAGGGCCAGAAGAACTAAGCTGTTGAAAGGTCAGCGATACGATCGAGTGCGGTGATGGATGAACAGGTAATGGGTGGGTTGGCTGCTTACGCCTGGTGGTTCTTAGGTTCTCTCTGTATGAAGTCCTGTGCCTGTTCCAGAGCATCGTCAAACTTCTGCTGTTTGACAGCTTCAACTATGGCCTTCAGGGCCGCTTTGGAAGAGGACATATTTATGATTGGTAGGTGAAGGGAGTTGAGAGTATCAGTGTCATGACCATCAACCACGAGCCTGTGTCGTTCCAAAACGAACGAGCTCCTGGGCTGCCGGGCTGCGTGCAGATGAATCTGAGCAGAATACAACCGGTCAAAAACAGAAATGGTAGACAGTTTTGAAAGAATTTCAAGTCAGTTGATCCATGAACTAGGGCGGGTAGAGGATCAGGGTCAAGTTGAGGCCTTCATGGAAGCAAAATACTGCAGTTCATTGTACGGGCCATTCATTGCTTGCGGGTGAGATTCAGTCAACTGGTCTGCAACAGCTAGATACACTGCTACGTCAGGGTCACTAAGTTCAGCCCCCTCCCCTCTAAGACCCCCCCAGCAGCCAAAGTAGCAACCCCCTGCTTATCGTCTAATCTTATCGATAACCACCAAAAATTTCGGGAGAACATCCTCTCTTCGCATTTCGCTTTTGTATGTATTGTCGCAACTTTGTAGAACGCCCTCTCTCTTCACCTCAGTTCCAACCTCACTGATCCGGTGACCGAGCGACCAAGCTCTACCTTTGTCAAAATGGATCCAAATCCCGCAAAACGAAGAAAACTGGAACACCAGGAACCCCACGATTCTACCTCGAATGGCGCCGCCGCTCTCGAGGCTGCCGCGACAGCAGGAACCTCCCGACCCAGTACCTTCGTTCTGCAGACTCAAGAGCTCTTGAAGGAGGTTCGCATAGACTATAACAAATACTTCGCTGGTGCCGATGAGTTCCTGCACCGGGTCAAGTCCACCATTGAAGAAATCAGCCCACAAGGCCCGACTCCTGTGAGCTTCCCACTCCATCTACCCAACCATCCTCGGCGCCTTGCGCTAATAGTCCTTGACAGATTTACCAGGCTTCGAAGGACCTCAAAAAGAAACATCATGTGTTCGTGCCATTCCCCGAACCGACGCCATCCAAGGACTCGCCCTACAAGGTCTCATTCGCAAAGCCGTCTCAGTTCAACGTCGTTGGAAGTTATGTTTCCAGGACCATGATCAAGTCGCAAGGTCGCCGTGCGATCGACATGATAGTAGAGATGCCAAAGGACCTTTTCCAGGACAAGGATTACCTCGACCTCAGATACTTCTACAAGAGAGCATACTACTTGGCTGTATTAACTGCCTCCCTTCGCGACGAACTTGGCTCCAGTGCTGAGCTCACTTACGAATATTTGAACGGAAACCGACTCCTTCCCGTCCTCGTCTTGGCCCCGACAGGTACTCAAAAGGAATATCAAGTTCGAATTATCCCATGCGCCCCCGAGGGCCTGTTCCCGGCACGCAAGTTACTTCCCACCAGCTGTTGCATTCGAACTGCATCCGAGGCCGACGGTGAATCCAAGACCCCGACGCCATTTTACAACTCCACACTGAAGGCCGAGAGCTGCTATCTGTCCTACCTCAAGCAACTTCGCCAGGCAGAAAAGTCCTGCCCCGCATTCAAGGATGCATGCATACTCGGACGTGTTTGGCTGTCCCAGCGCGGACTCGGAGGTTCAGTCTCGAAAGGCGGCTTCGGTCACTTTGAATGGGCTATCCTGACGACTTTGCTTCTCCAGGGGGGAGGTCGAAAGCGCAGTGCCGCACTTTCTCCCTCTCTCAGTGGCACCCAGATCTTCAAGGCAGTAGTGCAATACCTCGCCTCGGCTGATTTATCCAAGAAACCGCTGATCTTCGGCTCATCGACCCAAGGTGTAGAGGCCTCAAAAGAGACCGGGCCTGTCATCTTCGACGCGGTGCGCCAGCTGAACGTCGCCCACAAGATGAGCTCCTGGTCTGCGTCCATGTTGCAACAACACGCCAAATGGACCTACACGTCGCTGGCTGACCAGGATGCCGACCAATTTAGCCCTACCTTCATCACCCGGGTGGACTCCCCCCTTCAGAGCTACGATGCTCTGATACAAGTCGAACGGGCTCCTGTTACTGAAGGCGGTCTGGTTGACTACCGTGGTGCTGCGTGGGAATACCGTGACAAGGTGGCCAGGATATTGAAAAGGGCATTAGACGACCGAGTACAGCTCCTCTACGTACACGATTTCGATGATGCGGTTCAAAAAGCCTGGGATCTCAAGTCCACTGCTCCCCAAGAGCCCTCCGCCATTCTGGTTGGCCTTCTCTTCAACACAGCCAATATTTCGCGGCAGGTTGACCATGGCCCTGCAGTCGAGGATAAGGAGGCAGCCAAGAAATTCCGTCAGTTCTGGGGTGAGAAGTCCGAGTTGAGACGTTTTAAAGACGGTAGCATCCTGGAGAGCTTGATATGGGCACAGACTTCGCCGCTGGGCCTCTGCGAAGAGATCGCCAAGTACATCCTGAAACTTCACCTGAAAATCCACGATGAGGATATCATGGTCCACGGGAAAGGGATGTCTGCAGTGGTTCCCATCAAGACATCAGACTTGCCCGCGTTCCAAGCTGCAAGGGAGGCCTTCCAATCGTTCGAGCGTGATCTTCGTGACCTGCGTGACACCTTGCCGCTGCAGATCCGCCAGGTGTTGGCCTCAGCACCAGAGCTGCGATTTGCGTCTGTTCGCCCACCTGGTAGCACGTCAAAGGGAGCCGCACAGCCAATGGACACCACCATTCACTTTGAGGCATCTGGCAAGTGGCCCGATAACTTGGCTGCCATACAGCGGACAAAGATCGCCTTCCTTCTGAGAATCAGCGAACTACTGACCGAAGCCAAACCTGGCGTAACTTGTCAGGTTGGCCTGGAGGAGTCTCAAACAGAGATAGAGAACCTGGCCTTCCTGGACACCACCTACGAGGACGGATCTGTTTTCCGTTTGAGGATACACAGCGATCTCGAGGAGAATCTGCTCGAAAGGCGAACCAAGGACAAGACTCTCGAGCAACGCGTACGGACCCAGGGAGCCCAGCTCTTGGCCTCCTTCAAGCGCACATATACACTTCTGCCCCTCCACACGCAAACGATCGCGACATTTTGCAGCCGATTCCCTGCGCTATCCCCAACAATCCGTCTGGTCAAGCGTTGGTTCGACGCCCACAAGCTTTCATGCCATTTCTTGGAAGAAATGTTGGAGCTCGTTGCCCTCAAGGTCTTCCTTGAGCCATACCCTTGGCAGGCGCCGTCAAGCGGAATGACTGGGTTCCTGCGAACGCTGCAATTCCTGTCCAGGTGGGATTGGCGTACGGAGCCATTGGTCTTGGATACTTCAGGGGAGTTGACGGGCTCGGAGCGGTCGGCCATTGAGACGAGGCTCGAGGCCTGGCGCAAGCTCGACCCGAGCATGAGCCACACCACCCTGGTCGTTGCCACCTCCCACGACACCTCCGGGACAGCCTACACCATCCAAGGGGGCAAGCCTTGGCCCTCAAAGGTCGTCGCCACGCGCATGACGACCCTGGCGAGGTCGGCGTGCAAGATAGTCAAGGAGAAGGGCATCGAGCTCGAGCCCAAGATACTCTTCCAGCCGTCCCTCAAGGAGTACGACATCCTCATCCACCTGGACGGCAAGATGATGAAGAGCATCGCCCGTGGCGACGACGGGGGGTCCAAGCAGTCGCACTTCAAGAACCTGGACGGGCGCACCGGCAAGATCGCCCAGCCCATCGTCGAACAGCCCGCCAGGGCCCTCCTCGGGCAGCTGGACGCGCTGTTCTCCGGGCCCCTGCTGTTCTTCCACGGCGGGCCGGAGGACGCGGTCATCGCCGGCATCTGGAACCCCCAGGTCCAGCGCCGGCCCTTCAGGGTCAACCTGCCCTGCTCGTTCAAGCCGGTCGGCACTGGGAAGGAAGCCTCGTCCGGCGACGAGCAGGGGGAGGAGCTTGTGGAGGTCAACCGGGAGGCACTTATTGCCGAGATCGCGAGGATAGGTGGGGATTGCATCGAGAGTATAGAGTCTAAGCGGTCTTGACTGCGGCAGCGTTTGGAAAATTGATAACGATTATGCGTCTTGACCATCTCCCTAATTGGACAACGCTATGCATGATACCTGTGCTTGCCACGTGTGCAGTCCAGGGATAGGCTACAGCCTGGTGGCCTTGTAGTACAAGTGAGAAGCATATGTAACACAAGGTCGGGCGGTCGTCAGGCAGTCATGCATCCGAGCTCAGCCTCGATCTACTTACCACCCTTCTTTTCTTGGGACACCGTGTCAACCCCGCTTCTGACCGTTACAAAACATCACCTCCTTGGACAAGCAGTCAGACTAGATATATCAACAGTGGAAGCACAGCACTCCAGCAAAACGCCGTCTCGCAACATCTCAACGTTGAGGTCCAACAAACAACAAACCTTGGAAGTGGCCCGACGCGCTGGCCACGAACATCACAATCCGGCAACAACACCTGGGCAGGCTTTCTCTACCACTCCTCGATCATCGGCGGCGTACCATCCGACATGAAGAAGGCCTTGCGCAAAGTATCCGCCAAGGCGGCAAACCGTGCTGCTCGGCCTGTCCGACTAGTCAGATTTGGCCTCGTACCTCCTTTCATTTTTGTGACACCATGGGCCTGTGCAAGATGTCAAAGACTCCAAATAGATCCAGAGAACCATGCCCAGAGATCCGTCCATATCCGCAGATTTGAAGTAGTTTCCTTGAGCCAAAGCGACTGTGAAGTTTGCCGTATTCTGTGGAATTCCTTCGAACATTACTTCGCTGAGATCCTTTCTTGTTCAAGTACGCAAGTCGAATTCGACGTCCTTGATGGGCAGTTGTTGGTGTATCTCTGCGCCCAGCCTGAGGATCCATTTATGGCAAGACCACTCTCGAGCATTATACTATATCGTTATCCAGGTAAGTCGCCTAAGGCTCTGGAATCATATACCTTTAGGCCAGGCTGACGATCGTATGATCCAGGTATACCATGTCCTTGGTCGATCTTCCCGGCCCTCAGTACCACCAGTATCGAGGTGCTCATATCTGGGTCAATTGGTCGGGCCAGGTATTGGCTAAATCAATGCGACAAGTGCCACGACTGCCAGACCTCAGAGGACCGCAAGCTCCCATCGAGACTTCTTCATCTAGGAAGAAAGGATTCTGAGATCCGATTGCTTGAGACCAAACACGAAGATAGAGGCAGATACGCATGCATTAGTCACTGCTGGGGCGAACCAAAGTTAATGGAGGGTTTCAAAACAACACGCAAGAACTACTCAGACCGTCTTCAATCCATCCCATTGTCCCAGATCCCACGCACTTTCAGCGACGCTATAATCGTTGCGAGAGCCTTAGATATCGGGTATCTATGGATAGACTCCATCTGTATCCTCCAGGACGATCCGGACGACTGGGATAGGGAAGCGGCAAACATGCATTCAATCTACGAGAACTCATATATCACCATTGGCGCAACTTCGTCTAATGGGCCCAATGGAGGCCTCTATTTACAAGAACGTAGCGGTATCTCCCAAGAATCTGGATTCACCTCTTCGGGCGATTACTTCTCGGTGATAGGTCGCGCAACTCGTCAACATCCCAGCCGAAAATATCGTTTCGAAGGCGAAACCAGCTGGCCTCTATTGGACAGGGCATGGGTTTTGCAAGAACTCCTTCTCTCCCCTCGATTCCTGCATTTCACCTGTCACGAAATGATATGGGAGTGCAAGAGGGGTATCTTGTGCGAGTGTGGAAGTCGCAAGCTTGAGGCAATGTCAATCAAGCAGTCTCTCCACAAAGCCTTCGATGATCATAAGCAGATAGCCGAGGCTTGGCGCCAGGTTGTGACCTCTTACTCCATGTTAAAACTGACAGAGGAGTCTGACAAGCTACCTGCATTATCTGGCTTAGCAGCTAAGGTGGCGACCAGGAAGCCTGGCTCAGACTACTTTGCTGGGCTTTGGAGTGACTCCATTGACCATGATCTTCTCTGGTCAGTCCCTGGGTGGAAAAGAAGAGACGCTCGCCGACCTTCCAAATGGAGAGCACCAACATGGTCCTGGGCTTCATTGGACTCGCCGGTCGAATTTCCAGATTGCGGAACGGTTACAAGGCTCTATCAAACCATCGATGTGAAAACCTCACCTGCTACTGGGGACAAGTTGGGGCAGGTAACTAAGGGGTCGCTCACCATCCGTGGCCTGCTTTTCTCTGCAAAGGTAGAGATGAAAGACTACACGAAGGATTGGATGATACTCAAGGACCGAGGATATGTTCTTCTCCAAAGAAACCCATCCGATCGCGACTCTGCATCGACGCACCTCGATACCGAGAACTATGGGTCGTTCAGGGATTATGCTCTATACTATCTACGAATTGCACGTTTAGGAGATGGTGGGAAGCATTTTGCAATAGAGACCGAGCACACGCTGATACTTCGCTTGATCCATGATTCAGGCAAGTTTGAGCGCATTGGTATCGTTCAACAAAGGAAATATGGCCACCCTAAAAAGTTGGCCAAATTTTGGGCATCTGATGAAAATCCATTCGCGCAGGGCGGCGAGGAAAGAACGGTCGAAATTATCTAGCTGAGGTGTATTGAGAAGGAAGAATGTAACGGAGGTTCCAAGTTTTTGCTGACTTCAGAGTCGACATCAATCGTAATGCGTCCTGGGGTTTTTAGGCGTCTACATACTGAACATAACCGAACGTGGTCCGAGACTGCGTCTCGACCCTCTTATAGCCATAATGGCCTTTCGTATTCCAAAAAGACGTCTATCAAATAACAATTTATACACTGGTGCATTGGAGTTCCAGAATCGTTCAAATGTTCCCAACCATGGGCGAGTCGGCCTTCCAGGCCACTTTTGTTTATGTTAACATCCTAATTACGAGGTATTCGGTCAGTTGACATAAGATCCCTGACCTCACTTGACTAGCGTATTTTTAAGGTTAAATCTGATTGGCTATGTTAAGCCACCGTTATATAGGTTATATAGTTTACTTAAATATATTATAGTTAAATATTTAATAAAGATATAATAAAGCCTCTTTATAGTAATATTATATTTATATATAGTCTTTAAAATAGAATTAAAATAGAAATAAAATATAATAAAATTAAACTAAATATATTCTCTATATCTTAATATATAGCTATAATATATCCCTATCCCTATCCCTATCCCTATCCCTATCCCTACCCTTATCTCTATCCTTAAATATCTTTATATTTATCTATAAAGTAATAGAACTAAATTAGATATATAAATAACTTTAAGTATTTTATTATTCTTTAATTAAAACTTTAAGTATATAACTTATATATAACTAAACTATTTTATAAAGCTTTATATATAATAAGTTTAGTATATATATATATATAATAAGAGAACTATTTTAGAGAATATTAAAAGTAAAATAAATTAGATTTACTTTAATTATCCTTATAATTTACTTTACTTTATTATAAAGAATAATAATAAAGAAGAATATAAATTATACTAAAAACTTACTACTTTTACTTTAAAACTTACTATAAAGCGGAATTATATTTAAAACCTACTACTTTTACTTTATTATAAAAGTTACTATAATAAAGAATTAAACTTTAAATTATATAATTATTCTAAATACTATCTGCTATATTACCTATACTATTATACTTATATTTAAATATATTATAAGCAGTTGAAAACCCTATATAAGAAGAGTAAGAGATTTTAAAAGAAGAGAAAGAGATATAAGAAATATCTTTAAATATATCTACCTACTAATTCTAAGTATACTACTTCTATATATCCAGTATTAGGCCTTGAAAATAATATAAAATAGCTATAATTTAGCCTAATATTATATTTAAATTTAATAATATAAGAAAGGTTATATAAGGAGCTGGCCTATAATGCGACTATAGGTAGGTGCTAACAGGATATATTCTAAAGTATAAAGAGGAAGGAGGAATATAGTCCTCGAGGGCTAACTGCTCTAGTTATATATATAGAGGGCTTATACTAGGCCTAGGGTTAGGGTCTGGACCGGACCCTAACCGGACCCTAACCGGCACCGGTTAGGGTCCTTACCGTACGAGCTACTAAGCTCGGGCCTATAATATAGCCCCCCTCCCCGGTAACTATATAGTGCCGTATCGAAAACGGAGGGTTATAGGTCCGTATACCGAACTGTAGTATAAGTAGTATATAACCGTAATCCTAATAGTAGCCGTCCCTAGAAGTATTTATACTACCTTACCCTACTACCTAACCCGCGCTCCTACTAAAAAAGAAACTAATTAATATTATAATATAATTACTTAACTATCTATTTACGTAATTAGTAACTATATAACTATTACGTATCGCGACTTCCCTATTATTAAAATAAACTATTATTAATTTATCTTAACGAATAACTGTAATTAGATAATAGTAAGTGTAATACCTAGGCTAATGCGGTTAGGAAGCTAACCTTATTCGTAATAAGTATTTTAGTTTAAAGCGGTAACCCTCCTCCTCTTCCTAGAGGTAGTAAACGTAGTTTTAGTAGTAGTTATAGCGATAATAATCGTCCGGTAAATAGCTCCCTATACTAACTCGATTAATAACCGGTCTAATAATATACTATAGGTAAAGAGATATACTACCGGTCCCTTCCTTATAGAAGGTAATAGCGATAACGAGTCCGTTAAGCTAGCCGTTTAAGTGCGCTTTCCCTGCGCTAAGTATATCGGCCGCTTAATAAGGCACGGTAAGATTAGCTATCTGCCCCGCTATAGTCGCTCTTATACGACCTACTATAAGAACTGTAGTAAGTATACCTAGAATAAGCGCTTATATACTAGTTCTGCGGCGCTTCGCTGTACTATACGCTAACTAGTCTAGCTAGCGGCGCTAGGAACCTATATTACGGAGAAGGGTATAGAGCGTACCCCGAACCGAAAGGGTAAGCTTCCCTAGTTTAGCGTAGAGTTTATCGAGGCTTATACGTACTATAGAAATATTCTAGAGGCTACCCTATAGGCGCCGCCTCCTATCTAGTCCGCTATCCCTACTACTCCTAACCGGCGCTTAACCGGTAGTAATTAGGAGGGACCTTAAACCCTATTTACTCCTACTAGTACTCTATACGCCCTCTCCTTATTATCTAGCGGTAGTTTAAACGAGGCCTAGACGCCTAATTACCCTAGCGTAGGGGGTAGTAATCTATCTCGGCGTAGGAACGTATATACTCCCTAGCGCTCTAAAGCTTAAGCCTAGGTAATATAGGCTGTATACGCTATAGCGAACGCTTTTAATTAGCTAAACTCCTTACTAACTATATTTATAGAGGAGTAGCGGGCCGATATATATCGCTACGAGCAGCGCAACGCTCTCCGCGATAACGCGTTCGTAGCCTTAACCTAGGCCGTTTAGGAGTTATATCGTAGTCCGGCTACTCCTAGCTATATCTAATTCGACTCTCCGATGCCGATTTAATATCGTTATCCCCGTCCTGCTTCTATAGCGTATAGTTTTAGGGAATAGGCCCCTCCTCCCTTAAACCCTAACTTATCTCGTAGAGGTTTTATAGCGCGTACTAGCCCGGCCGCGCCCGCTACTCCTCTCCCTCCCTATCCTAACCCGTTTATATCCGGTAATAGCCCGCTTATATCTTAAACCGGGCGGGGCGGGGTTACGCCTTAGGGCAGTAACCTCGGCGGAGGCGAGTAGGAGGATAACGGTAAGGAGTATAATATTAGTAATAAGGTGCTTTAAGTACGGGGTCGGTTATAGTATATAACCGGTCCGGAGCCTAAGCGGGTAGGTAGGAGCTCCGGCGGTTAACTATAGTAAACGAAAATTAGCTATAAGCTGGAGAAAGTATTATCGTTATATTATAGTTTCGGGGGGATCTTCTAGGGCGGTATATACGCTATTTAGTAGCGCGGAGAGCTTCGGGCGTAGTTATATAGTATATATCTGCTATTTAGGTTACCCCCCTATCTTATTTATTTAAGTATTATTTAAGCCTCGCCCCGGGCGTTAAAGGGTATAATAGAGAAGGACTTCGGTAGCGGTCGGGAGGTAGATAGCCTTTAATAAAATTTAGCGTAGGGATTATAGCTTCGTTATATAGTAATATAGGATTAGGTTAACCGACTCCTCTATAGCCCCGTTATAACTTAAGCTTCTTATTATATAATACCGGTTTATTATAATAACGGGTATCCCCCTAGGCTACTTTAAAGCGGTCTAAGGCCTTAGTATCTGTAAAGTTCTCTAAAGGCTACTAAGTTAATATATTATAATAGGACTATTTCACGAATACTAGGCGCTTAGTGCCCCGGCCGGGTATATTCTTAACAGCTAGGATTTCTTCTATATAGTACTCTTCCTAGGGCGTCCTATCCTCCGGGGATAGGATTAGTATAAGTCCTAGACGGGTATTAGTCTTATCCTGCGAGGGGAGAGGGTTTATCCTAGCCTATTCTACTAACTCGATATAAAAGGTAGGGTAGATATTCCCCGGGATATCTAGGGTAACTATATTAGGCGTAGGGACTATAATAACTATATACTTTAAGTAGAGCTAGTCTAGCTTCTTCTTAGGCCGGTTAGTCTTAACGTTACGGAGGGAAAGCTAAACCTAGTTACTTATAGCAAACTTCTTAGCCGGCCGCTATCGATAGTTCGCATCGCTCTCTTATCGTTATTAAGTATATACTATAGTAGCCTAAGCTAGGTTTATACCTTTACGAAGGTAGTTAAGGAATAAAGCCGCGCATCCTTTAAGGCTATAAGTAGGACGGACCGCCTCGGAGGCGTAGGGAATAATATTAATATTAAATCCGTTTAGTAACCGGTTAGGGCTAATACCGGTAACTACTAAATTATAGCCGTTTAGAGTAAGTTAGTAAGTAGGTAAGTAATCGGCTTAGTCGTATTAAGTAAACGATACGAAAGCCCGGAGGTACTTCTAGACCTCCTAGTTAGTACGTTTAATACTGCTATCTATCTGCGGGTAAAAGGCTATAGAAAGGAGCTGCTCTATACCTATAGCTTTATATAAGTGCGATTAGAAGTCCTTAACTTAGTCGGAACCCCTATTACTAATTAATAACTTAGGGAAACTATAAAACCTTTACTATATATCGCGAAACCGAACTACGTACGCCTCGGTATCTATTAAAGTTATAGCTTCTAACTAAATATACTTAGATAATTAGTCGGTTAATACTATTATATACTACGGAGAGGATTCGGAGCGGGCGGGGAGGTACGTTATAAAGTTTACCGAGACCTAAGATTAAAATTAGTCCGGGATAGGGAAAGGTTAAAGGAGGCTCTGCCGGAGTTGCTGGGACGAAGTAATACGGCTATAGATATTGTAGTTTTAAATAAAGTAGCGGATATCCTAGGATATATTATCCTAGTAGTAGTCCTATTATAAAATACGAAAAGTATTATTTCGGCCCGAGTAGCTAACGAGAAGCGAATTATAAACTTATTAGAGAATATGAGTAATTAGCGGTTCCTATTATAGTAGCTATAACTATCCCCGGTATAAGAGCGCTCTTTAAGCGTTTAGGGTATAGTCTATAATCTATTCCCGAGTCTCCGCTATTTTAAGGAAAGAGCGTATGCCCTCTTTAATAGTAGCGAGGTGGAGTTAGTATAGCGTATTAGCGGCGACGCTTATATCCTAGAGGGCCCGTATATTATCCGTCTCGAATAACGTAGTACCTTAGGGCAATATAGGTAGGGGAGTAGGCCGGGAGGAGCCTTATCGGATATACGATTATAAGGAGGAGATAGTAAGGAGCTAGAAGATTCGGGCGAGTAGTTAGTTAGTATCCGCTATATCCTACTCCCGTTTAGAGAGGGTATTTAGCCGGGCTGCTTAGGACCCTGGTTTATATTTAAGGTAAAACCGGAAAAGGGAAAGGGTCTCGGATTAATATACTTACCTCTCGGATATTAACTGTAGCTTAGTAAAGTACTCTAAGCCTTTATAATCAGTAAGTATTATAAACGGCTTACGGATACTCCGGAGTTCGGCCGATTAAGCTTAAAGGTAGGTTACTACTATAAGAAGTTCTTTATTATAGATAGTATAGTTCCGTTCCGCCGGTATAAGGCGGGCAGAGTAGTATATAACCGGCCGGAGGACTCCCTCTATATCGTATTAAGAGAGATAACCCCTTAGGATATTCTTAGAGTAGTCCGCCTTAATAATAGCGTTAAGGTCCGGGTCTTACTAGGTTAGGATTAGGGCGGAAATAAAGGCGAGTTTAAGCGCTTCGAAAGCGGTATTCTTAACCTCCGTTTACTAGAATAGTATACCCTTACGAGTTAATCGGATTAGCGGCTCGGTAATCTCGGAAAAGTTTTTAATAAAATCGCGATAGAAGTTTGCGAAACTTAGGAATCCCCGGACCCCTTATAACTTCGTAGGAGGTTCCTAGTTACGGATAACTATAACCTTCTCGGGATCGGTATATATACTAACCCTAGCCTAGATAATAAATCCTAGGTATTTAGTTTCTATTATCGCGAACTCGTACTTCTTCGGGTCTAAGTAGAGGCCGGCCTTATATAGGCAGCTTAGGACCTCCCGAACTTTATATATATAGTCCTTACGGGACCCCGACGAGAAGATTAGGAGGTTATCTAGGTAGGTAGTAATATAATCGTCTAAGATATTATATAAGGTACCGTTAATAAACCGCTAGAAAGTTGCAGGGGTACTAGTAAGGCTAAATGGATAAACGAGCTACTTGAATAGACCGAAACGTATCCGGAAGGCTATAAGGTGCTTATCGCTTAGTATTATCCGGATATAGTAGAATATAGAGCGGATATCGAGCTTCGTAAACTACTGTACTTTAGAGAGTAAGCGTAGGGTTTCTTTAACTAAGGGGAGAGGGTACCGATCTTATTAAGTAATCTTATTTAATATACGGTAATCTATATAAAACCGCTAGCCGCCTTTAGCTTTCTTAACTAGTAAGACCGGGGCAGCGGCTAAGGAAGTACTTACCCGGACTTAGCTTTTATTTATTAATTCGGTAACTTATTTGTGCAGCTTTAGCAGTTAGTCTTGTAATATATTATAGAGCGGTCCTTATAGGAGCTCGGGGATACGATTATTATCCCCTAGTTTAAGCCGGATATAATAATCGAGGCTTCCGCGGTATAGAGGAAGGGCGGAGGCTTTCTTTTTATTAAAGAGATCGGTAAAGTCCCTTACCTCCGGTAGGAGGATTAGTTATAGTTCCTTAATACTAGCCGCGACCGGGTCTATTAGGGCAGTAGTAGTAAGGATATAGGTTATCTCGTAAAGGCTTGTTACTGTAAAGGTATAGTTTATCTGCGATTTGCGTTTCTCGCGTAATACTAGTCCGGTATAAATATTATTAATAAGATTATAGACTCGTAGGCTAGCCGGGCGCTAAGTAAGCTCGCGAACTACTATCCCTCCTACCGCCCTAACTAATAACCGGCCCCTATCGGTATCTAGGGTAATCTTGCAATATCGTATCTAAGGAAGTCCGAGGATAATATCCCGAGATATCCCCGGGATTATATAGAGGTAAGCTAGGTATCGCTATCCGTCGATATCTATCGTAGTTTTCGCTATATAAGTAATTACGCGATTTCTTTAAAGTTTAAGAATAGTACCTAGGTTACGCGCTTAGTAAAGGCGAACTTATATTAGGCCGAGCCTCTAAGCAGCGCGTTTACTAATTACTCTATAATAATTATAGCTATTATCGATTTAAATATCGAGGAAGTATATATTTTTAAAAAGGATAGGAATAAGGAAAGGGGGTTTATCTATTCTATTTTAAATCTCTCGAAATATAACCGCCTCGTTATCCCGTATATTATAACTTAGTACTATTAGCTCCTAAGAGAGACTTACTTTAGGAGCTAGTCTTTTCCCTACTTGTCGGAGGATACCTTATCGTCTAAGATCCCCGCGTTAACCTTTAAAGCGTTAACCGAGGTTAGAGCGCGAGCTAGGAGGAGGGGATAATCCTGTACGAAATACTACTAGGCGCTATAGCGAAGATAAGCGCCCGCTTTACGATGCATATTACGGATATTATCCGAGGTTTATTAGGCTCGACGATAGGGCCCGGCGGGACCGGTAGTCCCCGAAGTCGTTATAAGAGGAGAGCTGCGTAGGGCTTAAGGTTTACCGCCCTATCGCTAAGTAGAATTAAGCCCTTTATAACCTCGGCGTTAGGTATTACGCGAACCTGAGCGGGTTGAGTTAATACTAGATATCGCAGTATCGCTATTATAATCTCGAGCCGGTATCGGTATAAAGGGGGGACGGGTAGATTAAAAGCGCTATTCTATATCCTAAGTTTCTAGATCTTAAGCGATATCGCGGTATCCGTTAACCGTAGCGGGGTAGGAGTTCCGATTTATATTACGCTTAATAGTAGTCTTCCGAAGATATAGTAAAAGGGTATTATATAAAAAGTTAATGCAGACTTCCTCCGTTTAATAGAATCTACCTGTAATAGCGAGAAGTTATTTAAACTCTATAAGGAAGTAGGAGAATAAGTCTGTATTACGTATATATAGGGCGTTAAATTTAATAAGAGCGGCCCGGGTACGGTAAGGGTCCGCGAAGTAATTTTAGAGGTAATCGAGGAAGTTAGTAGTATTATAGGATTAATCCCCCTTACCCTCCTTATAGTAGGTAGCGATTTGGTTTTAAACTTAAGGAGAGAAGTTAGATTATAAGTATACCTACTAATTACGGGGTCCCCCGATAAATATTATATCGGCGTAGAGTTTATATTTAATAATTATCCGCTACGAGCGGAATATAGCTTTATCGCTATCGTAAGGGGCGCTTACCGGTAATAGCTTATATCTAGGTAGGAGGTAGGGTTAGTAGGCTAAGTTATATAACTAGCTAGAAGTAGTTTATTAATCTAGGAGGCTCTACTACCTAAAAGCCTCCGACGTTTACTACTATGCGCCGTTATCTAGGGCGCGAGGGGTTTGCTAAATATCGACGGCTAATTACTATATACTAGCCGGAAGGTTATTATCTATATTTATCTCGTTGTTTCTAGAGATAGGGAAGGAAGTCGGCTAGGGTATCGTCTACTGCTACTATTTATTAGTCTGCCCGCTAAAGTATTAAGTTTCTAAGTTCGGTAAGAACTAAGGATACTTTAGAAATATAAGGGGTTAGCCTATAATACGACTATAGGTAGGTGCTAATAGGATATATTCTAAAGTATAAAGAGGAAGGAGGAATATAATCCTCGAGGGCTAACTGCTCTAGCTATATATATAGAGGGCTTATACTAAGCCTAGGGTTAGGGTCCGGACCGGACCCTAACCGGACCCTAACCGGCACCGGTTAGGGTCCTTACTGCACGAGCTACTAGGCTCGGGCCTATAACAGGTTAGAGTGCTATTATAGTTTATTAAATATTTAAATTAAATTTAAATTAAATTTAACGGAATTAAACTTATTCTTTTTATCTTTTTATATTCTATATTTAAATATAAAGCACTTTAGTAATATAGATAAAGGTAGAGATAAGGATAAGGCTATATATATAAATATATAAATTTTTCTATAATGTAACGGGTTTCCTTATAGGAGGTCAGGTAAGGCATAATATAGGTCTCTCTTTATATTTAGACTAAAATTTAGTAAGCTAAGTTATAGAGTTCGTTGCATCTCTTCTAAGAGATAGGCACAACTCGCGGGCAGGTCCCTTTAGGACCCTAACCCTCGATAATACTATAAAGCCCCGGTGATAATTATCCTCCCCTCTAAGGGCTTAAGCTCTAAGCCCCTAAGCCCTATTACTATTATTACTTTTACTATAAGACTTAAGCTCTACATCTGCAGTACTCCCTAGATATACCTTAAGTATAAGTCTAAAGTCCCTATAGCCCTTTATCGTTATATTATCCCGCTATACGCCTATAAGACGTATCTATACCGTTACCGAATCGTTAATATTATAGTTACTAATTACCTTATACTGCTTTAATTATTCTACCGCTTTACTATTCTTAAGTATAAATACTAGAGTTCCTACTACCTAACTTTATACTTCTATCTTAAAGATTATACTACTACCTCTCCCCCGTATCTCTCTTCCTCCTCGCTACTATTACTTCTTCTTTCTATTAATTAATTAATTAATTAATCTATTAATTAATTAATTAATCGGTAGCTGCAACTATCTTCCCCTTTATATATAGCGCGTCCCTGTACCGTTTATATCTCGTTTCCGTCTCGCTTACTAATATTATTAATATAGTTAATTAATTATACTTCCCCTAATTAACCCGTACTCCTATCTCGTTATTATCTTTATTAAATCTTTTATAACTCGTATTAGTTATTATACCTAGTAAACCCCCGAGGGCTCCTAACTGCTATATTAAGGAGCGTATAAAGACTTGCGTAATAGCCTCCCGCGCTTTATAGTTCCCGTATATTAGCTGCCTCTCTCGGGAGGAGTATATAATAAGTACGCTTCTTAAGTAGCCCGAGGAGGGTAACCCTATCCCCTTCGCTATATTATAGTTTAACTACGAGTATAAGGCGGCTATAATTACTGCTTATAGTAACTATAAGGAGGGTAAGCGTATCTATTTAGCAGTATATAACCCGTTTATAATTAACTAATATATTATAATTACTATCGTAATAGTATATCTATATATCGTATACCCCGTTACTTAAGAAAAGAAGGCTAATATCCCCTCTAAATCCCCTAAGGTATCCTCGGCGACCTCGCTAACTTCTCTATTACGCTTCGCTAGGCCGACTAGCTAGTAGATACTTATATTAAAGTAGAGGATAAGCTAGAGGACGATATTTTCGCTAAGCTCGTCTAAGCTATAGAGCGGGAGGACCTCTTATAGGTTTATAAGGCTAGTTACGCTTTACTAATAAACTTTATAGCCTTAAAGCAGGCTTACTATACGGAGTATAATCTCCCGATTAACTCTAAGAAGTTTAACGAGAAGGTATAATCTCCCTTATACCTCGGTTAAGCACTATATACTAACTAATATAGGCCCGCTAAGTATATATAGCGTAAATAAACTAGCGCCGCCTTATTATTAGCTCCTACGCGGGTCCGTGCTCCGTTTTAAGCGCTTCCTAAGTAAATCGGCGCCCCCTCTCTTACTAGCTATCTTATAATACTAACTTAGTAATTTAGGAAGAGGTTAACGATTAATACTCGTCGACCCTCCTATAAGTTTAGGGCGGGGAGTCGGGCTATAATACCTAGGTTATAGGCCTCTACGCTTTTCGTAATATAGTAATAAACGTCTACTGCTCGATAAAGGGCGTCCGCATTATAGAGAATATAGATTAGGCTACTTTCGATTAGTAATCGCCCGTAGTCCGCTTACTCTCGACCGTTATAATCTCCTTCCCCCTCCTCCTACTTACTATATAGGCTATAAGGACGCTACCTTTCGGTTATTAATCGCTATAGCGATATAGTTATATTAGTAATATAATACTTAGATTTATTATTTATTTATAGGGGGTAGGGGACTTATATACGCTTTAATAATAGGGCGTATAAGGGTAATCGGAAAGCTATAGCTATATCGTAGCTAACGAAGTAGATTCGACTCCTATTATACGCTCCTACCCCTTAATTATACTCCGAGTAGTATTAGCGTTAATTTTATTTATATTTTTATAAGGAATAGAACTTTATTACCCTTAGGGTATTCCCTTAGCTTTTTATATATCTCTCTTAGATATACCCCTTATATCTTACCCCTAGGTTACCTCTTACACGCTTATATAGAGCGGAAACTCTTAAGCTTTATAGGTATATTCGCTAAGTATTCCTCTAGTTCCTATATATTATACTCTAAGGGCTAATCCTTCTATTTTACCGTATAATATTATTCCCTATCGAACTTCCTTATATCTATTACTTCTTCTACCTCTTATTCCGAATTATCTTCGTTTAAGTTTAATATTATTATTAGCTTACTTACTTTTTCCTTATCCCGAAACCGCTAACCCTCTAATAACAAGATATAGAATATATTATATATCTTTATATACTTATTCGGTAGGGCTAAGTAATATATTTATACCCTTACCCTCTTTAGTATACGAAAAGGGCTAATATAGCGTAAGTATAGCTTCTTCGCTATCCCTTTAAAATATAGGTTCTTCGTTAATAACTATATAAGTTACTTTTTCGAAAACTCTATTTCTTTATACTTCCGGTTATAGTACTTCGCTTATAAGTTTATTACCCTCCTTTATTAATCCGCTAACTCTATTCTTAGCTCGGCTAGCTTCCGGAAGTATATAACCGCTTTTAGCGCTGCTTTCCTTAACTCCTCGTCCTCGAGATATAAATAAAGTTTAAGCTTTTAGCTTAAGAGATACCGGCTAGGTATTATCCTAGTAATACTACTCTAGGTATTATTAATTATATATTAGGTAATCCTTAATAGCTATAGCTAATTTAACTCCGCTTCCTTTACGAAATACCTTAAGTATTATCCTAATACTTAGTTTATCCGTTCGGTTTAGCTATCGGTCTAGGGGTAAAAAGTAATAGATAACTTATACTTTACCTTCGATAAATAATATAAGTTGCTCTAGAATTTACTTATAAATACTGCCCTTTAATCTATAACGATCCTACTTATAGCTTTATAGACGAGTTTAACCTCGCTATAAAAAAGCTCTACTAGCTCTCTAGAAGATATATTACTATATATAGGAAATAGGAGGGTATATTTCGAGAAGTAGTCGATTATTACTAGGACCGAGTCTACTATAATACTATTATAGATTATAGATAGTAACGCTACTATAAAGTCTATTACTAATTCTTTTATAGGTTATATAGGACTCGGTAGCGATTCTAGCTTATTATATAAACGATACTTTAGGGATTTATTTTCCTAATAAACTATATATTTATTAACTTAAGTTCGTATATCTTTAAATAGCCCTAGCTAGTAGAATTTCCGGCGGAGTAGCTCCGTTATCCGTTTAATTCTAAAATAGCTTATTAACGGGTCGTTATAATATAGCTTTATTAGCTTATATTTTACCGACTTCTCGTTTAAGATACTTATACGCTCCTTATATAAGATTATACTATTTCGTAGAGTCTACCCTTAAGCCTTCTATACTTTAAGTTAGCTTATAATTTTTAATTAATATTCCTTCGACTCTTCGTTATCCCGTTAAGCCCGACGGATAAAACTTATAAGCTCCTCGGAAACTCCTATAATATATACTACTTCCTAATAATAAACTACTCTTATAGTAACCCTCGGGACCCTTTAAACTTAGCCCTATCTCTACTAAACCTTATAGCTATACCGGCGATAAACCGTTAAATATATTACTACCCGTAGGCCTTATACCTATACCGTTAATAATTCCTATAAGCTTAAGCTTAGGTTACTCGTAGCCTCCTTATCCTATTTAACCTTATTTTCTAAAGTTAGTAAGAGGTTAAGCCCTATTTGCTCCCTATTATCGAAATTTAAATATCTCGATAATATATCGGCTAGGTTTCCCTTACCCGGTTAATACCGAATTATAAAATCGTAAAGTACTAGTTCTATATATTAACGCGATTATCTCCTATTTAACTTTAAGGTTTTTATAAATCCTTATAAGTTCTAATAGTTTAATAATACCTTTATCGGGTACTTTACTCTATTTAAGTAATATCTCTAATATTTAAACGACTCGATTATCGCTAATATCTCTTAATCCGGTATCCTATAATTAATCTTTATACTTATAAACTTCCTCGAGTAGAATATAATAGGGTAGAAACGCCCTTAATCGTCTTTTTATAATAGTATCCCTACGAGTATAAACTTCGAGGTATTAATCTCTAAGCGGATCGGCCTCGATAGGTCGAAATATTATAAAAAAAGCGTAATAAAGAAAGCTTTAATTAAACTTTAGAAAGCCTTTATCTCTTCCTCCCCTAATATTACTTCCCCTAGCTTCTTCCTATTCTTACTACTTTTAAGTAATACTATAAATAGGATAATAATCCCGGAATATCCTTCGATAAATCTATAATAAAAGTTATAAAATCTAAGGAATACTTAAATATTATAGTAGGAATATAGGAGGGGCTATTCCGAGATAGTTATAACCCTTCCTAGGTTTATTAATATCCTATCTATAGATATTATAAAGCTTAAGAATTCCGTACTCTCTATATAGAACTTATATTTTAATAGCTTTATATAAAATTCTGCGTTTCGAAGGCGTTAGAGTATTTTCCGGATATACTTAATATACTCCTCTCTTATTTAAGAGAAAATTAGAATATCGTTAAAGTATATAATATAAGAGATATCTAATAAACCTTTTAGCGATTATTAAATATAATACTAAAAAGTTATAAGCGTATTATAAAGATTAAATAATATTATTATATATTTATAATATCTATACTTAGTCTTAAACGCTATCTTCTACTTATCCCTATCTCGAATATAGATCCGGTAGTATATATCTTTTATATTTACTTTTAAGAATATCTTTATACTCTAAAGCTAATCTAAGATCTCCGAGATAAGTAGTAATAAATAGCGATTCTTTAGTATTACGCTATTTAGTCTGTAATAGTTAATATATAGCCGGAGGCTACTATCTTTCTTAAATACGAATAGAACGGGTACCTTTACTAGACTTTTAGAGAGTCGGATATAACCTATAGCGATATTATTATCGATATATTTATAAAGCTCTATATTCTCCCTTTCTAATAATAAGTAGATTAATCTATAAAGCGGCTCTTTATTAAGTAGTAAATCGATACTATAATCGATCTCTTTATACTTAAGTATTACCCTTACTTTAGAGTTATCGAATATATTTAAGAAATCGCAGAATTCTATAGGGATTCTATTTATATCTATCCTATTAAGCGTATTATTATCCTCTCCTATAAATAGTAATTCCTTTAGCTATACTAGCGTATAAATATATATAAGGCCCCGATACTCCTTCGCGAAGGTCTTTACTTTTACTAACTAAGCTTAAACGATTTATTTATTATACTATTAACGGCGATCTTAGAGCGCTATATAAATATCTAGGTTATAAAGGGTAATTATTAATAAAAGTACTAGGCTCTTACTATATCTCGGGTCCCGATCGATTATAATATATAAGCGAGTAAATATCTTCTCGTCTCTCTAATAATCCCTTATTATAATAAGTATTAACTAAACCCTATATATAGGGCACCTTATCTATTTTACTGCTTTAATAATTAATACCGATTACTTAGATTATTATAGCTTAAGCTCTCGTACGAACTAGATATTAATATAATCTACTTCTATATAGCTATTAAGGTCGGTATAAGTCGCTATTATCTCGTAAGCACCTCGTACTATAATTACTATATAGAACTTTATTCTTACCCCTATTAATCCCCTTTAAATCGATAATATAGGGTTTACTTTAACTTAGACCCGTTTTTTAAGCTAGTCTGCTAATACCTTACTCTCGCTTCGTTAACCTTTACTAATTCGGGGTAATCTCGTTTAAAGTATAAATATAAGCTATAGTTATAATATTTCTTCTAGTTATTATTTTTATTTATAAGGTTTCTTCTATCGTTCGAGGGAGTTATAAATCGCTTATATTTCTCGCTTAATATATTAACGGATTATTCTATTTAATATCTCTTTTTCTTTAAGCGCTCTTCCTCCTATCTCCCCTCTTATAGCTTATTCGTTAGCGTAACTATTAACTCCCGGCTTATAAATAGATCCTCGGGGTATTATAAGTTAATTATCGCTTATAGTTCTAGCGTTAGCTTTACGAAGAAACGTCTTATATATATATTATTTATATCCTACCCGGCTAATTATTACTTCTCGATAATATCTAAGTAGTTATAGAACTTAATAGGGGATTAGTTACTTAGTTAGTATACCTCTTCTAAAAGTACTATAAGGTCCTAGTTTAAGCTCTCCGCGTTTCGTAATAGCTTTTTTATCTATTCCTTAAATAGCCCCTAATAAGAACTTATCTCGGGTATTCTCTCTAATAACTAATTATTTAAATATCGATCTTATCTCGCTTAGTATTTTATATTATATTAATCTAGTACGATTAATATATAATTTCTCCCCTTTTTATATTTCTTTAGAGACGCTTCGAATTTCCTATAGAATGTATATAACTAGTTATCGTAGTCCGTATAGGTTACCGGGTATATTAATATCGGGATATTCTTAATATATATCCTATTATCGCTCTCCCTGCTATTATTATTATAATAATATTATTTCGGCTCTTTACTACTTAAGCTTCGTTAGTATACCTCCTATAACTTTAGCCTCTCTTCTAGCTCTCTAACTCGATTATATACCCGGACTAGCTCTTTAAGTTCCTTAATATACGCTTATATTATAGCTAAATCGGCTATATCTTATTAAAGGGGCTTAGCCGGGTTAGTTATAAGTATTATAGCGCCGCCTCGCCTATAGGCCGAAATTCCCTTATTAGCGTATCCTATTATAGTATTCGACCTTCTTCTTCTTATTTCGACTAGTATTATCGTCCTTAAATAACCTTTCGAGAAATTTTAGAATTATAACGGGTTTCCTTATAGGAGGTTAGGTAAAGTATAATATAGGTCTCTTTTTATATTTAAATTAAAACTTAGTAAGCTAAATTATAGAGTTCGTTACGTCTCTCCTAAGAGATAGGCACGACTTGCGGGCGGGTCCCTTTAGGACCCTAACCCTCGATAATACTATAAAGCCCCGGTGATATATAAAGCTTTAATAAATTAATCTTAATTAATTAAATTAAAGTAAATATATATATAAATCTATTATAATTAAATATGCATTAGGAGAAATTATATATTAAATAAAAGCGGGCTAATAAGTGGGAATAAAAATGGAGATATTTAATTATAACCCTCGCTAGTCAAGTGAGGTCAGGGATCTTATGTCAACTGACCGTGTCCCTCCCTAATTACAGCACACCAGTTAACGGCACGAGATTGATCCACCTAAATAGTTTCCTAAACTATACATTCAATGTTCGGTCTGAAGACAGGCGCTCAAGTTATCATCAACTTCCGTAACCGCTTAACAATAGCGAGGTTGAGGATGTCTCCAGTTGGGTAAGGCCGGTCGAATTTTCCAGTAGAACCTTCCCGAGGTCGCCCGGGGCGGGGCAGGTGGAAACCGTTAGTACTACCCCTAATTACATACTTAGTAAGTACCTGCCTACTTAAGTAGGTACTTGGTATAGCTGATAAAGGCTCCCGTACCTTGCATTACCTACAACGATGGCAAACCAGTCTATTGATTTCGCTAGACCTTGTTCAAGGCTGTGCCATATTCCGGCCTGAGTTTCACCTTTAAGCTGATTATGGACAACAAAGTTGTCCAACACCTTTCCGAAAAGAGGCTTCTCGAGTGGACAGCTACCCTGCTAGGCGGTAGGTCGTGCGGTTGAAGCGTCCAGAGGTTGCTCGACCGGCCACTGAAGTCTTGCAGGTATGACCTGTTTGTCTTCTCGGGGACCTGGAAGGTGAACCCAGTTTGACCCAGACGGAGGATAGTCTGTGACTTTATTATCTGTAAAGCTCCTGGGTTGAAATGAGAGATCCGGGCAGCTCGTGATCGAACGTGACCTACATAGTGAGCACTTGAGGGTTGACAGTAAGCTGAGTTGCCAATTTTATTGGGGAGTGCAGTGTGTAATTGAAAAAGAGGACTGCCCGCGTTCGACAGATCTAAAGTCGACGGGTCCTACTACATATGTAGCAGCAAGTCTACCTCTAAGCGGTCTGTTTATAGGAGACAGAACGGAGTCTCGGAATCTCCACTGGGCATGGTCGTGTGTAGTACATTTTCCTGATGTGCGGCTTATAATCCATGCTGTAGGGGCCCAGTACAATATTGGAGTGGGCGTTAGAGTTGTCATACATTACATATTAGACATTCATCTCTCAAACCCGACTCTGGAAGCTTCAGCTTGGCTGCGCATCTATTGATACAAAAGAAAAGGTATCTTGACTTTTCAGGTTCAAGGCTACGGTTGAGACAACATCAGGCACAACATCACTCCCAACGTAAACATCCTCATATATGACATTCCCAAACACGTGAAATTGAGTGATGATCTGTTACATTCTGGTGTGATGATTGTAGCCCCAAGGGTCAAGGAACGACAAGTTGGTTTGGGTTGAGAAATCCCAATAAGCGGGGTCATGTTTTCAGCCTCGAACACCCTACATGTACATGTAGCGAGCCTCCGTTTACTTCAAATTCTCAGCCTTCCTCTGATCGAAGACACGGAGAGCCTCCTCCGCAGCCTTAACACCACTGAGGGCCATGGCCCCGAAAGTAGGTCCTGTTTACAGTTAGTTGGGACGCTTCTCCAGGAGATTTCCTCCAGCCAAGAGGGTGCAGGGTCTGGAAAGGGAAGAGAAACTAACCCATGCGGTTGGCACCATCGACTTCCGAAAGTTCCATCCCACCGACGATCAGGCCCGGGACGATCTCCCGGGTGCGCTTGACGATGGCGTCCTCAGCCGTCTGCATGTCCAGGCCCCGCATACCACCGAGCTGCTCCAGCTGCTTCATGCTGACGAGACGCTTGACGGAGAAGGCGCCGAAGGGGCCGTCGTGGCCGGTGGTCGAGATGAGGACCGGGGCGTTGATGGTGTTGGGGTCCATGCAGGACTGGTCGTCGTGGTGCATCGACACCAGGGTCCAGTTGGTGACGACGCCGGCGACGCGGATGCCATGGTCTCCCGTGGCGGAGCGGCGGGTGATGAGGTCCTCGACGGTGGTGGCGTTGAAGAGCTTGATGTTGGGGAACTGCAGCACCTTTGACAGGACGGTCGACGTGAAGAGGGCGGCGTGCTTGACGACGACGAAGTCGCCCTCGTCCTCGAACGGGACGCCGAGCTCGGCCAGGAAGGCGTCGGCCGGCTTGCGCATGACCATGGCCGAGAAGAGCTGGCCGCCGAGCCAGGCGCCGCCGCCGGGCGCGACGCCGGCCTCGATGATGGCGATCTTGAGGTCCGGGCGCGCCTTGCCGAGCATGTAGGCCGCGCTGAGGCCGCAGGACCCGGCGCCGATGATGACGATGTCGGACTCGGCGTACGTGTCCAGGTCCGCGAAGTAGCGCCTCGTCATGGCACGGGAAACCTGGCTCTCGCGGATGGGCGAGAAGGAGAAGGAGTCCCAGTGGCCCATCATGGCCTCGACGGCCTGGTATTTGGCGTTGGCGCTGGCGTCAACGTTGGCCTTCTTGAGGTCCTTGACAGCCAGGTGACCGAGGTCAGCCTCGACTGTGGTCAGGACGGGAGAGACGGCAGATGGAGCCATTGTGTATCTGTCGAAGTCAGCGCCGCTGGCCTCGCCAGTGGAGGGGAAGAAGAGCATGTTCCTTTCGCTGGTATTATCCAGATCAAGTTCCAAGAGCCGTATAATCTCAGCCGCTCAGCCCCATGCTGCTTCTGCTGCCGCTGCCACCCTCGACCTGAGGGATAAGATTGACAACAGAAGCAACATGGGAAAGATTGGCACCGGCACATGCATTTGACATTACCTGGATATTGATCATCTTGGATGACACGACCACCGAAAGGCCCCATGGCTTCTTGAGCTGAGGGACGGCATTACCGAGCAGGTGAGATTACTCTGGCTCGGTGTCAGTAAATGCATGTTCTGGTTACCATGCTGGGCAGAATAAATACTTCAAGCTTTGGTTTGGGATCTCTTTTGATGTTGGAGTAGTTCGACGATCAAGTGGTCAAACAGTGAGGTGTATGAGTGTAAAGTAGAGTATAAAGATGAGAATTGAGGGCAAGCAAACACAACAGTCCGAGCAAGCGAGAGGGGGAAATTATATGTATATGCCTTCATCGCTGATCGGAAGAGTACGGATCTGTACAGCAAAGCGAAGCGACCAAAACTCCGTAGCCGGCCCCGACTAGTAGTTGGTGGTTATCGTCTTGCAGGAACATGACGGTGCTATTACAGCGGGAGAGGGGAAATACGACCTTGGCTTCAGGCTAATGCACGAAGAGCATGGCCTATAAGTTAAGCATGATTTGATTTGGGACAGCGCCCAGTGAATGGAGTCTGGTTTTGCAATATAAATGCGGAGCTTGTGGTGGATATCTTTAAGAAGATCAGCCAGAATGGCCCGTCGATAGGCGAGACAACCCGAGCACGACAGCCTGGAAATCACCGATCCTCCACCAATTTGAATGGGACAACTACGACTATCCATGTATCGTGCAGATTCATCTGCTCCGATGTCGAATGTTGTAGCACCGGAAGCGGCGGATATCGGGCGACGTAGTGATCTGAGAGGACGGACCTTGACGTTGCAAACAACCACCCTTTGGTGCATTCCAAGTAAGTAGCGGTTCCTGATTAGTAGGCTGTTATAATCTCACAGTCATTTGCCTCGAGGCAAAGAGATTCTGTCGCTGTTGTAGGGTAAGTAAATAGATTGGAATAATCTCAGACGGCTGAGTGCATGTTAAACGCTGATATATCCATCACATGGGCGGCACAGAGCATGAACACAGACATGTGCGATATTTCGTTGAAGAAGCCTCCTCAACGCTGGTCATGGCCAACTAATGAACGTACCCAATGATGGGCAGAACTGGGACTGAACAGCCGGGACAGCTGCATATAGCATATCGACCAGGTGAGTTACGTGGATCTGGAAACAGCAGGCAAATGCGAGCATAGGCCAGGTCGACTCACTGACCTCGACAGGTTAGCAGCTCTGATAGTACTCAAGGAATGCAATGGGTGAAGTTGGAAGCACTTGACCAGAGGTGTATGTATGTCTCGTCCAGGGGGGTAATTGCAAGCATAATAAGTACCCAGGTATGTACATCCACTGTACTTATTTAGTCTCCAGCACTATAACCAGCCAATGATGGCTGCCATGTGCTCGGCACTCGGCTGCAGGCAGCACTAACACCCGCTGGAGACCCACTGGAGCAGCAGTGCACGTTGCCCACTCTTTATTATTCCCGGATGTAACTCACTGCAACGGTTCAGTCAGTTAGTCAGTCCGCTCCGCTCCGGCCCGCCGCCGGCCCGCCCGCTCGTCCTTCTCACACAACGTCACAACGTCACAACATCCTGGATCTTCACCGTCGGACAATCACAGCAGACTCCACCAAGTAACGGTGTACAGCATGCGCTCTGTGTGTGTGGTGGCTTGCTCGAGTCTTCGAGAAATTCAGCCGCACCTTAATCCCAGGCTCTTTCCGCTTCCTCCACGCCCTCTTCACGCGCTCACCTCCCCCCCCTGCCAGGTCTTGCCTGCGTTGCTGCGATCTATTTCCAACTGTATCAACATCAATTCGAACCTGATCTACCATGCGCTGCCATTCAGTCTCATAAAATTGCTGGATCTCGTCATCGCTCATTCGCCCAAGTATCAAACCTTCGTCACCATTACAGACCGCCTTTGTTCAGCAACAGTACTGGCCGTGAATGTAGTACACTGCAATATGCGAAACTTCCGTGATAAGACAGAACTGGCACATCTGCATGTCTTCACCCGTCATCGTCTTATACTGACATGAAGCAGTGGCGAACTGGACCGTGGATACGAGAGACCTAGCAGGAGAAGACAAGATTAGTGCTGCCATCCGGAGAGAGAGATGGGGCAATGATGGGCTCTGCTCCAGTCCCTTGGCATGCTCTTGTATTCTTCAGCATGTCTAGGTGCCTCCTCCAGCAACCGACAATGGCCGAGACAGATGCAGGTACGAGACCTCAACTACTCGAGATCGACCGCGTCCATGTCATGATGCGCCATCTCGCAGTCTTTGTGTCTAGATCTTCCAGGGCGTCTCGGTTCAACCTCAAACCTGAGCACTCACGCACCACCTAGTGTTGCTCCATGGCGTTCTTATGACTACTCGCCATCTCTCTCTGCAGCCTGGTCTCCTTCCTGGAGGAGTCGTTGCGAGACAGCCCATCGCTTCCTGTCTTGGACAGCAATTTCGCCGACCAGGTTGTGTCACCATCAGCACACTTCTGCTTCATTTACGTGTATGAACTTGCCTCGTGGCTTCGACGTCGTGGCACTTTCTGGCCTGTCTGACAGTCACCAGTAATGGCTCTTCGCATCTATCGTGTGCCTAGTATATGGCCATCTTCCTAATCGGACAGCACAAAGCCCCTTCAAGTCAGATCATGGCAAGATGCCATTGTGGCCCTTCAGTAGCACCTCTCTGCAGAGTCCTATGCATCTCTCTCTGTCGTAAGATGGTTTTAAGTAACGTGTGCAGCTGGGTCACGGTTCCCGGCGCCATGGTGGTGATCTCGCGACGCCGCCATGCGGACACTTCCAAGCCAGCCAAAATATCTCAGGACTCGGGTGCGGCTTGCCGCAGACCAAGATACACACGAGATCAACCGGAGTCTACCTCAACCCCAATGACATCTTCATTACACTGATTCACCCCGTCTGACCCTCGTCTCTCTCCAACTTGATTGCTTGCAATCAAAATCTGAGTCCAGGCTTCCCATGGCGGACTCTTTTCAACGCCACTGTATCGCCCTTCGGTCAACGGTTCCGACTCAGGGAAGGCAAGTTCTGGAAATACTGCTCGTGATGCCCGAGACATATACGGTGGCTATCACGCCTCGCCCCCCGGCACGCTGCTATAAAGTAGGTTTGGTCGTCTCTAGACCATCTTCTCGTGAACTTGGCTTGTTTTGTTTTGAACATCGTGTCTTTCCTTCTCTTCCACTGTCTCTTCCCCTAGCACTATCTACACCACAGTTACGACCCCAATCAGTTTCCACAAGTGCTGCCAGTAGCAGCCATGGGGTTCGGTCTCGTAGCCGGACTGGCCTCTGCCGGTTTGGCAAGCCTGGCCATGGCCGAAGACCTGCTCTTCCATAGCACCATGGTGGATACCCAGGAATACACGCGGGCCACAAGTGTACTTGGTTATACAGGTGAGATAGTATCACATCCCAAGCCACGGGGCGTTCTATACTGACGCAAACCACCATTCTAGTTCATGTCGCAACGCCTGAAGAATGGAACAGCTACACCACGGCCGATTTCGAGAGGTACAAGTCTGTTATCATCCCGGATCCCACATGTGGCACTGTCAGCGAGATCGACTTCTTCGATGCGACCAAGGCGGCTTGGGGGCCTGCCATCATGGGCAACATTATCCTCATTGGCACCGACCCCTCCTTTCACGCCTCAAGCCGTCCTGGCGCCCTCACGCTCATTGACGATGCTGTCCAGTTCTCCGCCTCCGGAAACGGTACTGGATTGTACTTTGCCCTGTCATGCTACTACGACTCGGTCGCAGCCTCGACTGTCGAGGCACTGTCTTACTTTGGTACCATCACAGTTCGCGGACAGTTAGCCTGTTACAACGACGCACACTTGGTCGCCAACTCCTCTGCTCTGGGAAAGCTCGACGATGGCGCGCTTAGTGATTGGTCCTGTAGTGTGCACGAGGTCTTCACTTCCTACCCTACCACTGGCCTCTTCGGCTTCGAGCCGCTTGCCATTGCCGAGGGTGCCACTGGAGACGGACAGAAAGACTTCGCCGATGGGTCCAACGGAATTCCGTACATCATTGTGAAGGGTGCGACGCCAGCTGGTTGTGGTGATGGCGTCTGGGACCCAACCCTGGAAGAGGAGTGCGACGATGGCCCCCTGAATGGCACACCGGATAGCTCTTGCTCGTCCTCTTGCAAGTGCCTCAACGGATCAATCGCCCCGGGTGTCTGTGGCACCAATTCCACCACTTCCAGCAGTTCAATGTCCACAGCGTCTTCGACAGCGACGTCTTCATCACTCACTACAGATTCTAGGTAAGCACAAAGAAGCTAGACCTAGTGTTCCTCGACTAACACTGCGCAGTTCGGCAACAGCTTTGTCTACTTCTTCCATGATGTTTACTAACTCTAGGTAAGAACGTCACTATCTTGTCGTGAAGTCGGGGAGCTGACCAATAAAAGTACCTTCATCTCAACGGCGTCGACGAGCTCTACGCTGGCCCCAACCAACTCAAGGTATGTCATCTTGTAGTTACGACAAGATGGCTTGGTGACTGACTCTAGAGTACAGCATCGCCTCCTCATCTCCAACTACAACAGCAGGCCCATACACCAACTCGAGGTATGTCTAGCCACCTGTGGCATATCAGAGCTCAGCTAATTGCGAACAGCTTGACTACTGCCAGCACGATCTCGTCGTCATCTCTGCTCTCGAGCACTGTTTCTTCCTCTGTTGTCCTGTCTAGTGGCGTGTCTTCTTCTCTTTCCACAGCCACGACTACTGAAACGTGAGAAATTCTCTTCCTATATTATATGGTCCTACGGTACAAATTTGACACAGGTGCAGCCTTGTCCCCCCAATCTCGAGCGGGTCGGTCCCTTCTGCCCCCGCCACCTCGAGGTGAGTGTTGTTGATCTGTGGATTCATATCGTGAGACTGACTGTACACATAGCGTTGCGACCGTCTCGTCCCTCTCGACATCTCAGCCGAGCACAAGTGGCTCATCAGCCATTTCCTCGAGTCCATCGGCATCCTCCGCCGGGGTCTCTTCCAGCGCGTTTGGTAACTCGACGTAAGTCTAGAATGTGTCCATATTTGTACTGGGTTAGACTGACAGTGATGAAGTGTGCCTACCATTGTAATACCGCCACCAACGAGCTCAACGTGAGATTACTCCGTAACATTCAGCTTCCCTACAGAGTGCTGACAGAATCACAGACCGCCTCTACCCGGATCATCGTCTGCATCATCGCCTGGTGGTTCGACCTCTTCCGGCACGGCAAGTAGTGTTGAGTCCAGTGCTGTCTCATCTTCACTTGTGCCGTCATCTCGGGCAAGTTCCAGGTATGTCATGCGAGCTGTGTCAGTACTGGGTCGCCGAAAACTGACTGATTTTGGCTGAAGCCTTGTTCCCCCGGTCTCGGCAACACTGTCAGTGCCTGTCCCTCCCACTCCCTCCTCTGTGGGAGTCGGGAGCAGCACACCCGTGACGAATGGTACTTCTTCCTCAGAAAGGCCGGCGTCATCGTCAGCGTTGTCCACACTTTCAAGGTATGCAGACAGAACTCGGGTCTCAAACGAGGCTTGCGCTGACAGAACAGCACCCCGGCGGGCGCATCCAGCACACCAGCATCCGGTTCCTTGTCCAGCGCAGTCGAGAGCACCGGTGCAGTATCCAGCGGAACTTCTGTACTGTCCAGTTCATTTCCGTCCAGTGATAAGGATTCAAGGTGAGTGCGGACAAGGTATAGAAGAGGGTGGCTGCCCATGCTGACCAGGAAACCAGCACCATCCCGAGCACGTCGGCCACGTCGCCGCCGAACTTCCCGACCGTCTCGATCCCTACAGGATCTTCGTCTCCGGGACTGAGTTCATTAGCGTCAACAGGGGCTACGACTGCGGTGTCGACGATCTCGTCCGCTGTGGTTGTCACGAGTTCTGTACCAGTGTCGACTTTGTCTGTCACAATTCCATCTGCGAACTTGAGGTCAGTGTTTCCTTGCATCCGAACCAGTTGCCGTGGGATATCGTGTTGATCCCCTTCTAGCTCTGTTCCAATTTTGCCTTCTTCCTCGGTCCCGGGATCGTCTGGAATTACTTCTGGCACTGAGTCTTCCATTGGCTCGCCTCCACCGTCCACGGCACCGCCGTCTACGTTTACGTTGAGCTTCATCCAAGGGCGAGTTGTCCATTGTCTCGGTTTATGTGGAACTGTTGCTTACACCTTTATAGCTCGAGCACCTTTGTATCCACTGCTGTGACCATCACTCTCAATGCGTCAATCCCGGTTTCTTCACCGTTGTCTAGCATTCAGCAAAGCTCGACGGTGCCGCTCTCATCGTCTCCTGCTTCGATGTAAGTCATAGCACGGCTGCTATGTATTGTGCTACGTATTTACTTTGCGATTCTACAGTTCGGAACTGTCATCATCGACCATTGGAACCTCTGAGGGGAGCTCTACTGCCAGCTCTGTCCCATTTTCTGTGATTTCAAGGTACGATAATGCTACACTGCGTTTTGTTTGACGACTGAGCAGTACCTAACACCATATAGCATCGTGACTGGACCGACCTCGTCAGCTGTGCCGTCTTCAGAGGTCTCGCCTCCGCCGAGTGCTAGCCCCAGGTATGGCCCTGAAATCGTATTATTATGAGCGCAACACTAATAAGGCTGTCACTATCAGTATCCCAGCGCCGTCGACTGGTGGATTCTCATCGGCATCCGCGGTTTCTTCTGGATTCCTCAGCAGCACAAGGTTTGTCCCACGAATTATGTACTTCCTGTTCTTGAAATATATACTGATAGCAAACCATCGAATAGCGAGGCTTCGATCCCGTTCCCCACGATCTCGACGACAATAACACGTAGCTATGTCACGACGATTGCGACTAATATGTCTACTTCGCAAATCACCGACATGGAGACTACGAAGGTTACTACCATGTACGCATATGTCCTTCACAATCATGCATACGCACCCCTCCCCCTCCCCGAAAATGTTCCTGGCCACACCTCCACCTCATTTTTGCCCTGTGCCCTCCTATGTATATCCATCGACTGGAGTTAGACTGACAACGTGTTCAAGAACTTTCCCGCCGCCGTCAACATCACTGGTCGTGACAGATTCCAGCTCGAGGTATGTCTCCTCCTTCCTCACGCCTGGTCACCGAAGTACGAGGTGTGCTGATAGTGTGATGCCATAGCTCTAATGGAGTGCCTTCCTCGGGGGTACCGTCCTCGGTTTCATCGTCTTCAGGAATACCGTCCTCAGGAGTTCCGTCCTCAGGGGTGCCGTCCTCGGGGGTGCCATCTTCAGTAATACCGTCTTCAGGCACACCGTCTTCAGGGGTACCATCGTCAGGGGTACCAACCTCGGAGTCCTCGTCCTCAGCAGGCGCTTCTTCGACTATTCCGAGCTCAGCAGTGCCGTCATCCTCGGGACAAAGCTTTTCTCTTCCTGTGGAGAGTTCAACCACCATCGTCGAGAGCCTGAGCTTTCCGGTCACAGTTACCACAAGCCGTGTCACTACCATCGCCACAAACCACTCGACGTCGCAGATTACAGATTTCACCACGACCATGGTGTCGACGTACACACTCAGCTCGCCTTCAAACTCGGCAGTGGTGTCATCCTCGGAATCAAGCAACGGTAATCCGCCGCCGTCTACTTTGCTAACGACTCTCAGCAGCAGCAGTTCTATCGCGACTATCAGCACGAACGGGTTGACCTCACGAACAGCGACCCTGACTACCACAGACACTGAGACACTTACCACCAGCCCATCCACCACCGTGATAAGTGATAAGCCAAGCTCATCGCCTGGATTAGGCAGTTCTTCGTCCGCGGCTCTGAGTAGCATACCTATCTCGTCAGGCCCGGGCCTCTCGAGTGGGTCGAGCACGATCACGATATCAGGGAGCTTGCCACCATCGAATTCTGCCCCAGTCTCAAGTTCGGTCGTGATCATCTCTGTCCCGTCCAGCTCGCCGTATGCCGGTACAACACTGAGCGGGGTCTCCTCGTCCCTCATTGAAACGACAAGTAGCACGGCGGGTCCATATGGACCTTCGTCCCCTAGTGTCTCATCCGGAAGCTCCACATCATCGGGGCAGTCCTCCGGGGCTCCTCCGTCTTCTTCTGTCGGACCATCTTCGTCTCCTAGTGTCTCATCTGGGACATCCTCGTCTTCGATGTCTGGTATGCCCCCATCATCAGCGACAGCACCATCACTCAGCTCAGATACCGGCTCTGTGCCGCCAGCCACGGGCCTCAGCTCCAGCATCGCTTCTGCTTCTTCGGGGACCCCCAGCAGTAACACTGGCAGCTCAGCAACCGAGACGATCCCGACGGTTCCTGTGAGCAGTGGCCCCTTTCCACCCGCAACCAGCGGCACGTCGCCCGTCTCCGCCTCGGGATCGGGATCGGCTTCGGGATCGGCTTCCGCCTCGGGGCCCTCGAGCCTTCCGAGCCTCAGCACCAGGCCAGGCACCGTTTCGTCTGTCTCGGCATCAGTCACTGGAGGCTCGGCGTCATTCTCAGCCACCGGAGGCTCAAGCCTGCTGCCGAGCTCACAGCCCAGCGTGCCGAGCAGCGTGGTCTCCGCTCCGTCTTCCGGGAGCGCGGGCCCGTCAACAAGCTCCACGGCACTGAGCTCTGGTTCCTCGGCTGTTGGCAGTTCCTCTGTGCCTGGCTCTGGGACGACGCCAGGCAGCAGTGCCTCGCTGTCCTCTCAGACTTCGTCGGGGCCTTCGGGCTCGGTGTCCCTGACACAGAGTACGGTGTCTGGGACGTCGCTGGTGCCGACCTCGAGTCCTCCCGGCACTTTGGAGACTGCCTCGGAGACTGTGTCTACTTCAACCGGGTACGGGGGTTCGAATGGACCTAGCAGTACCTCGGCGGGAACCAGCAGTGCATCGAACGGGCCTAGCAGTTCCTCGAATGGACCCAGTAGTGCATCGAATGGACCTAGCAGTTCTTCGAATGGACCAAGCAGTGCCCCAACAGGGCCCAGCAGCGCATCAAACAGACCTAGCAGTGCTTCCAACGGACCCAGCAGTGCCTCGAATGGGCCTAGCAGTGCCTCAAGTTTGGTGACAATCTCCATCTCGGAAACGAGCTCAATAACCGTGAGTACCTCCAATCTGATAGATCCAACCAAGATGGCCGTTGCCCGAACTAACAGAGAGACAGTTAACCACGACGACGGTTTCACTCCCATCCAGTGTGACCCTTCAAAGTTCAGAGGTTGGATCTTCGTCTTCCCAAGGCCCCAGTGCATCAAACCCGGCAAGCTCGTCTTCCTCCGCGCCGCTGACGTCCGGGCCTGTCTCGTCAGCTTCCACCTCCATGACAACCCCGGGAGGAAGCTCGAGCAGTGTCCCGGGCTCGTCAGAGCCACCTACGGCTGGGCCCTCCTCAGGTTCATCCTCCGCGACTGGCCCCAGCAGCCTCCCGCCCCCGATCTCAGCCTCGCCGTCCTCGGTGACAATTCCCACCTACGGCGCGCCACCTCCGAGCGACTCCGTGCCCCCGGCCCCACCAGGCTCGTCCTCGGGCTCTCTGCCGCCCTCGAGCGGCCTAGGCACCTCGGTCCTGACATCGGTCAGCCCAGTCAGCTCGGGTGGCAGCAGTGCACTGTCCCTCTCCTTGCCAAGTTCGTTCACGAGTGGCTTTGGGTCCCTGACCTCATCTGGAAGTGGTCCCCTTCCGACACTGCCCACCGAGACTGGCTCCACCAGCGCCGTGACCACGAGCACGTTCTCTACGAGCACGATCTCTGTCACCACTGGAATTGACACGCTGTCTGGCAGTTTTAGCATGTCGGGCTCAGTCACGGTGCCAGTGTCTAACACCATCGTCCAGACATACCCTGGTGGTCCCTTGCCAACGGATGAGTGTGGTAGATGGGTTGGTGTCGAAGTCATCAACATGGTCGACATCACCGAGATATGCCCAGACGGGTCCACATGTGAGTGATGAGAGAAGATCTGGTTAAATGCAGATGAGGTGTATGCATTTGTGCGTGTTCATAGTGCTGACGACGCCATACAGTGACGACGACGTCGACAGAGACGTACGAGGTGATGACACGATCCATCTGCCACACGTCAGTGGCCAGCCTCCCATGCTACGTCTGCGAATTTGGACTGCCGACCGGAGAGCACCTGATGACCATCGCGACGGTAAGTCCCCCCCCCCCTCCCGGAACACCCCAGCCCGTGTCTTCCTATTGTCTGACACTAATTAATTCCCCCAGACATCAAACTCGGCGTCCCCAGCGCCCACGCCCGACGTGACCGTCCAGATGTGCTCCACGTGCCAGACGTCGGTCCTGAGCATCGCCGTGCGCGGCTACGTCCCCGGGACCGCCTGCCACAACTGCCAGCCGTCCGCCACGGCGGCGGCGGCAGCACCGACGGGCGACGCCTCGGCGGGAATGAGTCCGACGCTCGCCATACAGGAGAACGAGGTCGAGGCCGGGGCCGCGTCCACCCCGGCGGGCAAGACGCCCTTCCCGCCGCATGCTGCTACTACAGGTACCCCGACGGCTGTCTATGTCACGGCGGGCACGACCCGGAATGCCGCCCTCGGAAGAGCAGGAGGAGCGGGATGGCTGGTCGCCGTGTTCCTTGGGTTGGTCTTGGCCGTGTGGTAGTAGATAGGGATCTGACCTAGGGAGGTGACTCTTCAAATCTTTCTTTCGTTCGCAACCTAACTTGATAAAGTTTTTGTTTTCTACACTTTCTTTTCCTTTCCTTTGTATGTTTTGCTTTTTTCATAGGATGGGCGGTTTAGTCGTCAGGGCTTGCAGGATCTAGAGGATTGGGAAGAGCAGATATGTCCTGTTAGGCGCATTTGAGCATTTATTATGAAAACGCCGCTTTGGGAGGAACCTTTTTTTATTTCATCTTTATTTTTATTTATTTTCTTGGTTCTCACTCATTTCGAAGTTTCGTAGGTTTCCATCTAAAACGGCTGTCTGTGTTGAGTTGCAAAAACATCAGGTGTTTTTTTCGCCGCTACCATCACAGTCCAAATAATTTACTTGCTCATCTAGACAATTGCTGTTGCTACTAAGGAGAAAATCTCGTTTCCCATCATCTACTGCTCCCTCTCATGTACTGCTGCTCCCTCCCATGTACTGCTCCCTCCCACCTGCTGCTCCCTCCCGTCTGCTCGCGATTGAGCCAATGGGCATCGTCATGACCAGCCCTACAAGCCAAGTACGTACATGTATCAACTCATGGGTGTGTGTCCTCCCGAAAGGGGACAAAGGAGATGAAGATCAATGTGGGGGTGGCTTGTCGCAGAGATCGGCCGCATTGGTTTCCCTTCTCGGATTTATGCAAATGTGTACGTACCTGTACGTACCTGCGAGTACCTGTGTACCTGTGTACCTGTGTACCCTTGTACCTGGGTATCTGTGTACCTGTGTACGTACCTCGGTACTGTGTAGGTAGGTTCAATAGAAAAGGCAAAAAAACCACGGAACGGGACAAGACAAGACGGAACGAAACAAACCCAAAAAACAAAAGTTACCGCGCCCAACCGTTCTTTTCAGCACATGTACAACATGCCATGCCCACTTATGACACATCAGATCCTGTCCCATTTGTCCCTTGAACCTTTCGCACCTCGGCGGTCGAGCGCCGAGGCTGATGAGTCGCCGGTGGCCGCCGCTCCTTGGCGCTCCGGCACCGTGCCGGGGAGCAGGCAATATGCATGCCTGCACATGCAACACGCGCATAATATGCCACTCGTCCCTGTCTCCCCGGATACTCTACTGTGTACTATACTCGTGCATTGAAAGCAAAGCCCTCCCTCTTGAAGAACGATCTGCTGATCTGACATGCGTTTCCCTGCCTTCTTGTTCTTGGGAGAGAGAAGGGAAAAAAAGTCAGATTCACCACCGATGGAGCAAGCCCGGGCGGGCGGCCTCAGCTGTGGCGAATGTGTTCAAACGCGTATAGTAGTAGTGTAATCGTGTAGTACAGTACGGATCTTTTTTCTAGACGCTCGACACAGAACCCCTGTCGTCTTTTACATCTTCATCTTTTCTCCTCGTCTTCTTTTTTTTTTTTTATGTAGTCCTTCTTCCTCTTCTAGAACCCGCCATTTCCCGATCCGGAAATCCCTAGGCCCAACGGGTGGATGCTATTGGTCTTTTTTGGAGATGGGTCCCCCCTCCCCCCCCTGGAGAGGTTCATCCCTGCTCCCCTGCCATCATACACCCCCCCCCTCCCCCGCCTCCATGGAAAAACAACAAGACAAACCCATGTACATAGTATGTGGCCTCACTGTTTCGACGTGATGATATATGGATATACACACGCATATTGGCTTGTCAGTCAGCTTGTCCTCTTGTGTGGTGTTTCCACCTGTCATGATTGTGGCGAATTGTGGCCTGCATTCTACACCATCGAGGAGAGGGCCAGGGTCACCTGCACGTCACGATGAAGCAGAAGAAGAGGCATTTGGCAGCTGGAATCACGAGATCAACTTTCTCTCTCACACACACACACACTCTCTCTCTCTCTCCATCCATACTATGTACGCTAGGGGATGGGGAATCGAGTACATGCATACTGTATTCAAGAGAGTGTACAGTGTATGACTGGGGGGGTCAAGCCACAACACGACACAGAGGGGTGGACATGGGATGAAATAAGTATGGGGATGGAGGAAGGAGGAAGGAAGCTTAAAAACCCCTACATGACATGAAAGACCTATCTGGGCACCTGGCATCCCCACCATTCCTCTTGTCGCCGGCTGCTTGTCGCACTGCATATGTCCTTGTTTGCCAAATACGGACTTTCAAGGTTACCAAAGAAGAAAGAAACAACCCGACCAGTCAGAGTTGCTGCCTCCTCCTCCTCCTCCTCCTGCCCTGCCCCATCCCCACTCCCCAGTTTCTTTCCCCGGGGTTATTGTCGCGCATATGCTCTCTGGAATACTCGGGCAGATGGACAGATAGATTGTGATATGTATGCAATTCAGTATATATGTATATTCCTTGGGAGGGAGTTCGAAACATGGGGCAACCCTTCATCCTTGGTACTGGTCCCGCACTGCCCAGAGCACTTGGTGGGGGGGAGGGCGGGTGGCGATAAAGCACTCGCGTCTGGACCGCCCAGTCACGACAGGCCTTTGTGCGACTGCCCCCTCTATTTCTCCCCCCCCCTCCCCTCCCCTCCCTCCCAAACATTCCCTAATCCCCAATCCCGCCCTCCTCCGGGTCGAAGCGGTGGGTGTGGCCTGCTCAGCTGAAACATACATATCGATCGATTTGAGGAGAAGGAGGAGGAGGTGGTGGAGGGTGGCGCCGGTAGTCGCATATGCAGTGTCGGGGTCCATTTGTGGCTTTTGCTGTCCTCTGTTGTTGTATACATGCCTAAACAGGTAGGTACATACGCGATATGCCAATTTGCCTGCTTTGAGCAGGTACTTGGATACCTGAATACTTACATACCGTGTAGGGTATTCTGCAGCATGTACTATGTATTGGTCTGTGGCTGGTGGCGCTAAGGGGACGTCCCGCATCGACTTGTAGGTATCATGTACTGCGTACTGCTTACTGTGCAGAAAAGAGAGGCAGGGATAACAACCACCCACCGTCTAACAGACTTTTGCTTCCAACGGGAGGCAGCCTGCGATTGACAGAGGGAAAAAGAAAGAAAAAAACAAAAGAAAAAAATTAATACTTCTGTCCATCGATCGATCTATCGATCTATCGATTTTGATTCCAATTCATCTTTGGTTGCTTTTCTCAGATGCTTTTCCTCCGCCCGCAGTTGTTCGGATTCCATGCCGGAATGGTCATGGACCCATCACTAATGGTCATGGAATCATCATTGTACAGTACTGTAAGTAACGGCCACCCACACACCCACACCACGCACAGCACAACACACATGACGGTCGAGCGATGACTAGCCCGATTGGGAAATTCGTCGTCACCCGGCGTGAGCTTGGGTGTATTCCGCACCTACGCCCGAGGCACATGAGGTAGGAGGTATCTAGGTACCTAGGTACTTTGGGTACCTGTTCACAGAAGGTGGAGAACAAGGGGAGAGACACACGGTACGGTATCCGTACCGTTCATTGATACATCCGCGCCCCTGGCAACCCCCCCCCCTCCCCAAATTCTCTTCCCCATCCAGCACACACCCACCACCACCCCAGGAGCATTGTTCACTTGTTGTGTTGTGCAGCGCACAAGGTTACCGTATCGATCTGTCCAATCCCTTCTCGTCGTCCCAGATCCAAACAAAACCCATGCAAGCACATACATATCGCCAAGGAAAAAGGTGAAATGAGCGAAAGCCACCATTCATCCAGATCAACTGTGGCGCGTAACCTCTTGTGTCTCTGGTTTTGGTGGAGAATTTCCTTAATGTTTTTGGTCTACCACAGTACATAACTTGTTTTTTTTTTGTCTAAACCACCCCCCCCCCCAGCCCTGGCACCGTCACACTGCATGGCGGACCCGCAAGCAAGGTACACTACACGCTACGCACGCTGCGCACGCTACGCACTACATACGCACTGCACCCGGACTGCCGGTGCAGGGTTCCTCTCTCCGTCCGCCAAGCTGCTGTCATTTGTTCTCTCCCTCCCTCGCTCCCTCCCTCTCTCTCTCTCGCCGTTCACCGTCCCAGTTCCAGTGATGGTAGATGTTCTCTGAATCAGATGAAAAGTCGGGGTCTGTAATTGTGTGTGTGTGTGTGTGTTTTCAAGAGGAGGTAGGTAGTATGCGGTGCAGTTGGTGGATCAGGGGGCAATTGTATCGTGGTATCAATGGTACAGCTTTATCTATTCAATCATCTCATCAAACATATAATCTCCGTCTGTACATAGTCCGTGGATAGCAATGGATGTATATATCTATGTATCTACCTAGGTATACAATGCCTCTTGAGACCTTTGCCCGCTATAAATATCTGATCGTCGCGCGTGTGGCTTGACTTAGCCCCATCCGAGCCGCAGGTTCACATGTATATGTTAGTCTGAATGCCGCGCAGATTCGACACTACTCGTCATGGCTTGTGTGTGTATGTGTGTGTTTGTAGCACTTAGTATGGTAGAAACAACCCGGAAACTTCCTTCAGAAAAAAAAGAAGAAAAAAAGGGATCATCTGGAAGAATGTATGTACAAGAACTGTATCAAGTAAATGGTGCTGGAGAAACCACAAAGCCACCCACCCACTCACTCACTCACTAACTCACCCAACACGACCGCAACGGTGTGTATGTACAACTCTAACTGCGACTCGAGCACTCCTGCAACCGCATCTTCATATAATTTGACTTCCACCAACAGCCCCGTTCCTCTCCTATGCAAAGTACGTATGTAGAAAGTATGCATATATGCGCAAGCACGCACCCAGAGAGGGATCCGTCGTCGGATAATTCAGGACCGCTGCCGTGCGTGCCACGCGATCCCCTTCTCGGAACATGGTTCGTCTCCTGTACCTACCTACCTGGCCCCGTACACCAAGTAGGTACCTATGACAGACGACGAATGGGCATCATTATCCGGGAGTGTTACCGGGGGGGAGCAGTACGACCAAGAGACGCGGCCGGGACACGCAAGCCCCCTCCCACTCCCCTCCGCCACAGCTAACACGTTTTGAGTAATGCCTCGATAGGTCCTGGTGCATATGTACAACTAACTATCTCTGGGAGGGAGGGGATGAAGAGGCCGGGGTAGAGGGGGCAAAGGCTCTGTCTGCATGTCGATCACTGTGGCTTGACTTCCTGATCACCACCAACCACCAACACCACCACCACCACCACTCCGCCGCCGTCGCCGCCGCTTCGACCTTGCACTCCCGTCGAAACACGACATACATGGCCATGTTACCGTGGACCACCGTCCTCCTCCCATCTAGTCCTGGGTAATGCTGCATTGCATCCGGCGGCCCTCGTGGCCATGTCGCAATAGGGGGGTGCCGAGGTGTGTTCCCGCCCGGCTCCGGGCCCCAGATATGGGTTATCATTAACCCCCTTCCATCTTAGTTCCCCTTCTACCTAGGCCCTCCTTTTCCCTAGTCAAGAGGACTGACTACTGACTGGGTTGATGTCGACATCGGGGGGCCTCCTTCTACCACCCCCTCCCCACCTTTTCCCAAGTCTGGGACGTGCCTGTTCCCGGTTCGCGCTACTCGTGTTGGGCTGGTAGGTCACCGTGCATGCATGCATGTATCCCTCTTTTTTTTTTTTGCTTTTTTTTTTCTGGTCTCCCTCTTTTCTTTGACAAGTTGGACAATTTGTGGGGATTATGCAGTTAAGCAGCCATGTGGACTCCTTGTACATATGTATATGTGAGAGAGAGAGTGTGTGTGTGTAGGGTCTCTCCTGGTAACTCAACTCCAGGAACCCGAGGCCGCCAAGAGTTTGAGCCTCAACGGCTTTCTGGGAAGGGGGGAGGCCTGTCAGGGAGGCAGGGAGGGAGGGAGGGGGTGGGAGAGAGAGAGAGAGAAGAGAGGATCCATGGTACAAGTCTGTTCTTCCTGTTGAATACATACCAGTTAGTAGCTTCGGAGATGCCCATTGATTCCAGGGGCAAGCCACGAGATTAGACTGGGAACACAGTCGGCCGGACATGCATATATACTGTCGATGGCCCACGGGATGGGTTTGAACAAATGGGCTGATGGGCCGTACGAGGAGGAAGGAGGAAGGAGGAGTGGCTTCTTTCCCAGACCGCCTTATACAGCTGCAACATGGAGATATAGTGTTTCGTTCCTGTGATTGGGCACAGGGGGGGGGGGGAATCAGTGACAGGACTTCAACGGCGCGCCGCGCCCACCCCCCTCCCCTCCCCCCCCTTACTACCTACATATGTAGGCATAGAAGGATTGGACCAATATCCGAGGCCGTCAATGCCGAGCGTCCCCATACCGTCCTGGCCCCACGGGACATACATAGTGGCGTAGAGATAGAGAGGGAGGCCCACGAGGGAGGGAAGGGGGGGGGGGCGTAGCCTAAAAACCACCTTAGGTACCTAGGCATGTAACAGGAGGAGGGCCGGGTGTGCCTGAGCCCAGAGTCAAGGTTTCCAAATCTAAACAGTTTAGCCGAGCGCCCGGGAGGGAGGGAAGAGAAGGAGGGAAGAGAAACACAGAAGGCCCAGCCGGCAGAGCGGAAGAGACTTTCCCGTACTGTGTACTTGGACCCCGTCAGGACGCCCTTCCTCTCGTCTCCTCTGTCCTCTTTTTTTTTTTCTTTCTCGTTTCAGCACTCTCTCGCTCGCCATGACGCCCGCAACCCGAAGCGTTGGTTCGTTCACTCACCAGGGAAAACCCACGCGGCCGTTGCCAACGTCTTCTTCTTCTCTTCCACCACCCCCCTCTCCACCTCCCTCCCTCCTTCCGAACACTCCCCCCCCCCCAAAAGAGGAGGCCTGAGCTAGGTCGGCGGCACCAGACGCCCAAGCTGGGAGAGAGTTACCCAAGGGCGACAACAGGCGAGATTAGCTCCATGCGTTATCGGTCGTTGGCTCCTTGGTCCATCTCATACCGAATCCGAATCCATTTCCAGCTCCAAACCCAAACTCAAACCCAATTCACCGGCCATCACGGCCATCACCACACACACCCCCCATCCCCACCCAAGTGGCCCCCTTCTTTCGACTCTCCTTGATGCCCGGTGAGTAGCTCGGTATATTTTTTTCACACCAGTCAGTCAGTCAGTCAGTCAGTCAGTCAGGTCAGCCTGTACACTCCCGCTTCCCCTTCCCATTGGGCCGTGGGCTCCCTCCTCCTCCTCCCCCTCCTCCTCTTCCTCTTCCTCGTCCTCTGTCCCCCCCCCCCTTTCCGTTGCGGGAAAAAAGAAACAGAAGAAAAAGAAAGGTAGACTGGGGCTACCGACCATCCATCCCCCTCTTCCCACCTCGCTGTAATTTCCCCTTCCAGCCTAAGTGGGCGGGCGAGCGGGCTGGCTGGCGAGCTGGCCTGCCTGCTCGTCTTGCTTGCCGTGCGGCAAAACCACCGGGGCGCCGTTGACGGACGTGGTCGTTTTTCGTTCGTTTGTTGTAAAAATCCTGGTTAGGGCTCCGCCCCGGGCACCCTCGGTGCCTCCTCCTCCTCCTCCCTCCTCACCCCCCTCCCCCCTGCCCTTTCCTTTCCCGCCGCAAGTCTCTCGTTGAGCCTGTCAACCGCCGTTGGCCCTTTTAACCGCCCCTCCCTCTACCTCCCACACCCCCCCTTTCCCCCCTTCTTTCCCACCAGCCACTGTTGCCTGGCCCCGTCGTCGTTGGACCCGTAATATGTGTACGTATCAGCACGCTAGGTCGGAAGGCTGCGAGGGGAGGGGGGGAGTTGCCCGCCGCCTGTCGTCGTGCTAGGGTGGATGCCTCATATGTCCCCTTTCCGTGATTTTGCTTGGCTGGCTAGGTACCAAAAAAAGGTGGGGGCCAGTTCGTGAAAGTAATGAGACTCCTTCCCGGGAGGATCCTCTCTTGCCAGCCGCAGCCGCCGTCGTATGTTGTCCTCAAAAGGCATCCTGCAAGGTTAGTAGTAGGTAAGTAGCAATGATAGCAGTGCCCTGTGATCGTCTCGACGGGTTAAGTAAAGTCATAGTGAAGCGGCCGGGGTGGGGGTGGGGGGTGTGTGGATGCGAAAGAGTCGTGATTATCGGGGGCTATCGGGGCTCTTGGTGTGATCGTGGAATGAGTTTTCGAGTGTCTCGAATTTCTCTGCCCTAAAGGTTGTTCTTGTTTCCTCGATAAAGTAGTAGTCACCAACATTTCCTTGCCTGGCTCTGTGTGCCTTCCCATATCCAACCTGTAAACTGATTCCTCCCAAAATAAAGATGTAAAAAATATCCCAAAAAACAAAGAACATTCCCCAGGTTCGACCCCGACCAACTTTGAAGAAAGAAAAAAAGACTCAAGCTGTTCCCATACATGCTTGCCCTGTCATGTGGCGGACAGATGACCCCCATGTGTCGTCCGTATTCTGTTTTTTGAGGCCCGCAATGATACCCGATGGCAGCCGCTCTGTCTAACAAGAACAGGGGGGGTTAGGGTGGCGCGTGCGAGAAAAGAAGAGAAAGAATAGAAGATATGTCCCCAAAAAAAATAAAAATTTGTTTCGTCCCAGCACAGAATTACTGGACGGAGAAGGTATTCCGAAAAAGTAAGCCCGTCTAGGGCTTTGGTATCTCGAGGGTGTTTTTGCCAACGCCGTGTAAAAGCACAACTGCCCCAAACCCGTGTGTATACATGCTCATATGAGGGGGGTCTTTGACGAGAACCCGTACTGATGATGATGATGATTACAAGGCCTTGAGTCTAAAGTAGCTCTTGATCGAAGGAAGGAAGCCGACAAATGAAACTCCACAATCATGCGTTGCGTCAGAAGGCGAGACGAAGCTCGTAGCCCGTCTGTTGCGGTGCGTCCGCGGGGGGGTCTTCCTCCTCCCCTGGTGCGTCATCCAGGGACATCTCCCATTCGCGCTTGATAGGCTGCTTTTGCTCCACGACCTCGAGGGTCATGTCCTTGCCTTCGGACAGCTCTCTTATTACGTCGTCGTCCACCTCGACCTCCAAGCCGCTCTGCAGCACATGTATAACCCTTTTGACTCGGCTGGCGTCAATATTCCACTTTGACGATATGCGTGTGATGAATTCGCCCAGTGTTCGCTGCATAAGGTAGATGGCCTTATGATACTCCCGCGCTTCGGGTTCTGCCGGGTCCCGACGGAGAATGTAGAAGCACGCGACCGGCTTGGGAGCCCGCTCTTGTGGTGGCCGATAGGATGGGTCAACGCCCAAGGCCTCAATCCAGCCGCCGAGGCTGTCAGTGGTATCTATCTTCTGTACTCGACTAGGCTGGGCAGAGCCTTGCCGTGATGATGGGTCTTGCCGTGATGATGGGTCGGATCTGATAGCCGCGCGCTCTTGCCATGACGCTGTTGGTCCACTCACCGAGATTGCCGAGTGGAGTGACATGGAGCTGGGCGACGGGGAAACGAGGGATCCTGCGATGGAGCTGTGCATGCTGCGGTCCCTCCAGGCAATGCTGTCTCGAGATTCGGCCTTGGTCAGGTCGAGAGACGAGTCTCCGGGTAACGTGACTGGGTGTGCATCCGGGTCGTCGAGGTCCTCCCCTCGCAGGTACAGCACGCTGACCGGGCGAGTGCTTGTGAACATGTCCTGAAGGGTCTGTAGCTTAAAGTGGAGATCCTCCTCCAGCGCGTTCCGAGCGCCACCGCCAGCCGAGCTGGCGGACGACATAGACCATGTGCGCTTGTGTTTCTGGACCTTTCCGGGCCTCTGTGTTTCGGCGCTCTTCATCTGTACCCCGCCAGCCCGCTTGCGCTTTCCAAAATCCTTCAGGCCACTTTCCGCCTGCGAAATCTGTTGCTTGAGCTTGTCGATGGTCTTCTTGACATGCGCGACATCGTTGGACAGTTTCCGCTCGGCACCATGGTCTCGAAAGAGCTTGACCTTGCAGTAGCAGATTTCCGGTGTCGTATCCGCTGGCGGGGTTGATGCTCCAGGTGGATAGGGAGTCGTCTTGGCGCAGAGTCGGACTGGGATTCCTTTGACACCCTTCGAGTGGCTGAAATCGGTCGAAAGAAAGTTGAAGCGTACAGCCACGTTGCACTCAACAATGCCATTGACCCCCGGGGTCCAGATCACGGAGAATCCGTCGAAAGAGGCGCTCTCGAGCTCCACCCTGGTTCGCTTGTCGTCGCCCTCGGCTGGCTGGCCTGCCTCGACGTATTCCACGGCCTGCAGCTTGCCACCTCTTTGATGAGCCTCGTTAGTCCCTCGACCCTCCTTCCACAGACTCCAACAGACACCAGGTTTCTGCCGTTGTTGCTCATCCTCGAAGGAAACGCGGACGAATGTTCGGAAGCGGGTGCCTGGTGCGATCGGGACGGTGGGTTGTGTGTCTACTACAGACAGCGAGTAAGCCTGGCCCTTGTTGAGGTATGTCACTGGGATCTCATCTGCGTGCTTGACCATGGCGGTTGGCGCGTTGAGAGTGGCATGAAAGCGAAACTTCTCGGCAGAGGGATGCATGGCTGCTGCCATTGACATGCCATACTGCTGCTGCCTTGATTGGAAGCCAATCATGGGAGACTGGCTATGGGCTTCGAAGGCACTGTCGATAGACCCCATACGATCGTCTGCGTGGTCAGAATCCATGGGCGAGCCATCCTGGTCCATGGTCTCGTAGCCCGTGTCTTGGTGAACGAAGCTCGACGGCGCAAACGACGGCTGATGCGGATGAGGCTGTACGAAAGGGTTGAACTGCGGCGGCGGTTGGTGGAACTGACTCGGATGTAGGCCAGCGGGTCCGGGGTGGAACCCAGGCATCTCCATCATGGCAGGGCCGGCAGACTGTAAAGCAGCGTCGGTAGTGGGCATCGACAGCGGAGTGCCTAGGCCCATGCCAAAGGCCAGAGTCGGGGTGTGCAAGTCACCAGCCTGGGGGTGGTAGAGCGTGTTCGTGCCTCCAGGTGTTGGTGTGTAGTATCCTGAGGGCGCATTGGCGAAGGTGCTAAAAGAGAAGGAACCTGGGTCAATCAGCGAGGGCGTGAACCTCCAAGGCTCGTTCGTAGCCCTGGGGGTAGGGTCTTGATCACGGAAAGCCTCATGGGCAAGGCCATGGTTCCTATGACGACGAGAGTCAGTGAACGTTGATCACATCACATGCTAGTCAAAGGCGACAAGGCTGACGATCTAGCGTTATTTGGTACGGCACTGAGCCACAACCAAACATCCACAAGGCCCCCAAAACTGCCACTCGAAAACACCGCAAAGCCACAGTGGGATCAGCGCCCGCTGCATCTGTACCCCACGCTCTGTCTCGCAGTATTACATCAAAGGGCTGGAAGGGATTCAGAGAGTCGCTGCCAAGCCTGGACCCGGCGCAATGGGAAGACTGCCCGTTGTCGCCCATGACGCCCGCCATATAACAAAGTAACAAAAGGCGTGACGCATTTCAACTTCTATGCAGGCGGGGAAAAGTAAAACAATGCTGCGCTGCACACGTACCTGTCCTGACCATTCGCTACAAGTCCTGCAACCCCAGCAGTAGCCGTCTGCGCTGCGGCGACCGCTGCTGTCGAGCCGGCGGCAACCTCAGGAAACTGTTGTCTGAAGTTGGCGAGAAGGTCATCGCCCGGCTTGGCCGAGCTTGTTCTGTTTGGCCGAGGAAGCAATTCATTAGCTTATGGTCAGATCTCAACTGGTGTCTGCTAGTGACTTGCACCAGCCCCTTCACAACTCTCCCAGGCACTCACAGCCGTGGAGAGCGCCGCGCTGGGCCCCAGCGGGGATGTGGAACACATGCAAGCACCGAAACAGGCTCTGCCACTGTCCTGACTGCGTGAAGGATAGAATGAAACAGAAGCCTCCAGGATGCGACGCAATGGGTGGGAGCGATCGTCACCGAGAAAGGGGGGAGGGGGAGGGTTTGGCTCACCGTTGGCGAAACATTTGGTTTGTGACAATAGGCTGTCCGAGGACAGCTTTGCAAGTGAGGCGCCGACAAGATGTGGTCCGTTACAGTGGCAGCGCAGATAATCCGGATTCCGGATTGTGGTAGAGCAGGACCCCTAGACAGGCTGCGGGCACCAAGGAGGCCGGAACGGCAAGAATAATGGCGTGGTGGTGGTCGTCGCGAAAGCGGTGATGACGTTTCGGGTGGGAGTGGGGAATGTTGCCTGCTGCGGATGATAGTGGTGACGGTGACGGTGGTGGCGGTGGTAGTAGTGGTGATGGTGCTTATATTGATGCGGATGCTGGTGCTGTTGCTGTTGATGTTGCCGTTGCCGTTGCTGCTGATAGCGAGGCTGCGGCTTCATGAAGCACACGATGTCGCGCGAACTGCGGGTTTGGATTTGGGTTTGGAGTTGGGTTTGGATGTGGGATGCGTGCGATTTTGGGTCATATGCAGCTCAGGTCAGATTAGATCGGATCAGATCGAGTCGGGTCCTTCGTTCGTTCGTCCACAGTGGTGTCCGTGGGGCGCGTCCTTTTTTTTTTTGTGTGTGTATCTCCTTCTTCCCTTTCCCTCTCGTTCGATCGTCTCTGTGACCTTCCTTGACTTGGGCTTTGCGGGTACGGGGGCCAGTTGATGTCCCACTCTGGCTCGGCCAAAACTGCAAGGAGACGGATCCAACCTCTGGAACAAAGTGCGGATGGAGCTAGGTGGTTCTTGCTGTAAGAGGGGCGGTGGGTGTGCGGACAACAAGCACACAAGAACAAAACTCGGAAAAAGAGAGACAAGGGCCCGTAAGCTTAGGAGCGAGAGACTGAGGGAGTCGGTCAGGTCTCAAGGAGGAAACAGCACCCAAGCTACAAAAGTACAAGTAAATGTATGTAAGTATGGGTGTGCGTGTGTGCGTGTGTGTGTGTGTGTGTGTGTGTGTGTGTGCGTGTGCGCGTGTATGTACGTGGTCGAATTCGGATGAGAAAACGAAAACACGCCAAAAAGAGTAGCAAGAATGCGGCGCGACTTAATATCAGATTGGCGCAGAATGGCACCGAGGGAAGATGTCAGAATTGAAAAGATGCCACAGGCCAAAGGGCAAGGGTATTGCGCAGTACGGTAGGAGAAAAGTCGATCAGGCAAGGTCCGATGGTGGTGGGGATGGAGGGTGCCAGGGCGGGTAACAAACACTGTATGTATGTATGTAGGTACGTATGTACAGTATATATGTACTCGGGTCAAAGACTCAGAAGAAGAGAGACACGATACAGCTGACGAAACCAGAGCAGAGCAGAGAGGACCAGACTAGACGAGACCAGACTGATAATGTCGTAAGTGGAGTCCCCAGATATAGGTAATAGTTTCGATGTATGTAGCAGGACGGAAGAGAATTTCGAGACCAGACCTGGAGTTGCCCGGGAGCATCTCATGAAGAAGTAGTAATAGCAATAGCGGCCAGAACAGAACACACATGGGAGTAAAAGAACAATATACCTCCCTCCCTCCCTCCCTCCCTGTTCTCTGGCGCGCGCGGGAACTCAACAACAGAAGATAGGTACCTCGTACCATGGTGATTTATACGGTACGTTACGATACAGTAAGGATGGGACCCGGCCAGACAGGCACCGTGTGTGTCTGCCGGGTTGTGCAGGTACGGAGGTACCTCGACAGTGGAGTGTGGTGTGGAGCACCTAGGTACCTAGGTACCTAGGCAGTGTACCTATGTAAGTATGTACATCACAAGGAGACCGGGGGTGTGGGTGTGTGTGGGAAGGGTTTGCAGGACTGCGGCGGCTTCTGGGTGGGGTCGTTGGAAGGGGGGCGTGAGGAGATCAAACAAATAAATCGAAAAAATCGAGAGGAAAAAGGTCCAAAAGGGAAAGGAAAGAAACCAACAAGGGGGCCCACTTTCGTAGCTTGACGGATGTGCGGCGGATCCACGGGCTGAGCGACATGCACTTGACGGGATGGGGGACCGAGGTGGGTGACAGACGGGAAGGGTAGGGAAAGGTAGGGAACAAGAGGACAGGCGCGCCGTGATTGATGAAGCGAGCGCCTGGGCCCTTTTGGTTGGGTTGGGTTGGATTGGATTGGGGGTTGATCCTTGAGATGAGATGAGATACCTATAGGCAGGTACTGTATGTACATACCGGTATATACCCGCCTACAAGGTGTACATCATTACTATACCCAGGCATGTCATGTACGCACATGCCCGCCCAAAGTGTCACCGTGCTCGTTAATCTGCAATAAGGCACCCATTCATCTGCACATACCACAGTGTTCTTCCCTCTCGAAACCAGGGAGGAGGGGGGGGGGCTGCGATATTGGGCATCTGCTCCGGTAGATGGGTCCCCCCTTCAAGGGCAGAAAAGACAGAGGCCGGAGATGATGGCGTCCGTCAGCGAACAATCTACTGTGGGCTGATTGGAGACGGCTGTTTCGGCCTGCGCTTCCACCCATCTGTCAAGTGTCATGTGCCAGGCGCCAATGCAATGCACAGTCCAGAATCCAATCTTCCAGTCTGCCCACACGCCGGGCGCAACCAGATCCCATCTCTCGGGAGGCCCTCAACCTCGGCGAAATACCCTCTTGCAGGGTTACCAATGACCAAGAGCCAAGGGCCAGAACCAAGAGCCAGGGAAAAGGGACTGAGAGGCTGAGAGGGTAAGAGAGAACGAAGGACTGATATGGTGCTAATCGAGAGGGCCACGTGTGTCGGTCCATACCAGCTGGAGCACCCATCATGTCCATCATGTTCGTCATGTGGCTGAGCAGATTTCCAGACGGATGCTTCAATCACATCTGGCGGATGGAGGAGGGACTTTGCGACCGGGGCCTCTCTGGTACCACCAACAGGACGAGAACATGCGAATGTGCCGGTCCGCGGCGTCAAGGGCGGGTATTCTGGGCCTGGCAATACAAAAAGTGGATGTCATCGAGATCGCCTCCAGATGAGAGTTACATAGTACCTGCTGATAGGTTCTCGGCACTGTGCAATTGACGACCTCCCATGAGCGCCACGTCCGCCACAAATTTCGACGGTTTGAGGAGCTTCTGTCTGTGATTATTAGGTATTGCGAGATGATGAGATACTGACTAGATGGCTGCCGCATTCCCGAACAATCACAAAGGAAACCAATCCTGAAGTTCCCACTTGAGCCTACAGATACTGATAGATACAGATAATACATGGTCAGTATGTACGTACCTCGGTACCTAGCTACCTAGGTATATAAGTACTTAGGTACGTCTGTATGTATGTACATGTCGACATGGCCCGCGTCCTACAAAGGTGGCCACCACATGTCGCTTCCCCACCACAAAATAATTCCCCGAGGGTCAAGCTACTGTACGACCAGGACAGGTCTGCTACACTACGCCTGGAAAAGCACCAAGTACACTACTGTGTATATACCAGAGACAGTACACACAAATACGATACGCAGTAGTCTCGTGTGCCATGCAAAGAACAGAATAGGCAGGCCGACGGCTGCCAATGCCGGGCCATCCTGCCAATTTTAGCCGGCCAAGAGCTACAAGCACGGGGAACAATTTGCCTCTTCTGGGGCCCATGCGTCCCCATCTCTACTGTATAAGCGCATCTTCACCACATTGGCGTACTTTTTTTCCTTTTCCTCTTGATTCCCTTGCATTGCCAGGATGCCTGCCTGCCTGTGCCTGCATGCACCACCCTAGGCTTGCAGGCCTAAGCGATCGAGGAGCGAGGAGCTATCCCGGAGCCCTCGCACCGGACATCGCGACCTGCATTAGGTACTAGCAGTCATCAGCACCCTTCACAGTCCTACCTGGGGGGGACCTGGGGCAGTCTGGGGAGGGGGGGGGGGAACACACCGGCAAGGGGAATGACCGACAGTGGTCGACGGCCTCCGTCTCGCCACCGGGTTCTAGTGCGGCATCATCGCCATGCCTCCATGATGATGAGTTTACGGGCTCGAAGCTCATCATATCGAGGCTCTGGGCCAAGCAGCATGTCGTCTCATCTCGTCGCATCGTGCAGTGACGAAAATCGACGTTACACCTGGTCACATTCGGCTCTCAGGCTCTCGTGTGTGTGTAGATATGTACCTGCTGTACTGTACATATACCGTACACCTTTCGGCGCTTTTGTTTGGGGTGCATTCTCACCGAGAAAGGATGAACCCTTGGAAGGCCAAAAGCCAAAAAAGAACAGACAGCGGGCCGTGTGGCTGTGCACCCTTATTTTTTCGCCTTCCATCTTTCGCCAAGATTACCATGGTACCGGGTACGACCATTCTTGTGCACACTATACCCTCCAGTCCTTACATTGCATATTTCGTGTATGTACGTACGCAGTACTATACAGACGCCCTACTATGTATAGTATCGCCGATCCGAACTCAATGCATTTAAGCTCCAGCAGCTGCAAGGGTGAAGACTGCGGCTGACTACAGGCGCACATGATTGGTCCCAGCCTTCAAGAGACCGCCACATAGTGTTGTCTCATAGCGGGCTCCACGACTGTCGACTATTCGCTGCAAATGCCTCCCTCTTCCGACTGTAGGTGAGTGCGGTGAGTACTTGGCTGCTTGGATAGTATATGGCTTGAGGGTACCAGCAAATTGATATGTAATCTGTACATAGAAACCGGGATAACCTCCAGCACCAGACCATATACCTGAGCTACCTATAGTGCGACAAAGTGCACGTGGCAGGGTACTGCTGGCTTGGCTCACCTAGCTCCCCCCAAGCATGCCCAGGCGGTCTGTACGGTTTTCTCCGTGGGTCGATTGGGAATGCATGTGGGATCTCTTCTCTTGAGGGACATCGCTATGGTTTGCTGGGGCAGGGCCGCTCAAACTGGGTAGCTCACGCTGATGGTGCCATAACATTAGGTGTTGTGTCGGCTTCTCTCATCCCACAGGCCCAGATCGGCAGTTGACCATCCCAGCCAAACCCCGGCCGGGGGGGGTTACCAGCTCCAAGATCATCGTGCAGACGAGCTCACAAGGATCACCAGTATCGAATTCTTCTTGTCACAATTTATCCCCCTCGGCGAATGAATGGGTCGGAGGCCTGTGGCTTGCGTGGCTCATTCTCGCCACAATGATGTATACGGTCATACTACCCGAACTCCCGACTTCCTGTCATGGTTACGGCTTATACCCCGGTGATCAAGCAAGCGACGGCGCGCGGTCGAGAAGCCCCAAGACCGTTTGGTGTGGTCTTGGTACCGCCACCATCCGGGCCGAAAGGCTGACAACGGTCGCCGGTGTCGTCCGCTTCCTCTGCCCCCCAACAACACAAAACTGCCGCTGTGCCGCTTGTCTTGGCACAACGTTCTTCCCGCACGAATTTGGGAAGAAATCGGGTATTTTACAATACACGGGCACGGTATACACAATGAGACCATCAGCATAATTGCCCGATACGGCAAATCCTGCGACGACGTTGCAGATCACACAAAAAGGCCTCCCATTCCAGGACACGTCCCCAAAACCTTTTTGAGTCCTCTACATACATAAGTAGAGTCGCGGTGTATCAAGAACAACCAGGGCAGCACGGCCATATGCGTTGCGCCCTACCCGGCCCACGGGCGGAAGCCCGCCTGGCCGGGTGGGAAATGTTTCACGACAACAGCTCCTTGGGGACAAAACGTGGCCTCTGCTCTACCCAGTCGGATCCCCCCCCTCCTCCTTCCCGCGATATGCCTTCCTGTGACTGATCCTTTTGACAGATCTTCTAGAAAAAGGCCGATGCATTGCCATGGTCAATTTCCAAGACGAGCCAGGGACCCAGGGGGTGCTTTTGGCCCCCTGACGGCGGATCCGACGCCTTGGCTTGATATCTACTGCTGAACCCAAAGACACTTTCATGCTCAGGGGCCGGGACTTTCTAGGGCAGGTATCACGACCGTACAGGTATGCTTGCTCTTTCTCTTTCTCTCTTTTGCCTTATACTCTCTCCCTTTTCCTTATAGTCTCTCTCTCTTTCTCTCTCTCTCTCTCTTGCGTGTTGCAGAGGCGTTAGGCTGTCTGCCACAGTGGACCAAGCAAAAGGGGCAGACATGGCCAAAGCCCAAAGCATTGATCGGCCTGGCGCTTGTCCATGCTAGTCATTGGAGATACAATGCCGCCATTTCAAACCGGGGCTGTGGCGGCCAGCAGGTCGAGCCCCGGCCCGGCTATTGGCCAATTTACTCTTGCTATGGTTATGGCCTCAACACCCTCGCCTTCGAGAACATGTTGAGAAGTATACATGTGGCTTCTTAAAAGTCCCCGGGGGTGTAACGCGGTATTGGTGTGCCGAATCCGGGCCGAGCCCCGGCGCTTCAGGCCGTCAATTGAATGCGCCCGCGCCACGTCGGCGTATGAGGTTGTCATTTGTCTCTCTGGATGATTTCTTTTCTTTTTTTTTTCCCTCCCCTTCTTCTTTTTGATTTTTCCCTTTTCCTTTTTTCCTTATTTCTACTCAGCCCTTCCCTGGTGCGATCTTACAAATTTTCTTCACATCGCGGGGTCACTGACGTCACTCGGGAACTCGAAACGATCTCTTGGGAAAGTCACATTGGACGTCGTTGTGGAACACGATACCGTGCCACACTTCTTGTGGTTCTCCGAGTCGGGCCTCGAAGGCCTTCTGTCACTTAGTCAGTCAGTCTGCTCGTGTCTCAACTGACCCGCGCGCGCGTGTGTGTGTCCGTGTGTGTAGCAAGACAGCAGTCCCACAAGGTCCCACAGTGACCCACGAGGTGTCGAGTTTCGAGGGACGCGGGATGTGATGTGAAGTCCCCATTGATCCCTTCAAATCTCCACCACACAGCAGCCCTGGAGCCTAGGCCTGGCCCGGCAATTCGGTACCCACTACTTTTATCCCTCATCCCAGAACCCCGTTCGGCTCCGCGGAATTGGCTTTCGGGAATGATGTCATAACATTATTTATTTTTAAGTCCGCCGCGAAAGTCGAAGACTGTATCCATTTATTAAATCCGCCGCATTGCATATGGTAAGCTGTCAGGCTGTGAGTAGATATTTGTTCTATGTCAGGTCAGTAGAAGCTCGTATGATTGACGCTGCGTTTGATCACAGGGCAGCCAACCAAGTCAGATGGGCTTGGGAATGGCTTCATTCAGGCGCCCCAGGTGCCCCCTCCTCCACCCATCCCACTAGTCAACACCACATGGAGGGGGACCTCCGTGACCGCCTTTCTGTCTATCTGTCTCGTCTCGTCTTGTCTCGTCTCGTCCAGTCCACCTTCCAGCTTGCACCTACATATATCATCGCGCGAACACCCCGACGGAGCCAGGGAAGCTGACTCGTGGTCGACTGATCAAAGAGCCCCGCCGCCCTCCTGCACATTTTTTGCTCTATTTAGACTGCTCCTCCTCTAGTGTGGTGTTGGGGGACCAGAGCGTCGATACCGAGCAAACTCATCAACGCCGAAGGGACGAACGGGTGGCTCACTGCTGCTGCCATCAGTCAGGATTGCGTCACTGTGGGGAAGGGTGACAGCTCGTTTGGGGCCTAACCTATTCCAGCCGGCGTTCCTGAAGGCCGGGCTCCGCCCGTACATAGTGTACCTACACAGTACATGTATGTACTTACATACATGCCAGTTGACCAGATCTTTATGGGTCCATAAAAGATGGGCTCACTATTATTTTTTGTCAGCAATTACACTTGCCTACAAAGGTCCGTGGGCAATTATAGCACATAGTGTAGATAGACAACGCCCAGCCAACCAGCGGGCATACCATAGTCGCACACCGCGACCGCCCGCCAATCTCAGCCTGGGGTACCCAGCACAGTGACGGGAAGGGTTATACATGTTGAAGATTCGCGGAACTTTCCGTCCAGCGCGATGCATTCCCTTTTTGACTACTGGCCGCGACGACAGCTCTGTCCTGAGGTAAGTACGGTTTCACGGTACTGTGGTCGTCGTGTGTAGTAGATACGGTACTACCATAGTATGTATGCCTTTACTATGTATGTACATACATACATACATACAGGGGCCACTATGGCAGCAATGCATGCAAATACTGTGACGTCAATCGCACTCATTCGACCTGCCAGATTCGAGACAGTTGTCACCCAGGCCTGCCAGGGTGGTATCAATGGTGTCAATGGTATCATACTGTTTCACTGATCAGGGTCCCTGGCCCCGAGGCTATTGGTCGCGGGCCGTCTTCCAGAAGGCTTCAGGAATGTCGATCATTGACCAGCCTCTCTCCCCCACGCTGGGCATGCAGGCATGGTGGCATGCTGAGGTTCCATTGTCTCGTCTTTTGACAGCTCTCACAGGAGGAACGGGACCCCTCGCCCCCCCCCCTCCCCACGTATAGTACGTATATATGTACAGAATCCGTACTGTTACGTGCTACTGCTGCTACTGCTACATAGAAACCTGGGTAGATACATACATACATACATACACACACTATTTGTGCGCCCTGGGTTACAAGCCGCATTCAGTCCGAAGATGCTTCTTTTGGGCCGGCGTGCCGGCCTACCGGACCCGGGTGGTTCAGCTCACTGTGTGCCGGCCTGTTGTCAATTTCGAGAAAGGTTCCCGAGGGACGACCGACGATCATTTCTCTAGACAGTAATCCCATGCCTGGGTCCACGGCGTTACTAATATTGTGCGCGCACAGATGGGCCCCCAGAGATCCCCTCCCCGAGAGAGAGATTGGCCGTACCAAATAACGGCATGTATTGTACATATCCATATGCATATGTGTATGCGGTCGTGGTGGTCGTGGTGGTCGTGGTGGTGTTGTCGATGGTGTATTTCCTTTCCCTTTTCCACTTTCCCTGGGAAAATCATTTATTTTTGGCACGATCGGCCCTCGTAATCGATCTAAGTGACATGTCGACTTCAACTGTGCATACTGTTTGGTTCAGGGCCTATACTTATGTAGACCCTGAACATCACGGACCTCGTTTTTGGAACAGTTAGTGCTACATATTCCGGACCCTGTTGTTGGTATGACTGGTATGTATGTATTTTTGCATCTACATACGTAAAGTATGGGTGACACGAGCGATATGCACCGCGGAATGCCTCCTGATGACAACAGCTCGGGTCTCAAAGTCCGTTTCCCGTTCGATGTTGCCACCGGTGTGGGCAGAGACCTCGTGTTCTTCCTTCGGTACGACCATCCCGGGGCGGGGGAAGCCCTTGACACCCGCTCCCTTGGTTCCGGCTCTGATGGCGGACGTTTGCCCAGCGGAGCTCTAGGAGAGCCGGGGCTCTGTCTTGGGGGCTCTATTATGGAGGCTCTTTGAATTTTATTCTTATTTTTTGTTTTGTTTTGTTTGGTTACTACATCCATACTATATCGACGCCCATTATTGGGAGTGCCCAGGTGTAGATCAACCATAGTCACCCGTTTGTTGCGTTGGGCATTGTCTGCTATATAAGATCTTCAATATCTGCGAGTTTACGAGTCCCTCACGTCAATCTATTTCCTTTTTTCCCATCTTGCGCCTCGTGATGGTGATGGATGCATCCACATTGTCTCAATGGTTGCAGAGGTGATGCTTCTGAAGAGACACGCCCTCCCCGTCACCACACTGCCGCTTTGATACTATGGCCCATCCGGGCGGTACGAGACAGTGGTCGAGCTCGATGTTTACCTGCGATGATGCCGGTCCGAACCAGGCACTTGGTCCCATTTGGCTCCGAGCCTGATTCCCGGGTAAAGTGACTGATCAGGTTGGCAAGAATCATGATAATTTGCGGTATCCATGCATGATGGGACTGTCGGGTGAACCACAGACTTGTGGCTGGGACGAACGTGTTCATGAAGCCGCATGTATGACAAACACTGCCTCCCAACCACCTCGAAGGCACTAAAAACAGGACAAAAAAGAGAAGAAACAAAAGAAAAAGGGCGACCATACTGTCGTGTGCCTTTCTCTCCCCCGGTGTAAGACCGGGCATGGAGACACGCTCCGAAGTCGAGAGGACCGCTGACCTCTTGTGAATAGCCTCTTCGGCATTTACAAGTACAAGTATTTGGCACTAGAAAGTCTATTCAGGACTGACACCAAAGAGGATAGCCTCACATGGGGAGGAACTCGCAACCGGCTGATGTGTTCAGTGGTTGTTTTTGTGATATGACCCTACTCTGTACTCTGTACTCTGTACTGGTGAGTGCATGAGCCATCAAGTCAAAGTGGAATGAACCTGTTGAAGACAATAGTGTATTCAGGTAATTACAGCAACGGACATCCGGTACCCTTCCCCCTCTGGGGCACGATGGCTCATAGGCCCTCGAGGCTGACTGCGTGGCAGCTGTTGCAAAGTTGCAGCTGATGTCGATGAATGGCCAATTCGGTTGTGCTTGCCGTTGTCGGCTGGTAGAATGGGAGAGATGACGCTCGTGACGGGATGATTGGCTTGCAGCTGACGACGTGACCGTCTTTGTGCATCAATGATTCAATCATGTGCGGTACGTGCAAGGCTACCAATTCTGCCAAGCAGGTGGTGTGTACGGTACCTACCTAAGTACTGTATAGACTTCAGTAGGCTAGGTACTCATTGTTGGGTTAAGACCCTGGCCTTCAGTGGGAGGGTTGCCCCTCTGGGTCCTTATCGCAGCGTGCCGAGTGGTAAGCTGCCCCCGATTGCGTATCTGCCCAGGTGCCACACATACTGACAGCACCCAGCTACGATTTGGCCCAGGTGAGGAACGTGCAAAGCGGCCCTGCCCCCCCCATGATCTATCATAATAGTTGCAAATCTGTCTGCAACACCGCCTTTCCCTAACCCCTTATCCCAGCCGTTTGCAGTCCCTCGAGCCAGCAGATTGATTTCCCTGCTCGTCCTCCCATCGACATCGTCGCCCTGCGGTCAAGTTTCATCCCATCCGAACATCAAGCCAGCCAGATCTACAGGAAAAGAAACGACTCGTCTCCAGAAATCGGGCGTCTCTGCCCCTTTGTCTGCGTCGCAATCTTGCAACATGTCAGCCTCAACAGCGCCCCCGACAATAGACGCTCACGCCGATGAGAACCATAGCGACAGTTCTAAGCTGCGCATCTTCATTGGCATCCTGAAGAAGTGAGTGTCTTGACGGCCGCCCCCTCAACAACTCCTTCCTGTGCGGTCTCCCCCGAGCACCCGGAGCTGCCAGGAGCTCGAGAACCCGAGATGCCAATTACCGTCCACGAGCAATGCCCACGCCCGAGTGGTGGTGAGGCTGTTGCCTGAAGTGGCCTTGGCTGTTCGCAACCTGCTCGTTCTGTTCCGCCTCACATGGGACCTGATTTGTCCCAGCTGTGTTCAACGGCTAATGTCTTAAAACCCCATCCAGGTTCATTGGCGTCGCCGATCTCGCCTCTGTCCGCTTCTCCCTGCCATCCCAGCTCCTGGAGCCTACACCCAACCTCGAATACTGGAACTACCTCGATGCGCCCAACGCCTTCATAGCTATCGGTACCTCCGATGACCCCGTCGATCGCATGCTGGAAGTCCTGCGCTTCTGGTTTACAAAGGACTTGAAGTATGCAAAGGGGAAGCCATGCAAGCCTTACAACTCTTGCCTGGGCGAGTTCTTCAGGGTATTCCCCCCAAATCATCTACATAGTGTCTATGGTTTATTATGGCATTTTGCTAACGCAAGTCTGCTATAACAGTGTAACTGGGAGACCGAAGATAATGCCCCGAGGATCAACACCAAGGCTTCCGGAGCTAGTGTCCCTGGCAGCAGTGCTTCCAGTTTCAAGTCTGGCAAGCTGACCGCCCCATCTGGGCTTGGCTCCGGTGGCCCGGCGGCAGCGTCCAACGTCTCGATCCAACAGACTGCCAAGAGCCCCACCTCGGCTGTGCGCATCTCATATCTGACGGAGCAGACATCTCACCACCCTCCCGTCAGTGCCTTCTACGTCGACTGCCCCGAGAAGGGCATCCATGCGCGAGGATTCGACCAGATCAGCGCCAAGTTTACCGGCACTTCTATCAAAGTCAGCCCCGGAGAGCACAACCTAGGCATATTCATCACACTGGACAAGAGGAATGACGAGACGTACCAGCTGAAGCACCCAGCAGCTCATCTGGGTGGAATATTCCGCGGGGCTCTCAGCGTGAGCGTGGGGGATATGGCCTACATCACCTGCCCACAGACGAAGCTGAAGGCCATCTTGAACTACTACGAAGATGGCTGGCTGAGGGCGTCAACGAACAAGATGGATGGAATCATCTTCAAGTACGACCCGGAGAACGATAACAAGACAAAGATCAAGGATGTTCCTGAGCAGGACATCGTGGTGAGGTTGAGCGGAGCGTGGAAGGACAAGATCCAATTTACATTGGGGCCGAAACCATTTGTAGGTTCTCCGATTTTTCTGTTTCACGGTAATGGGCAGCTTTCGCTAACTAAGACAATCAAGGACTCACATCCGCCAGAGGCCCGGACGACGATTATAGACATCGCACCCCTCAGCGTCGCCCCCAAGGTCCTTCCGCCCATGGAACAGCAGCTCCCTCACGAGTCGCTGAAGCTCTGGAGCGGGGTGACAGACGCCATCGTTACCAAGCAGTTTTCCAAGGCCACGACGGTCAAACAGGAGCTCGAAGAAGCGCAACGCGAGAAGGCCAGGGAGAGGGAAAAGGCCGGAGAAGAGTTCCAGCCCGTCTTCTTCAAGCAGGTCACGGGCAACGGCGGACAGCCAGAGCTGACGGAGAAGGGCCAGGAGGTGCTGCGGCGGGCGCAGAAGGCAGACTGGAGCATGGACGGCATATTCCCTTGAAATAAAAAGGGCGGGTGTTTTTTCCTGGTTTGAGGCGGCATAACAACTAGAATGGTTCTTTTTTCCTCCGGGGCATCATCACATGGGAGTGAGTCTCGGCTGGCCCTCCCTTCACTTCTCTCTTGTGAGGTGGTGGGGGCCGGTCGCATAGGCTCTCTTTTTCACTCGCTTTGCATAGCCCTGTGGATAGGGGGACGGCGTTTCTCGATACATACACCGTCATTTATGGGGAGCAAATCATACAACACACCACACCCCCTGCTGGCGATGGCAGGCCAGGTATATACTGGGCATACATACACACATTACATTTTGTCCGTACACACACACAAGACAGAGACAGAGACAGAATGGGGAAGAGGAGAGGATAGGAGAGGGGGGGGGGGTGGCGGGAGTTTATTTGGCTAGAGGTGTTTCGCCCGTGTTTTATAATGGCAAACAAGTGCCTGGCTTTTCTCACGCACATAATCCTTCGGTCTCTTCTTTCTCTCGAAATGGAGTGAATTCACAGCATGATTATAAGGAATTGGTATAAAGTATGGAAACGGGCTTGCACGCACCTTTTCTTGTATGTCCCCCTTTCTTGTCGGGAAGAAGTATTCCTGCTACCCGCGAGCTTTCCTACTGCCCTCATGGTTCTTGTATAGCCAGTCTGATAGAAATCAAAGGTATCTTATTGCCCAATGGTTGTGATACGAGACTTTGTCCTCTCCTGAAGGTCGAACTTGGTAGTGTGTTTCCATAGATAGGTAGGTAGGTGGCCCAACTTGAAGTTCCACTGCGCCTCGGGCTGGGCAGCCACGGCGGGAGAGGGACCATGTCATAATTGAGAGGGATTGTTAGAGCTATAACGTTGTTGTGTACGCAAGTTCATGGTAAGCCTTGGCCATCAAGCCGTTATTGTGCCTCAACCTTCGGTGGCAAGCCTGCACCCGTGACCCTCCCCAGCATCGTTGGAAACAGGACGAACCTCACCCGTTCATCGGCCAGTCCCTGAGATTATATATCCTCCATGTCATAAACATAAGCCCAGCTGTCGTGTATCGGAGGCGGACCCCAACTCGAACAGCAACTTTCTTCAGGGAAGCTATCGAGGTAGTTAGTGCCCACACGCTCATGAAGAACAACACGACCAAAGATAGAATGGGGACGAAGAGCATACCGCCGGGGATGATATATCATGGAGGAGAAAGAAGACGGTGTGAGTGCGGCTTTATAGAAGGGCATGTTACGCACCCGCGCAATTTTAGATATTAACGGAGGCTTGCTTGCGTTTTGTTTACACAGGAAGGGGGAATATGGCTGTTTGCATAAGGCGCAGTTGTAATATATATTTTGATGTTGGACGCTTCCCTCCTCCTCCACGCTTGATATCTCCTCTCTGCTCATCCCGCTTCCTCCTGGCATCGCCCTTTTCTCTATTATATACTGCTCAGAACTCTTGCTTCTTTTACTTTGACAGCCAGATATATGCCCGCCCCCTCCCCTCTATGTAGCCTGTGAGACACTGAGCGGGTAGTTTCTTGGTAGAGCCTCGGATTGAGCCGAACTGTCAGCCTCAATGTTGCTTGGCTGCTTGGATTGCCTTGCGCTTGGGAACACGGCAATCGTGACGGCAGCCATACTTTATCGGGCTAGCATTGATAGCTCACATATGTACAATCCTTGTTCGACCTCTACTGTTGTGTACGTAGGAAGCAAAGCCTACAGAATTGTTTAGATGTAGGGTGGGATATACATACATTTCACTAACAGCAGCGACAGACGGACCCCACTGAAGGCCTGGGCTATGAAAAGATACTGACTGGCTGACAGTGCTGACTGGCTTACTGGCCACAAGTCAGGCTGGCAGGCTGGTGCTGCGCCAGGGACCCTGCTGGCCCTGCTGGCCCCTGCTGGCCCCTGCTGGCCCCTGCTGACGCTGCGCTAGTCCAGAACCAAAGCTGACCTTGACGCTGAGGCCAAGCAATCGAGGCGCCTCGTGTGAAAAAATGGGAGTCAAAACAACAACGCACGGCTGCAGCAACTCTGGTCTCCCTTTTCCTCCCTTTTTCCTTTTCCCTTTAGCCCACAAGGTCCAAATATACACACGCCGTGCTGCCAATTATTCCCTTCACGGGTGCTTTCCTAGCATTTCCCCCCGTTTTCTTCTTTCCATCTGGTTTTAATTTCCTCTCCAGCCCACCCTCCCCCCAAATCTTCGTCGTCGTCCTCGTCGATTTCCTCTCCTCCCGTGTGGTTCGCGAACTATCCACAAGGCAACGCTTAGGTTCCAACTTCTTTGTTCAGTCAAAGCCAGGCTCGAGTCGCTGTCACCTGCGCAACTTGCTGCCGATCAACTTTCTGGACCCTTAAGCTTCCTTCCCACCCACCGAGGCTCTTCGTTGTCGACCTTGTCCCAAGCCACCGGAATCACTTTCGGCGTCAGGCATTGTCACCAGAATCAACAACGCGCCCTTTTTCGCCTTGATCAGTCACTCGCCGGACTGTCAAGCAGTCACCTGCACACTGACTCGAAGCCGTTCCAACGCTTCTTGAAAAGAGTACTTGGCCGCCTACCTTTTGCGACTTGGACGTCTGCAACCCACCGAACCATCTTGACCATTCGAAACAGAGCAGTGCCTCCACGTGCCGACGCGCTAGGACCACTCGACAAGGCAAAGATCTACGAATCGCCAGCAACGAAGAAACTCGACCTACCTAACCACAAAGAAAACCAGTCCGATCGAACGAATTCCACCCACCCAATCCTGCACCCCAGATTATCTGTGACTTTGACTAGTCATGGCCAATCCATTGCAGTTTGCCTACCGAACCCAGAAGGCCATCGGCGTCTTCGACGCTGCGCCTACCTATGCGCCCCTGCCTGGGTTCGTCAATCCGGAAGGGAACCTACGGTGTTGTATATACTCTCCCTGCGGCCGCTACTTCGCTTGGGCCTCTAATGATGGCGTGAGCGTTATCGACACCTCCGCTGGTCAAGTCTTGGCCTCGCTTCCTCTGCCCACTGTCTATGAGCTGGGATTCTCCCCGAGAGGCTCCTTCATTGCCACTTGGGAACGGCCCGCCAAGGACGACAACGGTGATGCTACCAAGAACCTCAAGATCTGGCGCACCATCGAGGACCTCCCCGAGGGAACCGAAAAGCAGCCGCTTGGACAGTTCGTGCAAAAGTCGCAGAACGGCTGGAACCTCCAGTATACTGCCGACGAGAAATTCTGCGCCCGCACCGTCACCAACGAGGTCCAGTTCTACGACAGCAACGATCTCAGGACTGTGTGGAACAAGTTGAGAGTCGAGGGGGTGACGGAGTTCGCTCTTGCCCCCGGAGCCACCCACAACCTGGCAGTCTTCATACCGGAGAGAAAGGTAGGCTGCTCTTTGGCATTGCCTCGATTCACTAAAACCGTAGCTAGTTGCTGACACGTACGTTTAGGGCCAACCGGCTGCTGTCAAGGTCTTTACCGTGCCCGAGTTCACGAGCCCCATATCGCAGAAGACATTCTTCAAGGGTGACAAGGTCCAGCTGAAATGGAACCAACAGGGCACGAGCTTGATTGTGTTGGCACAGACAGACGTGGACAAATCAAACAAGAGCTACTACGGAGAGACCACGCTCTACCTGCTGAACGCCAACGGTGCCTTTGACGCTCGCGTTACGCTGGACAAGGAAGGTCCAATCCACGATGTGGCCTGGTCTCCCAATGGCAAGGAATTTGGTGTCATCTATGGCTACATGCCCGCCAAGACTACCATCTTCAACCACCGAGGTGTTGCGACCCATTCCTTCGCTATGGGTCCTCGTAACACCATCATCTTCTCGCCTACCGGGCGGTTTGTCCTGGTTGCTGGATTTGGTAACCTGGCTGGTCAGATCGACGTCTACGACCTGGAGAAGGACTACCGCAAGGTTTGCACCATCGAGAGTGGCAACCCCAGCGTGTGCCAGTGGAGCCCTGACAGCGTCTACATCATGACGGCGACGACCTCGCCGCGGTTGCGCGTTGACAATGGCATTAAGCTGTGGCATGTCGGGGGGAGTATCATGTACAACGAAGACCACGTTGAGTTGTACAACGTCATGTGGAGGCCCATTCCGGTCGAAGAGCTGCCGGAGAACGCCGACCCGTTGAGCCCAATTCCGGTTCCTCATGCATCTGCAGTCGCCTATCTCGGCACGGTCAAGACCCCCTCCAAGCCTGTCGGAGCGTACCGGCCGCCTGGCGCCCGAGGCAGCTCGACACCACTGCACTTCAAGCGCGAGGATGAGGGTGGTGCTGCCCACGTCATGGGTAATGGTACTCCGTCCATCAGCACGAACGGGTTTGGGCGAGGCCGCCGCCAGGTTCCTGGGGCGGAGTTTGCCGAGGGCCAGGTTCCGGGAGCTGCGGCCGCGCGGCCGGCTATCCCCGGCCTTGAGACTACTGGGCCCGAGGAGAACCTGTCCAAGGCGGCTCTGAAGAACAAGAAAAAGCGCGGAAACAAGAAGGCCAAAGATGTGGATGGTAAGCCCACCGAGGGCGGCTTGGCGCCTCCAGGCCAGGACTATGGCAATGGACTCGATGACGGGCGGCGTGACCGCCGAGGGCAGCCCCACGGCACCTCGCGGAGTCGCTCCCGTAACCCTCAGCACGGCCTGGCCCGCAGCCGCAGCGACCATCAGCGTAACAATACTGATCCGTCCCGCGGAAACGGACACCGGGACCAGACGCCGTCGGCACCGCAAGTGCCCGCCGCGCCAGCCTCGGCACAGGGAGATGCGTCCCAGAACCCCAACGCCAAGAAGATGAGGGGCCTGCAGAAGAAGATCCGGGCGATCGAGGACCTCGAGATGCGCCTGGCCGGAGGGGAGAAGCTCGAGGACACGCAGATGAAGAAGATCGGCACCAAGCCCTCCGTGCTCAAGGAGCTGGAGGCGCTGGAGAAGGAATCGTAAGCAAGGAACCTTAACCTGGGAGCCGCGCCGCATCCATATGACGGCCAAGCTGGAAAGCCTTGGGAATTTTAGCCTCGTCTCTTCGCCCGTCCTCGACCGTCACTGTGTTTTCCGTGGGGGCATATCTGAAAGGAGAGGGACGGAGCGAACAGACTTGGTTTGGTGTCTGCATTTGTCACCCTGGCGGGCATCGATGGAGAACAGAACAGGCGTTTCCTGGCGGCATGAACGGCGCACCGTCTTTTATCTTGCACGTACGTGATTACGGGCCATGCTATTTGGACAAAAGCGTGTGAGGATTTCTCCTTGGAGGCCAGGGGGGGGGGACGGGGGAAAGGCTGGGCCGGGTGATGGGCAGGCAAGGGAAAAGTTGGGCTCTGATATAGAAGAGTACAGCCTTTTCTACAATCAGATAGAAAGAGAGATATTTTTTTTGAGACATGGATTGTGTAACCAACCAACCAGCCAAGCCACTTGTCTATTTTATTCCCATGTGACGATGCATGTATGTTGGTCCTGTCCTTTCCCCCCCTCCCCCTTTTTAAATTTTTTATGATCCTTCTTTGGGGGTAGTGGCTGCTTCTCTAGCACATGCGGGATCGTGGATGGCGTGGGTGGAGCTGATACGCTAACAATGAGGCGCTCCAGATGCATATGGTGTCTCTTCTTTTCCTTCTTTTTCTTTTCTTTCTTTTTCTGGCCTTTTCAGATGTTGTTCTCCGCAAAAAAAAAAAAAAAAAGTAAACCCCCAGGCTGGCTGGACTGGGGTAAACTGGAGAAAAGCCGGGGGAGACATACTGGGGTATCTATTGGCCCGGCCACTCCAGATTCAATGTCCGTCCGTTCATCGACTGAGTGTACTTGCAGTACTTGTGTGATGTAAGTGATGACGATTCCTCTACTTCTTCCTTCTTTGGAGTGGTGATGTTTCGCACCACGCTGATCCCGGATTTCAGGCCATTCTGTTTGTTGCCCGCCGCCGAGCAGGTCGAAAAGGGCTCGAGTTGCTGAGGAAGTTCCCGCAGAGGCCTGTCCTGTCCTGTCCTGTCTTGTATGGTCTTGTCGGCGGCGGGTCGAGATGCTGGGAACGAGAGATGGATGCTCCGTGTCTACTTGGACCGGATTGTGTTGGAATGTCAAGTAGATGGATGAGTAGAGGATCGAGAGAAAGGGGTGTGTGTGTGACTGGCAGGGCAGGGCATTCGTGTCCCGTCTCTCACTCCTCCTCATCCTCATCCTCCTGGCACAACGAGCTTTCTTCCCTCAAGCAACCCGATGTCCCTTTTCGATTTGGTGTTGCCGTGGGTCTGTTCGCTGCGAGGGACATGGATTGACTATGACTGACCACGGGATAAGTAGACTGCAACTCACCCTGTTTCCGAAATGTTACGCAGACAAGAGATGGGGTTGACTGGACTTCTCGACTCCAGGTAGGATGCTCTCGACATAATACTTGATACGCCATCTCTATCAACCCGCTGCGTCCATCTGCGATGACTTTCCCCCCCGATTCTCGCACCCGGAGATCCCACGGCGCCATTGGTGCTGTTGGGCCCCCTTAGCCTGGCCTGCCAGGCTGTCAGTCAGTCAGACTGTAAGTCGGTCAGTCACCCTTCCCTGAGTGGGCTGCCGTCGCGCATCATCTCCATACCCCGTCTGTGGAGGGGCCATATCTCATTCGTCTCTTGCGTGCCCGCACGTGTGTGCTCGGTAATGTCGAGGCTCGTTCTGACGCCTCGCAGCCCACGCCTCGCCATGTTGACCCGAACGGTCTCGAATCAATGGTTGTTCAAGTATGCACTCATAAGCAGTAATCACTGGACAGAGTCCTATATTCTAGTTCAGACTTCGGGGAGTACGTCCCCGCCGCAGTCCTCTGATTGAATATATATTCATCCATTTCACAGCTGCCATGTCTGGGGAGGTTGCCAGCTGATGCACCCTCCTTCATGTCTTCCCTTTTGAGGCATTTACTACACGTTCTGTGTGGTGTGAGGAAGTCAATTCCGCCCCTGGCCGAAATGAACTCACGTTGCCTTGCTCTACAACACCAAGGCAGCGAAAGGGCCACTACAACATACGAGGAAATGTAAAACATGGGTGGTGGAGACACATTGTGGTCGGGGATGACAATGTCCCTTCTGCTGCGATGCTGACGGCCACGCAGGGGCTGATTCAATGTTCCCAGCTTTCGTAGTACATGGAATCATTTGATATGTATATATATATACATCTATGTCTACAGGCATTTATGACCATCCTCTTCTTCTTCTGGGATATTGCCAATGGTCTCCTTCATGGTATGCCGATCTCACCTCCCCTCCCCCGAAACCACCCCAGCCATTCATTCCCACAGAACCACGAATCAAGAATATCTGCCATCATGATGCCTTTTCTGTGCTGACAAGGTTCAATCCTGAACTCACACTTCAACGAAAAATATGGGCATTGCCGTGTCCACGTCCTCCGGCCTGTTCTCCGCTTACTTCGGCTTCCGCGGCACCTTCATGACCGGCCTCGCCAGTCCTGGCCGTCGGGCGCCTGCTCTTTTATCTCTAGCCCTCGAGAATCAAGGCCTCCGTTGGCGGGTCCTGCGGCGGCATGCTCGTGGCCGGGAAAGGGGGCTTAGTACCCTCGAGGCGGCTGCCGACTCCGCGAGTACACTTCTCTCTTTCTGCCTCTTGCTTGGATATGTCTTCCACCGTATGGGATTCTGATAGTAATGAAGAAGGAGGAAAGGAGAACAGAAAACGGGAAGGAATGCTCTGGTAGGCTTTCCAGCTTCGTCCTGTCCATATGAGGGCATCCAAGGCACTTCAATATCCGCCTCAACCTGGCATAGGCCGCCCAGGGCGTCGGCTCGTTCATGGCAAGGCCGCCCCCCGTCTCCTTTCTTCTTCACGGGGGTCCTGAATGGATATCCTCGCTAAAGATGAAGGGGTGTTAGTCAAGGATGGAAGAGTTTCAACCCACCGCTCCCCCGTGAGATCAAGGCGTCATATACCCTGTGTTAAAAACCAACACATCCGTCATCTCACCTTGCTGTAACCCACCTCCCCTTCTCTTGCCTTCCCGATCACGACGTTACTTGGTTGGTCCCAGGTGTGTCCAATATTGCGTCTGCCCGTCCTCAAGAATAGCGAAGTAAGAACATTCCAAAACATTTCCAGAAAGAGGTCGCTGCCTTGGTGTTGCCCCCGGCGCCTCTCCCGTCTATCTCTCGCCTCAAGAGCGAGGGAAATCAAGATAATCCGGCAGCCGAGACCAGCCACCCATCTGTCTTGCTGCCATACGAAGAACACCCCTCTCTCGATATCAATTTACTAGTCGTCAGCAGGAGATACCCCACCAGGTGTCCTACGTCGTTGATACAAGCGTACTGACGCGGCCGAAAAATAACAAACAGTAGCGTCCGAGGGGCGAGGAAAAGGCGAGGCGAGGCGAGACAGCATACCTACACGCAGCAAGGCCCATGGCATGACGGGTAAGGGCTGCATGTTGTCCATTGTTGACCATCCTGGGAGCTGACGACTGCAGTTGCTCATCAGTCACCCTGAAAGGTCGAGGTTAGGAGCATGTGTGTATATCGTAGCGGGGATCTGAGGGAGGTAGTAGGCCAACAAGGCTCTCTGGATTGAATGACTGTCATGTGAGAGGCAGGTGGTGCCCGTTAGAAACACTGGCACAATGTAGGAAGTGTCTGCTGAAAGAAGCATGAGAACCCTTGAGGGTCGGCAAAGCAAGGGCTGGCATGCTGAATCACGTTACCGAAGCTGCTCTATATTGTTTTCCTTTCTCCACTGAGGTACTCGTTCGATATGTTCGTAGCCTCCTGCTCAACACTACTCAGCGAGATGTCACAGTCTCTTCTTCTTAGTACCACACTTTCAAGGTCTACTTGGAAGTCTGTGACGATTATCTTAACATTTGTTCTTTTTTATTCATTTTTTTATCTTCTGTGCGTGTGTGTTTGGGGGGTGGGGTGGGGGGTATTGTGAATGTCATGAGTGAACGTTATCGCCTCGTCCAAGCCATTCCATTGGCCTACTATTATACATCGTTTTTGGGGTCGTTCAGAGTGGAATACATCTTTTACACGAGGCTGATGGGAAACCCCATGGCCACCGCCACCTCAGGCGTCCTTTTCCTTCCTTTTCCTTCCGTTTTCGTTCTTGACTTCGCTTTGCCGTGCTGATCTGATCTGACCTGTCCTTGTCCAATCATCACATCCTTTTCTCTCCAATTTAGGCCTCGACGAAGCCCTTGACGTTGCCCAACCAGGCCAGGTACTCGCGCTGCTCCTTCATGTCCATGTACTCGGGGACGAACAGGGCGAGGGCCGAGTTGATGCCGCGCTCGTCGAGGTACTGCTCCATCAGGAGCTGCAGGTCCTCGTCGAGGGTGCCGAAGGGCGGGCCGGGGTAGACGTCGCGGCTCTTGTGGACGGCGTCGGGGCTGGCCGAGTGGGCGATGGCGGCGTCGTGGTAGTAGTACATGTTCTCGACGATGATGCTGGCCTCCTGGGCGACGGCCTCGATGTTCAGCGCGCCCTTGCCGGGCTTCTCGACCACAATGTTCAGGCGGCACGTGACGCCGGGCTCGTTGCCGCCCTCGCCGTCCTCCATGCCCTCGGCCTCCGGGTCGCGGGCCTCGGCCTCGTCGTCCTCCTCCATGGCGGCCTCGTCGCGGAACATGTCGTCCTCCTCCGAGGTGGCAATGTCGGCGATGGAGAAGGTCACGGTGATCCTGCAAATTACAAAAAACAGAGGTCAGTAACCAGCGCCAAAAGGCAAGTGGAAAAATAACACAGGTAGGTGATTGTATTCAGCGCCAAAGAAAAAGAAAAAGGGACTCACTTCTCATTTCCAAACGTGCGCGTGAGCACAACATCCTGCATGCCGGGCGTGTCCAGGACGTCGAACTGGCTGTTGTCCAGGAAGTCCTTGACGCTGACGGGCTGTGCGTCGTTCTCCTTCATCTCGGCCTCGAACGCGATCTCGCTGTCCAGCTTCGCGCTGAGCTCGGCGTCGACCGTGCCGGCGGGCGCCCTACGGAGGAGCGCCGTCGAGAAGCAGGCAGAGGCTTGTGACCGGACGGGGGCGCACTGTGTTCGCAGCAGGGTGGTGGTGCTGGGCCGGGCGACCGCAGAGAGGCGGGAGATGGATCTGGGCGCAGCGCGCGCCAGGGCTCGAACAGAGAACATTTTGTGTTTTGACTGCGGGGGTCTGCGTGGTGGGGTGGAAGGGAGGGAGACAGATTAGTTGGGCGGGGGTATCAAGATGGTGTGTTGTGGGAAGAAAAAGCTTGTGAAATTTTGGTGGGTTGACGAGCTTGTGATGATATGGAAATGGGCGGCACTAAGGAACTTCAGCTTGGAATTTTCGAAGAGCTCTATCGTGCACGGGCCATCAAAGGCTTATCAGTGATGAATAAGCCTGCAAGCTGTCTGGGTGGGTCCCTCAACACCACCAGCACTACTCAGTGTACAGTTTCTCGAATATTAACATGTGAGAGAGAGACCCTACAGACCTCACAAGTGTCTATCCGTTGCGCCGTTGGAACCAAGTCACGTAGATGCTGCAGCTCTCTACAGTCGAACGTGTATATTTCAAAAAAAAAAAAAAAAAAAAAAATTTACAAATGGGGAGCCCAGATTATTGCAGAAGACACCTGAGGCTTTTCAGCTAGGCCAAGTTAAGTTGATATATTGAGTAGTTATAATCAAGGTATGTAAACTAGCCGATTAAGCCGAGAGCGTGAGAGCACGAACGTGTACTTGTATCATACGGCATGTTGAGAAGGGAAGCCTTGGGCTAGATCTTGCGTGAAACGGATGGGTTTGGAGACAAATTGGGCTCAACTAAGGTTCATGGTGGTAGGCTCGGGAGTAACTCGACACGTAATCGCCGTTGACGTCCTGACAACTGCCTGGATCCTATGAACAGGCCTGGGAAAATCAAAGACAGCCCCTTGAAGCTTCCTCCACCAGTCATTATCCGTACGGTAAGTTGCATTAGCCCTGTAACACGACGGGCAAGGGCAGTTCTGTGACCAAAACGAGTCGATGGGACTCACACACACCGTGGCCGGCAAGGATCAAGTGTCTGGTTTCGGAGCGTCCCCTGGGTCGTACCCAGTGAGCTGGCCCCTGGACTCGAACATCGTATCTCAGCTTGGCTTCACCACATTCCAAGCGACTATTGCAGTTGTGACACGGAAGTAAAAGCCACGGTGCCGCGCGTAGGCGAAGTAGGGCTGGTGGGTGCCAGGGCTGGGTTGGAGATTGACTTGCGAAAAGCCTCCGGGGTTTGTGGTCTTCGATGATTCAAGTGTAGGTAGCCGCGAGACAGACATATTCTCTATTTGTCTCACGCCACGGCTGGCAGGTGAATAGAGCAGCAGGAACAGCCAAGGGGCCTGGATTGGGTATCATTAACGGCGGAGAAGCGGCAAAGTGACAGCCCCGGAGGGTCAGCTCACTGACCGCTGGGAGGGAAGCTGGAAGGCTTGATGGTCCCATCCTTGGATATACGGACGTAAGACATGGATCCCAAAAAGGACCACGCCCCTTCCCATCTATCCAAAAGATCGATGTTGGCTTGCTTTGAGATATCTGGGACGTCTGTGGTCCCGTTAGTCGGCAGTACTTGGCGTTTGAGTGATATGCCACACTTACAGAACCCATTCAGTTGCTCTTTTACAAGGCCGGCGATCTTCATCTTGAGCATATCCTCCTTTACACTTGCCGGCCTCCCCGGCCGTCTGGCTTTCTTCAATATCTCCATCTCCTCGTCGTACTGGTGAACATATCTGAAATTCTGGTCAGGCTCATAGATCAGGTGAGAAGTCTTGGGAGATATAACTTACTCGTTGATCAGACTCTGGATCTTCTCCATCTCAAAGGGAAGCTTCTCATTTTCTCGAGCTGCCTGCTGGAAGAAAGAGATCCTATGGACTGAACGGAGAATTCAAGTCAGCAATCGATGAAGAATCCAGAAAGTAAGAAGAGGGGGGAGGGGCGCGGGGGTGACGAACGCAGGGGCTGATCCTGCTTCTTCCTCACTGAGGCGAGCTTCTCGAGGCGCTCATCTCGGATCTGAGCCTTGTGAAGCCTCTTGGAATCGCGGGAGTAAATGTGCAGGGCATCGATGGTGCCGTTTCTCTTCTTGGCGATCTGTTTCCTGGTCTTTTCGAGTGTCTTTGGCATCTTGACGGATGGATGTGGTGAATCAAGGGAAAGTATGTTCCTGAGCGCAAGAGAACCCGAAGTTGTTGTCGTTCGGCATGAAGGAGTGAGATAGAAGCCAGGTACAGTATCAATCTGTGTGGTTATCGCTATCTCGATAAAACTAGAATTCAGATGCAACTTGACTTTTTTTTTTCCCGTCGCCTGTCGCTAGTGCGGAGAGCATCCGTGTGTGGGGGCCACAAGGGTCCAGATGCTTGCACTAGGCAGGGGCGTCCCTGAACGTCCAGACGTTATGACAGTTCAATGAACATGGCGTTGCCGTGGAAGTTGCGTAGTAGTGGAGCAGACGGCTGGTCTAACCGTATCTGGAAATAAGCTTGTGACACGGAACGCGGTACGAACAGGAAAGTACCACCACAGACGCGCTTCCTACCTGTTTTCATATCCTGACTGCACTTTAAAGAGATAATTACGCGTGCTACATTGCATTGTGGCCGAGTCATTGCAAGCCCTGTTGCGTCTTGTCTTATCTCTGTCTTCGAGAGGTGTTCCTGTCTTTGCTGCTGTCCTTCCTGGATCATCACTTCTACTGTGTATACCATCGCCCATCGCCCAGCGTCCATCCTGCCATCCACCCACTCTCTATTTCTTCAATGAACCCAGCATAACCCTAGGGCAGCTTGAAAGTTATCCACAACCTGGACCGTGTCTCGTCGCCCCAGCTGGAGGGGACCTGGCCTCAAGAACCAGCTTGTACGATAGCATCAGGGTGTCCATCGCAGTTCATCACGCATGGCCTGACCGACACGACACTTCTGTCAACGAGATACTAACCCCCAGCGAGCTTACTGCCCCTGGTTCTCTAGCACCTCAACTTGTCAGCAGAGAAGATGGGCATTCAAGGTACAATTTGCTCCAAGCCCCTGCCCGTTGCTTAGACTTCTTCTAATCGCCTCTCCCAGGGCTTCTTCCTCTGCTCAAATCTATCCAGAAGCAGACCGAGATCAAGAAGTTTTCGGGCGAAGTCTTTGGTGTCGATGCCTATGGGTGGCTTCATCGAGGGGCCGTCGCCTGTGCCATTGAGCTAGCTCAGGATAAGCCCACCAGGAAGTAAGAGAACTACCCACCAGGTCCCTGACTTAGACGTCCCTTTGCCCTTCTAACTATTCATAGGTATGTCGACTTCGCCATGCACCGGGTCAGGATGCTCAAGCATTTTGGTGTGACCCCCTACTTGGTGTTCGATGGTGACTACCTCCCCAGCAAGGCTCGCACCGAAGCATCCCGAGCCCAACGTCGTGAAGACACCAAGAAGGCCGGCCTTGAACTACTCAAAGCAGGAAAGCCATCCCAAGCCCATCTTGAGCTTCAGAAAGCCATCGATGTTACCCCAGAGATGGCCCGGCACCTGATCGACGAGTTGAAGAAAGACGGCATTCCATATGTCGTGGCCCCATACGAAGCTGATGCCCAACTCGTCTACCTTGAGCGGAGCGGCTTCATCAGTGGAATCATCTCTGAGGACTCGGACCTGTTGGTCTTTGGAGCCAAGAGGCTCCTCACCAAGATGGATCAACACGGCCAATGCATCGAGATCAACCGCAGAGACTTCTGTGCAGTACGTGAGATCTCACTGACAGGTTGGACTGACGATCAGTTCCGCCAGATGGCAATATTCAGCGGCTGCGACTACCTGGAGGGTATCGGCAACATCGGGTTGAAGACGGCCTACCGGATGATGCGCAAGTACAAGACGCCAGAACGAGTGATTCGAATGCTTCAGTTTGGTGGCAAGCACCGCGTTTCAGAGAACTACCTGGCCCAGTATAAGCAGGCCGAGATGACCTTCCTCCACCAACGTGTGTTCTGTCCCAAGAAGGAAGACATTGTCCTCCTGACCGAGCCTCAGGCCTCGTCAACCTTAGACATTGAGGAGATGCCGTATATTGGCTCCAAGGTCGATCGCGACCTTGCTAAAGCAATCGCCGTCGGCGATGTCAATCCGATCTCCAAGCAGCCAATCATTGTCACTGCCCTGCCAAGCAAGCGCAGGCCAAACTATGCGACGTCGTCGGCGGCCCCGGTGGCAGCACCTGGGAATGGGAGATTGCCCTCAGAGAAGTCCATCGATTCATTCTTCAAGGGCCACCGGCGCATACCAATGGGGGAAATGGATCGCAATTGCTTCTCTGTCGATCCTCAGAGAGTTGCTGCCCTCACACAGAATGGCTTAACGCCTCGGGTCTTTCCCCTGCCACGACCATACCTGGATGAGACGACTCGGCCATATTCATCTGTCCAACGTCGTCGAACGGAGCCAATTTCCAGGACACTTTCTGACCTCGATCCATCCATCAACTCATCGACATCTCGCCGACGAACGGCAGGCCCGATAGGCAGACGTATCTCGGATGCGGATGTGAGGCCGCAGAAGAAAGCGCGACTGTGCGAAGATGACTCAACCAGTGGCACCCCGAATCTGCCTGAGACGAGCAAGTTCTTTCCTTCTGGAAAGTCGGCCTCTCAGCCTCAGACGCTCGACAATATTCTGATGTCAGATGACTCGATCGAGGAGGCACTCGCCAACTTGCCAGATATGAACGGGGTATGGAATGTTTCCAGGACCTCGGGAGCCCACCAAACGCTGGAGGTCTTTCAAGATGAGAGCCTGCAGGGACAGTCGACCACAACTGAGGGGGCAGACACCAAGGATGACGAAATCATTCCAGACAGTCCCGTTAAACCCCAAGAGACATCGGTCGGCGTTGAGACCAAGGCAAGGAGAGGATCCAGTGGAATTGATGAGAATGAGGCCGAGAAACCATTGCGCGGATTGCTCAAGGAGTTCTCGTACACTCCTGTGGCTTCTAAGCCTACCAACAACAGAACGCGAATGGAATTCGGGCTGCCCACGCCAGCTTCCAGTACCCAGGGATCGGAAACCAAACAAATTCGCTCCAGCCCTGCAGACAGTCCTTTCCAAACGCCTCTGCAACGGATTGGCGCCCAGGCCCTGCAACGAGGCAAGGCCAACCAATCACCCCAGATGAAGGCAAGGCGGGGCTCTGGAGCCCATGGCAAGCGGCGTAGCCTGCGAGATTCCCTTGATTCATTTCCGATTAACCCAGCCTTTGTGCCCCTGCCGAAGGTCGACCTAGCAGAAGTTGAAGCCCTGAACAAGCCCGGTGGCAGCGAGGACCAGATCATCCCCGATAGCGACGAGGAGAACGATCCAATCATTGGCACCGACAACCCTCACTACTCGAGTCGCCGACTGGACCTTTCAAAATTCATGTATACTCGAAAGGACATGGAGCTGGCCGACCAAGATGAATGACGAGAACGGAGCAGGCCAAGCGTCCGTACCTTGGAGAGCGGATGCGCTTGGCGGTACCTTTCATCGAACTTGTGAAGCTAGTCCATTGGGGCTTTTTGTTGAAGCATAGCGCTTGGAGTATTATGATATTGTTTGCGCAAGACGGGCATGTGCCAACACCGTTGTACTTTTCATGATTACCCTGGTCCTGGGGGCCGAACGGGAGAGGAGTAAAGTGGGAATATGGGGGGAAAACATCAATGATTGTCTTCGAAGGAAGAAGATAGACGGCGCATGGCCAGTTTTATATGAGAAATATGTTTATATCATTCGATAGAGACCACAAACGGTCCCCGAGTGAAGGTCAATGATGCAAACTCCGGAATATGTTCACTACATTAGAGGGCGAGGGTAGAACAAGCGACGGATCATGTAAGTTCAGGCATTGCTGCAGTGAGACCTGAACCAGGTCCGTATTTAGTGGTGAGGGTGGAAGCAGTCAGTGTCATTGTCATTGTCAGGGTTAGGGTCAGAGTCTTAGACACCAGCCAAATCCAGTGACCGCCTTCTAGTTTAGGAGCGCCAAGATTTCGTCTATCGCTCCTCCCCACCAGGCAGGCCCACCCAAAAATTTCCAACCACCGCTAAGTTGAAGCAGAGAAAATCGGTCGTTGCTGAACCGATTGAAGTTAATCAATCATTTTGGAGAGTACAGAGAGTCGACGTCCATCGCACCTCATCCGCCACAGCTTCACCACAACACGGTCTTTGTCCCATCTGACCTTTTGTGTGAAGCTTTCCTAAGTTCCTTCTTCTCGCTGTTGTCATAGGACTTGACTAAAGAAAACATCGGCCAAAATGACGGACACGTCGCTCAAGGTTCGACTGCCCAGCCCCTTCCTGCAGCTGAAGCATGTCGAGAACCCCGAGCTGACCACAAGCTGTCATTTCAGGATCGCTTGCGCAATCATTCAGAGGCTTTTGATAGCCTGCTGTCCCTGATCCCCGCCAAGCTTTACTACGGAGAAGAACAGAGCGTATGTCCCTATCCCATACACTGTCAGGTCAAGCACCTCAAACGCTCTTCAGCCCGCTTACAGAGTCTACTCCGTTCAGGACCAGTGGCAGAGGAAGAAGCAGACAAAGGAGCAGGCTAGAGCTGCGAAGCGAAACAAGCTGGACCCAGACAGTGCACTGAACCGAAGTGCAAAGGAAGTATTGGACGAACGGGCCCGAAACAAGCGAAAGGCCCAGGAGATGGAGGAGAGTGACGAGGAGCAGAGCAATCAAGACGACAATGAGGAGGAAGAGGATGACGAAGAAGTCGAGGAAGATGTGGAAGGCATCAACAGGGAGAAGCCTCTCGAAGGTCTGAAGAAGCGGACTCCAGCAGAAGACGTACCCAGCAAAAAGGTCAAGCTATCTGAGCCCGGGGCAGACGACGAAGCCAAGGCCGAGAAGCTTTCCGCGCATCAACAGAAAAAGCTGCTGAAACAGCAAAAGAAGGCTGAGAAGAAGGCTGAGAAGAAGAAGACCAAGGTTGAGAAAACACAAAAGAAGACCGAGACAGTCGAAGAGGACAAAGCTGCTTCAGAGGAAGAAAGCGAAGACGACGACGCAGAGGGAGATGAAGTGAGGCCGTCCAAGGAGGAGGATGACGAAGAGGAGCGCAAGCCAAGCAAAGACATGCGGCCCATCGATGTGTCTGGTCTTGCCGACGAGGACGTGAATCGCTCAGCATCATCCTCATTCTCAGTACCCGCCTCCCCTACCTTCGATACCAATGACGCCGACAAGCAATCCGCCGAGCAGGCAAGCACCACAACCTCAATAGCCAGCGAGGCCGCGCCGACGGAGAAGTCCAAGAAGATCAAGGTCCCCTCCGACACGACCGAGCTTCGCGCCCGCCTGGCCGCCAAGATCGCCGCCCTCCGCGCGGCACGCAAGGCCGACGGGCCCGAGGGCACGCCCATCCGCACGCGGCAGGAGCTCATCGAGTCCCGGCGCAAGAAGCTGGCGGAGCGCAAGGCGCACAAGAAGGAGCTCCGGATCAAGGCCAAGGAGGCCGAGGACAAGAAGCGCGAGGAGGCGCTCGCCAGCGCGCGCAACTCGCCGATGCTGAGCTTCGGGTCGCCCGAGCACGAGAGCCTCAACTTCGCGTTCGGGCGGGTGGCGTTCGCGGACGGCACGGCCATGTCGCACGACCTGAGCTACATCAAGGACAAGGCGGGCAAGAAGAAGGGCCCCCAGGACCCCAAGAGCGCGCTCGCCAAGCTGGAGGCGCAGAAGAAGCGGCTCGAGGGCATGGACGCCGACAAGCGCAAGGAGGTGCTGGAGAAGGAGACGTGGCTGGCGGCGCGCAAGAAGGCCGAGGGCGAGAAGGTGCGCAACGACGAGGGCCTGCTGAAGAAGGCGGTCAAGCGCAAGGAGAAGGTCAAGAAGAAGAGCGAGAAGGAATGGAAGGACCGCATCTCGGGCGTGCAGTTCGGGCAGAAGCAGAGGCAGCAGAAGCGCGAGGACAACATCCAGAAGCGCAAGGACACCAAGGCCGCCGGCAAGGCGGGCAAGAAGAAGGGCAAGGGGCCGACCAAGAAGAAGGCCGGGGGCAGGCCCGGCTTCGAGGGCGGCGGCTTTGGTGGCGGCAAGAGGAAGTGAAGAATGAGATGATCTTTCTTTTCTGAGTTGTTTTGGAGCAACATCAAAACCTCCATCTCAACCCTGTCCGTCCTATCATCTATGTCTCCTCGGTGTGTCGGTTGGAGCCCCTTGGAGGGCCTTGGAGGGGACAAAAACTTCTTTCTTTTCTTCGTGGCATGTTCTTGCCTTCTTCACGATCATGGGGCGTCAGGCGTACCGGTCAGCATCATAGCAGCTGTGCGAAAAAGGGGCAAGGCGGCGGCGGCGGCACGGCGGGCGTTCAGCGGTAAATATCACAGCATTCGAGATACTGAATACTACTACTACTGTTACTACTACCTCACTGTTGTGACCACTACCACCACAACACTACTATTACTACTGCTACTACTAACACATTATGGTGATGATGTGGATGGAGATCATGCTGATAGATGACAAGAGCGAGTCGAGTGAAAGCACTTACCACTCGGGTGCGGATGAGAAAGAGAAAGCTTCTGAGAATCATGTCGGTGCTTTATAACAAGACCGTCATTGGCGTGGCTTGCACTCCAATCCAAACCAGACCAAGACCAAGACCAAGAAGGAGAAGAAAAGGAGAACGCCTGGCGTTTCCCCTCTCATACAGTTTGATACGCGTGAAAAGAAGCAAGAAGATGAAGTAAAGTTCTTGGGGATCATACATCGAAGAAAAAAACACCACAAAATAGGTCCCCCCCCCGGCTTTCCGGCCCCCCAACCAAAACCAGCCAACCTCTTCTCTCTCTCTCTCTCTCTCTGTCATCCGGTTTCCCTTGTTGTGTGGTGGTCTCGTCCGCCGGATCAGAAGAAGTCCCTTTCCCCTGATCTACCCTTCCTTCCCCGCCCCCCCCCCCCGTTTTTTTGTCAAAGTTGATTGATACCAGCCCATCCACCTGTTTCGTCGCTTTATCTGAGGTTGTGTTTTTTTTTCCTTCTCCCCGCAGAAGAGAACCAGACAGACGCCTGGCCATTTTTGCACGACCTGTATGCGAAGAGAGAAGAGACGAGAAAACCCCACATACCCTCCGCCCCGCCTGTCCATCCCATCCCCGTCAGTTAGTCAGTCAGTCAGTCAGTCAGTCATTCATTCAGCCAATCAGTTGGTCTCCGGCACGCCAGTGCGGTGCGGTGCGATGCAATGCGTTGCGGTGCGGTCATGAGAAGAACACAAAAAACCCCCCACCAACCACTGACCAAGATGGAATACATATCTTCGTTTGCTGCTGCCGAGGGCTAAACAACTGGCTCTAATTATCCGCAGACCCCCAAGTTACATAGGAAGGGCTCATTACGACTTGTTAATTTTACCCCCTGGGACGTCATGCCTCTCCCTTCATTGAATTCGTTCGGCTCGGAGCACGATGGACATTGTTAAAACGCTAGGCGCGCCGCAGGTTGATGTGGTAGAGCCTCCATTACAGAAGAGAGTCGAGACGGGTGAAGACGTTGAGACAGGCGGCGACCACCTCGAGTTGGAGCTCCTTGTCCTTCGCCTTGTTGACCTCCTGTCGTGGTTGACGATGGGTGGTTAGCAAGAGTAAGACAGCAGGTGTATGAAGAAAGGGCCCGGGGTAAGGAACAAAGAAAAAAAGGGGGGGAGGAAGGGGGGTCACGAACCTCGGAAATTACTTGTGGCAGGTTGGCACCGATTCCATGTGCAGTAGCCTTCTTCCCAAACGGCCACTGGCTATACTCGGCCAGCAGCTCATCGGTCTGCGCGAATGCTCGTTCCCTGGCCTCGTGGCCCAGGGTGGACAGCGCGTTCTCCAGGACGTTAGCCGCGTAGGCCGCGCACACCATGGCGATGGTCCGCGAGTACCGGAACTCGAGGTTCTCGGGGAGCCACTGGGACGCGGGGAGGACGACGGTCCTCTGCGTCAGGACGTTCCGCACGCGCCGCCGGATCTCCTCCTTGGCGCCACCGTCGGCGACCGGGTGCGTAGCCATGTCGAAAAGAAGGAAGTTGCGTTTCTCGGTGCGCAATATGCCCTTGTCGACGAGCCCCTTTGCCAGCCGCTCACGGACCTGCTTGAGCTGGTAGCCGATCTTCATGAGGTTCCACGTCTCCCCTATAAGGTTTCAATGTGATCAAGTCAGCAAAAAAACCAGATCCGGAATGGCAATGCCACCCCAATGACGGGTGCGACATGTCCCCACTCACCGCTCATCAGGTCGATCCAGGAGCTGACGCTCATCTTCTCGCTCGCCTTCATCATCTTGAGGGCCTCGTCGAGCAGCACCTCGCCAGTCAGTGTATCGTCGATGACCTCGATGACGCGGTCTGGTAGGGGGAACCGCCTTCTTGATGGGTCCTTTTGCATGCTGATCCGGCCGCGGAAGGCGAGTTCTACGACGATGCACCCACGGAGGGCATAGGATATGTTATCGTTCCAGAAGGACAGGTAGCCCTGTTCGCGGTATGGTGTCAGCATGTTGCGCCCTCGCCCTGTGCGATTGCCCTCTCGCGCCGACCCCTTGGCACGGGTCCACGAACCTGCTTGTCTTTGAGCCCCAGCAACAGGACCTCCTCCATCAGGGTCAGCTTTGGCTGCTTGCTCCTCTCGGTGCTCTCGCTGATGTCTCGGGGGTCGTAGGCGATCTTGTGGCCATTCTCGCCGCTCTCGTAGCTCGTCTCTGGTTGGGTGTCCATGAAGTTGCCCGAGGAGTTGGTTCGTGGGAGGCCGTTGCTGCTCTCGCCTTCACCGGCAGCTCCTGCACCACCACCGCCCCTGCGTCGAGTTAATCCCGACGTTGATGCCATTGTGTTGTTTCGATATGTAGCTGGTGGGCTTGTGCCACGTTCGTGTAAGTAGGTAGGAAGATGTTAGAGACTCGACCAGGGCTCAGCCACGGATCGCGATGAGGACGCAAGCTCGGTGTGGAATGGATTGAAGCAGTGGGAGGACGGTTCGGTAGATTATTCTCGAATCGCTATTCAGGTCGGGTGATTATGCTGCCGTGTATATGACGCTCGGCTGGGTCAGTGAGGGCCGTGGTGCTCTCTTTGGACGGGGAAGACAAGAGCGGGTAGTTTGTGTCGCGAGCAGTTTTCGAAGCGGAGTAGCCTTTTCCAGCCTCAAGCGCACATCAATAAACCCAGGTTGGGTATGTATGTATGTAGGCAGGAGAGTTTTGGTTTCAGTCAAGGTTGTTGACGCGCTGGCTGGGTAGCTGGGAGAGAAAGGGCCCGCTGATGCACCGTTCAAAGGACGAAGATGGATGGCCCGTATTTCGCAGCCCCACGGACGGAGATTGATGGATTGTCAGGATCCCTACCTACTGTACACACACATATACAGTAAGAAGACGGCGGTGGGAGCTGGATGTCTTTGTTCAGGTTTGTGGACTAGGAGGCCAAGTGTCGCACCAATTGACACACCTTTTTGGGAGGATGGGTGCTTCTTGAGAAGGGTGGGGGGAGGTAGAAGGGAGGCGTGAGTTGACAAAAGGACTTTTGGGTGAAAGGAAGGGATGCTCGTTGTATTGCCTTCTCAGTGCAGTAGTCAGTGTGTGATGAAGCAAAGCGGCTGTTACAAAGTTCCAAGATTCAGTCTCATTCACAGGCCGCGGCGTTATCTGAGCCAGCCTGGCCTGGCCTGTACCACAGTTTTAGCTGTCCTGCCTGCCCTGTGCTGCCTGCCCTGTCCTGCCCTGCCCAGCCTGCCCAGCCTGCACCGTGCACCACGCACCACTGTCAGTAAGGGCCGTACCGTGCAGCTGCCCATCGACTGACTGCCCTTGCACGGTCCACCTGGCGCTTGAGCCGTACCTGTTAGGTGATCTGTGACGCCTTATATGTCTGTTTAGACACTGTGGCTCAAGCTCCTTGGGTGGCCCAGCAGCTTCCAATGTTCTCCTAACCCTCCAATGCATGTACCCAGGTACATAGCTACATAAAGACAGGACCAGCTAACGGTGCTGATACCTCTACGAAGACCGCTTTACCTCCACCATCCCAACAAAAGGACACGAAGAGTTTCGTTGTGTTCTCAGCCAAACCTCCAATCAGCATCTTCAAAAGATGGGTTCTGAGGCACACTACGATAAGGGCGACTCTGATCGGCGGAGGCATCGACACGACGATGACTACAAAGACTCGAGCGACCGCGACCGCGAACGAGCCAGCAAGCGCAGCCACCGGGACGGAGACGAGCCAGAGAGCTACCATGGGCGCGATAGGTCAAAAGACAGGGGCCAAGACCGGCATCGTCGTCGGCGACGATCCAGAAGCCCCGAGTCTAGTAGCCACAAATCACACGACCGGAGGCGGCGAGACTCGCGCTCGCCCGTGGAGAAGGAGTCGCGTAGAGACAGGAGGGCGCGGCGCTCGGAAGACGGCCCTGACGATGATGAGCCTACGAGGAGCAGAAGACGGATAGAAGGAGACGAAGACAGGCATGGGCGAAAAAGGCGCCACCGGGATACAAGTGCGGACGAGAAGGACAAGACAGACAAACAGGTCTCTGTCAGACGTGGTGGCCCCTTACCGTCGCAATCAGACCAATTCGCCGTGGCCACAGGCGAGGAACCCGAGGTGCCCAAGGAGAAGCCCAATTTTGGCACAACCGGTGCCCTCGCTGCGGCCTCCAATTCCGTCACGCAGGCAGACGGAACTGTCATCACGCTCAAGTATCATGAGCCGGCAGAAGCCAGGAAACCACCGGCACGGGACCAGTGGAAGCTGTTTGTGTTCAAGGGCCCGGACGTCATCGACACGATCGAACTGAGTAGCCGCAGCTGCTGGCTGGTTGGGAGGGAGACAGCCGTCGTGGACATGCCGGCCGAGCACCCCAGCATTAGCAAGCAGCACGCGGTCGTGCAGTTCAGGTATACCGAGAAGAGGAACGAGTTTGGCGACAAGATCGGGAGGGTCAAGCCGTACCTGATCGATCTCGAGAGCGCGAACGGCACCGAACTGAATGGCGAGAAGATCCCTGACAGGAGGTACCTAGAGCTGAGGCCCAAGGACGTTGTGAAATTCGGGCTCAGCACAAGGGAATACGTGGTCATGCTCTCTAGGGACTGATCCACTCGGCGTAGGTTGGTCGTATTCTATCGCAGGGCTGCATCTGCCTCGCTCCTTCTTGGCTGTGTCTCGCCTCACGATGACTCGGCTGGCAGAGACTCCACAACTTTCGGCCGAAAAGCATCATGATTACCTACCTTGGAGGCCGCGGCAAGATTCTAGAGGCCAACATTACACATGTGCGAAATCGGAGGCTTTCGCCTCTGAGCAATCAGTGCCTCGTCATGTGGCTTCGCACGGCAAGACTTCGAGACGTGACCCTGTCAGGATCTGTTGCCCTGAAGAGCCACTGTCACTAAGTGGTGGCGCTGCGCTTGCGCCTAATTCCCGAGACATCAGAAAGAGTGACCTATTGGGACGGTGGCGCCCTCGCACAAGCTTTCACTGGCCGTTAATCAATTCCGTTCCTGGCGCAAGCCTATCGGTGAACACACCGACACAGGTTTGACAAGCGCAAATAGACAAAATAGACTTCCTACTTGCACAACCTGCTCATCAGCCTAATGTCTGGGGCGCAACTCCACATCACCTCTGACGGCCCCTACCGCGTGGGAGAAGAGACACACGAGGCCGTGGGACTCAGCCGACGCATTACTCAAAGGTCACGGCCCTAGTACAATGCGGGAATGCATCACGACGCTCTTCTAGGGTTGCATCGTCGAGATGAACCCGAGGTGCGTGGATCTGGAACTGTCAAATGCCTTGGCATGATTGGCCTCGGGCAGTCTGAGGTAAACAACAAGCTTATATGAGGTCCGAGATACGGACGAGAAAAAGGGTGTGATGGAAAGGCTTCGGTAGAAGCCAAATCGAACGTGCGGGATCTCATGCAACAGGGCCTTTCAGGACGACCTCATGTGGTTGGCTCCTAATCAGGATTCGCGGCAGCATGCTGATGTTGGCTGTGGTTTCAGGGGCTCCTCATGCATCCTATTGGGGCTACAAGCTTGCCATCGGTCCTTGTATCCCTGTATTCCCGCTGTCATTAACCCTTCCATCAGGCCTTTCAGACCGGGTGGCTTGCATGATGATGGGATTAAGGGACATTCTTGATGTTCAAAACAAGGGATGGCCAGGCGCATCTGGGAGGCTCAGCAGACCTGAAAAGGCAACCATCCCCAAAGCATGGTGGCGGGGCCTGCGACGATCCAGCATCGCCCCGTGACTGAGGGAGCCGTAATAACATCACCACACTTTGCCCTATCTCAGTTCGAACTTATCCGGTGTCACTTGTCCGTTCCCCTTCGTGTGGTTAGTCATAGAGCATCGCCTCTATATTTGTTTTCTTTGGCCTTTCGGTTCTCATTCCCTCTGGACCGGTGCCAGTATTTCCATTTGGGAAACTAACACCCATCTTTCCGCTGTCTCCTCAAAGTCACAAGACCAGGCGTACCCATCAACCCCCCCTCATGGATCAAGGGTAATACTCATTGTTACCCCAAATATAACTTACACATGCCTCCCTCGGGCGTGAGTAAGCCCGGTGCTTGAAAGTCTCAGGCACACACGTTCGCACTCGTTTCGAAGCCTGGAAGCTCTTTCGGTCTGGTTTGCCTACTGGTATCTTCGGCTCATCTTCCGGGACATGCGCCCTTCAGCGCGCGTGGTACATGTCTCGGCTGTTCTATGACATCGAAGCTCTAGGACGCTTATCATCACAAGGCCACTCAGACAGGACTATCTGGCAACCAACATAAGCCACAACCTCCTCATCCTATTCCATCCTGTCACATTTCTTTTTCACGGCCTTGTTTGTCGCCAAGATTCTTATCGAAGTTTTGGGAATCGTTTCCGGCTTCTGTCTCTTTTCTTAGTCTGTCGTCGTCGACTTCAGCGAAGGAGAAGCTATTGCTTCTCTTCGCTGCTTGAGACCCAGCAATCATGGTAAGCTGCCTGCCTGTTTCTTCTTTCTCCTATGATGAGTCGGTTGTTTGCTGGGTGAGGTTAGCTCGAGCTCTCACTCGGTCCGGCCTGGATCACTCTCGAATTTCCATGGCTGATCTCAGATGGGACGGCGCGGGCCGCACGTTGAGCTTCTCCTGTCAGCATCAATGTCCCTGAGCTAGTCATCTCATCTTACCTCGTCACGACATTTGAGTCCTGCACTAGACTACCAACTGACTAACGCAAGAACAGAAGGGAACAATCAACAAGAAGATTGCCCGTTTTGACATAACGGCAGTCTATACGCATCCAGAAGCCAAGGTCGACATTGTTCTTGTCCACGGTCTCAACGGCGAACCCCAAAAGACATGGACAGCCAAGACCAAAACCAAGGAGGGCGTCTATTGGCCTGCTGATCTCCTCCCCAAGTCGCTAGAAGACGACAACGCACCTGCCAATGTCCTAGTATATGGATACAACGCGGACGTCACTTCGAAGAGGCACGGTACGGGCCCTAGCACCAACTATATCCACCAGCACTCTCAGACTTTGGTAACTTTCTTGACGACCTACCGAAAGAGCAAGAAGACGACGCGAAACCCGATCATCTGGGTCGCACACTCCCTCGGGGGGATCCTCCTCAAGCGAGCCTTGGAGTATTCAGACAGTGTTCGCGTCGCCGATCATGAGGACTACCGATCTATCTACGTCTCTACCTATGGCATCATTTTCTTGGGGACACCGCACGACGGGTCGGAACTTGCCTCATGGGGGTCGGCCCTGCAGGGTATGGCCGGTTATATACCTAGGAAGTTCTTCGACAGCGAGCCCGTTCTTATCGAGACCCTGAGGAAGGACAACGAGACGCTCGACAACATCAACATGAACTTTCTGAACATCTACCAGAGGTTCAAGATTCATATGGTTCATGAAAACCAAAAGACGGATTTGAAAGGGACGAAATCGCTTATAGTGGATGCGAAATCTGCGGCTCCGCGATTGCCTGGTGTCACATCCTACGGAATTGAAGCAGATGTGAGTGATCCCGATCTTGCCATTCATAATCCCTGGGTTGGCCTCGCTTGCATGCTTTTCCATCAGTCGAGCGACAGGTAATATATTTCACGTGGAAAATTGCTGACTATAAGCTTGCTATAGCACTCCGGCATGTGTAAATTCGAGAGTGACGATGCACCTGGGTACAGGCAGGTCTCCACAGCCATCGTGGAATGGGTCCAAGAAGCGCCGGATTTCATCAATGTGCGCTGGAACGTAGAGGATGAAGACCGCCGGGTTCGTGTCCAGTTGGAGATCAACGAGAGAGCGAGACCATATGTGAGTCGTCTGCAGTCCCTTCTCGAACTTGCATAGTGGCTCCACTAGCAGGGCATTTATTTATTTTGGAGGGATCTATGCTAACTGATAGGCCATAGTTCACTTCGCCACCTGGCGTTTCTGCTCAAGTAGCCGGTATGTTTCCAACACCAGGACAAGCAAGCCTCCCAACACCCAGTAGGAGTGCTGCTCAACTTGAACATCGGGGAGGCGCACAATGAGCCGGAGGTGCCCATCAGAGTGGTCGAGGTAATTGTTGCTATCCTAGGGAATACGGGCTGATGGTTCTTCTCCCCTGTTAGTTCACCTCAATGAGACTTTTCCAAAACTGCCCTCTCAGGATCAACTTGCTGCTCCTGGTCCTGGTCCTTCTCCTTTGCCCCTACTTTATGACACGCAACCACTGGAGCAGGACCTCCAGGTTACCCAAACCTTTTCAAGCCCTTTGCAGGCCCCCCTCTTCATACATCCCGAGTCATTTCGCCCCAATTCCTATTTCGTCGGACGGACAGAAGAGTTGGAAGACTTGCACAAGATGCTGCAGGACCGGAAACGCCGGTCTGAGGGTACATCCACGGTTCTCATAAGATGCCAAACAGGGGGCGGAAAAACTCACATGGCGAGGCAATACGTCTTTCTGCACAAACACGACTATCCCGGAGGCATCTTCTGGCTGCGTGCCAAGTCTATAGAGGAGCTGGATGGCGAATTCTGGCGAGTTGCGAGGACTGCTGCACTCAAGGATCTCATGTACGAAACGGATAACGACGAGTTACGAGATCACACTAAGATTGTCGATCTTGTTCGCCGATGGCTAAACGGCTTGAAAGGATGGCTCATGGTCCTGGACGGGATCATGTTCGACACTCCGGGAATCGAGCGCTACGTTCCTGATGCGGCCGACTCGAGCCTCATCTTGACCTCGACCGACCCGGCGGCGACAGGCAACCACCACTTCAACAACCCTCAACTCCTAGAGTTGCCACTACTCGCTGTTCAAGATGCCCAGGAGCTACTTCTGCTTGAGACGGAGAAGAAGAGGCCGTGGTCTCAAGAGGACCGGCGTCAAGCCACCGAGTTGGTTCTTATGCTGGGCAGGTTACCCCTGATGATACACGTCACGGCCCAGAACTTGAAGGCAAATCAGGAGCCACTGGCCACCTTCTTGAAGAGGTACAGGATCAGGCCGAAGGTGGGGAAAGTGCCGGCATATGAATATGTCCTGGAACAGCTCCATGGCAGAGGTGCAACTGCAGCTCTCAATGTCATGTCTATACTGATCTTCTTCGACCACCACATCCCAGTGGAGATGATGGCAATGGGTAAGCCCTATGATCCCACAATCCAAGCCCTCATCCCTTAAGCTAACTCGTGCTTCGTAGGTCTCCGCGCACTGGGCAAAGAACTCCCATATAAGACACGCGATGCCGCTACGCACGGAAAACCGAGTCTAAGCAATACTCTGAGAGTCCTCATTGCCTTCGCGCTGGTCGACAGGACAGAGTCTCAGGACGTTTCATCAGCAAGCTCTCGGAGTTCCAAAAGAAGCCTCGACCTGCCCTCGGAGAGTCTGGACTCGCTACAGATCCACAATGTCATACAGAGATACTGCATCGAGGCGCTCGTGGAAAGAAAGGAGCATGCGTTCTGGCTGGAACGGACGTATCAGGTCTTTTTCAAGGCTTTCAACGAGGCTGATCGGCGGATCAAGGAAAATCCCAAGGTCGGTTTGCCGGATGATTACCGACGGTTTTACGTGCACGGGAAGAGACTCGCGGAGCATCTGGTCAAGTACGAGAAGAGACATGCTGAGCTGCGACCACTGAGGGAGACATTGGAGAAGAAATTGGACGCCATCCATGCAGAGATCCACAGCCTCTCGGAGAAGATACAGGCGATTATCGTCGACCACTCCGGCGATGTACCGCAGGCCTCCATCTTCGACCGGGCTAACAGCCTGTCGGAATCAGACTCGGCGACCTCGGGCAGCCAGAGCCATAGCCAGCAAGATACTTGGACACACTTGGACGACGACGACCCTCGCTTCTTCCATTCCCCAACGTCATTCGGGCCAGGTATGCTTTACGACATGTACGGGATGCCGATACCCTATCCCGACACGACCACCATCCCTGGGCCGTCGTTCCAAGACGAGGAGGAGGGAGGAGACCCTACACCACATGTCACTCCAAAGATAGGCTCAACCAACACGGCCGGGGGGTTTCAGCCAGACATGGCACAGAACGAGTGGACAACGGTCGTGTCGAAGCCCCATCAGCACCAGAGGCCAAAGTCAGAAACTTCAATCAGCCAGAAGCAACACAACAAGGGCCAGGCGCAGGTCGGCATCAGTCACGAGATGGCCAAGGCCCCGTTCTTCCACACGTCGACGCCGCGGCGCGGGTCGAGCAGGTCCCCAAGCAATAATGGCCGGCTGAGCGCGCAGAGCGAGGCCGAGCTGGCCCTCACCAGGCTGCGCAAGATGTCGCCGCCGCCGCCGCGCGGCGGGGGGGTCATCCAGGACAAGGGGCGGAGCCTGAGCTCCAGCCTGACCACGAAGCCCCGGGACATCATGAGCCCGGGCGAGTACAATTATGCCAGGGTGGCCTCGGGCCTCACGCCGACGGGCGAGATGTCGCAGGCCGAGTTCTACCGCGGCCACGACGGCGTGCCCGCCGCCAACGACTCGTCCTACACGGCGGCGACGCTCAAGAGGTTCAGGGAGCCGGAGCAGGAGCCGGAGCCGTCGTCCGGGGGCGGGAGCTCGGCTGGCGGCTCGGCGGCGGCGGTGGCGGCGGCGGCGGCCCTCGTGCCGACCCCGGGGAGCATACACACGTCGCCGGGCATCGGGCAGCCTGCGGTCATGGCGCCCTTCCCCGTCGTCGCGGGCTCGCGGACGGCCAGGTCCAGCCCGGGCCAGGTGATCCCCCCTTTCTACCCTCCGGGACTCCCGGTCGAGAGGGCAACGGCCGCAGCCGCCGCGGCCGACTTCCGGTGGAGCGCACAGCAGCAGCAGCAGTACTCGCCCTACGACCACCCCCTCGGCATGGTGGGCCTGGCGACACAGGGACAGGGACAGCAAGGGGACACATACCCCCTACCACCACCGGCCTTCTGGCTCCCATTCCCCGACGACGCCGCCGCCGTGTCATCGTCCCCCATGTCCCGCGACTCAAGCGGCCAGTCGTCCAACAGCCGGCACCGCCTGGCCACCTCCACCACCGCGACCTCCGTCCCCGCCCCCACCATGGCGGCACAGCAACCACAGTCACAGCCGCAGCCGCAACCCCGGCGCGGCCGCCGCCACTCGAGCCCCCTGTCCGGCAGCGGCAGCAGCAGCAACAGCCCCGCCGGCGCCGTCCCGCCCCGCCAGCCGCTCCCGCCGCCGACGCGCCCCTCGTCCATCACCGCCGCCGGCACCACGGAGCCCAGCCCGCGGCTCCTGCCGAGGCCCGACATGATGTTCCTCCCGGGCCGGCCGCGGGCGGCTTCCAACTCGTCGTCCTCGGGCGGTGGCGGCGGCGGTGGTAGTGGTAGTGCGCGGCCGTCACGGAAACAGCAGCAGTCACAGCAGTCACACCAACATCAACAACAGCCCACGCGGCCGCGCTGGTACAGGCGCGCCTCGGGGCGTCTCGGCAGCGGCAGCAGTAGCGGGCGTGGCAGCCGCGCGCAGTCGGCGAGCCCGCCCGTCTCCTCGGCGGCGGCGGCGTCCTTCCGCGCCGCGAGCAGCCCCGGGCCTTCCGTCTCATCGCACTCCCTCGCTTCCAGGTCTGCGTCTGGGTCTCCGTCCGCAGGCGAGGGGGGCGAGGCCATGGCGCGGTCCGGGTCGGGCGGGATCGTCGTCGGGGCGGGGCGGATGGTCGGGTTCGGCGAGGTGGTGGGCGTAGTGCCGGCGTCGCAACGACAACAGCAGCAGCAGCGGAAGAGCCTGAGGGAGAGGCAGCAGGTGCACAGGCGGCGGGGGATCGTCGAGGTTAGCGTGCTGCAGCAGCCGGGTGAGGTGTATGGGGCCGGGGCCGGGGCCGGGATGCAGGGGCCGCCGCCGTCGTCGTCTGGGATGGTGATGGGGCTGGGTATTATGCGGGAGACGGAGTAGTAGGGAGTGTGATGATATACATCTATCTTATATGGTCATTGATGTGTGTGGACTTTTGGTTGTTTTCTCCTGTTTTTTTTTTCTGAGAGAGAGAGAGGCGGGGGAGAGGAAGTAGTGGAGGTATTTATTGTTGAGGCTGTTGATATATCATACTAGACATTTGTATATATGGTCATGGTCATGGTCATGGTCATGGTCATGGTCACCTGTAGTGAGCGAGGCTGGCTTGCTCTATTGTTAGATGACAGGTAGCTCGTGGGACATTCATGCCCACGGTAAATGGGCTACGACAACTTATTTGAAACGAAGGAGGATGTTGTCCCGCGTGCGTAAACTTCCGTTGAGATTGTCAAGTATTTCAGGTTCTCTCTCTCTCATAATCTTCTCAAACATACTTGAGCAGACAACCCAGCTGCGGAGGATAGAACCGACCGCAGCCTCGAGACGTCTGGAGAGTAGTTCGAGCGCCTGTCATTGCTTTCAGCCAAGCCAGAGAAAACAAGACCAAGGATCACACCCAAGGCCAATGCTTCTCTTCTCTGTTATCCGCAGGTGATGTGTGAGACCCCCCTCCCCCTCTTCGGTCCATCTGCATGCACTCCCTCAGAAGAAGTGGTGACTTCTTCACAACCATTTAATACCCAGCCCCGCCCCATCACTTCCTGTTCATTTTCTTTCACTTCATTCGAATTGTTGTGGTATTAAACCCTTCGACAGAAGAAAAAAGGAGAATACCACCCTCTGGGGCCGCTTGGACGCTTCTCCCCTCTCCTTTATCATGCAAGGCTGAACTCGGAAATCTCGCCCATCTCCGTCTTGATCTCGCCCCCGACCTTGTACGCCACCCTCCACCTCAGCTTGATGGACTCGACCTTCTTGGCCCTGTCCCCCGTGTGCCACACCTCGATGGACTGCGTCACGCCGCGGCTCTGCTTCGGCTCCAGCGACCGCCCCGTCTGTGGCTTGAGTTGGGACTCGTACCCCTTTTGGGATGAGAAAGATGGTTAGCTACTCACTCCTCTTCAGAGACCAGGAAATCCCTCCCCCAGGTGGACATGTTTTTCTCTTACCTTTGTCACTGCCAGCTGGAAGTGCAGCTCCGATATTGGCTGGGCCGTGTTGTTGCTGAAGGCGAAGAGGAGGCTGATGCTGTTGGAGGTGGCCGTCGTCCGGTTCGCCAGCATGTCGATCTCGAGGTTGGTGTTGCTGACCACCATCTTGTGCTCCCGCGCTAACGCGGGGGTCTCCGTGGGCAGGGCGGACGAGAAGTTCCACTCGTCGTCGTCGTTGGTGGCCTGCGATACCGCCGGGGCAGGGGCAGGTGCTGGAGCAGTTGGTTGAGGTGTAAACCTCGGCGTGGCGAGTGCGGCGAATGGATCGACTGCTTGCGACGGGGTTGCGAACGCCGACTGTTGGTATTTTGGTGGTTGCGGAGTGGTGGTTTTTGACGAAGGGCCTGAGTTGAAGGCGTTGAAGGATGAGAACGGATCAGCAGTGGGCGCCGGTGCAGAACCCGTGGCGCTGGTGCTATTTTGGGTCATCGAAGACAGCAATGATGGCCCTGGAATGCCTGTTGACCTGTGGTTAGCTATGCTTACCAAGTCGATATTGTTTCCTGGGTGGGACTCACTGCTATTGTTCCCAAACCCAAGAGATATGCCACCAGTGTTTCCTTCAGATTCGCCAATGGACAGCCCCAGCAGGTCATCTTCCAGTCCGCCTTGTTGGGGCTGGGACTGAGGCTGGGACTGGCTGCTACCACTCGGCCCCGAATCTCCATTGCCCGACCCATTGGCCTCGCCGTCAAAGTCGATCAGGTTGAGCTCCTGGGCAGCGCTCTTGACGGCCGCCTTGGAGGCGACATGCTCCCCACGGGCGATCTTGGACGCGCCTTCATGATCGCCCTTCTTCAACAGCTTGTACCTCTCCACAGTCCGATGTATGCTGTCGTTGATCTCGAACAGCCTCGCGACGGCCTCGTGATCGTCAGACTCCTCCTCGCACATCTTTTGGATCTTGGGCTGGGCGCTCTGGAGGGCGGCGGCCAGCTCCTCAAACACGTCGCCGTCTGTCATGTGGTCGCCCGGCCTGAAGGCCTCTAGCCTCTCCTCGAGCAGTTTCGCCTTGGCCTGGATCTTGGAGACGTCCTCAGCGGCCTTGGCGCGGTAGTCGACCTTGGACCTCGTGTCGTAGCCAGCCATGATCTTCATGAGGCGGTTCGCCTCCTGTAGGTCCTCGGGTGTCCCCCGCCGGATGAGCTCCTGCAGTTTTGCCGACTGCGCCTCGCGCTCCTCCTCCTCCATCTCCTCGGCCGACTTGAGGTTGTCACTCGGGTTCAGCACGGCAGCATCGTCCCTCCTGACCTCTGGGAAGGTGTATCCCTTGTAGCTCAGCAGCCTGTGCATGTCCCTGATGAAGCCCAGGTCCTCCTTGTACCGGCTCGTCTCGCAGATGGTGCTGCGCCACTCCTCTATGGCCTCGAGGATCTTGAGCTGGACCCTGCTGTACCTCATGGGCGGGCGCTCCGGGAAGCGGCGGACGAGCTCGTTGAGGAACTCCTTGGTGCTGATCTGGAGGTGGAAAGGGTAGCCGCAGTTTTTGACGCATATGTCGAGCAGGTTGATGGCCAGCAGGGACATGTTGGGGTTGCGGTGGTTGATGTAGTTGACGATGGCGGTGGCGGCCTCGCGCGGGGCAGAGCCCTTCTTGGAGTTGATCAGGTCGGCGATCTCGAGGTTGAGGGCGAGGTTGGGCTCGTAGTTCTCGGGACTGCAGGCGGCCTGGATGAAGCGCTGGAGCTGTGAGGGAGCATGGCCGCCGTAGCCCGCCCACTGGTCCCTTGCGGCGGCCCTGGCGCTCGCCGCCTCCATCGTGAGAAGCGCAGGTTGCTGGTGTCGATGAGGTGAGTTCGTTGTTGAGGTTGTTCCTTGTACAGATGTCTGCCTTCTCCTTCTGCGATCTTGTGTTATTTTGACAACCGCCCACACACAACTGATGCGGCTCTGATGGCAGACGCTGGCTGGCCTGATGTTGTCGACCCGGTCGGTTGCTTCGCCAGCAGCGAAATATACTTTAGACTGGAGCTTCCAGTATTAGCCTGCTAAGTAGACCCCTACTGAGTAGGTAGGAGAAGAAGGTGGAGAGAAGAAGTAACGTTCAGATCGCAATCACGGATCGACGAAAGGCTGACGCTGGGCTTCCACTCTGGCACTCTGGCAAGTCTGGCCACACTCACATTGAAGGTGGGAGAAGAGAAGGGGGGAGGTACGGTTGATTCACGGGGGGTGGTCCGGAGAGGGCGACGACCAGCTACTTACTGTACGCTAGGTACCTACTGTAGGCTGTAGGCTGTAGGTGCTTACTTCAGGCACTGCCTGTACACTCTACGTATGCTGTACTGGGCATGCTTGCCGTACTGATCCGTACTATGTAAGCAAGCTCCCGAGGTCCCGGCACCGCTAACTCGATACTGCGATAGGGAAGGTGGGCTGGGCTGGCGGGGGCTGGCTTGGCGGCTGGTGGGGAAGGCCTTTTATCTACTGCATGTACCTACTGTATGTAAAGATGACAGACTGACTGACTTTAGGCGGCGTTAATCCGCAGATATTGCCCCTCCAAACCCAAAAAAGTCAATTGTTGCTATACACAATACTTGAGTACGTGCACGATCTACACGACCTCCACGACCACAACTGGACCAAGGGATTACCTGTCTACTCTAGCAAACACACTACAACATTATTCAAACGAAACACTCAAGGAAAGAAATAGAAACAGCTTAAACACCCGCAAAATGGTCCGTCACAAGAAAGACCCTCGAAGCAAAAAGACCTTCTCCGTCCACCCCAAAGACGCCGCCAAACGCCGCCAACAACAGAACGACAACGACGATAACAACCAACAAGATGGCCCCTCCTCCACGAACCCATCCTCCTCCTCCACCACCACCACCTCCACCTCCACAGGCCGCCCCCGCCCAGCCTTCAAGGCCGCCTGCTGGGATCTAGGCCACTGCGACCCGAAGCGGTGCTCGGGCAAGAAGCTGATGCGGGCGGGGCTGATGCGGGAGCTTCACCTGGGCCAGCGGCACAGCGGGGTCATCATCACGCCCAACGGGCGGCACGTCGTGTCCCCCGCGGACCGGCCGCTCATGGACCTGCACGGCGCCGCCGTCGTCGAGTGCTCGTGGGCGCGCACCAAGGAGGTCGCCTGGGGCAAGGTGGGCGGGCGGTGCGAGCGGCTGCTGCCGTACCTCGTGGCCGCCAACACGGTCAACTACGGCAAGCCGTGGCGGCTCAACTGCGCCGAGGCCCTGGCCGCCGCCTTCGCCATCTGCGGCCACCTCGACTGGGCCGAGCAGGTCCTCGAGCCCTTCAGCTACGGCGAGGCCTTCCTGCGCATCAACGCCCAGCTGCTGAGGAGGTACGCCGAGTGCGAGGACGAGAAGGCCGTCAAGAAGGCCGAGGAGGAGTGGATGGCCAGGCTGGAGAGGGAGTACGCCGACAGCCGGGAGGAGGTCGCTGATGATGACATGTGGACTACCGGGAACACCAACCGGCGGGTTATCCCCGAGTCAGATGACGAGGATGATGATGAAGATGATGAAGAAGAAGAAGACGGCGAAGGCGACGACGACGACGGCGACGACGGCAGTGTGGATGGCATCTACCTCGGCAAGAAGCAGCCAATCCCAGGACCGAAACAGCCCCAGGAGGACAAGGACCCCTTCGACATAACAGACGAGAGCGACGAGGACGAGGACGCCGCCATGGAGGAGATCAGGAGGAAGGTCCTGGCGTCGAAGCCGTTTGCCAACACCGAGGACCCGGAGGACAAGAAGCGGGTGGAGACAATACCGAGGCCACAGCAGCAGCAGCAGAAACAGAAATTGAAGGTGGACTCGGACGCCGAGCCCGACTCTGACAACGCCGAGGAGGAGGAGGACGACGAGTTTGACAACATCATTGCCGCGACGCCCATGACGGACCGGATCGGGCTCGCCAAGCTGGAGAAGGAGAGGTCGCAGCAGACCATCACGACGAGGACCTTCATGTCGAGCGAGATATCGGCGCCGAAACGGTGGTGATGGGTTTGTTTGGCTTGATTATTTCCAGGTCTGGCGGCATCTATGATACAGCCCGCCTTCTAATAGAAACCAACTACCCAGCCCTGACATTCGTCTATTCTCCCGCCAGATTCCAAAGTATATACGTTCATCTTTATACATCCGGGGTGACGTGTAATGTTCAAACAAGCACCCAGCTCTCAAGAGTGCGATGGGAGTTTGCCCTTGAGGTCTACTCATGCAAGCCTCGCCCAAGTATCATACAGCGCGCCCCCCACCCCCCGGCCCAGAAAAGTAATATCGCTTTTTCATGCTCTACAGGTACCTCTTCTCCGTGATGTCCTCGTATAGCTGGATGATATCGCCCACCTTGATGTCCTCAAAGTCCTCAAACGACATGCCGCACTCTGTACCCTTCCTCATCTCGGTAGCCTCCTTCTTGCCGTGCTTGAGGGCATCTAGCTTGCCTATATCAAGAGAATGGTCAGTTACCAGTCGTTTCTCACCCGCTCGCATGGGGTACCCGTGACCGCCAAGGATGGTTAGGGGGAAAAAAAGGAGAAGAAAAAAGAAAAGGGGGCAATGTCTCTTACCTTCGTAGACCTTCTCCCCGCCCCGCATCACCCGGTACAGCCCGTTCCTCGTCACGGTGCCGGTCCTCACCCTCACGCCGGCGACCTTCTTGTATATGCGCTTCTTGACGTTGATGTCGAACAGGTCGAGGACCTCGGCCTCGGCCAGGACCCTCTGGCTCGTGAGGGGCGCCAGCTGCTCCGACAGCAGCTGCTTGACGTCGTCGACGAGCGCGTAGATGATGGCGTGGTCCAGGATCCGGACGCCCTGGTCCTCGGCCTTGCGCCTGATGCCGCCCGGGACGGGGCTGTTGAAGTTGATGATGCAGGCCTTGGTCGTCGCCGCGAGGTCGACGTCCGACTCGGCGATCTGGCCCGGCGACGACCGCAGGATCCGCGGCCGCACCTCGTTGTTGCCGATCTCCATGACGGCCGTGCAGACCGCCTCCACCGACCCCATCACGTCGCCCCGGATGATGGCGTTGACGACCTTGGTCCCCGGCTGCTCCGGCTCCTCCGCCGCCGCCGCGTCCTCGCCCTCCTCGGCCATCATCTTCTCCAGCGCTTCCTGCTCCGCCTTCTCGCGGTTCTTCACCTCCTCCTCGCCCTTCTGCGCCGCCGCCTTCTCCCGGTCCGCCGCCTCCTGGCGGTAGTCGACCGCGGCCTGTGCCCTGTCCTCGTCCGGCGCCTGGAGGACCATGTCGCCGGCCATCGGGGAATCTTTCCACCCAAACACCTCGACGGGTGTCCCCGGGCCAGCTTCCTGGACCGCCACGCCGGCCTCGTTCCTCATCATCCTGACCTTGGCATAGGTCGTCCCGGCGACGACCAGGTCGCCGACGCGCATCGTGCCCCTCTTGACGAGCACCGTGGCGGCCTTGCCGTGGTGTTTCTTGACGCTCGCCTCGAGGATCCACCCCTCAGCCATGCCGTCGGTCTCGGCGCGCACGTCAAGCATCTCGGACAGGGTCAGGATGCTCTCCTCTAGGTCGTCCATGCCCTGGCCCGTCTTGCCGCTTACAGCGACAACTTGGACGTCGCCGCCATAGTCCTCAATCTCAACACCATTGCCGCTCAGGTCCTCTTTGACCTTCTTTATGCCTGAAGGGTCCTTGTCGATCTTATTGATGGCCACGATGATGGGTACCTTGGCATTTTGGGCATGCTTGAGGGCCTCGAGTGTTTGGGGTTTCACGCTGTCGTCCACGGCCACCACTAGGATTACAATGTCGGTGACATTGGCACCGCGCTGGCGCATGCTCAAGAAAGCAGCATGACCAGGGGTATCTAGGAAAGTGATGACCTTCCCTGACGAGAGCCGGACAGAGAAAGCACCGATGTGCTGTGTAATACCGCCGTGTTCCTGCGCAGCGACGGACGACTTTCGAAGCCAGTCCAGCATAGTTGTCTTGCCGTGATCGACATGTCCCATGATGGTCACAATGGGTGGTCGAGCGGGCAATGCCGATGGGTCCTCGGGTATCGGCCGCGGCTTCAGGTCATCCTCATCGCCTGCATCAACGGTAGGATCGAAACCGTACTCAGCTGCGACCAGGGCCGCAGTCTCGCCCGTCATGACACTGTCGGTCAGGATGTTTTCGAACCCAAGCTGGCCCAGATCCTCCAAGAATTGTTGGGGCTTGACACCGAGCGCTTCTGCAAGATCGTACACAGCAATGTACTCTGGTAGCAAGATAGTCCTTGGAGTCAATGCCTCCTTGGCAGCCTTCTTTTCCTCCTTTCGCCGTTTGGCTTCCTCCTTCCTCATCCGGTACGCTTCGTAGTCAAACCCAGAATCAACATCGTCGTCAAAGTCATGCCTCCGATTACTAGACCTCTTCTTGGGTAGGACGGGGGGGGCATCAGAGCCACGGCCACGACCGCGGCGGTCCGCACCCGTACCAGGGTCCTTGTCTCTGCTGTCGCGCGGACGCTCCTCCCACTCGAGCACTCGGTGGTCTGGGTGCTTGCGGTCGCCTTCACGGCGCTTTTCTGCATGTCGCTCTTCAGGAGGGGTCAAGTCGCTGTCGAGAAGTCCCCAATCATTCGCGGCAGGCTGTATGGCTGCAACCTTGTCCGTTTGGGCATCTACAGCCTTTGTCATCGCTAACCACTCATCTTCTGGCTTTGGCGGTGCCGAAGTCCTCAGATCTCCTGGGACCTGGACCGGGGTCCCATCTGCCTGCTGAGTTGGAGCCATACTCGACCGTGATGAGCTGGTTACGCCCGCCAACCCCGGCGCCTGGGGTTGATCTTGGGCTTTCACGTTTGCGGAGATGCCTGAGACAACCTCCACTGGATCTGGGGCCGCCTCTCCGGGACGAGTTCGTGGCATGCCCATCTTATATTTCCTAAGAGGGTCTGCCGGCTCTGGTGCTATGGCCCCGAGGTCCGAAGGCTTGCCCCAAGAGGGATAGCGATCGGATTTAGGTAGTCCAGATGGTGGCTTCCGCCTTGGTCGGTCGTAGCCAGGTTCAGGTGGGAAGTCATCTGCTGGCGGGGCGGCATCTCCCTGCTTGGAAGTGCCCTTGGGGGGTAAATTGAATGGGCTTAAAGCCTCGAACTCATCAACATTTGGCCATTTCCGACGAAGCTGTGGGAACTCGGCTCCTGGTGGCAGAGGCGGCGGATTGGCGGGGGCTGTCCTTGTAGGTGCTCTCCTAGAGAAGTCTTGATCGTCCAGCCCTGGTATTTGTGTCTTGGGCTGGGTCGCAGGGGCACGAGGGGGTGATGAAGGCGGTGGAGGCGGCGGAGGTTTCGGCTTTAGTGCTCCTTGCATAGCCAGTTTCTCGTGGGGGAGCAGGCCGGCATCAAAAATGCTTGTCTGGCCCAACATACCCTTTCCAGGGATTGTTGGAATACCAGATGTGCGCTTGAACGGTTTCGGTGAACCTGCACTCCAGGGAGTATGTGCTGTGGCTGGTGTAGCCGGTGCACTGCTTTTTGAACTTGCGCCCTCGGATGTCGCAGGGTGTGCGGGTGGTGCAGTGCTTTGGTCAGGAACGGCGCCAACTCTGGGCGTTGCTTGCTTTGGTGCTGTAGTTTTCTTGTCTTGGTCAGGCACGGCTGTCACTCCGGGCATTGCTCGCTTTGGTGCTGCAGTTTCCTTGTTCTGGTCAAGGACGGCTGCCACTCCGGGCACTGCTTGCGCTGATTTTGTTGGAATCCCATTCGCAGCGTCGGTCGGGACTGCCCGGGACTGCATATGAGCTGGAGCCCCCTGGCCCTGAGGACTTGAAGCCTCCGGTACCCTGGGTAGCGCAGGAGGTGGTGTGGTATTTCGTTCCGGGACAGCACCGCCAGAACTACCCCATTGATGAGACGTCAATGTGTTTGCCCTCCCAACCCAGGGCGCAGTGTCCTCAACTGTCGTGGGCTGCGCAGCCGCCGCACCCTGTTGACTCGAAGTGCCGCCCGGGGCAGGGGCAGCAGCAGCAGCAGCAGTAGCAGTGGTAGGTTGCGCTGGCGGTACCCTGTCGCCATTCGCCTTGGGGCCCCACGCAGACGTCCCTTGGGCGGGCTGTATCCTCCCGCCTTTCATGGCCCCTCCCCCCCAGGACGATGTCGAGCCTGTAACTGCAGGTATTGTCGCTGAGCCGCCCTTTGCCCAATCGGACTTGGACTGTCCCGGAAGCGTGCCCGATCCAAACTTGCCATAGGAGCTGTAGTGCCGGGCGCCTGCCCGCGCCGTCGTTGTCGACTGTTGCGGGCGGCCGTCGTGGTCGATGGGGAGAGCGTCATGCTTGGTTTCTTTGGGGCCTGGACGCCGTTGCCTTGAGGCTGCCAGGACGGAGGAAGACAGTAGTCGTGATGTCGAGAGTGGTACAGAGCCCACTATGCGCCCGCTAGAGCGCAGTTGCGCCAGGTTCTGCTGGTGCTGGCGGCGACATGAGGCGCAGACGTAGAAGCTGCCCTGCCTCTGCAACCAATTTTGTCAAGTATTAGCATTCCAGTTCCTTCAAGAACAGACCAGAAACAGTTCTGGAACAACGAGCTGTACAAACCTGGACCTGACTTCTCAACATGGTCGAGGTGGAATACACAGGAAGATGGCCTCTGTTCCGGTTGCCATTGGTCCCTCGAGAATCGAGTAGCTATAATAATTGTTGCGGTTGCGGAATCCGATGAGATCAGACGCGACGCCTATTTTTTGATGGAGCTCCAAATGTCCTCGGCGGGAGGACATCGAACCTCCAGGGCGGTGGAGAATACTTTGAAAGTACATTTAAATGGTCTGCGTTGAGGCACCATAGCAAGTACTTCAAAAGTAGAGTCCGGCTCAGGAACCGAACGAGTGGGTCGGCAGGCAAGCAGAAGCTTGATTTGAAAGCTTCCAGTAGCCAGCAGCAGGCGGGCAAGAGCTGTCGTCAGGGGGGCGAGGCCCAGTATAACCGGTACGTACCAGCAGACTTAGGTACCTCCAGGGCTGGTCCAGGGGTTCCTCAAAATTGCATAAGACAGCAAGCACTTGAGCTCTCTTGTGGCTCCATCTCTCTCATCATCACCACTGTCCTCTTCCTCTTTCACGAGATCTCAGTAAATAATATAATACTCGTGTGCCAAAGTCATAAACTCTACGGCAAACTGAGAGAGCATTGGGTCGCACCAGCAGAAAACAAAACCGCCATCATGCCTCCCAAGAAGGCCCAGTCGAGGAAACCCAAATCCTCACCCTCATCCTCATCGCCCTCATCATCCTCAGAGCCCCCCAAACCCTTCCAGCGCTGCCCGGATGCCCTCCAGCCCTTCCTCCCGGCCCTCTCCCCAAAGCACGTCTACATCACCCACGTCGACAAGAAGCCCGTCGACTTCAAGCGCAAGATCTTCATGGTCCCCGTGGCGCTCAACCTCGCCCTCGTCGGCCTCTTCCTCTGGCGCACCCGCTACATCGCCCCCTGGTACTTTGCCCTGGTGACCTCGGCGCTGGGCTACGACAACGAGACGACGGTGCCGGTGGCCGACTCGTCGTGGCGCGCCATCGCGTGGGTCGTCGTGCGCCGCGCCTTCACCTTCCTGCTGGACTTTGTCCTCGTCGTCTTCGTCTGGCCGTGGCCCGTCGAGTTCTGCTACGGGCCCGCCCACGGGAGCCCCGTGCAGTGGCGGTGGAACGTCCGCTTCCGCGAGAGGGAGGTCTACGTCCGCCGCAGCCGGCCCAACTGGGACGCCAAGGTCCGCGAGGCCGTCAAGGGCGAGGACTTTGAGGCCAAGAGCCTGCTCATGACGCACATCGGCCGCGCCACGTCGCCCATGCTGCTCAACGAGAAGACGGGCTACCTCACCATGAACAACGAGTGGGACCTCGACTGGGCCGCCATGGTCAAGGCGACCAGGCTGGTCGACGACAAGGCCGTCAAGATCGAGGCCTTCAGGCTGGCCGTCCTGCTGCACCACGACGACTACGGCTGGGTCTGCTTGGAGACCAAGGCGGGCGATGACGAGCAGGATGATGGCCGCCGGACACAGGTCTTTGCGTTCCGGGATGCGCTTGCTGCTGTCGGCAAGGAGGATCTGTTCTACCGCTGGATCGAGATTGTCCAGTTTGAGTCCTCACAGCCGGGCGGGTTCGGTCCCGAGAAGCAGGTCGAGGTGGCCAAGAAGATCAGGGAGATGTTCGAGGAGCAGGGTATTGACTTTGACAAGTTCTGGAAAGACAGTGTCGGGTCGGATAGTCTTGAGGGCATGTAGGGGGTCTATTGTTACCTGACGAGGCAGCCAGATGCAGATGGAGGAACGCTCACTCTGAACCGTGCCCAATCATCGGCTCGACTGCCTTACCCAATATCTTGAACACGATCTATCATCCCACGACCCGGTATACCGGGTATTACGGATTGGCAGTCCCTACACTTCCACCACTTGGCAGTGTACGAGCTGGGTCTAAGTATCAATAGTCTAGTCAGGAGATGATTGCATCTTCCAGTCAGAGGGCGCCATGTATCCTGTGGTACCGAGACTCGGAAGCAGATGAAGGTGCCGTTGCTCATGGCACCTCTCGAGGGCCAAAAAAAAGACAACACTCATCTGCCATAAATATAGCAGGAAACGCCTCCCATTCCCCGTGTTTCGGCTTCTCCTGGACCTTCTTCCTGTTCCGCCAACCTTTCCACACTTTCTTGTCTGTCGAAGCCGTGAGTTTACTTTGACTTCTTGCTAGCCTTCTTGGCCGGTGCCTTGCCGAGGGCAGCCTCGCGCTTCTTGGCCTCCTTCGCCTCGATCTCGGCACGGCGGGCCTTGTCTTGCTCCTCTTTTTCCTCACGCTCGGCCTAGAAAACACGGACTCGGTCAGAGTTATGAACATTGGCTGGGTGAGATGATTTGACTTTGTGGGGCAGTACGAACCTCTTTGCGGGCCCTCTCGGCCTCTCTCTTCTCACGGATGGCCTTGAGACGCTCCATATCGGCCTGGGCCTGCTCGGTCTTGCCGGCCAGGTGCAGCTTCATGTACCGCTCCTTGGCCTGCGCCGCCTCCATCGACTCCCTCTCGCGGCGGCTCTGGGGCTGCTTGACGGTCATCTTTGCGACGCCGGCGGCGGCCTCGTCGACCTCGTCCTCCTCCGCGGGGGCCTGCAGCTGCTTGCGCGCGGCCTTGGAGTGGTTGGGGTTCGCGGGCATGTCGTCGTCCTCCTCCTCCGAGTCGCTGGGGGGCAGGTCGCCCACCTGGATGGCGGCGGCCTTGGCCCTGGCGATGGCAGCCTCCTTGCGGGCCTTCTTCTCCTTCTTGCGGTCCTCACGGCTCACATCCTCGGCGGTTGTGTTGGACGGGCCGGCCTCGTCGTCGGACTCCTCGTCAGAGTCTTCTTCGGAGGAGGACTCGTCGTCCGAGTCGTCCTTCTTCTTCGCGCCGGCGCTCCACATGTCGATTTCGTTGCCGTCGGCATCTAGAGGTCGGAGGTCACGAGAGAAGTGCTTGCCACCTGTCGACACTGAGGTTAGGAACCCTATTCTCCTGCCGCCTGTAGTTTAGGGATATGCAGAGGAGGAAGACTCACCTCCACGAGTAGGCTTCTTGAACTTGCCACCTCGACCGCGCGAGCTCGAACCAGGAGCACCTCCTCCGCGGGCCATCTTGGGTTCTGTAGGTAGGAGTGTGTGGTTGGTGGTAGAGTGTATGGGAATTGTAGTGCCGTCTGACGGAGACAAAATAGGCAGTGGGTTATAGTTTGGAAGTGGAAGGGGTGGTAGGAAAGGTGGACGGCGGTTGAGACAAGCTTGGGAATAATTAAAGAAGATAAAGTCACTGTTGTTGGCCAGGCTCTAGACGATTATGATTCACTGCCCCTCACTTCAGTAGAAGATTACACTAGAAGTAAGCCGTTTTCGACAGACACACCCTGCAGATTTCATCCAAGTGCGCCTCTGGGCTGGAAGCGCTTTGCAGGTAGGTCCACAGGCGGTCGGTGGTGGTGGTGGGCTGTCTGGTGCTGCTGCTGGTGCTGGTGCACAAAGAGTGTGCAGGGTGTGCTAACAAAGGGACCCTGCTGACATGAATTTTGCCCATCATTTTATTGGTTGCAGCTTGGTTGCAACATGGGGGCTTGTGCTTATGTCAGCTTATGCGGATCCACACATGCGCATCTATCAAAACTTCTGTGTGAAGGGCTCTTTTCCCTTCCTTTTCCCTCCTTCTTTCTTCTTCAACAACATAAAACATATATACCCCCGTATTCACTCTGGCGACTGCCTCAACTTCGATGGCTTGCTGGAGGGGAAATCGGAGGGTTAGATCAACCTCGTTACCTTACCTTCTGGCCTGTTTTCAGCTTCGGCTCTTGTTGGGTACCAGATAAATTTTTCAACGAGACATTTCCTTGATTTGTGTCTGTTTTGCATTATATATTCATAAGTGTGGTGGATGGTTCTCGTCCTCTTATCAATGACCATCATAGCACTTCTCCCCTTTAATTCAAGATACAATCCAGTGATTCATATTCAATTCTGCTGTACTGTACTGTGGTCCCACTGTTGTTTCTCGTGAAACCTTTCTGAATGGTTGTTCCAAGACTCCTCCCTGCTGCTACCCAGGCTTGAACCAGGTACTCGAACGCGTCTCCAAAGTCGCGCCTTCACTTCTATTATGATAGTGGTGACGTGACCCTCTTAAAGCCAACGACAACTCTCAGTCCAAGATCCCTGGGCTGAGCCACCTCTAGATATATCGTCAGCATGGATCCTTTTGTGTCCAAGGAGTGGACTGCGCAACCAACTTACAATCGTGACATCGGCTGGGATCGCAGGCCAAGATCCGAAGATTCCACGCGTGACCGTCGCCGCGATGGTGGTTCTCACCAGGGCCACAAAGGTCCTTCGTCACTTATGGAGATGGCTGCCAGAGTAGCCGCAGCCAATGTCCACAACTTCGACCCCTTATATCTCCATGACCTTTCCCCCAAAGCTCTGCAGGCCATATTGCAGCAGCTGACGAGGCGTCCTGAGTAAGGCCACCCCCTATCCATACATGTAATATGTGATAATACCTGCCCTCAACGTTTCATTTTGCATTTGAATAAAATATCAGGCCAACCTCTCGAGCCCTATATCACTTTTCCTGAGCAGTTGAGCTTGACAGTGTATCTGGTTTATCGTCCCATTGCACACGACCTCACCCTAGGCTCATATGCCGTACTCTCCTCGCCCACTTACTATCCTCACTTATCGTCTCTTGTATCCTCACCCTCACTTCCCCAAACTATCACAACTTACCAATCCTAACTTCTATAATATAACGTTGGCTAAGACTCTTCCCAGAACAATATCATTGAGTGCTTGGAAAGGCGCTTGGAAGATCATCCAGGAGCTCAAAGACCCTCAGGCACCCATGGCCCTGGCCCTACAACGTTTCCATCAGCATTTTGAAAAGACAGTGGCACCTCTATCTTTCTACCTGAAGCCTCTCCAGACCGACAGCTTCGCCTTCATCTCGCACCTAAAGATCGCCGGCGCCTGTCAGGTTGAGTCTGCCGAATTGATGCAGCTTCCCGCCTTGGTGAAGAACCTGGGGGTCCTGGAGATACTGGAGCCTGACGATGGCACCCTCCCCTTCCCCTGGCTTAGCGACCGCCTGGTCAAGGGGTGGAGCCTCCACGAGGACCCGTTCCCCAGGCTCAGGGTGCTGAGGATCCATACTTACAAAGCTCTCACTCTGGAGTGTCTTCAGTACGTTACCCGGTTTCCTGCACTGGCCATGTTTGAACTTCACATTGCCGCGATAGCCTATTACATCTCGTTACCGGCCAAACGCCTCGCCGAAGAATACGGCTGGATCCACGAGAGGTGGTCCAGACCTGACGACTGTTATACCGGCAGTGGCAATGGCAGTGGCAGTGGGTACCCTCAGGATGGCGCCAGCATCCGCGATCGCTTTTCCTGGCTCGGCCTGATCAAGAGGATCAGCTCCAAGTCCAGGGCGACGACTGCCGATGCCGATCCCGACGCCGGGGCCCAGGGCTACAAAGCCTACGTCCAGCTCGAGCAGCCGGTCCTGGCGGCGCTTCGTCGGGAGAACCTCGCCCGTAACGGCGCGCGCCTCGTTCCCCCCAGCCCCTTCGTGTCGCTGACGCTGGGCTGCGACATCAGAACCATTGGCTATCGGGACTTTGACCCCATATCCCGGGGGACAATGTTCTTCTTGCGGTATTGGGACCACGACGGGCCAGATGGGCCGACGCCGCGGTTCGCACCGGCCGCGAACGCCACCATCAGGCCGACCCCGACCCTGGGGAAACCCACCACGGAAGTGAAGCCTGGCGAGGAGGAGACGGGGCGGCGAGACAAGAGGGCTCTGTCCAGACCTGGCGATCCGATCATGCGGCCCCGGAAGAAGCTCCGTGGAGGCTCTGTCGGCGAGGCTCTGTCCCAGTTTCAGGGCAGTTAGGAAGACGGCGGGGGGCCGCCTAACTGGATGGAGGGTGAGCCGATGTTTGGTCCATGGCGAGTGTCTATATTGTTAATTGTTAGCTGGATGACCAGGAGAACCCTGGCCAGAACGGAAAGGTCTACTATTGCGAATCCAAGCCACACTGATAGCGACTGCAAACGCAGTCCGGGTGGGAAGGCAGATAGTAACACAGTAGGAATCATGCCTGGCGCATGAGACGGCCCAACAGGATGCAAAAGTGGTCTTGAACATCACGGAATATGCGCATGATGACAGGAATTGCAAAGGCTACACAACTTGGATCAAGAATTCAAATTTTTATTTGACGGCTGTGTGACGAACAAGCAGGCTGATAATAGCACGATTACAACATGGGCTTCAGGTCGTCGGCCACCTTGAAAGGCGCCTCGGTCTTGGCCTTGATCTCATCCACCGTCACGCCGTCAGCAATCTCGATGAGCGTCAGGCCGTGTGCGAAGTCGACATCGAAGACTCCCTGTGGAAGGGGGGAATTAATCATGTTAGCATAATGCGTGTCCACAGGTTTCGCAAAAAGAGGCAGAAGACACTTACCAGCTCGGTGATGATCCTCGACACGCAGGCCCTGCCCGTCAGCGGGAAGGCGCACTGCTTGACGATCTTTGCGTTGCCCTTCTTGTCCGTGTGCTCCATGGTGACGACGACCTTTGTGGCGGTCGGGTTGCTGACGAGGTCCATGGCGCCGCCGAAGCCCTTGACCTTGCCGGGCAGCATCCAGTTGGCCAGGTCGCCGTTGGCGCTGACCTGCATGGCGCCGAGGATGGTGAGGTTGATGCGCCCGCTGCGGATCATGCCGAAGCTCTCGTCGCTGCCGAACACGGCGGCGCCGGGCCGCAGCGTCACCGTCTCCTTGCCGGCGTTGATCAGGTCGGCGTCCTCGTGGCCCTTGCGCGGGTAGGGGCCAAGCCCCAGGATGCCGTTCTCCGACTGCAGCTGCACCTCGACCTCGGGCCCGACGAACCCGGGCGCCAGCATGGGCATCCCGATGCCCAGGTTGGCGTACATGCCGTTCTTGAACTCCTTGGCCGCGCGCCGCACGATGCGGTCGCGCTTGGCCGCCGTGTCGCCCGTGCCCAGCGCCGACTTGGCCGCGTCGGCCTCGGCCTGCTCGCCCTCGTCCTTGGCCCACGTGTACTTCTCGATGCCCTTCTCGGCCGTGGACTGGATGACGCGCTTGACGTAGATGCCGGGCAGGTGGACGGCCTCGGGCGGGATCTCGCCGGGCTCGACAATCTCCTCGGCCTCGACGATGGTCATCTTGGCGTTGCGGCCCATGGCGCCGTTGAAGTTGTGCGCGGCCAGGCGGAACTGGCAGTTGCCCAGCTTGTCGGCGCGGTGGGCCTTGACGAAGGCGTAGTCGCCGTCGATGGCGTGCTCCAGCAGGTAGCTCTTGCCGTTGAAGACCTTGACGTCCTTGGGGTACGAGTACTGGTCGGGCGAGCCGTCGGGCTTGTTGCGCAGCGGCAGGTCGCCCGTCTGCACGACGGTGCCAAAGGCCGCGGGCGTGTAGAAGGCCGGGATGCCCTTCCCGCCCGACGCGCACCGCTCCGCCAGCGTGCCCTGCGGCGTCAGCTCCAGCTCGACCTCGCCCGTCAGGTACATCCTCTCGAACGTCTTGTTCTCGCCGATGTAGCTCGCGATCATCTTCTTGATCTGCTTCGTCTTGAGCAGCTTGCCCAGCCCGCTGGCGTCGGTGCCGGCGTTGTTGGACACGGCCGTGAGCCCGTTGATCTCGGGCCTCCTGTGGACCTCGTTGATGAGGGTGTCTGGCACGCCGCACAGGCCGAAGCCGCCGCAGAGGAGGGTGCTGTTGGGCTTCATGTCCTCGAGGGCCTTGGCCGCCGAGGGGTAGACCTTGTTGATCTCAGGCCTCCGGGAGGTGGCCGAGAAGGCGCGGGCGAAGAGGAGGGCATGCTGTCAGGGAGGTGGGTGATTTGGGGTTAGCTGCTGTCGACTGTTTTCTCGAGGGCCATCATGAGGCATTGCTTGTTTGTGGAATAGAAGGCAGAAGGGAAGAAGCTAGACGGTAGCCGGGTGCTCTATATACTCACGTTGGAGCCATACTTGGAGTATGCTCTGAGAGTCCGTATGCAGAGAGCGGCGGACGGCATCTTTGGTACAAGTCGCCTGATCTACGTGAACCCCGAATGTACAGGAGAGAATGGGAAGATAGAGGCTTAGCTGGCTGTTGGTACAGCACAGTATGTATATATTAACAGGACAAGAAGATGGGCCTCGACAGCAGGAGGACGCGATGTTGAGCTTGAGCTTGAGCAGTCTCTCTCTCTCTCTCTCCCTCCCTGTCTCTCTCTGCCTGCCTGGCTGGTCAACCATAAACTCGACTCAGCATTGGAGCTTGAAGTGCAATACCCGACGATGGGCCGGTTCGGCTCGGAAGACGTGGCAAGGCGACGGTGAAGGGGCCACAGAAGGGGGGGAGCCAAACCGTCTTGTTCCGGAGGCTAAGGAACAAGCCTCGTCCCCAACAGGAAAGGATGGTCTTGTAGAGACATGTCTCCCAAGAGTTTCCGATGTCGCCAGGGCGCCAGGGCACCAGGGCACCAGGGCACCAGGGACATGATGTATACATACGGTCCTCAAGCCTGGCCCTCCTCTCAATGGCCAAGGGACCGAGTCTGTTTGTTCTCCACGACTTCCCGAAGCTGTCTTCCTCGGCACTGCGAGTCGGAGACAAGAATTACAAGGATTATAAGAATTGACCCGCCACTTTCCGGGGTACCTCAATGCCACTGCTACCGTAGTAGCGCCCAGGTGGCTACTGTGACCCAGGTACAGTACTTACATACTTACTCAGGTAAGCTTACTTTGTACTGCGTATGTAAGACGCAGGGGCTGCTGCTGCTGCTGCTGCTGCTGCACTGCTGGCCCGGATTACCGGGAAAAGGACTTCTTCCGCCATCGGATCCTGCAGACCCTGTCGGGTCGATTCCCGTGTCAATGCCCATGACTACCTAGGTCTATCTTCGCGACAACTTCGTGCGAATCCATTCCTTAGGTAATGTGTGTAGTGTACTAGAAGAAAAGTCCAAAGTCTCAATTCATTATACGTATCAATCAAACAAAAGCCAATACACACACAGTCTAATGATCCCGTTGCTGTGGAAACCACCCCGTCGTTTGTCACAGTTACGGGCCTGTCTGATGCAACATTAAACCCCATCCTTGTTCCTTGAATAACCGAGACTCCTGCGCATATGTTGTTATAGTGTAGAAAACCGTGTCTCTTCTAATAATCATCATGGTCTTTTGTGCCCGGCTCAGGACATCAAACCCCCGGTACCATTGCACGCTCATGTCTCCCCTCAGGGCTTCGCTATGACTTCGCTGTGCTCTCCACGTCTCAGCCTCCCCCGACCTAGGCTTGCACATGACCACATCTGATGGCGATGGGCTTACGGCATTTGAACCTAGTGCTTGCCAATAAACTTGGCTTGTGTCTTTTCGAGGCCAACATCAGATTCTTCAGACTCTGAAGCGTTCAGCAGGTCGAGGTCGCCTCTCGCCCATGCACCCTCTGCAGAGTGTGCTCAATTACCGCCTCCATATCGTCACTACCAAATGGTATTTGCTTCAAGCTTGGTCTTGCCCTGCAGGCTGCGGGCTAGTCCAGGCTTTATCGCTGACCGCTGTTACCAACTGTCGAGGCTCCTGGGTTCTGAAGATCCACGTTGAACTTCCACTTTCCTGTGCGTTGTCTGTGGTGAGTATATGTATGCATCTCACTCAAAGTAGGCTTGAGGGGTAGGACTTACTATTTGCAAGGTTCTCGGCCGTGTCTTCTAGCAGAATGACCCGCCTCTTGTTACAGTATGATGTCTTGTCCATGATCTCAACCTTGAGCTTCGAGTCCGACAGCTCGGGAACAGACTTCTCAAACATCTCGGACAAGGCTTCAACTGCCATCTCCAAATCCTTCTGGTTGTCTTCGAAAATCTCCGTCAGGTTGTTTCGGGCAAGGTAGAATGCGAAAGCATAGGTCCACTTCAGGGTCTGTCGGCAGGTCTGGAGGGCTTGGGACGCCGCGTGCAGGTACTGAACCTCGATCCAGGACATGCCTGAGGCGGTCTGGAGCTGGATCATCTTCTTCTCCGTCTTCTGGTAGATGTCCTTGTCCAGCCGTGCCGACTGCTCGTGGTTGGCGTAACGGTTGTAGTAGTGCAGGTACCTCTCAAGAGACACGCGGGACTTGGCCTGGGCGTCTCGAGCATCGAGACCACTCTTTTCCTCGAAGCGGTTGCAGTTGTACCAGCTGGTTCCATGCTCCGACCACAGGCCCATACACATCCAACAGAATTCGTACTTGCACTTGCGACATGTCATGTGGTTGCAGCCGCCATTCTTCTCGATCGTAGAGTTGCACTTAGGACACTCCTTGGTATTCGCCGAGATCCAGTTGGCCGTCTCGCTGTCGTCTGCGCACTTCTTCAGCCATCTCTTGACCAGCTCACAAGGCGCTGGTTGATGGTCACTGAGGATGCAGCCAAAGCAGAAGCGGTGGCTACAAGAGCAGGCAACAGTCGGGACGACCTTGTCAAGGTCCTTCTTCTTGATGCCACAGCCAACGGCATTCTCGCAATCAGGAGCAGGGCACCACTTCAGTGTATCGTTGTCCTCTACGTACGTCCTGTTAAGAAGTTGCCGATACCGATCCCTCAAATCCTCAGTAACAAGAAGATCCAAGGATCGCGCATCGATGATACGGTGGCAATCGTCCGAGGGACACTGGATCCGTGCAGCTTCACCTTCCTCCTTGATCTTGTGTGTGAGGTAATGTCGGTAGCAGTCGACGCAGTAGCGGTGGCCGCACTTCATGGCGAACGTCTGCAGGCCATCCTCATCCTCACAGCAGATGTCACACATGAAGCCTGGTATGACTTCCAGCCGAGGTCCCTTGGTGGAAGTGCCTCCCAGCCCAGCAGCCTCGAGGACCTTCTTCGGCTTGTCCATGTACTCGTCGATAAGCCTTTCCTTGTTCCACCTGAAATAACGGAGCATGATGGCCGCATCCTCTTTGGAGAGTTCGAGAATCATGTTTACTTCATCGATGAGGTCATCTTGCTGTTTCTGAATATCTTGTGGTTCGAAGACTTTATAGGTAACATCGAAATGGATTTTCTTCTTTGGGCTGAAGCCCATCTGGCCGGGCAGCTCTTGGTCGGGCTCCTCTTCGAAGTCGAAACCTGCATGGGGATACTGTCAGTTGCATGCATCCAAAGAGGGGAGGCAGACGGATAAGAGAATCAGGATAAGCGTACCATCGTCGGCCGAGTTGTCACTCTCGTCTTGCAGGACGTCATCGTCACTGGAGAGGTTGGAGATCATATCGTCGTCTGAATCCATGGTGGTCGAGGCTGTGGTGAGAGGGGTTGGGGGCGAGCCTTGGTTTGGATGGCCAGCTGAGGCGGAGATCCTCTTGTTGGGTTGTGAGTCCTTGGTTGTCGAGGATAGCTTCGCCTCAGCCGCCGTTCTCTTGCGGGTTTTGGGAGGAATTGTGGCGGTCGACTCGGACTTGAAGACCCGAGTCTGCGTTGATTAGATTGTAGGGTGGGAAGGACTACCTCAAGAGGGCTGAGGTGGGTATGGGTATGGGTGTAAAGGGGTGTGGTGTCGGTTGTCGGGTGAGGATCGTCCAGGTGTCGCGTCCGTATGCAGGACCAGGGACAATGTGGATGGGGAAGACGATGGAGAAGGTTTATCTTGTATGGAATTTGGACAAATAGTCCAGCTGCCGCATGCCTGTGACCGTGACCTGTTGAGACCTGTGTCACACGCCCACAGACCAAAGGAGGTCTAATGAGGGGCAAACAGTTAACGATCGGACAGATCCGCGGTTGTTGGCGACGGAGCCGCCGGCGATTAAACGGGGCCGTAAACCGGGCTGCAGACGCACAGTTAAGGGAACGTCGCGTACCTGTTGAGGATGAAGATTGAAGGAGGGTTTTGGATAACACTTGGTGGTCCTTAGGGAAGATGGCCAGAAATAGGCCTCAGAACGTTTGAGGTAGGAATGAATGGTATGCTTAGTCGAGTGGTTGCAGTTGCGTTGGGAAGCAGGAGAGAGTCAGAGTTGTATCGGGGCGTCAGCGGCATAGGCAGGCAGCCGCTGAGAGTGCCTTCCCAATAGGTACCTTACACAGGTACTGACCTGGTGGGTCTTTTTAGGTAAGCTCAAGGTAAGCACAGGGGCCAACCAACCTAGCCTATGTACGTGCTGGTAGGCGTTGGTAGGTGCTGGTAGGTGCTGGTATGTAGAAAGCAGTCGCCACATGGCAGGTTCCATACCTGGATAACCCTAACCCCCATTAATAATCAACTGAGGCAAGGTGATGTGGGAAACTCGACAGCAAAGCACTGCATAGAATCTACAGCATCTTCCGTCTCATTTTAAGTCAACGCCATAGGAATCTATGGACGTGGTTGTGCATTTATCGGATGAGCTCCTTCATTGCTGACCTCCCGGAGGCCCCCAAAAGCTAGGTACCTAGGTACCTGCTCAGGTACTCAAGTACCTACTGTAGGTAGGTACCTAGGTACCTAGGTAGGTATACTGACTGTATTGTGTAGTGTGGTTCGCGCATAGAAACGGCCTCCTTGACAGGGGTGCTGCCTGTGTCTTATATGATGTCATTTGGACGTCGCACTACGAAGGCCCGACCCGGCAATACCTCAGAATTAATTGGAAGCTTTGGTTGGTGGTACCTACATGCTTAGGGTGTATATTCTCTTTGGCCAGCAGCACTCGTATATCAGAGTTCCAAGGTTTTCGTGACCGTCACAGAAAGCCCGTCCCACTACAGTCACAATGGCGTTCAGAACAAGCCTCCGTCCATTGACCCTCACGGCCCGGTCCGGCCTTGCCTCGGCCACCTCCAGGGGCTTCCACTCAACCCGCCCGGCCTTCGTGAAGGTTGGAGATGCCATCCCCAACCTGGACGTCCTCACCGAGGGCTCGCCTGCGAACAAGGTGAACCTCGCCAAGGAGCTCTCTACTGGTCATGGCATAATCATTGGCGTCCCGGGCGCCTACAGTAGGTGCAACACCTCCAACCCTTGACTTACTACGTTAGACTGATGGTACTGTACAGGCCCTGGATGCTCGCAAAAGCATGTCCCCAGTTACCTCCTCCACCCCGAACTCAAGAAGGCCGGCAAGGTCTTTGTCGTTGCGGTCAACGATCCCTTCGTGATGAAGGCTTGGGGTGAGACGCTGGACCCCAGCGCAACACATGGTGTACGTTTGCTCACAGCCCTGCCTCTTCCATGTCATGGATCCCGGATGGATCGCTAATTTTTGCCTACAGGTCCGCTTCATTGCCGACGCGCAAGGAGAGTTCACCAAGGCGTTGGATCTTGACTTTGATGCCACCAAGATCTTTGGCAACTTCCGGAGCAAGCGGTACGCTCTTGTAGTTGAGAATGGCAAGGTGAAGTATGTTCAACCTGTTTCCTATGGGTGGCCTTCAGTTCTTCAGATCCGTATGCTGACACAATGTCCAGGTCCACTCATGTCGAGCCAGATGGAACAGGTACCAATGAGTCGATGGCAGACAAGGTCCTCGGCCCCTCTGGCAAAGTTGACTGGAACGCTTAAGAGCCCTCCCAAGATGAGCGAGGCTACTACTCTATGTACATTATGTGATGAACAGAATATATCAAAGTACATAAGCTACACAATCTCTTCTGTATAATGGATTGAACCTGACAATGAGACATTAACAATGTGAGATCTATGCCGTAGGCTGTTGAATCGAGCTACACAGGTGCGATATTGGTTGACGGTGAGCTTTGTAGATGACGATGAAGCCACGAAATGAAAGACATATCTGGAAAGAGAGTTTCTCATACTCGTCATGTTGGGAACACGACTTTATGACTGCACGAGACATTTCATACCAAGCAGCCGCACGGGGTATGATCATGTAGCCTACATTGACATCGGTGAAGTCCACACAGCTCAACAAGAATATGTCATGCTTCAACAACAGCTTACGAGGATTGCCTTCTCATACCAAACGGTATATAGCCAGGGATAATCGCCCCTGCCTCTTCCATGATTACTACAAAGCCCTCGAGTATGGCCCAGAGCTGGCGAAGAGGATCTTGTTGTGCGTCACCCGCAACACTGTATTTCGGAATGAGAAGTGTAAACAAACATTCATCATGGAAGTCGCAGCGCGAATTCGACAAGCACTGTTGAATCATCCTCAATACCTAGGTAGCATATCCAAATACTGTGGATTTCCAAGTTCCAAAATAAACAACCGCTGTACGCAACCGTGGGTTGTTATTCTGTTCAAGTCGCTACTCCGGTTGGGTCACATACACACGAGGTGTGACGGTTCGTTTGTCATCGAGTTTAAGGCTGCTCAATAAACAAACCCTTCAACACAAAACAATAGCATCTTCTCCAACAACGGGGGCTTTGTCTTCACCTTCTTTACCCTCTCCACCGGGAGAATTTCCCCCATGATGTCCCTCGCCTGGCTCACTTCCATCAAGAGTCTGACCCAGTTCCCAAGTACCACCAAGCCTGGATGGCAGTGGAGCACAACACGTCCCGTGACGGACAACTATCTCGTGGCGGTAGCAACCTTCCATATCCAGCCGGACCCAGCCGCGTGTCTAGTCGATGACTGGCGGACGGGGGACAAGAGGACGGCATCATGTCCTCCCGGCCAAACATGCCGGTGCTGATACCGCCTCGCTTGACTATAAAAGACCACTTCTCAAGTACGTATTCCTCCTCTCTCAAAGGCGGAGGCCAATCAGCCATTATTGCCCTCCCCGACCGCCTCACCAAGTCGCTTGAGCAGACGACTCAGACATTCCGCCTCGCCATCCTGGACAGACTTGCCCACGAGCGCGACGACCTTGTCCCTGGACTTGGTACCGCGGGTGATCTGGAGGTCTGACTTGGCGACATCGAGTGCCTGGAGGAGTCCCATGCGTATCAGTAAAACCACCACAGCCTCCCTGTAGCGTAGTCCAGCAAGCCGATTTGTTTTTCCTTTTTCCTTTTTCTTGATTATGTCATGAGAGGATCTGATCTCTTACTTCGCTCAGGACGGCCACCACGGCCTTGTTCGCCTCGCCCTCCCTGGCCGCCGCGCTGACGCACAGCTCGATGGTGTCGTCCGTCAGGCCCGTGATGCCCTCTCGTACCTTGCTCGCGCCGGGCTTGACGTGGCACCGGAGATAGACCATTGCCGGCTTCTTCTTGGACCCCACGGCGTACTGGATGAACCGATGGGTCGCCATCTTAAAACACAGGTGCGTATTGGATTCCGAGTTCCCGCTGTGTAGTTGCAGCATGTACCGTATCAATGTGTCTGTCTGGTCAAACTGCACTGGAAGATATATTCAGCTCACCCTAACCCTGGACTTTCGTAGGCATAAAACGAAACCCCGATTGTGAAGCTAGGACTCTCTTTGAACAGGACAAACTATTATGAGATACTGGTAATGACTGAGAAGCCACTGTAAGTACTGTCTTCAAGTATGTGTTGATCGCAGTTTTGTCAAAGTAAGTGGAGATTGTTGAGCTGGATAATAGAAGCCTAGTTACCACCTATGCTACCGCAATACTGATAACATTCAGCTGCCTCTTCTATACATCTACTTCTACACCATCTACCTTACTAGGCAACTTGGTGGCTAAAGCTGATCGATATGATTCCGTCAGTCCAAGTTTTTCCCGGTCTAAATGTCTCGAACCAGTCGTGATCTTCCACACCTCCAGCTACTGTGACCGCTCGGGCTCCATTCAATGTTCTCGACACGAGACGCCCAGTGAGCGGGTAGCTCAGCAACCTGAGGTCACCGCCCCTTTTGAGGTCACCGACGGAGGGTAGGTAGTCCAGTCGGCAGGATCAGACGCACAACGGCCCCATTTGGCAGCTCCAGGATTGCATTTATATCACTGCTTGTCGACTGACACTTGGCTGCCTCAGCCTCCGCCTCTGTCGGAGGACTGTAAATCGAAATTTGAAATTTCTGGGCGTGTCCTCGACAACATTTATGCTGCCTAGCAGGCAGTCCGAGGCTCAACCAAACCCCTGGCAATCTGGATCATCCCGTCTTGGTGAGCATTGAGACCATCGAGCGGAAACGAGGTTCCGGAGAGGAAAACATTTCTTGAATCGTCTTGGCAGTAAACATCGTAATCTCCGGCACCATAAATGCGAAACCCAGTCTCTTGGCTCGCGAGAGGATCTCGACAGGCAGCCATCGATTTGGAAGTTGGAAATGATTCCCTTGCTGATTCACATAAGCTCCCGTCCTCGGGGTATGCGGCTGGATCAGGATTCAGGCAGGCGCCCTTCGATATTCAATGAGAAACTGGTGCCATGACGGAAGCGCCTATGTTCAGTCTGCCTGAGCCCCGAGGCAGCACGCCAAGCTGGCCCCCTTAAGAGTGCCCCAGAAGTATACCCAGATTTCCACTTGACAGCAGCATCTTGCAAAGCCACGTCTAGAAATATCCACCGCCCGTCAGTAGGAAACGGGCCTGATGTCCGGTGCTAGGCGAAGTTGCACATCTAGGGGTGGGAGGAACAAGCCACCGTCCTTGGCTATGTCGGCACCATTCTTCCCATCAAGAAAATCACAGTAATGAGAAGCAGTAGATGAGTAGAGCCTCAACTTGTGGGATTTGCACGAACCTAGGTGCGACTTGAAGGAGCCGGTCGATCAGGGTTGTCTCGGTAACAACAGATGGACCATGGTAAAGAGCCATCTGCGGAAGTTTGTTGTTGCAATTCTGCACGTGTCTCAGGTAGAAATCCATGGCTGTGGCTGCGAAGACAGCCCTCAATGCCAACACTTGACTCTAATATTTGCGCAAACGCACAATATCACAGGTTCGTGTCTTCTACTTCTCCTTTTTGCAGGCTTGGCAATCCGGTTACTCGAATGCTATCAGATTCCCCGCGGTCTGCCATTCGTCGCAGTGGGTCCCCAGTCTCTACCGATGCTCATGGCCTGGTTATTTCGTAAATCATATCATCCGGCTTGTTCGTCACCCCATACTCCCGAAGTCTCTCATCTGATGCCGCGGACTCGGGGTGGCACCAGTCCACTAGACCGCGTGCCACGAGTGCCGCCAGGGGCACCCCGAGTCTGTGTGCCGCCTCGGGTAGACGGGCCAGGTACCCGAGATACCCTGGATTTGGGTGCTGGTGTTTGGAACCTGGGGGCGGCTGCTCGGGAGGATGCAGGATTATCGACAAAGGTGGTGTCCGTAGTCCTGTCAGTCGGCGCAGTCAGCACAGCTCAATGTCCCTCGTAGCCTTCAGTCCTGGAGCCAGGCGACCTACATGAACGTAGTTTCTCCCTCTGGCTCGTCTGTCGGTTTGGTATCCAGAATCTGTGTTGCGTCCTGCTCCTCTCGTTGCCTCGCTCGCCGGAAGGACTCTGGTATTGGGGCCTGATCACAGTGTCAGCATCGTACTCGAGCCACCCAGAATGCCAGCTCCTTGGAGCAGGTGTGCCGTACCTCGGGGTAGTCAACACAGAACGCATTCATGTTGAGGCCATACATGAAGCTGGCAAAGCTCTCGCTGAACCGGGCCAGGCTCTCGTGCATCAGCTGGAAGTGCATCATATTGGCCTCGAGGTCGGCCATGGCGTCAGACAGCTCCGCAAAGGCGGGCTCGAAGGCGTTGAGGGGGAAAGCGCCCTCGCCGGCGGAGCCTCGCCTGGCGGAGTCGCGGAGGGATGAGCGCGAGGAAGGCCGAAGAGGGGTTGTTGGGCGCGAGGCCCTGGTCCGTGACGTCGACCGCTTCCTCTCTTGAGACATGACGCTTTCTTCTCTGCGGTGCTATGTGCTGGACTGGGTTTTGAGATCAAGAGTGGCGAGAGGAATATTTCCAGATTGAATGGGATGGGCTGGCAGGCTTGGGGCTGGTGGTGGTGGTGGTGGTAGTAGTTGCGGTGATGTTTGGTTGTGTTGACTTCAGATGTTTGCGATGTCTGCAGTGGTTGCCGTGCTGCTGCTGTGGACGCGTCTCGTTGCGCGACTCAACCGAAAGCTGTCTGGCGTGCTGTGCTGCACCTAAGCACCGACCTGGGTACCTAGCGGGGCAGCTGTAGCCCCTGGTCCTGTACCTACCTACTGTAGGTACCCAGGCCTGGCAGCTGCCTGGGTACCGCCGAGCTGCCGAGGTGCCTGAGCATGTCGGCACCAAGCCAGCAAGCTCTCCAGGGCTGCTGGGGCCCCTGGGAGATCCATTGAGATTGAGATGAGATGTAACCCCGCCAATACCTACATACATGCTGTAGTAGTAATTATAGTACACTACATTCTCTCCCCCCCCTCTCCCCAAAGGTCCAAGGTCAAGTCTACGGTCCAGGGAAGTGCTCTCTACAGGTCCTCCCCCAGCCTTTTCACGGAACAGCCGGAACGTGCCGCCTTCAGACTACCTCCTACCTATAGGTATACGAGTATACGGCATACCTGTTCACTTACCTGTAACTGTTGAAGAGTAAAATACAGTCTGTACTTACACTTGGCCCATCCTTTCAACTGGGTGTGGTGACAGCTCGCAATCTTGGGACCCATGCAGAGTGGCTCCCAACTGCTGATATCAAGAGTGCAACATACAGCTCTAGGTACGTCTGTGTGCATGACATTTGGGCACATGGCTCAATCTTTCCCCCTGGTTTCATGCTGCGACTCCAATGCTGACGTACCCGCTGATGTAGATTCGCGATCCCCCACGGCTGCGCCTCGCAACATCGTCTTCAGTCCCTCCCTTGCCCAGAGACTGATTTCCCATGCGAGCACCTTGCCCTGGAGTGGACAGAGTCGCCCAATCCGCCCATCGCATCGCTCGGCTCTTTGCTCCTCGGCTCCACGGTCCCCATTGGCGGTCCGTCTCCTACAGAAGCTCTGATCCTTCAGGAATAGTAACGGGGTCTCATCTCCTACCGTCTCTCCGTCGCCAACGCCTTGCGCCGTCCTTGCCATCTCACAATACTCTCCAAAACCCAGTCAGGGAACCGCTTCAATCGAGTATCTCCCTCAGCCTTGCCTCCCTGGCAGCAGCAACCGCCGTCGCAGCCGTATTATATATCACGCTCCAGACCCGGCCCTCCGAAGAGACAGAAGAGGCTGAGCTCCAAGAACTCGCCGAGATGTTGGAAGGCATAATGACCGAATCGCTGCCGGGCCGCGTCGACAACCTGACCCCCGAGCAGGAGGAAAAGGTCCGCAAGATGTGGTCGGCCATCTTTCAGGTCTGCGCCGTTGGTGACCAAGATGACGGCGCCACATCCGCAACCCCAAGTGTCCTCTCCGACAAGACCAATGCTAAGGACAAAGGAAAGAAGAGGAAATTGACGCTGTTCAGCAAGAAGAGGGACAAGGCCGACTCAGACTCAGGCTCGACAACGAGTGGGGTGTCCACGTCGCTAAAGGAGGACGACGCGGATGACAAGTACGGGCAGAACAAGCAGTTCCTGGACACCCTGGCCAGCACAACGCCCGAGGCCATCCGCGCGACAATATGGGCCATGATCAAGCACGACCACCCGGATGCGCTGGTCCTGCGCTTCCTGCGTGCGAGGAAATGGGACGTCGAGAAGGCGCTTGCCATGTTGGTGTCCACCATGAACTGGCGCGCCAACGAGATGCACGTGGATGACGACATCATGAAGAATGGCGAGGCTGTCATGGTGGAGAAGTCGCTCTCAAGTGACCCCGCCGAGAAGCAGCTGGGAGAGGACTTCATGGCCCAGATCCGGATGGGCAAGAGCTTTCTGCATGGCGTCGACAAGAAGGGCAGGCCGATCTGTGTCGTGCGTGTACGACTCCACCACCAGGGCGAGCAGTGTGAAGAGTCTCTTGAGAGGTTCACTGTTTACGTGATTGAGACGGCGCGCATGGTCCTCCGGCCACCGGTTGATACCGCGACTATTGTGTTTGACATGACTGGTTTCTCCATGGCCAACATGGTTAGTGAAAAGCACCCCCCCCCCCTCCTCTGCTATCCTTGACGAGCTCTTGACTGACTGTTGACCCAGGACTACACACCGGTCAAGTTCATGATCAAGTGTTTTGAGGCCAACTACCCCGAGTGTCTCGGCTCGGTACTGGTCCACAAGGCGCCATGGATCTTCCAGGGCATCTGGAAGATCATCCGCGGCTGGCTCGACCCGGTCGTCGCCAGCAAGGTGCACTTTACCAACAATGTCAAGGACGTCGAGGAGTTCATCCCGAAGAGCCGGGTCCTCAAGGAGTTTGATGGCGAGGAGGACTGGGAGTACAAGTACGTCGAGCCCGTGCCGGGCGAGAACGACAAGATGAAGGACGAGGCCACGCGGGTCAGCCTGCTCGCGGCGCGGGAGCAGCTGTACAAGGACTACGAGGAGGCAACGCTCAAGTGGATCAAGAGCCCCGAGGACGCGTCCATCAAGGCGCAGCGGAACAGCATCGCGGCCAAGCTGAGGGCCGACTACTGGAATCTGGACCCGTACCTCAGGGCGAGGTCGCTCTACGACCGCACGGGGTGGATCCAGGGGGACAAGGTCACGCCCTACCCCCAGAAGGCCGGGGAGGCGGCTAGGCCGAACGGGGCGGGGGAGACGGCCAGTGATGATGTGGACTAATTACACATACGATAGACGCACAGAGTACGAGGTACACACGATACCGGCAGGACTTACGGGCGGCATTCTTCACAAAAAAGTGTTTTATATGAGTGGCTGGCGCTCTTAGTTAGATGCTTGAAATTCCATTTAGACTTGCCGCTTTCATATGACTTTGGGTGCCCCGGTGGAACGGCGCGATAGTACGTGAAGTCCTCCCAATGGGCCCTATAATTAATTCCCTTCACATCTTGCCTTTGATCTGCTCGGCCAGGGCCTTCAGCTCGTCCATCTCGACCTTTTGCTGGGGCCAGCCGACCACGAGACCCTCGGCCTCAGTTGGCTTGGGTATCTAGGCAGGGGCAGTTGTGTCAGCTATACCTCCCTATGGAGAATACGAGTAGCGGAGAGTTTGGGGTTGGGGGAGGGGGGACTATGATCTCACCATGTGAACGTGGACATGTCCGACCTCCTGATGTGCGAGCTTGCCGTTGTTCTGGAGGATGTTGTAGTTCACTGCGCCGGAAGCGATAGCGATCTTCTTAGCGACGGGCTGTGCGATAAAATAGTCAGCCAGTCAGTCACTCACTCACTTACAGCTAGTCACCCAGCCAGCCAGGCTGGAATACCCGGGCCAGCAGTGAGGAGTGAGTGAGAGGGAGGGGAGGACGCAAAGAACGGAGGGGTGGATACGCACCAGGAGCTCAGTCAGGTGCTCATCTGGGATGTCGGCCAGCTTGTCGCCGTGGAATTTGGGGATAACGAGCTGTGAAGAGAAAGGGCGTTCGTTAGCTGTAGGCGAGGTTACCCCGTATGAGTGGGTGAGTGGGTGGTGGATGTGATTGATACATACGGCATGACCCTTGGAAAGGGGCTGGATGTCCATGAAGGCGAAGGTCTTGTCGCTCTCAAAGAGCTTGAAGGAGGGGATCTCCCCTAGAAAATAGGAGATGTAGTGTTAGCCGGTGCATCCTTATGGTAGTAATGTTGGGAACCATTGAGGTTCTCATAGAAAAGGAATCTGGTTTTGGGGGAGGGGCTCATGGTAAGCTGGAAGCCTTAGGGCATAGCTGTGATATGGATATTGCGCACCCTTGATGATCTTGCAGAAGATGCAGGAGGCCATTCTGCTGGACATGGGGGTTTGTCTATGGGGCTCTTGAGGGCAGAAATACAGCCTACAGCTTAGCAAGAAAAGTAAAAGGTCGAAATCGTTGAGTCAACTGTAGGAAACGTAGATTGGATCCTGACGGAGATGCATCGGGGGGTTTAGCAGACGCAGTTTAGTACTAAGGTAAATATGAGGGGTCTTACATCAGGAAACCCCACCCTGGAGGCTCTAGTGCTGCTGGTATATAAGCCACCCAAGACCAAACCGAGTCGGAATGGGATCTCCCTAGCGAACTCACACCTTGCCTTTTACCAGATGTGACCGTGGGACGACCCAACAAATTCCATTCTACCAATCTTTGGCACCATCTCATCTGGAGACCCCAGATTCGAATATTATTTTGCCAAACTTTTGCACGTCTGATTATGACCGTGACTTGCTCACATTTCAATCCAGACAACATTAAATTAATGTTTTAGCATGTGTGCATCGGGTTGTGAATGTGTTGCGCTATTTTAAACTTATTTGAAAACTTAAATATCCAAATGCTCTCTGGTCCAGTCGAGCGAGCCCCCCTCACAGCTGGTTTTTTTGAAGCTTGGGCAGCTGGGCTGACGACTTACATCATCCCTCCCAGCCCCTCTTCGCGGGGCTGTGTGCTGCCTCTCGCTGCATGTGCATATGTGCATGTGCCTTGATCCTTCTTCTGCCGTGACTTGATTGCGACCAGACGAGACTCATCCCATCCCACCCCATCCTTTTGCCGCCTAACCCGTACATTGTACAAATAACCCCAAAGTCCGTTCTGCACAAACTGTGATACCCCTCTGCAAAAGAACGCAGACTACGCGACAACCTCTCTCCTACCTATCCATATCCACACCCACCATGGCCGAGACTGAGTACAAGCGCACATCCTTGTTTGGAGGGGCTCTCGAGGTCGAACTGCCAGAGCAGTTTGCCGACGTCAGGTATGTGCAACAACAGCAAACAGTGTGATCCCGCCGGTTTCCTTTCTTTTTCTTTCCAAGAACAGGAGAGAAACTTGCAGTGGTCGGTTCGCTGCAGCAGGCAGCAGGGCGCGCAAGAATGAAGGAAGAATGAGAACAGCAAGAAGGAGACGGCTGACTTGGGCTTGCAGCACCATCCGTCAGGTCCCTGACGCCCAGGAAGTCTTCATCGACAAGGACGGCTTCACCAGCATCATCTTCGACATAACGGAGCGCGTCGGCGGGCCCGGCAGCTCCCCGGAGATCGACGGCAAGGCCCTCACGACACACCTGGAGGAGCTCGTCGGCACCGACGTGGACACGGTCAAGGTGTGGAACTCGACCGAGACCGAGTTCTCGAAGCTAGAGTATGTCGCCCCTTCTCTCCCCCTCCGAGGTGTCGGTTTTTCTTTTATCTCCCTGATCTACTTTATGTTTTCCCGTTCCTCGTGCTGACAGCCTTCCTCCTTCCCAGCCCCGACATCCCCGCCTACACCCTCATCGCGACGCAGACGCCTCCCCCGGACCCGTCCAAGAAGGCCGACGTGCCCGACTTCACGGCCATCATCCTGACGCTGCTGCGCCTCGAGAAGGAGTCGACCGACGTCCTCGTGACCATCAACGTGCCGCACATCAAGGGCGAGTACGACGAGGACGAGGTCGACCTGCAGCTGGGCAAGCAGGGAAAGCTGATAGGCGACGCTGTCGAGTTCGCCTCGAGGATCTGGGCCACGTTCAAGGTGAAGGACTGGCACCTGTTCAGCGAGGTTTGAGAGGAGCAGTAGCGGCGGGGGAGGAGACACAACGGGTTTATTTTTATTTTTCCTTCCTTTGAGTGGGGGAGAGAGACAAGGGCGGGGGGGGGGGCGAGGGAGAGTTTGGGAGGGATAAAGAATGATACCCCTGTTGGCGATCAGGATCGGGTTTTTGGAACGAACCGTGTGGGGCGGACGAGTATCATGACACTTATGAAACGGGTGCGCGGCATTTGCATGCATTCATCGCCTTCTTTCCCCTTGGGTCGCCTGTCTTCTTGGGGACTGGCGTTGACGAGGGGATTTATGGACATCACAAGGCGGTCAAGAAAACAACATAGCCGGGGTAGGATAGCTCTCGCATGATATTGACGACATGAAATGATGCCTGTATATACAGCACAGTGCAGTAGAAAAGTTGCCTGACCCTGTCACGCTGATGTACAAGAAAGAGGACCCTCAAACGTCTCATCGCTGCACCGCGTCCGGGCATGACATGTTCAGGGGAGAAATCTGAGGCAGAGGGGGATTATGCCGCCAGGTCAGTCAGGTCTATCAGCGTCAGCCTTCGGATAGACTTCGTAACGCCCTCGACCTTCTTCTCCCTGCCGCCGCCGCCGATGAGCACCTGAGAGGATGACAAGGAGGAAGCACCACTGCCGAGCGTCTCGTCGTCCCCGGCATCCACCTTCGCCCTCTTCTCCTTCTCCCTCTGGGACCACCGGCTCGCCACGAGTTTCATAATGTCCTTCTGCGGGCTGCCCGGGTTCTCCTGCCTGATGACCTTCATCTGCTCCCTCATGAACCTCTGGTACTCGCTCTCGCGGGCCGGCCTGTCCCTGGGCACGGGCCGGGTCTGCCTCAGCTCGCCCTTGCAGGCGCCGCAGCGGTGGCGGTCCGTGTTGATGCTCCGCGAGTGCCTCTTGAACTCGAGCCCGCAGGCGGCGCACTCCCACACGTACTTGAAGTCGATGTCGTAGCTGTGCCTGGTCGTCACCTCGACCCCGCGCGCCTCCCCGAACGCCCGCGTCACCCTGGCCGCCCACGCCTTGAACTCCCTGCCGTGCGGGCTGCCCGTCACCCCGCTGACCATGAAGTTGGCCAGGTGGCAGAACTCGTGCGCCACCACGTTGAGCAGCCGGTGCTCGTCGTCGATGACCTTCTCGGCGAGCTCCACCGACGCGTGGTGCCTGTACGTGACCGCGCCGTCCTTGAGCCGCCTCGTCGTCTCCCGCCGCCAGTTGGCCCGCCCGGCCGTCGTGTTCAGCCTGTTGGTCCACTCGATGCGGATCCCGCCCGTCTCAGCCGACATCTCCGAGATCTTGCCGCCCGTGATGCGCCCGTCCAGCTCCCTCAGGAAGGCCTCGGCCAGCTCGTGCTTGGACTGCTCGAAGGCCTTCTTGGCGGCCCTGGCCACGGCGGCCTGGCTGGGCGCCTTCTTGGCCGGGCTCTTCTTCTTAGCGGGGCTCTGCTGGCTGGCCGGTGGGAGGAACAGCTGCTTCTTGGGCGAGTGCTCGTCGTTCCACTCGTCGATGAATTCTTGGTTCCAGAAGGTGTCCGTTTGTGGGTGGTGGGGTGTGGTTGGGATGCGGTCGATCTTCTTGCTTGGAGAGGCTAGGCCTTTGTACTTGGGCTCAGGAGGTGGGGATGTTGGTGTCGTAGGGCGCTTGATATACGATGAGGATTCTTTGGACCTTGGTGGTTGGAGCTCATATCTGTAAATAGCGTTAACGCGTCGGTTGTTGACCACAGCAAAGAGAAAGTGTAGATGTCTTACGCCTTGAGATTGGTGAACGGCCCAGCAAGGTCAGTTGGCGTTATGCTCCTCGACCCCTCTGCATACTTAGAGGCAGTTCTATCCTTGGACTTGGCCCCCCTACTGCTGCGAGACTCCTGCGTATCACTTCGCTCGAATGCTTCGTTCGCCTCTTCCAGTAGCTGTGAGCTCGGGCTGGGGCTCCGCTTCCTCGCACCGTCGACCTTCATCGCCTTGGGCCCACCTCTTGGCCTTATGGACGATCTTGGGGGAGATTTGTCTAAGAAGAGCCCAGCTACAGGGTCATCCTCTTCTGACTCTGAGTCCTGGCTGGCCTCAAAGTCGGACTCATCATCGCAGGAGAAATCCTCGATGATGGTCTCCTCCTGGTCCAAATCCGCCTCGGATAAGTTTCCAATCTCAAGGCTCTTGGCAACCGGCGTCGTCTTCCTGGCTCGGAGCTGAATCCGCCGGGGCTTTGTCGGCTTCTCCCGTCCAGCGTCGTCGTCGTCGTCGTCGAATATAGTGCCTGAAGTCTCTCTGGCCATAGCCGGGCGGAGCACCGCGTTGTCGGAGATGGGCCCAAGCTTGCGTCTTCTCACCATGCCTTTGCTGGCGGGCTCCTCGGCCGGCCTTGCGGGTGGCGGCGGGACCTCTTTGCTGCCTTTTGTCTGGAATGAGCCGATCTGGCGTATGTCTGGAAACTCATCGTCGCTGGAGTCATCGATGATGCGCCGGCCCCTTGCCTGTCTCGCCATGTCTCGAGCTGCTTGCTGGTTCTGGATGCAGTAGAGGCAAGATAATAATGACGTTTGTAGAGCCAGACAAGAAAACGGCCTGTCTGTCCAAGTTTAGATATACAGATTGGTGTTGTACACGGATGCGTACTTAGTAAATACTTCTTGATAACTTTTGATAACTTGAAGTCAACAATCGCTGATTGTTTCCAGGGCAACGGGTAGCAAAACGGAACGGCCACCCGTTATGGAACCGTTGATGCAGTTGCCTGCCGGTCAGCCGGTCCGTTGAGATTAGCGTTATCGCCGTCAACGCTTTAGAAGATTCCACCTTGAGAGCTCCTGGTACAATGTCCCTTGAGGATACCTAGGTAGGCACCCCTTGAGGGTAATTTCTTCTCGCCACACGGAATCACCTTAGCACCTAGGTACATTAGGAACCGCACCTCGGGGGGCGGTAAGAGAACCATGCAGGTTTGGATCCGTACGCTATCACAGGAGTCACCCACATCTTGTGGATAGGAATCTCTCTCCCGATGGATCTTCCCCGGGATAGGGCTTCTGTCTTCTAGTCGACTGAGTTCTCTGGGACCTCGTGAGTTACTGTTGTTACTAGCAGTCTCCCTTCCTCACCAAGTTTACAGTGGCCAGCAGAAATTCTCTCTGGCAATTCGATCCGTAGCTTGAAAGGTAGGCTGGTAGGCGGCCATACTGTGTCACAGGTTTGCCTGCCGCCCTGGTCACAGTACAATCTCCGCCCTGTTGGCCGTTGCACACTGGGACTTGGCATGGACGGCCCGCGACACTCTGAACGTGCGTGGCTTGCTGCCAGCCATATGCCGCCGTGCCCGGTTCAACGGATCCTATTCTCTGCGGCAGGGCAATACCAATAAACATCCCAGATTGCTTACCTAGTCTCATGTAAAAAGGCCACACCGCACAACGCACACGCACGCAGGGCACGCACGAAGCCATGTCTCCCTACACTAGTCCGACTCGCTTATTATCTCCCTCTTGTCTTTCGCCTCCAGGGCTTCATTATTCTTCAGAGGAAGCGTGTGTGCGTGGCTGCCGCCACGAGGACTGCGAGGGGGCATTTGACGGGAGCGCCGGGGATTAACAGGTAGCTATGTACGGAGGAGGTAGCGACTCGAACACAGTGCTAATTGGGAAGGGAGGCAAGGTCGCCGCGCGGCGTTTCCCTGGCCGATCTGGAAGCAAAAATAGAAGCCTCCCGGTAATGTCTGCTCCTTAACACCGGGGTCCACTGCACTATGTGCCAAGGTAATTAATGGGCAGGGCCATGGACGCCGCGGTCCACCAGCTCAGCTCCAACGAGCCAGCCAGCCCCAGCCAGCCCAGCCTGCAAGATGTCTAGACTACCCAGTGGCAAACCTTCATGGCTAGGTGCGATCTGGCCTGGCGTGCCGGAAGCTTGGTAAGCCAATACTTTAATGGCAACATGGCTGCTTCGTATCGAGACCTCCATCTTCTGACATCTGCATGATCTTCAATGTCGGTCATCAGGAATACGATGTCGTTGATGCTGGGGCGCTTGGGCTATGACAGGCAGATCTTTCCTATCTGCAACTTGCCTGGGGACATTTTGGAGACATGCATACTATTTAGATATAGGTAGGGTATGTATCTGCAACGCGGTACGTGAAAGCGTAGCTTTGTGACTACTAAATAGGGTTCTACAACCCTACCACCGCGGTGCGTTGAAGAACGAGCATTTTCTTATTGTGCTATATGGATCCGTACACCGGACAGAATGCCAGATCAAGCTAGTCATGCTAAGAATATAATACCTGAATAGTAAACTATACGGACGTGCTAACAAAGAGAGCTACCTAGGTATGCTTTGGTGCCTGCTTGGTTGCCCCCGGTTGCGTGACAGCTACGAGCCTTGGTACGACGGCCATTTTCTATGTAAAGGGATTCGGGCAAACATCCACAAGAAATCCGCTTTCGAAGTATTCCATCAATAACATTCTCTAATGACGTAGAGATGGAAGCGTGGTAATTTGTCAAGAAAAAAATGTTCTCGACTCTTTCGGCTCGGAAGCGTGCTCCAGTCCTCAGTCCTCCCCCCTCTCCACTCTGTGCGCGGGCAAGCCTGGCGAGCAGGGGAGCAGACGAGCCAGGTATCTAGGTAGTTATCTGCTGTGTCCGAAAATACCAGCACAGTGCAGCAGAATGGAGCGCTTGTATTGCTTGGCCTGTCCGCTACTATATGTAGCCAGTAGTAACCTTCCATTCCATTACGGGTCGATCCACATGGGGTGTATCTACCTCTGAGGTACATAGTTACCTGCAGTAGGTAGGTGTTGAAGTGTGACAATACTATGTAGTGCCGGTTGGTGGTGTGCAAGGCTCAGGGGTAAAATTGCAGCACCTCCTTTGTGGCAAAAAAACACAAAAAGGTACCAGTAAAGCCATACGCGAACGGGCGGCAAATTGAAGCCTCCAGTCTGCCGATCTGCCATTTCTCGCGGAGTGCGTCTTGCAGCCGGCAGCCAGCCCTGCCAGCCAGCAGAAAGGCTAAAATCATCAAGGCTCGATCCAGAGAGATGATGACGCCAGCAGCTCCTGGGGATGCTGGGATGGATGCTGGGATGGATGGGCAGAACTGGCAGGATACCGTAGGACTGCTGCAATCATTTTTCACCGGCAGTCAGGCCGATGGAGTCGGGTCAATATTGTGAGCGACACCTAAACCTGCTAGCTCCAACGCGGCCTCCGGCGATTTGGACTCTGGCACGGATCACCTACGCAGGCACGCAGGCACGCAGGCACGCAATGGTGAATCGAACTTTCTCCTCACGGGAATCGAAGCAATGGGGCCCTTTGCAGCTGGGCAGCCTTGCAGCCTTGTTTGCCAAAGGGGCAAGTGATGACCAACGACGGGCCGCAGGGTTGCGTCTGAGTTGGGTCACCCGTCTCCCCGGGTTGGCTTGGCCGGCGGAGCTGGATCGTCTCCCGGTCTGCCATCGATCGTGAGCATGGTCTTTCTGGTGACGACGAGGTTGAGGATAAGATAGACAGGCCATTGGTGGACGATTGGACGACTTTCATGGCTTGCTTGTCAGTCAGTGGTTGTCTCTTGAGCAATAGCAAAGCGTGCGAGGTTGCCCGTGGGGAGTTGCTTGTATGGTAATCCGCACACACGATATCTGTATCTATGGATGTCTAATCTGTGCACTACAAGCTTCTACCCAATCTTCAATCCTTGGCCACCAGGGCTTGATGATACCGGCTGGGGGGGTATCCGTGAAACGCGAAGGCCACATCTCGATGGATTATTCCAACATGCCGATTGATAAGTGACAGCCAGCCCGGTCGACCAGAAGCTCATCTCGAATCTTCATCAAAGCCTGGCTGTCGTGCTGCCCTGGCAGGAACGGAAATAAAGATGGAAGGGGGTGGTGGTGGTAGTAGTAGTAGGGGGGTAGGGGGATGGGTGGGGGAGTGGCCGCTGAGCAAACACAGCCACCCTCCACCACCTGCCACTGGACTGCTGCAGTACCACTGCAGCACTGGAGTGTGTACCTGCGAAGACTGGAAGAATGCTGCCACTGGCCACTGGCCACTGGACGCCGTCTCTGCTGTTGTCGCCCCCTTGCTCATCTCCCAGGGCCAGTCATGGATTGATCACTCCAGGTCCGCACGGCGAACAGGGGGGCAGACTCGAGACAGGAGAGATCCAGAAGCAATTGGCCGTTCTGCCGTTCCAATTCGTTGGCTGCCCGGGCTGAAGCAACCTAAATGCAGTCCGAGATGATCAGGTACATGCTAGTAGGCACATTATCACGGTACGCTGCCCTGGCTTCTGTACTGTGTAGCACCGTGTCGGTTGGCGGTACATTTGTACTTTGTATGTAGCCCAGGTTGGAATCGTTCAGTCCCCACACCCACAGGGGGCCCACCCACCTTTCTGCTTGCAGTGCCAGGCCAGTACAGGCTCCATGCTCCTTGCTCCTGGCACCTGCAGCCTCCTTTTCACCCCCCCCTTTCTGTCCGCTCCCTTTTCTTCTTCTTGTCCAAATCCACCCACCAAGGAAACCGGGCATCCAACATTTCTGGGTCACGGTCTGCTTTGGTTTTCACCGCCCTCACCCTTATACCTTTTTCCATCCTACACTCGCTCTTTTTGTCACCTTCTTCCTACCTTCCCAACCTCTTTTTTTCCCATTGCTTTGTTTTCCCTCCCTTGCCGGCACCGCTGACCTAGCGCGCCGACTGCCGTTCGTTGAACCAGTCTAATCGATCGCTTTTCGGGACCAGGTCGTCAAAGCACAACAACGAGAGAAAGAGAGAGAAGCAGGTGCTACTTTCCCCAGCTCTCGGGACCTTCGACCCATCGACTTCGATTCGGCTTCAACCTCAACTACAAACATCTTCGCAGCGAGGCCTTCGACCCAGCTACGAGGACGAGGACGAGGAAATACACTTGGAAAGGAAAGGAGCATTGTAATTGGTAGGCAAAAAGGACACCACAACACCGACCTCGTACCATCCGCATACAGCCAATTCCATCGTCCAGGAAACAGGAATCAGCATCAGCACCGTCACGTCACGTCACGGTTGCAACAACATCATCGACGGCTCTTCAGCATTTCGAAAAACTGGCCGGCTACTTTTGATTTTAATCAACTGCGGTTTTCCACCCAAACCTCTATACTTAATAATTGACTTTGATCGGTCCCTTTTTTTTTTCTTGGGTTACCCCAACATAAGACATCCATGAGTCTGATTGGTGAGTCTCACTCCTCTTGTTCCTCAGCTACTTTAGGCTCTGGCAAGCCACGGTTCTCCAAGTCGCGCCCGTTTCATCACACCCTGATAAACACTCGACCGCTGCCACAAGCCGTTGACGGCAATGCTGCCTCTTCATGCCAGATGGTCAATCAACTGACAGTCCATTCTCATCCAGCCATCTAATTCACCATGTCGGGTATTCCGCCCCATCAAGATTATGATGATGGCTACGGCCATCAGCAAGGGAACACTGATTCCTACTACGATAACGAGCACGGTCAATACTATGACAACACCGCCGCTGCTGGCTACGACGCTCACGGCGCTCATGCCGCCCAAGAGGGTTACTATGACGAGTCGTAAGTGTCACATTATTTGCTACTCTGGCCTCAAGTTGCTTCTCAATCAATGCTGACCGAATTGTCTCAGGGGTTACTACAACGCCGATCCCAACAACCCTCACCACCAGGACGGTGGCTATTACGAAGGTCAAGAGCAGTACCAGGACGGCTACTACGAAAATGGATACTATGACCAACAGCACGGCTACGACCAGGCCGGATATGGCGCCGCACCTCACGGCAATTCTGAGGAGGATTCCGAGACGTTCAGCGACTTCACAATGAGGTCGGACATGGCTCGCGCTGCCGACATGGACTACTACGGCCGAGGCGAGGAGCGCTACAGTGGTTACCAAGACGGGGGCGGGGCTCGTGGCTACCGTCCGCCATCGTCACAAATCTCTTACGGAGCCAATCGATCATCTGGCGCCTCGACTCCCAACTACGGCATGAACTATGACAACGTTTTGCCCGCTGGCCAGCGTTCTCGCGAGCCGTACCCCGCCTGGACCTCCGACGCCCAGATCCCCCTGTCCAAAGAGGAAATCGAAGACATCTTCCTTGATCTTTGCAACAAATTCGGTTTCCAGCGGGACAGCATGCGCAACGTGTACGACCACTTGATGACGCTGTTGGATTCCCGAGCTTCGCGTATGACCCCTAACCAGGCGCTGCTTTCGCTGCACGCCGACTACATCGGTGGAGACAATGCAAACTACCGTAAATGGTACTTTGCTGCGCACCTCGACCTCGACGATGCTGTCGGCTTCAGCAACGTTAAGGGTTCAAAGGCCAACAAGAAGAAGTCCAAGAAGAAGAAGAAGGGTGAGGAGCCTGAAGAGATATCGCTGGAGGATCTCGAGGGTGACACCTCTCTGGAAGCCGCTGAGTTCCGGTGGAAGACGCGCATGAACCGCATGTCTCAGCATGATCGCATACGCCAGTTGGCTCTGTACCTGCTTTGCTGGGGTGAAGCCAACCAGGTCCGATTCATGCCAGAATGTCTCTGCTTCCTTTTCAAGTGCGCAGATGACTACCTGTCCTCGCCAGCCTGCCAGAACTCTGTTGAGCCTGTTCCCGAGCTTACCTTCCTGAACAACACCATCACCCCTCTCTACCAGTACTGTAGAGATCAGGGTTACGAGATCTCTGGCGGTGTCTATGTTCGTCGTGAGCGCGATCATAACCAGATTATCGGTTACGATGACTGCAACCAGCTCTTCTGGTACCCTGAGGGTATCGAGCGCATCGTACTCCAGGACAAGACCAGGCTCGTCGACCTTCCCCCGGCTGAACGATACCTGAAGCTTCCTGAGGTGAACTGGAAGAAATGCTTCTTCAAGACATACAAGGAGACTCGGTCCTGGTTCCACTTGCTCATCAACTTCAACCGCATTTGGGTTATCCACTTGACGGTGTTTTGGATGTTTACAACTCACAATGCCCCGTCCCTGCTTGTTCCCAACTACGAACAGCAAGTCAATCAGTCACCGGCGGCGTCTGCTCAATGGGCCATTGTCGGCTTTGGAGGAGGCATAGCGTCTCTCATCCAGATTCTGGCTACCCTTGCGGAATGGGCCTATGTTCCCCGAAGGTGGACTGGAGCTCAACATCTTACCAAGCGACTAATCTTCCTGATCTTCGTCTTCATTCTGAACGTCGGTCCGGGTGTGTACGTCTTCTTGCCGCAAGCGACCGTTCAGGCATACAACGAACACCAGCAGAGCAAGGTCTGCTTGGCTCTCGGAATTGTTCAGTTCTTCATTGCTATCATAACCTTGATCTTCTTCTCCGTCATGCCTCTCGGTGGGCTGTTCGGAAGTTACTTGAGGAGCAAGAACTCGAGGCAGTATGTGGCCAGTCAGACTTTCACAGCCAGCTGGCCGAACTTGAAGGGCAACGACATGGCCATGTCTTACGGTCTCTGGGTTGTCATCTTCGGTGCCAAGATGGGTGAATCCTACGGCTTCCTGGCGCTGTCGTTCCGTGATCCTCTCCGCTATCTGTCGATAATGGACGTCAGTAGCTGTCTGGGCGACTCGATCCTCAAGAATAACCTTTGCAGGTACCAGCCCCAGATTCTTCTTGCTCTGATGACAGTCACGGATATGGTCTTCTTCTTCCTCGACACCTACCTGTTCTACGTGTTGTTGAACGCCGTCGTATCCATTGCGCGGTCGTTCTACCTCGGTTCTTCCATCTGGACGCCTTGGAGAAACATCTTCTCTCGTCTGCCGAAGCGAATCTACTCCAAGGTTTTGGCTACGACCGACATGGAGATCAAATACAAGCCCAAGGTCCTCATTTCTCAGATCTGGAACGCCATCGTCATCTCCATGTACCGAGAGCATCTGCTGGCTATTGACCACGTGCAAAAGCTTCTCTACCATCAGGTCCCATCTGAGCAGGAGGGCAAGCGGACTCTGCGCGCTCCCACCTTCTTCGTGTCCCAGGAGGACCATTCGTTCAAGACGGAGTTCTTCCCCAGCCAAAGCGAGGCGGAACGTCGAATCTCCTTCTTCGCCCAGTCCCTGTCCACGCCTATTCCTGAGCCGCTCCCCGTTGACAACATGCCGACTTTCACTGTCTTGATTCCCCACTACAGTGAGAAGATTCTGTTGTCCCTCCGAGAAATCATTCGTGAGGATGAGCCGTACTCTCGTGTCACTCTTCTGGAATATCTGAAGCAACTGCACCCCCACGAGTGGGACTGCTTCGTCAAGGATACCAAGATCCTCTCGGACGAGACTGCGCAGTATAACGGCGATGAGGAGAAGCCGGACAAGGACACGGCCAAGAGCAAGATTGACGACCTTCCCTTCTACTGCATTGGTTTCAAGTCCTCCGCCCCTGAGTACACACTCCGGACTCGTATCTGGGCTTCGCTCCGTTTCCAGACCCTGTACCGTACCATCTCCGGCTTCATGAACTACAGCCGGGCTATCAAATTGCTCTACCGTGTCGAGAACCCCGAAGTCGTCCAGATGTTCGGTGGCAACTCCGACAAGCTCGAACGTGAGCTGGAGCGCATGGCTCGCCGCAAGTTCAAGATCTGTGTTTCTATGCAACGTTACGCCAAGTTCAAGAAGGAGGAAATGGAGAACGCCGAATTTCTCCTGCGTGCTTACCCCGACTTGCAGATTGCCTACTTGGACGAGGAGCCTCCTGTCAACGAGGGCGAGGAACCACGCCTGTACTCTGCTCTGATTGACGGACACTCCGAGATCATGGAGAACGGCATGCGCAAGCCCAAGTTCCGTATCCAGCTGTCTGGCAACCCCATCTTGGGAGATGGCAAGTCCGACAACCAGAACCACTCGATCATCTTCTACCGTGGTGAATACATCCAGCTCATCGACGCCAACCAGGACAACTATCTCGAAGAGTGTCTGAAGATTCGAAGCGTTCTTGCCGAGTTCGAGGAGATGAAGGCCCCCACTGTTTCTCCCTACACTCCTGGAGTCAAGAGCGAGACCCCTGCGCCCGTTGCCATTCTTGGTGCCCGTGAATACATTTTCTCCGAGAACATTGGTATTCTTGGTGACGTCGCAGCCGGAAAGGAACAGACGTTCGGTACTCTGTTTGCTCGTACCCTGGCTCAGATTGGTGGCAAGCTCCATTATGGTCACCCTGATTTCCTCAACGGCATCTACATGACTACCCGAGGTGGTGTCTCCAAGGCGCAAAAGGGTCTTCATCTGAACGAGGATATTTACGCCGGTATGAACGCTCTCCTGCGTGGTGGTCGCATCAAGCACTGTGAATACTACCAGTGTGGTAAGGGTCGTGATTTGGGTTTCGGTTCGATTCTTAACTTCACAACCAAGATCGGAACTGGTATGGGTGAACAGATGCTCTCGCGAGAGTACTACTACCTCGGTACCCAGTTGCCCCTGGATCGATTCCTCTCATTCTACTACGCCCATCCTGGTTTCCACGTCAACAACATGTTCATTATGCTTTCCGTCCATATGTTCATGCTCTGCCTGATCAATCTTGGTGCGCTCCGACACGAGACCATTGAATGCGCGTACAACAGAAACGTCCCTATTACGGACGCTCTGTACCCGACTGGATGCCAGAACACCCCTGCACTCATGGACTGGGTATACCGTTGCGTTATCTCTATCATCTTCGTCATCTTCCTCGCCTTCGTGCCCCTGGTCGTCCAGGAACTTACCGAGCGTGGAGTGCTGCGTGCCGCGACCCGTCTGGCCAAGCAGATCTGCTCGCTGTCGCCTTTCTTTGAGGTGTTCGTCTGTCAGATCTACGCCAACGCCGTCCAGAACAACTTGTCTTACGGAGGTGCCCGATATATCGGTACTGGTCGTGGTTTCGCCACTGCCCGTATCCCCTTCGGAATTCTGTACTCGCGTTTCGCTGGACCGTCCATCTACTTCGGAGCTCGCATGCTGTTGATGTTGCTGTTCGCAACCTTGACTATCTGGCAGGCTGCTCTCGTCTACTTCTGGATGTCCCTGCTCGCCCTCTGCATCTCACCGTTCCTCTACAACCCCCACCAGTTTGCTTGGAATGATTTCTTCATCGACTACCGAGAATTCCTTCGCTGGCTTTCTCGCGGTAACTCGGTGTCGCACGGGTCGTCTTGGATTTCCTACTGCCGTCTCTCCCGTACCCGACTCACTGGATACAAGCGCAAGGTTGTAGGCGAGCCATCAGGCAAGCTGTCGGCCGATGTGCCTCGCGCGAACATTTCAAATGTATTCGTCGCCGAAATCATCGCCCCTCTGCTGCTGGTTGCCGTCACCCTAATCCCTTACCTCTTCATCAATGCTCAGACCGGAGTCAACAACACGGGTGGTGTTCTGAAACAGGTTGACGACTCTGCCACGGCGACGGCACCGCTCATTCGGATCGCCATCGTTGCATTCGGTCCGATCGCTGTCAACGCGGGTGTCTGCGCCATGTTCTTCGCGATGGCTTGTTGTATGGGTCCTCTTCTCAGCATGTGCTGCAAGAAGTTCGGTAGCGTCCTCGCTGCCATCGCGCACGCCCTTGCAGTCATCATGATGCTGGTATTCTTCGAGGTCATGTACGCCCTCGAGGGCTTCAACTTCTCCCGGACACTCAGCGGCATGATTGCGGTCGTTGCCATTCAGCGATTCTTCCTGAAGCTCATCATCACGTTTGGACTTACCAGGGAGATGAAGACCGACCAGGCCAACATTGCTTTCTGGACGGGCAAGTGGTACTCGATGGGCTGGGGCACACTGTCTCAACCCGCGCGAGAGTACCTCTGCAAGATCACGGAGCTCAGCTTCTTTGCTTGTGACTTCATTTTGGGCCATGCGCTCCTGTTCATAATGTGTCCAGTGATTCTCATTCCCCAGGTGGACAAGTTGCACTCAATTATGCTCTTCTGGCTGCGACCTAGGTATGTGTATTTGATTCCGAGATGACTCCCGAATATGTTGGCTAACTTGATGATGCAGCCGGCAAATTCGGCCACCCATTTACTCCTTGAAGCAGTCCAAGCTGAGGAGGAAGCGTGTCTTCCGTTATGCGCTGCTCTACTTTACCCTGTTGATTATCTTCCTGGTACTGTTCATCGCACCCAGCTTGGCGGGCAAATACGTGGGAACCGCGTTATCAGACCCGTTGAACAGCATCTTCTCTGGTCTCGTGCAGCCCACGGGACAGGACAACAACGATACCATCGGCCACACGGATACCGGTACAGCAGCAGCTTCGTACTCGGGAGCCTATGTCCCGCAAACGTCATCGGCGGCGGCGGCGTCAGGCACGGCAGATGCCAAGATTCGTCTCTTCTAAGTTTGGGGACGTCTTCTGCAGGTTGTATCATATAGGAAGGCGGAGTGGGGTTGGAGAGAGATAGAGAGAAGGGGGGGAGGGGTGTTTGCACATGGGAAGGTGTTTGTTTGCTCTTAGCTATGTATGCCTGGGAGGCGGTGGGGGAGTAAATTGTATTGATTCTTGTCTCAAGCAGCTTAACACGAACGGGTCATGGCATTGGGAAATGGGTTTCTCTAGACTCGTCTTAGCACACACTCTCACATTCTACCTTACCTGCCATGCGGTTTCTCGATGCCCATGGGCGGGATCGAGGAAAGGCATAATTAATTCACATATTGACATTGATCAGAACTAAAGTGATGTGATTGGTGAACAAGTTGAGTGATATGGGGAATGATATCTTTTGTTAAATGCGATCCTGCCTACTTGGTAGGCTGCCAGGTGAGGCAGTCAACGTTTATTATGCTTATGCGACTGGCTATTAGTATGGTACTTACAGTAGGTACTGGACCCTGGGTATGTACTTAAGTAATCAAGCCTCCAGTCCCCACAAGGCCCCCTGACTTGGAAGTTTCAGGGTTGGACGCCAGGACGCCTAGCAGATCAAATGCTGCCACCCCCCCTGAGTCGGTTCCTGCGCTACGGTACCGACGCGAGGCTAGCCAGCTGTTTGATCCTCAACCCGTGCCAACCGGTCGACCAGCTTTTAGTTTCTGCCCTCACCGACCAACACCTAGCCTGTTTTAATTGACAGATAGGAACACACAACACCACATCTCGAGCCTGAGCCTGATCCCGATCCTGACCCTGAGCCACGAGCAGCTACAATTACAGTCGAGCAATTGTCCTGCTCTTCCTTCTCTCCGCCAGCATTTGCCATGGATCTGCACGAGATCCAGGGCCAGTTGGCCTTCATGCTGCACGAGGCTTCAGACGCCTTCCAGAAGGTCCCCGGGTCCGCCGTGCTCATCCGATACGTCCAGGCCAGCTACCAGAATGACCCCATACGCTCTGTCTTCGAGCTGTTCTTGCTGATCTTCTTCATCCGCTACCTTATGTCGCCTTCATACTCGACCAACGACTCCAACTACGTCAAGCTGACCGAGGATGAGATTGAGGAGCTGGTTGAGGAGTGGCAGCCCGAGCCGCTCGTCTCGAAGCAGACTGCCATTGAGGAGATGGAGCTGGAGAGGCTGCCTGTTATCGTTGGGTACGTCCGCTGCGCTGCGGAGATCTCTTGTATCTTGGGACCTTGAAAAAGGAGCGCGAGGGCTAACTAACGCCATTGATCACAGACCTACTGGTCCCAAGTCGAAACTAGCCAACGGCCGAACCGTCACGAACCTCGCCTCTTACAACTTCTACAACTTCAACGCCAACGAAACCATTAAAGAGAAAGCTATCCAGACACTCCGTACCTACGGCGTTGGGCCCTGCGGTCCACCGCAGTTCTACGGAACTCAGGACGTCCACATGAAGATCGAGTCCGACATCGCGACCTACCTGGGAACGGAAGCGTGTATCCTCTACGCCCAGGGCTTCTCCGTCATCTCCAGTGTTATCCCTGCCTTCTGCAAGAGAGGCGATGTCATTGTCGCTGCTCGCACGGCCAATTATTCCATCCGCAAGGGTATTGAGCTCTCGAGGTGCACCATCAAGTGGTATACCCCGGGCGACGTGGATGATCTGGAGCAGGTCATGAGGCAGGTTGCACAGGAGCAGGCGAAACAGAAGAAGTTGACCAGGAGGTTCCTCGTTGCGGAAGGCTTGTCCGAGACCACGGGTGCCTCTATCGACCTGCCGCGGATGGTAAGAGAGCGAGCATATTCCAGCGAAGGCTCGTCTGTGAATTGGCTAACAAAATATTGTACAGATCGAGCTGAAGGAGAAGTACAAGTTCCGCATGATCCTCGACGAGACCTGGTCCTTCGGTGTTCTTGGCCGAACCGGACGTGGTGTCACCGAAGCGCAAAACGTCGATCCTCTGCAGGTAGACATGATCATCGGCTCCCTGGCCGGCCCCCTGTGCGCAGGCGGTGGGTTTTGTGCCGGCGACAAGGACGTCGTGGCCCACCAGAGAATTGCATCCTCTGCGTATACTTTCTCTGCTGCCCTGCCGGCCATGATGGCCGTCACGGCGAGCGAGACTGTCGCCCTCCTGCAGTCCAACCCGGAAATATTAGCCACGACGCGCGAGAACATCCGTGCCATGAGGGCGCAGCTGGATCCCCGGAGCGACTGGGTCGTTTGTACGAGCGCGCCGGAGAACCCAATCCTGCTGTTGGTCATCAAGCCCACTGTTGTGCAGTCGAGGCGATTGTCGTTTGAGGACCAGGACCGGGTTCTGCAGGAATGCGTCGATGAGGTATGTCTACCCATGTTGTTGTCCTACGCCGCGGCTGGTTGCTGACTGATCGATCATAGGCACTGACAAGCGGTGTTTTGATCACACGGCTCAAGACGTCGCTGATCAACAAGAGTGTCGGCGGCGGCCATACCCAACCGGCTTTGAAGGTCTGCGTTACCAACGGACTTACCAAGAAGGAGATTGAGAAAGCAGGCATTGCCATCCGGCATTCCATCAACAAGGTCATGACGAGGAAGACGAGCAGCAAGCTGACGCTGCCCGCTTCCTAATGCTGCCCGCATTGGCTCGCCTCGTGATCTTTCTGGCCAAACCTCGGCGTTGTATATAAATACACCTAGAGACCAACAGTCTCTCCACAAGCTGATAGATGGGGGAGTGGGGCGTTTCTAGAGGACTCGCACAGCGCACGAGATCGCTTCGATTCTTCAGTATGGTTGAATGACCCTGTAACGTCATGAATGGTCTCCTCTGCGGAAGATATAAAAACTTATTTAATTGTTAATACGATCCAGTATCCCTCCACAAACAGCAGGCCAGCATGATTATTTGACTCCCTTGATGGCGTCCTTGGGGTTATTGCCTGGCTATCGGATGTCTCATGTCTCACTTTTCTGTGTGTGTGTGTGTGCCGCTTGCCGCCATCATACCTTTCCATTCCAAGTGAGACCAGACTATCCAACAAGCCGCCCGCTATGGTATTATTTTCTTAGGACTTCGGGAGAATCTCGAAGGGGGTATCATCAGGGGCTTGGGCCGCCGGGGCAAGACTCACTCACGCAGACCAAAGACGAGAGAACCTCCTCCTACTGCGGGACAGGACTGGCCAGAGGCAGCTTCCTTGAGACGGATGTGAATAGTGAGAAGCGGCAAGAAACGCCTCCCTTCCCGTGTTTGTTTCCTCGGTTTGCCCTTGCCTGACAGGTGTACCGGATACCTAGGTATTTAGGTGGACGATGGGAAGGCGAGAACCAGCTCTTAGCGACATCCTCCTTCTGACCCTGAGGAATGTGCGATGACGATAGGCATCACATGGGAAGTCGCAGTGAACGAAAGAAAACAAAACAAAACAGATCGAATCAAAACAAAACAAACAGGATTTATAGGATCGTCTTGTGACCGCATTTGTTTCTCATCCCCACACACGGCCGTCTCATCACATCATCTTGGTTCTTTGCGACCCACCACCACCACACACTCATTCATGCCAACTTTCTGTCACTCCTTTGTCACACCATCCGTCGTCGCCCTGAGCGCCGTTCCCCTCTCTCGACATGAGACTCGACGTCAAAGCAGTGCTGGGCATTGCTGCGCTCGCCAGCACCGGTGCTGCCGCTGCGCACCATCACCACCACCACCGCAAGGCGCACAACCATTATGTCCATGCCAACAAGCTCGCGGCCAGATCGGCAGGTTCAGAGGGCCAGACAGTCACCATCACGGACAACACCCTCACCGAGCCGACCACGATCCCCGAGATTGTCGTCTTTGTCGACGATGACGGCGTCCCTGTGAGCACCGCGCAGGCCGAGGTGATGCTTGTCCCGCCCACCTACACGCCTTCGGCGGAGAAGGTGGCCGATTACGACGAGCCACATGCACCCCGCCCGTCCGAGATTGAGATCTGGGAGGACGGCGGCGGCGCGGCGAAGACGGGAGCGCCCTCCACGCCCCAGGAGTCGGGCGGACCTGTCATTAATGCCACGGGTCCCGGCCTCTACGGCGTGGCCTACGCGCCCTACAACGCCGACGGCAGCTGCAAGTCGGCGGACCAGATCATGCGGGACTTTACGGTGGCCGGGAAGACGTACGGCATGGTGCGGGTCTATAGCGTGGACTGCAACCAGATCCCCAACGTGTACGCGGCGGCCAAGGCCAACAAGCTCAAGGTCATGTTTGGCATCTTCTCGCTCGACAACCTGGGGGACCAGATCGCGACGCTGGTCAAGGGCATCAACAGCGACTGGTCGCTCGTGGACACGGTCAGCATCGGCAACGAGCTGGTGAACAACGGGCAGGCGACGCCGCAGCAGGTCATGGACGCGGTGACGAGCGGGCGGCAGCTGCTGCGGCAGTCCGGGTGGGCGGGCCCCGTGGTGACGGTGGACACGTTCGTGGCGGTGCTGGCGCACCCGGAGCTGTGCCGGGCGAGCGACTACTGCGCGTGCAACATCCACCCCTTCTTCGACCCCAACACGGCGCCGGGCCAGGCCGGCGTGTTCGTGGCGAACCAGGTGCAGAACGTGCGCAACCGGCTCGGGGACCCGTCGGCGCGCGTGCGCGTGACCGAGTCCGGGTGGCCGTGGCAGGGCGGCGCCAACGGCCAGGCCGTGCCCGGCGTCGAGCAGCAGGCCGCGGCCGTGGCCAGCATCAAGGCCGCCTTCAAGGCCAACCCGGAGGACATGGTGCTGTTTTCCATCTTCAACGACCTGTGGAAGACGGCGGCCGCGCCTACGTTCTACGCGGAGCAGTACTGGGGCATAGGGGCTGCCGATGCTCCTTCTGCGTAGGATGGGATGCGTTCCTGGGGAAAGATGGGTTGAGGGTCTGGTTTCTGGGTGTCTGGATGTCTGAATGTCTGGGTGTCTAGGTGTCTGGGTGTCCTGGGAGGATGGGTGTAGGCGTGGGTTGTCGTGTGTGTTGGAAGGTCATTGTTGGCAGACTGAGGTCACTGTTGGCAGTCCCAGGTCACCGTTGGCAGACCGAGGTCACTGTTGGCAGTCCCAGGTCATCGTTGGCAGTCCCAGGTCACCGTTTGGCAGGTCATTGTTGGCGGATGAGAGGGGTGGACTGTCGTGTGTGTTGAAAGGTCATCGTTGGCAGATCAAGGTCACCCTTTGGCAGGTCATCATTGGCGGATGAGAGGGGTGGCATTTGCTTTACTGTACGGTGATGGGCTTCGATCTTGGGGAGTTTATGGTTCTCTCTGGCTTATTTTGGTCGCCTGGCGATTCTTCTTGGGACCTCTGTTACGGGTTTACGTAGGCTGGTTAGGCCTCCTGCCTGCTCGCATGGGGCATCTCCGGTTTGTTCCATTTCATGTTGTCTTCTTCCTTCTTTTTTTTCTTCTTTTTCTTTGGACCTCTGATTTATAGTAAGTGGGTGGGTGTTTTGTGATGTGGGATTAGTTGGACCGGGAGATCTTTCTTGGACTTGTATGTATTTCGTCCGGAGCTGGCGTTTCTTTTGGCAGGTAATAAGGAGAAAGGAGTTACTGGACTGATGGTTATCTTGCACTGAGTGAATGTTTCCTCTGCCTGATGTGTGAAAGAACGGCCTCTCCATGCCTCTGCATGGCGCCTCTCCTGGTGCCTCTCCTGGTGCCTCTCCTGGTGCCTCTCCATGTTGTCTCTCCATGGTGTCTCTCCATGGTGTCTCTCCATAGTTAAGGTTTACTGAGAGAAGACCTCGGGACAATCCATGCTGGGTGGGAGACATACAGCAACAATGATGCCCAGGAAGTGCTTGAGGCCATGGAAGGGTTCCGCCCCCTCCTCTACCTCACCTCTTTTTTTCCTGTTCTTCCTTATCCTTTGGCTGGGACCTGGGCTCCCTGGTGTATGAAAAAGAAGCCTCACCATGGTGCCTCTCCATAGTCAAGGTTTACTGAGAGAAGACCTCGGGATAACCTATAGATAGGAGATGTAGAGCAACAATAATATCCAGGAAGGGCTCGAGGCTATGGAAGGGTTTCAGCTTTTCCTCTACCTCACCCCCCGCCCCCCCCTTTTTTTCTCTTTCTTCTTCATCTTGTTATCTTTCAGCTGGGACCTGGGCACATGGAGAAATTGGTTAGTGACCTCCGGGATAGGAAAGGGTGGTTTCCCATGTTTGTGGACGGGATTTCAGGGATGATGATGGTTTTGTGCTTGTTCGTGATCTGATATGTGGCCGCCGCTAGGTCAGTACTAAGTAAGTGCTAAGTGAGTACTAAGCAAGTAAGCTTTCTTCCAAGCTGGGGTGCTTGTTCTTGAGGCCGAGTATAGGCGGTGTGTGCGATGTGTGCGAAGTTTGCAGTGTGTGCGGTGTGTGCATCCCTGTTGGATCTTGTAATAAGATTTGGAATTACACATATCTTGTAGTGAAAATAATAAATCTAGATGACAGAAGGTGGTTGTGTGTTGAAGTTCAGGGGTGACGGGTAGTAAGTAGTAAGTAGGTATTAGGTAGATACTCAAGTAGTGAGTCGTGTGTGGTTGGAGGCGTGTCCAGTGTGTATGGTAATGAGGTCCTCTTATGCTTCCTCAACTGAGGTAGGTGGTGAATAAAAAGAACCAGATCAACCCAGATGGTCCTTCCACCAGGCTTGTTTCTGGATTGTTTGCGGAGGAGTGGGTTTTACTAAAGCTCGTAAATCATGGTGGATGCTCAAGCTCGAAGGATGTGGGATATACATACTTGGTATATATACATATATTTACTTTGGTATGCTAGGACGAAAGAGAGGCCGTCTTACTGTACATCCCCTCCAGCCCCACCAAATGGCTTCAACAATAAGAACATCAACCAACCCAAGAGCCTACCAAACCAAAACTTCAACTCTTGAAAACTTTCAAATATGCAGGTGTAGTGTTGTTTTCATCCTGATACAACACATCTTATCTCGTCAGCCATCATCAAAGCCACACCTGGGCGCCCTTCCTACATGCCTGGAGAGGTACATATGTACGGTACTAACTCAATCATCAAGCCCGGAGGCGATCGACCTCCTCTCCCCCACGTAAGCGATTCTTGGTGCTATTGGCCAGGATTTTGACCGTCCACGCCACGGGGCCGCGGAACCGCCACGGCCCATGCATCCTATGTACAAGCACAAACGACAAGACAAAGCTTGAGAGCTTAATCGAGAAGGAGATGGGAAGAAGAGAGAGGGGGAAGGGAGTGGGGCCCGGTTCAAGATATGATCAGGACGGCAGGGGTTCAGGGCCCGAGAGACCGAGAGACGAGAGACGAGAGACGAGAGACGAGAGACGAGAGACGCTGGTGTTTTTGTCCAAGTGGGCAAATCGTTGCGTTATCGCCAGCTCCCACCCGCGTCAGCAGTGTGGTGGTGGTGGTGAATTCAAGGCCAGGCCTGGACGGCTTGTTGGCGGGGTTGGCCATGACTGGATATCCCTCCCGGCGCCAGGATATGTCCGGGGAACCTTTGGGCAGACATGACATGGGTATGGCGCCGGAGACACGGGAGATAAAGTTATGTCCTCTTCATCGCAAAGCTCACGTCCTTATCTTTGGCGGATGCAACCTCACCCTGGGTGAGCGGGGGGTAACAACATCATTTGGTTGTGCCTATACCCTGAATCTTCGACGACGACGCGTACGATATACTGGACCGCCAATCATCCATTGGCTTTCTCCCTGGGGTTGTCTACTCGACACGACGTCGTGCATCGTCCATGTGCGATGCCATCCCACCGCTGGCACGGTTGCATACTGCCGTGACATTATCGAAGACTGCGGATGGGGAATATGGCGACCTGAGATTGTGCCTCGTCTCACCTACTGTGTAGCACGCAGTCGCCATACAGCGCATACCATCGGAGTACTGCGAAGGACGAGTGAAGATGGATGTTACAGTCCACCTCGACCAACGGGACTGTTGCTGATTATGTCGACACCTGTCATTGGTTGACCCTATCGCCATAATTCCTTCTAAGGTGTATTCCAGAACATCTTCCCGTGCTACAGTTCGCCACCAAGACAACTGATGGTCAGGGTTTCTCCGTCCCTCCTCCTCGTTGGTCCCTTGATATAGCTATTTCGAGCATGGGCTCCTCATGCAACGACACCGACGCACTGGGTGCGCTCCAGTGTGTACAGGTATTGCGGGGCGCGCTCGGAAGTAACCATACTAGTGGACTTGCAGACCGATGGCGCCACCACCTACGACTCAAAGAGGAAGCTGCTGAAGTATCTCAGCTTCTAGAAGAGCAGTGGGAGATATGCTTGAGATACCGAGGATTGGTCGTATCAGAACATGTTGTTACCACACCGGCCACACAGGCAGGGCCAGACTTCCTAGATCAAGGGTCACAACGTCCCTGCACTAGCCAGCGGCATGGAAGGATGCGGTGCCATCACCAGATCTGGAAGCAACATGCAAAGATATTGTTTCGTAGGGGACCATATCTGTTGTAATACCCCGCGGTCCCCTGGCTGAACCTACTGGCAGCAGGTCCATGTGGTAGACATATAAAGAGCACTTACAGGCCACGGCCCTCTTATGCACCGTGCGCCTCCTCCTCTCCTCCCAGTAAGGGTTGCCAACAGGCTTGTTTTCCAGTCTCGGTACACTCTTCCGTATTCACGTACCTCGTTACTCAACATGGGCGTCGTTCCTGAGGATGGGCCCGAGGGCATCAGCGCGTCTGATGTCACATCACACAACGAGCCCTCAGACGTGAAGGCCATCACGCCTCTCGATGAGAAACATCCGGATATCGAGGTCGCCTCCACCGGCCCCGACTCGGACTTCGATGAAGCCGCCAAGATCTATGTTCCCGAGGACAATGAGGACGTTATTGACCCTCGCCTGAGGGACTACCCCGTGCCTCTGGTCGCGAAGACTGTTGATCTGCACAATGATTTCGAGTGAGCCCAGCCGTCACCGCCCGCCCATCCCATTGACTGAAAAGAAGGGGACACAAAAAAGAAGGAAGGACAAAACAAAACACCTAACTGACACGGAACACAGCGAGCCCATCCTAACGTTCCGCTTCTGGGTCTTGTCGACATTCTGGGTCGTCGTTGGCTGTGCCATCTCGGCCATGTACTATTTCAAACCATACTACCAGACCCTCAGCTCCTACGCCGTCCAGCTGCTTTCCTGGGGAATGGGGGACGCCATGGCTAAATACCTTCCCAAGAAGACCTTCACCGTCTTTGGCAAATCCTTCAGCCTGAACCCTGGCCCGTGGAACGCCAAGGAGCACGCCCTGATTGTCGTTGCATATTGGGGTTCGTGTTATGCGGCATATGGTAAGATCTTCTTCTCTCACCCTCCCCATTGCTTGGTCTACAAGCCTGCCTGCGACGACCTGCTGACGTCTGACTACTTACATAGGTCTCGGTCCTCTTTCCGCCATGGAACTGTACTATGGACGCAAGATCAATCCTGGCTGGGGCATCTGTTTCTTGCTGACTTCCCAGATGATCGGGTATGCCTTTACTGGTATTTACCGTGATATCCTCGTCCGACCGCCCAAGATCTATTACCCTGGAGGTACGTAGTGCTTGCTTCTCATCCTATTCGTACTGCATCGCCGATCATGGCTCCACCAGGGGCCTCAACACTACCGTCCCTGAGACTGCTCTTGGGTATCTTGATCATGTTCAATCACCTTGATCGTCGCAAACTGATGTCCTGATGTCTGCAGTGCTGCCCAACGTGACCTTGTTCAATGCCATGCACAAGAACCCCACGGTTACCAAGAAGTCGCTCAAGTTCTTCGCTATCGTCGCCTGCATCACCTTCTGCTACCAGTGGATACCAGGATTCATCTTCCCTCTGCTGTCCTCTATCCCACTTCTATGCTATTTTGGCCACGGCCAGTGGAAGGCCTACTTGATGGGGTCAGGATACTACGGCTTCGGCATGCTCGATGTCACCCTGGACTGGAACTATGCCAGCTTCCTCTCACCTCTGTATACGCCCCTGTGGTCCAACGCCCACCAGATCGTCGGAGCCTTCTTCTGCTGTTGGTTCCTCTACCCGATCATGTACTTCACCAACACCATGAACTCGCAGAACTTCCCGCCAATGTCCTCAGGCACGTTCGACATCACGGGCCAGTCGTACAACATCACTCGCATCCTCACTAGCCACTACACCCTGAACCAGACGGCCATGGACGACTACTCGCCCCCTCGGTGGTCTACGTCGTACGCCATGTACTTCTTCTGGGGGTTTGCTGCCTCCACGGCTGCGCTGGCCTACTCCATCTTGTGGTACGGAAAGGACTCGTACATCGCGTTCCGGGATGCCCTGAAGAACGTCCGGAGCGACTACGACGACCCTTACCTGAAGCTCATGAGCCGTACCGAGCGCGTGCCCCACTGGTGGTACATCGCCCTGCTGGTTCCCTGCCTCGGCCTGTCCATCGGGTGCATATACGGTGCCGAGATGGGCCTTCCTTGGTGGGGATTCATCGTTATCACAATCGTGTCGGTGATATGTACCTTCCCCAACGGCATCCTCTGGGGCGTGGCCAACGTCCAGGTCGGCATGGCCTTCCTCTCGGAGCTGATGGCCGGCGCCATGTTCCCCGGGGACCCCACGGCGGTGCTCACGTGCATGACCTACGGGCGCCAGATCCTGGAGCAGAACCTGAACCTGACGTCGGACTACAAGTTCGGCTTCTACATGAAGATCCCCGAGAAGGAGATGTTCTGGGGCCAGATCTACGGCACGCTGCTGGGCCCCTTTGTCAACTACGGCGTGATGCGGCTGGTCATCGACTACATCGGCAAGGAGACGCTGACGGGCAAGATGGACTCGAACGCGTGGCTGGCGCTCAAGACCAAGAGCTACTACTCGCTGTCGGTGCTCTGGGGCATCCTGGGCCCCAAGGTGCTCTTCGCCAGCGGCTCGCCCTACAGCTGGATCTACTACTCGTTCCTGATCGGGCCGGCCCTGGTGGCCGTGACGTACGCGGTGCACCGGTACAGGCCCGGCTGGGACGTCGAGACGCGGTGCAACGTGACGATGCTCCTGTACGGCGGGACCATCTTCCCCGTGTACGAGACGACCAACCTCATGACGTCGGCGCTGCTGTCCGTCGTCTTCATGGGCTACGTCCTGCGCTACCACCCGGCCTGGTTCCGCAAGTACAACTACCTGCTCGGCACGGGCCTGGACTGCGGCACCCAGGTGTGCGCCACCATCATCATGTTTGCCATCAACCTGCCCAACATCTCGATGCCGGCCTGGTGGGGGAACAATGTGAGTTTTTTTTTTTTTTTTTTTGTCCTGTTACTTCCCTGCTTTCCTTGCCAAACAACGATCAGAATCTTGGTTTGGTGTGCATCAGGCCTCTCTTGCGGGCATCGGCTGACTCTCTTCCTTACAGCTCAGCTATACCGATCTCTGCTACCCGCCGTCAGACCTGCCGCCCAATGCGCTCAATTAGGAGGATGGGGCTTGGGTGTCAAGAGGGGGAGATGGAGGAAGGGGGTTGATGTCGTGGTGACGAGAAAGAGTCAAACTTGGTTATAAGGGCGACTCTCCAAGCTTGTGCTGTGATGATTTTCGATATAGATAGCAGCATAATAGCAATGATAGAAGAGTAAAACATTCTCGACCGATATATAGACATGTCTGGATCATGTTTGCTTCCGAATTCTTACAGCTTTAGTGGTGTAGCACATCAGGGGACACAACAAGGGGTGGGGCCCAGGAAGATATGCTGTGGTATTTTCAAACAGCCTTACTAGTACCTAAGTAGACAGTAGCTTTAGGTGAGTCCTGGTTTGATGCTGTCTGGTATGACATAGCACTCCACAGCCAAGGGTAGGGTACTGTGTAGTGCAAAGAAGACTAGCACACACGCATGTGTCATGGACCATGGATACCATGGATATAGTAGACAGCGATGGTCCTCCTTACAACAGTTGGGGGGCTGGCGCAACGGCAGCGCGTGAGATTCCAGTTCTAATATGGAACAACCTCAAGGTTATCTGTTCGAATCAGGTGTCCCTCAAATTCTTTTGTCCCCCTTTTGGAAGTGTGTAGTTGGTAAGGATGAGATTATTCTCATGACTGGCTGCACTTGGAGCTTTTTTTTGTCGCTCAGTACCTCATATTACTAAGCACAAGTGACTTATATAATCATCTATCATCCATCCCTCCCCATCTAATCATCCCATCTTATCCTATTTCATCATCCCATCTAATCATCCCATCTAATCATCCCATCTTATCCCATCTCATCTGATGTCATCTCATGTCAGACATGCCTTGTCTCTTTGTTTGTATCTTTCCAGAAATGTCCCAAAATGTCCCAAAATGTCCCAAAATGTCCCAAAAGAAAAGCAGACACTCAACCTCATCCCACCAAACAGACAGATGTTACACGAACCAGGTACTTTGACATGGGCCTAAGCGAGGAGGCTGATAGTCTCCCCAACCACGACAGCATCCAAGAAGGGCATCACTGGCGAGAATAGACGGGAATGCCCATTGTGGCTGACTCTTCTTACCTGCCTAGGTACAGAGAGCACTCTAATTAAGTATTTGAGTAGGTCGTTAGCAGCAATTCTAACCGAAGCTGGCTTGCAATCTCATCAGCCCGGTATGCGGCCCCCTCGTCACCTGTCTGATCAAGTCTTTTTTGATCGCGCCCCCCTCTGGAGATCTATAATGGTCCTCTCTCATTTCTTGTCTATGCACCACAGCATTGATGCAGTGTGTCCATCTTCGGTCTACACAGGTCGCCTACTGCTCACAGAAGAAGAGGCATCTCGCCTGAGAGCAGCTTAGAGACGCCGATCAGCTTCCAAAAAAAGATGGTCGAGACTGAGAACAAAGCCCATCATCAACGCGGTATTCTGGTGACTGCTATTTCCGTCTTCACCTTTGTGGGAGAGCTGAAGTCTGCTTCGTCCCCCGCTGCCGTCAAAGTCCGCCCACGGTATTTATCAGCCATCAGTCACACTGCATCATGGGGCACCACGACCATGAACTCCGTCGACAACACGCGGTCCCGAACCTCCTGTGCGGGCCCGCGCCGCAGACTCTTGTCTAGTCGTCAAGTGTGCCACTCCCTGACTTGACCACTTGAGGTCCGTCCTGCTGTGCTGATGGGCGCGATTCCTTGCCGGCACCTGGGCTTGCCCCAATGCCACCCTACTACCGAGTGGTGGGAGATAGGGCTGCAGTGCGCATGTGTCGAATGCTTGAGAGGCTGCACCTTGTGTAGGCGCCCACGGCACGACACACACCTTTCTTCGGTACATTCATGCCTACTAAGTAGGTAAGTGACTAGTCATACTGCCATCCATCCATCCCACTTCGATCTGCACGGCGTTCTTCCGCTAGCGAGGCTTCTCAGCCAACAAGAACGGCTTTTTTTGGACTCGAGGGTTGCCGCATGGTACGGAAACCACGCTACAATATGCAGGAAACGGCTGTGAGGGTGTGTGCCGACTTGCCAATCGTTGACCCAGGAGAGCCGAGTTTTGACGAGAGGCGCATGCAAGTTGCGTGGGTGGGATGCATTACTGAGCGGCTTTTCAATGCGCAAGGGTCTCTGGGCAAATCGAAAGCCAGTCACGGTGCCTTCTTTTCTGGCGCTGAGGTCGGTCCTAACAGCTACTACGTATCGCACTTTGACCATCCAACCTCGGCTCGTCATTATCAGGTCTGGTCAAAGCATGTATATGCCATTGGCATCTTCGTCTCGTCTTTGGGCCATAACCTGGCTGCAATTGCGCTTTCCTTCTTGGGCTTGAAACCAGCATTTTAACTCTTACGCATCGGGCATCGGGCATGCCATGGCATCTCCGGCTGGACGTCAGATTCATCCTGGCTGCAGGTGCTCAACCATGGGTTGCACACCAACAATCCCGGTTGCTGTCGGGCCCGACTCGGTAACCACTCTTCCGAAAGTCGCGTACCGCATGTCGAGCATGATGACCAACGGCTACAAGCTACCTACACAGTTGGGAGTTATTCAGCTTCTCCAGCCCCTTTGGCCCCAAGTGGGCGAGGCTGCGGCTGCGACCACACCTGCATATGCACCTATGGCAGCTGGAATATGTTTCGCGGTGGGATGGATGCTCTGAAAATACAGACTCCATGTATACGCCCCTCGCGATCTCAAGACGCTCTTTCACAGAGATATACGTATGCGTTGTCTACAAGATGTTGCGTACCTCCGTCCTGAGTATAAAATGGCCAGTCCGCTCGTGTCTAGATGGACGTTCAACCCCAAGCCATATCATCACCATCTTCTTCACAGCAGCAGTCATCCACAGCATTGTCAATTCCTGCTTGTCTTGCATTACCAGCGACAAAATCATTCTCACACACGTCTCCTCAAATAACTATCAGTCAACATGTCGGGTACACGCGCCTCTTCGATGGATGTCAACCTCGATCTTGCGTAAGTGGACTCCCCGCCAGCCATCGTGTGCAGACAGACAGACAGACTCCGCTGACACCTTGCCCAGGTCCCGTGGAGCCCCTAGGGTATCGTCAGCCGAGGCCAGACGGCTCCAGGAAGAGAGGTTGAAGAGCTTTAATGCAGACAACGGCAATAGTCTGTACCCACGTCTCTGGGACCGTGCTGGCCAGCAGCAGCAGCACACACAGCAGTACAACGGCGGCCAGTCGAGTGGCCGCTCCAACGCGCCTTGAGGTGCAGAATATGAAGAAGGGGGGGGGGGAGCCTATCTTTGGCGGGCTTTGATGACATTCGCGGTCACGGTTGGCCTGAATTGTTACGGGGTATTTGCTGTGTGGCTCAATTTTCTTATTTTACTGTCAACTTTTTACCTTCTATGCTATATATACATTGACGTTCTTGGGCGACGAGTTGATGAATACATTGGTTAGGTTTTTGGGTTTTGTTAAGGGGTTTTTATCTTTCTGTGGGAGAGAGGGAGGGGGACAAAAAAGGTGTGGTGGAATGGGATAGAAAGCAAAAGCAACCTTGTTTACTTCGGCAGTTCCAATCCTTAGACCGGGTTTGTGTTTTTAGAACGAATCTATGTTGTTTTGACGATACCTGCAGTAACAATGTGTTTTTCTACCTGGGGTGGAGGGGCTTTGGGTGCTCTCTAATAATACAAGCGTGTGCCCTATTGATGTATATCTCCACAAGAGCATATAGCAAGAGCTATATATGTATACTTCCACCACCTCCCAATGCCGGGGCCGCCCTAGAAGTTGAAGAAGGGGAAGAGAGACAAAGCATAGATCTGGGGTGTTGGGGGGAGGGGGCGATTTCTGGCTCGAAGCGACGCTTGAGGAGGTAGATCAAGAGCTGTCTGTCACTTAGTCCCCTACCTCCCTCAGCCAGTAGGCGGACCGCCGATGAGGAAATAGAAAGAATAAAAATATAGGTAGGTTAGTTCCATCCGGGGCACCGCAGACGTCATTAACCCATTCATGTTACACGACATCAACGGTGCCCACGGTCCCCCACAGCTGTCACTTATCACTGTGCGGCGTATATATGTTGTGTGTACCTACCTACATGCATAAGTCAAGCCGGGGCCTATACTACCTAGATGGGGACCGCCCCGGCACACACACACCAACACGCCCCACCCCGGAGATCAGTTCCCCTACGACCACTACCGCTGAATATCTCCGAAATACAGTTTCACACAGTAATTATAGAGCCTAAGTGGGATATCTTCCCTGATTCTTGGCGGTCAACAAGGCTGCAATGGACTGGTGACCTAATTACAACAAGCCTCACCTTAGCTGTCTACTTAGTATGTATCCACAGACATACTGCCTAGGCATATATGGAAAGCATTGGGTGTTGTTTTTTCTTCGTCAACAATAACAACAACACAAAAGCCACAGCACCTGAATTTAGAAGAGAGGGGGGATATCTTTTCAGCCCCAGCGTCATTCAAAATGTTCCTGCAGCTGGTTCCTGAAACCTAAGTTTTCGCCCCCGTGAAACATAGTGGACTACTCTAATTCGTTTGTGCCTGACTACCTGACTGAGCTGACCATGAGGCTACTCTCTCTCTCTCTCTCTCTCTCTCTCTCCTCCAATTTTTTTTTGGTGTCTTTTCACCAGCCTTATAAGCTGCATGCATACACACACGACCTTGGTCCATGCTGCTGCAGCTGCTGCTGCTTTGGGGCGCGTGCATTGCTTTGGGGGCTGAGTGGAATGCATACGCGCCGGCCCCTCCTCCCCTCCATGCCCGCTCGGCACCGATTTGATTCTTTAGATACATACACACACACACACACACACACTTCGGATCACATAATGTACATACCTACATGCTCCCGAGATATAGCTGGCTGCCTGATTGACGCACCGCACCCTCTATGCCACACCACCACACACCATACACACCACACCACACACCACACATACCACACACACACCACGGCTACTGCTTGATTGGGAGATGGGGCGGGGCGAGACTGCATGGTGATTACTGATGCAGAAAGGTTGAGTCGTCCTAAACGGGACGGCCATCAGACTTTTCACATGCTCGTGGCTCCCGATTTGGAAGATTGTAGTATAACGTAATATAACACACCCACACAGACACACACACACATATACACACACACCTCTCTGGATAGGCATACATATGCATGCACGCATACAAACATACCAGATATATGTATATACACGTCGTCATTCATTTCTGCCTATAGGCGCTGATATGATGGAGGGTTAAACAGCAACAAGAGTGGGAAGAACGGAACAAAAATAAAGAAGGGGGTGGGAAGATGGGAACCATACATGTCGGCCACTCCGAGTTAACTCATCCACCATTTGGACTAATCCTGGTACCAACATTCAAGATGAATGGGCATTATGACGGGGTCATTACGATGGCTGCTAGGTGAGCCGAAATTGTGCTCAGCGCCTCAGCGCCACGGAAATTCAAGTCGCCAACTAAAACACACAAGTTTGTTCTCTATTGTTTTGTTCCCCCCCCCCCCCTCAATACTTCCCAGGACAATATGCAGTGTGATCGGTTGGAAGGAGTGAGAATATGGAACATCTACCGTCAGTACGCCCGTCAACAGAGTCGATGGGAGGAAGATGATAAACGGACTGAAGAGGGCACTCCGAACAGTTGCTGTAAGCTGTTCACCACACGGGTATTGCCTTCGCTGCGCATGTATCCTTCTCTGAGTATCCATCAGTCGAGGCAGTTCCCCTGATGATAATCTCGCAGTATAAGCTATGAGATATATACATCTCTGGATGTACTTCGTCGCCAATGTGGTCACATCCCACCGGTATCAATCATCCCTCAAGCTGCTCTCCGCAACCGACTCGAGCCGGTCCCGTCTATACCCCTTTCAAAAACACGATACCAACAACCACAACCGTACAAATGACTCTCCTCCATGCTTTTGCCCTACCAGGCTTGATAAACCTGGGAACTCAGCCCATTCTCGGCATCCCTTGATTCCCTCGCAATACTTCCCCTGAAGCCAAGGATCAACAACCTGAACCCCCGTAGCGAGTGTTCCGTCCCCGCCCACCCATTGTTTTTTCCTTTATTTCTTCAGACACGGTTGTGTCTTCAACGCAGTGGGGCCTACCGACTGCTCTCCGGCGTGGGTCTGGGTGAGAAAATGGCTATGATCATCACAGAGCTGCCGACCCTGGCCCGGGCAAGCCTGAATGAAGAAAGAGCCGTACTATTCTGATTCGTAAATTTCGTTGATATACGGACTGGGAGTTCGATGTGACCTGGCACTTACTGGCTTTGTATTGTTAGACAGCCCCTCGTCGGTGCTGATCGTATCGCACGTTGACTGTAATCCTGCCCGGGAAGTGTGGACATGACTGTAGCCCACTTACCAAGCCTCAGGATATTCGTCCTGTCATAAATGTTTGGTACATGATATTTGCTATTACACCTCACAATAGTAGAAGTTTTGGACCAAGAATTGCTAGTAGAGAGATTATTGAAAAGCTCGCGAGATAATGGAGCCATTGATAGATATGAATGAAGACGGTAGGTAGACAACTTCTAATTACATCTAGTCCTTGGTAAATAAGGCAATGCTCCAGAAAAATGTGCCAAGTAGCGAGATATAGAGATGCACTGAGAAGGAAGAAAGAGATGATTCTAGGGATGGGACACAGACAGGGAACTCAAAGTAATATAAATAGAGCCAAATAACTTGCATTTACGTTCCTTATTTGGATTAACATTGATCCCAATTACTTACAAGTGATAAAACATAATTATCAAGTTAACTATTATAGAAGTGAGTTGAAAGTAACAAAATGTAAACAGTGAATAAAAACGAAGATAACTGACTGCTATAAATATAATTAATAGACGCGTTAGTCTAATGATACCCAGAGAGAGACCCCTTTGAACCGTGACCCTCTGATTCGCGTCAGTTACACTCGGAGCTCCAGGACTACCCCAGAGACACGCAAAACGACAGCTACTGCGTACCCGGCACTGGGGACCCGGACAGCCTGATCCCTACCAAGTGATTCCACGGCACATCGACAGACGACATCAACAGCTTCCTGGACCAAGACCTTGACATCTTGGTCCTCAGCCTCCCTCTTACGAGCGAGACCCACGGCATCATCTCACACGAGCAGTTCCGGATCCTCAGCAAGAAGCAGACGTGAGTGCTTTCCTGAAACATGGTAGCTGCCTACCTTGACGGAGGAGGCTGACTGGCTATCGCAGGTTCCTGTCCGGCATAGCCCGTGGGGAGTCCATCAACACGGAAGCCCTGATGCAGGCGCTCGAAACGGGACAGATCACAGGCGCTGCTGTCGATGGTGCTGATCCTGAGCCATTGCCGAGTGACCATCCACTCTGGAAGGCCCCAAACCTGTTGAGTACACCGTAAGCCCTCATGTCCCCCCAATGCCCAAAAGTATTTGGAACCAACCAGCTGTGGGTAGAAACTGACTGGTGTGAGCATCTTGCAGCCATGTCTCCTGGCAGACCCATCGGACCTGGGAACGGGTGCTGGCCATACTGGAGATCAACCTGGAGAAGCTGAGTACGGGCCAGACTCCCATCAATCGAGCCAACAGACAGCTGCACTATTGAGTTCTCTTTCTCCGGAAAGTATTGACAGGTGTCGATGTGCACCACTCCATTCTCATCGGTGAGAGTATCAATTTTCAGTTAACGTGGTGTTTTGCAAGTGTGCGTTCAGGCTGGTGTGAAATAGTGGGGCAATATTGGAATCATGTTATACCATTGGCCCACGGAACTGAACAAGTCTCCCTCCATACTGAATTTCCTTGGTATCAAGTTATGTATGGCATGACGGCTTTCAACAACCGACAAGGCTCATGGGTAAAACATGCTGTCGAGCTGTCGATGTTTCTCTGGGAGAATGAAGGTGCATCATTTCTTGCAAGGTTGATTGAGTGCCACAGTGTCTTTGTTGCAAATGATGGTCCTCCTTTGTTGCATCTGCCTTATGTGTGTTTGCACAAGACTATTGTCAAGGAGCCCTTTTGTGTTCGAACATCAAATAATATTTTTGGAGCTTTGTCAGAGACATATATATTATTACCATCTAAGTCTAATCTCCGCGTACTCGATGCCTTCTTCCTCCTCAATCTTGGTTCTGACCTCACAAACCTCACGAATTATACTAATAGCATGCCCATATCATCAAGCAGAACCGAGCCACATCACACAAGAAACATCAACCACCACCATCGCCATGCCTCCCACGCAAGCAACCCCATCTCTCGTCCCTACCTCCCTCCACACATCCGGGTCCGGGTGCGGGTCCCCCCCTCCAAACAAGTGGCACACACTCGCCACGACATTCATCACGCTCTTCGCCGTCCTGCTCGCGCTATCCACCATCGCGCTATACCACCTCAACCGCAAGAGGACCACCCTTCTCGAGCAGTGCGCGAGACCCGCCGCCAGAGCCACCGGGAGGACCATGGCCGACACAGCCCGGGTCCCAAACCCCCACCCCTTCGGCAGCGACCCCTGGCGCGCCCACGAACTAACCCAGGTCCCCGCCGCCTCCGGCGCCGCCCTCCGCGTCGCCGGCCTCGAGGCCCAGGTCGTCCTCCTCGAGGAGAGGGCCGGCGTGCTCGAGGGGCTGGCGGGCCTGCTTGAGCGGCGGAACGGGGACCTGCGCCGGGAGAACGCGAGGCTGAGGATGGGGATGGAGTCTGGGTCTGGATCTGTCTCTGGGTCTGGGTCTAGATGCATGTCTACCGAGTCTGTCGTCGAGTCTTCTGCTGAGTCTGCCGTCGTCACCCTGGACCCCGAGGTGGTGAGGCGGGTGTACGAGGAGGTGCACCGGCCTGTTCGGAAGCCGAGCCTGGAGACGGGGACGGGGTCGGGGATGGAAGCAGAGGACACAGCGCGGCATTAACATTCCGGGGCGGGGGTGGGATTTTTAATCGCGGTCGCGGATCCAGCCAGAGAGATCCTGAACTGAATTCCAGATATGATGAAGGGACAGAGGCAGGACCTCACTTGTCCTCGGAGGAAGGGAAGGCATTCCACCGGGCTAGATAAACTCGAATGACCATACCGCCTTAGGGTCCCTCAACGCTCGTGAGGACTTCATCCACAGCAACCCTTACCATATAGGTATTCAGAACCATGTAGCCCACTCATCATATTACTATTCCATTCCATCGCTCTGTGACTGACCAAATGAACCCTCCCTGGCATGCCTCTACTGAACTTACCCTGAGCTTGACCAGGCTGCTCAACCAAGCCTAGATTAGACCTTAGAGTTCCCTACCTACCCAACAAGGACCAGGCCGTCGATCCGTAAGAAAACAACAACTGACCTCGTTGGCATTATGTGCTACGCTATAGAGATCTCCATGACGTCGGTCATGAGCCCCTTCATGTGAGCCCCTTCATGTGAGCCCCTTCATGTGTGTACTGCAGTCCAAAGCTGGACGACATTATAAACGAACCAGAGTCGTGGTGAACAATGTGCCGTAACGGGTTTCGATACAAGATAGACCAGATATGTTCCACAGTCATACCGTAACAGCAACAAGCAACACCAATAGCACAAAAGCCTGCAAAATAAAAGCCTGATATCACTCCATCCCAAGTCCTGCCCCATCCTATGCGCCCGGCTCTTCCCAGCCCAACCCAGCAACTCATTACCAGTCAGTCAATAGGCGGCGGGAAGCCCAACAGTAGACAATTAAAAGACAGACTTGAACCCCTAAGTCACTCAGAAGAACTTGCTCTTCAGGCCCCCAAGCACCACGTTCCTCTTCTGCTTCCCGATGAACTTGTTCACGTCGTCCGCCCACCCCTGGGAGTTATCGTTCAGGTTCTCCATGTTGTCCTCCATGAGGTTCAGCCTCTCGGTCCTCTCGTTGATCTGTCGCTGGAGGTACTCCCCCCAACCCTCCTGGCTGGTCCCCGCCCTGCTCCCAGCCCCAGCCCCAGCCCCTGCCGGTGCCGCCCTGGCCATGCTCGCCTCCTGCGCCGCCGCCTCCGTCATCCGCTTCGAGGCCGGCCGGTCCGGCCCGCCGATCAGGACGTCCAGGTCCGTCGGCGACACGTACTGCGTCCCGGAGAGCCACTGCATGTTGGAGATGGTCGGGCGCGGCGGGACCGCCGCCGCGGGGTTGACGAGCTTGTCGTCCGTGTTGACCTGGCCCTTGCCCTTGCCCGTCCCCCACACCGGGATGATGACCAGCTCCGAGGGGCCGGCCCAGCCGATGACGTCGCCCGTGGGGGCGACTATGTTGCTTGTGCTGCGGGTGGAATCGAGCATCGGCAGCGGGGCTCTGTTGATCTCTTTCAGGCCGGGGAGGGTATATGCCCTGCAGGTGCCGTCGCCGAAGGTGGCCACGAGAGAGAAGCCGTGGAGCTCGAACTCGGTGACTGCGGCGGCATCGCAGAGTACGTCATCGAAGGATTTAGAGGCGCCCTTGGAAGTGGACGGCTTGAATATGCGGGTTTCGGTTTGGGTGGCTGTAACATGTCAGTTTTGAAACGGAAAATGAAAGTAAAGATATCATGACTGTGGCTACTCACCAACGACAAGTACGCCGTTAACGTGTTGGCCATTCCTCAGACCACCCACAATCTCAGGTGTGGCTGCAGCGGGGCGGCCGCTATCCGCCTGGATGGGGCAAATGGCGACAATCCTGTCACCAAGGGATGCGACGCCAGATAGTTTGGCCGAATAGCTATCACCCGATGGCAGGAGCTTGAAAGTTGCCACTTTACCCTCATTAGTACCGACAAAGCATGCAATGCTGGAGTAATTGTCATCGTCCAGTGTCAGGACTCCAAAATTGATGCAGACCGGATAGTCTTTCGTCGCAGTAGCATTTGAGTGCCCCCTGAGGAATGATGACCTTTTCTCTTTCTGGGCGAGCTCGGCCATAGATACCGTCAGGATCACTGAAGGCCCACGGAGGTCAATGATACTGAAGAAACCGCCTTCGGATCCCGCCGCAACGAAGCCAACGTCGGATATCGAGACAGCACTGATGGCCCCTTGCATCATCTCGTACAGGATGAACGGCTGCAGACCCTCCTTCAATGAAGGCTCGGCCCTCGCGCTGATATCAGTCAGGCCGCCAGGATTGGGCGCCAGCTTCTTGGGCTCCTCTACGGACTTTGAGTTCCCGCCCCAGCGATAGATGACGACCTCGCCGCTCCGTGTGCCTGCCACGAATTCGCCCGTGTTCGGTGCCATATGCATGGCGGATATGTCAACATCTTCGTATCGGCCCACAGCCCTGGCCAGATCGACCTGCAGCTGGGTGACATTCTCCATGTCGTCAGCATGCCCCAGATCCCATATGCGGATAGTGCTGTCTGCATGCGCCACTTGAATGATATTCCTGCCTTCGTATCTTCTACGAGGCTTTGGCGCCTCGGCACCGCCCTTCAGTAGGTCCTCCCCCTTGCTTCGCTTCTCCATCATGCCGAGCCACCGTCCTCGGTCCAGTGTCGAGACGGAGATCTTTTTGACAAAAGGATGTACAAAGGACATGGAAGGATGAAACTGATTGGTGGGGCTGATTGGATAGCCAGATGGGAAGCTCAGGGTGATGAGTTCGCCCGATGTCAGAGTGGCCAATATGGCAATCGGATCCTGAGCGCCTGCGAAGTGTGGAGAGGTACGTGGGAATAAGCAGTAGTCCGTCACATCCGTTCCGGGCGGGGTCGGGAGGACTTGTTGGCGTTTCCCTTTGAAGTGGTCCTCGAGTATCTGCCAGGTGGACGTGGCATAGATGGGAGTCTGGCCAAGCTCCAGGAAGGTCAGACCCTTTTCCGGGTCGTCCGATGCTTGCCCTCCGGCAATCAGGAGAGCGGTATCGTCCGGATTCCCCTTGCAACACCATGCGATCTTGGTGAAAGGCTGGATGATCCTCTGGGGAGAAGGACTCGCCGTGGCCTGGTCAACCTTTGTCTCGTACAGAGATCTGGCCGTTACCATTCGACCATCCTTGGCATCCCAGAATACGAGACTTCCATCATCGTGGGCCGTCATGACAAAGGTGCCGGTCGGGTGCCATGCAGCATGCGATAGCTTCGGCCTGCGCCGCGAATCGATGCCCTCCGAGTTCCCTCCGGGCGCACCCGGCTGCAAGACGTATTCAAAGAATCTTGTGGGCTCGTTCTGCTTGAACGAGTAGATGACGGCGCCGTGAGTGTATGCTATGAGCAGCTTGCCGATGTCGCGCGGGTGTAGCTGCATGGACACGAGGGTGACCAGCTTCGCCTTGGGGTCCTTCTCCTTCCAGAAGTTGGGCAACCGGAAGGCAGACAGTCTCTCCCGGTCGAGATCATAAGCGCTGATTTCGCCGGTGGCCTGCCCCATCAGAGCCCAGTCCAACATGGGATCTGTCACCATGGCGACGACGCCACTGCCGCAAGGACCGCCAGCGACCCTCTTCGCGGTATCCAGGTCCCATATTGTAAGGTCGCCCCTGTGGTCCAGGCTGATGAGGCGGTTGGCGCAGAACTGCACGCTTCGGACCGAGCTGGGTCGGGAGGGTTGGAAGTATTTCTGGATCCTGTTCTGGCCAAAGACGTAGATCTGGCCCTTGCCGAACTTGGACTCGTTGGTTCCGACTGCGAGGAGGGACTGTACTGGGTCGTATGCGAGGCAGCTATCGTTGTTGGCCATTGGTTGTCAGTCGTCAGCCTGATCCTCAGCCTCACTCAGGTGTCACCCACCCCGCCGCTGGTCCGTCTCGGTTGCCCCATTGAGTGAGAGAGAAGCTGGAGAAGCTTACCTGATCTGCGAGTTGATGCCGTATCGTGCCTGTTCATCCGGGACGAAGAGGTGGGGAAGAATGGTAGCAGACAGGTCTTTCTGCATACCTGCCTGCTTCCCACGGAGAAACGAAGCCATGATGGAGGGGGTCAGCTGGTCTCTCTCGGGGCGGAGAGTCGGAGGATTGAAACATTGGAGGAGGAGTTGCGGGTTCTGGGAAGCTTGGAAGCTTTTGGGGGGGAGCTGGAGACAATCTTGCAGGTGGGGGAGGATCATCACATGTGCAGGTGGGTGGAACCCCCCAAATTTAGAGGGGTCTTGGGTGCCCCTGGCAGGCAATGACGCAGTACATACAGCTAGGTACGCAGTAGAAGAAAGACCCCTAAGTGATCCGCTCCGCCCATGCCTGCCTGTCAAATGCCCTCTACATACATAGCCAGCCACTGTGGCTTGCAATGGCTTGCAGTGGTATATATTCGTCGACGACAACAACACCAAAACACTACAACCATCGTCCGTTGTTTATACGAGCAACTGGCCATCTTACTTATATCCGTAGCGTCCATAATATCAAGCTTGGGAAACAAAGGCTACATCGGATGAGACACAACAGTTCGTAAAGCCTCCTCGTTGAAGATGGACCTGGGTGCAGCCTTTCTCATCCGGACTGCCAATTATCCTCTCTCCTCTTCATCAATAGCCTGTCCTCCTTCATGCAATATTCCTCAACAGGACGACAAGGTAAGAAAGATATCGTACACGAAGGCTCGTGGGTAATCAGTACCAGAATATCTCTACTCGGATCCTTGGGGCCTAATGCATTCCTTAGATGCAACATGACGGAGTGAAACCCTCGATTGGCTGGTCATGTCTGGTCGCGCCACACCAACGCATAATACGATAGACAGTACTTCGTACTACAAAAGTACACCGTCAGTTGGGGACTGGTGAGATTCACTGTCTGTAATATATAAATGATGTTGCGCCCCCGCCCCCCTTTCTCTCTCACCCTCCTCCCCCTTTCCCCTCCTCTCTCCTCCTCTCTCCTCCTCTTCTCCAGATTAGCCGTGTCCCTCAGCATGTTCCGCCAGCCGCAACAACGCGCCCACGACAGAGTTGGACTCTCACCACCGTCACCCAAGGTTCCCCTGGACGTTGACCACTGACGGGCTGTGCGCATAATGGCCAACACCACAACAAGCCTTGTGCCCATCCGCACAAGGTCAACTGCTGCTGCCAAGAGCCACAGCAGGTCTGACTGGAACCGACACAGGCCCACCATCCAGCGTCTGTACATCGACGAGGACAAGACCCTGAGGGAAGTCATGGAGGTCATGGAAAAGCAGTACAACTTCGTCGCAACGTAAGTGAGTATGAGTATCGGGGGCCGAGAGGGGGAGATAGATGGGGAAGAGCCCCAGGGAAAACAGTGGCAGTCCTGGATCGGTTGGGCATCTTGGCAGAGCTGACTTGTGCCGCACGCGCCGCAGGGTCAAGATGTACAAGGTCCGGCTGAGGCAATGGGGCAGCTCGAAATATATCAAGACCAGGGCCGAGGACGCCGCGTCGCTTCCGAACCTGCTCGGTGGCGGGGGAGGAGGAGGAGGAGGGGGGGAGCATCACGGGCCCGTCAGGCTGGCGTCTGGGCTCGTCGTCGACGCGGATAGGCTCGCATGCCATCTGCTGCGCAAGAGAGGGCTCAAGGCCTCCCAGCCATCCAGAAGCAGAAGCCACCATGCTGCGATTCAGCTGCCGCTGCCCAGCTCCATGACAATCAACCCCCCTGATACCCTCTACGTCGCGGAAGCGGTGCTGGCCGACACCCGCACCTACGCGTCTGGCCGGATGGCGGACATAGCCTTTGCCAACAGGGGCATCTGCGCACCCATCACCGTAACCTTCTACACCAGTCGCAACCTCCTCCGGGAGGGGAAGCTCGACGAAGCCGTGGCTCTTCTCCATGAGGCCCCGCGGCAGATGGACGACTTGCTGCGCCGCGAGTCACCCCGGATCCTCGAGGACCTGTTCATGGTGATCGCGTATCTCCGCAGCATCCCAGGAGAGCCCGTGACGAGGAGCGTCAAGGCGCTGATCAGGTACACGGCGGCGGCGGCGGCGGAGCTGGGCTGGCCCCCGCAGCACCCCCTGCGGCGGATACTGTCCGGCTTCGCCATGATCAGCGAGCAGGACGCCCTCGCCCAGTATGACCTGGCGACACGCGGCTGGAAGTGCCTCATAGAGATGCTGGACGCACACCTTGGAGTCCCGGGGTGCGCGGCCATCTTCCCCAAATGGCTGCGGCTGAGCGAGTCATCCGGCTACGACGTCTTGCCCGGGACGTACCTCGCCGAGAGGCAGTGGGGCGTCTACCGCGGGATCGTTGCCGGGAGCGGCGAGGGCTCCCCCGAGGCGGCCCAGGAGCTCTTCTACCTCTCTGAGCTCGAGCGGCAGAAGGTGAAGGCCCGTGGCGGCTCTCAGGCGGACCTGCAGCGACTTCTGGAGTGGACCCTACAAAGTATCCCGGAAGGGAAGGGATTCAATGCGAGGTACAACTCGCAGTTATACCTTGCCCACGTTCACAAAGAGCACGGCCACATCGAACTCGCCGAGAAATATTTGCGAGCCGGCATAGACAACGGCATCAAACGCGACAGCGATCAGCATCCGGACTGCCTCCAGTGCATCGTCAAGCTCGAGGAGTGGCTCAAAGAGTGGGGGAAAGATGAAAAGGTCGCCAAATTGCAGCCGTGGAAGAACAGTATACGTGCCAACTTGAAGGGGTAGGCCAGTGAGTAATAGCTACCGAATTCACAAGCTTGCTAAAGGTACGTATTTGTTTGTCAGGATACGTTTCATGAGTAAGTAATTATTTGCCTGGCAAAGAGCCTGATTTGTTTGGGTATGATTGGCCTTTTCTTGACAGAAGATGTACTCACATACATATGCTGATAACACCGGCAGACATCATGCCCTAAAGTATTTTTGCAATTAATACGGCCCAATGAGTATATCAGCGTCTGTATTATAGGAAGACTGAGGGATAATATTAGAGATCTGAGACTGGGAGCATACTAATTGCATTTTACCAACGCGGCATAAGAGGTAAAACGGACATAGGTGGAACGATGACTGTCGGGAGGCTATCACGAGGAGGAGGTCCTAGGAAGGAGAAGTCCTAACAGAAGAAGAGTAAGCCTACTAGCTCAAGCGCAACCACAAAACCCCCTGACAATACAAATACCTACACATCAACCCCTCCACTGACTGCAATCTCCCCACAAACCCACAAAACAAGCCACATCACCGCGCAATATCCCACGTCACGACACCGCCGACAACCAACACCAGGGCCGCAAGCAACTCCGGCAACGTACCCAGCGCAAGCCGCAGCCCCAGCCTCCCAGTCACCGGGTTCGCCTCGGGCCCGCTCCCAAAGAACCAGTGCAGACCGCCGCCGACCCTGACAGCCAGACACAACGCCGCCACCGCCGCCGCGAGTATGAGCCGCCTGCCCAACCGCTCCCGCCTGCCCAGCCGCTCCCGCCGGCGAAACCCGAACCCCCCGCCGCCGCCGCCACCACCACCACCGTCCGGCCGGCCGAGGTCCAGGTACCCGAGGACGGCGACGGCGCAGATGAGGATGGTGGACAGCATGAGGACCATGGCGCCCGCGCCCGCGTGGCTCTCGCCCCTGTGGGTGTCTCCAGGCGGCGGCGGCGGCGGCCGTGAGGCGAGCTCCCATCCCCCGGCCGCGAGGAACGCCATGGCGATGGCGGCCAGCAGGTGGAAGGCTACCGACAGGATGCGGTCGAATGCTGTGTGGCGCAGGGCACGGTCGCCCGGGCTGCAGGCGTAGGAGAGGCTATTGGTGGCCCCGGTATCGGTCAGTTCAACTCTCTATCTAGGTGTAGTGGTGAGGGCAGGGGTGGGTGATGAGGGGGATACCAACGCTGTGCGGAGGACGAACGCGACGGCCAGTGTCAGGAACACCAGGGCGATGCTGCAGATGAGGACCGCGGCGGCGGTGCCGGTATGGGTCATCTGCAGGGCGTTGCTGGCGATCTTGAGGCCGCAAAATATGGCAAGATAGCCCCAGCCGACCTAGGCCAGGCGTTCGAAGCCGTGCAGGAGCAGGATGGTCGCCGTTACAAGGAAGAGTAGGGAGTAGATGACAAGCAATGCAAGGTCTTGGCTGGCCATGGTGGTGATGTCTGCATGTCTCGGGGGCAAATATGCTGGAAGTCTGGGAGTGTATACTGAGGGTGTTGATATTGGCGTTGACGACGAGAAAAAAATGTGGTGTATGGGGGTGCAACGGAACAGGACCCCCCACGTCGTCGCCGAACAGCGTTCACAATGTGATGTCCTGCCATGATGTCACGCTGGAAACCATTTCGAGGTCGTCACTGCCTACCTCGCCATGATCCACGTCCTGACGTCCTGGCGTGTCTGAAGTCGTTGCGCAACAGTCAGGCGCAGCCTCCAATCGCTGACACCCACTGGGGGCCACTAGGGGCCAAGGATAATAACAGGTCGTAGGATGATCGTACATCCGTACGACACTACCCTGGTACGTAGTAACACATAGGAACTCATCACAATCTAAAAGATCCTGAAACCCCGCTGTAGGACTTCTGCTGCGGAAAGGCCCAAGAACCGTGCATCTTCCAGATGTCATTACATGTAGTGAGCCGCGGGGAACACCCCTCCAGGAAAATACGACCGCTAAATGATCCACACACACACCCACCCGCCCACAGGGCGTTGAACAGGCCCACTGCACTCATATGTACTAAGTACACAGGTGTAACTTTCCCCTTTCGACCACCTAACCGCCCCCGATTGGCGTGGAAGAGGAATTAGGCTACGTGGGGTATGTATGTAGGGGGGGCCCACCGCACAGCGTGATCTGCAGTGCGCCGTTGCACATCCACTGCAGCGCTAAACCTTGACCAGACGACCACACGGCAGGTCTGACAAGAGCCGCAACAGCGACGAGATGAGGGTGAGAAGATCTGAGCAACTCGATCGACGAGGTGTAGCTGAGGTATCATTTCAGGGACATATATGATGATGCTTTCGGATTGTGACATGCTGTCCTCGCCGCCCGCCACCCACCCTTCCTGGAGGATAATGCCCCATAAGATGGAGGACATCGAACCCAGCCCCATATGGAATACATCTCGTCCAGCCACCAAAGGGTGGTGCCCATGTTTAATGTCACATCCGTTACTTATTGTATAGCACCCATCCCTCCCTCACACGGCACAGTCAAACAAACAAGAGAGCTTTGACTCATCCCATACTCTCCGTTGAAATTCCTCCACCCGCAGAACGATGCAGTAGAATTCGAAATGCTCACATAGCTCTTGCATTGCAATGGCGAGCCTTGATCGGTGCTGGTTACCCCTCAGAAACTGTAAGCATGTCACAGTCACGAATCAGGAAAGTAATCACATGTCTTATGGAATTCACTTCAATTCTCTATGATGTCTTGTCGATGGTCTTCGCTTTCGAAATACCTCCACTCAAACCAAGATCTATCCACCAATATGCTGACGAGCATACTGTCGACTCAGAGAAGAATAAACCAGCGCAATTTCGAAATATCAAAACGAGGAAAACAAAGCTGCATCGATCATGATGCTCAGGTCACGGGCCACCTGTAGTCCGGCGTTGTGGTCTAGATGTACCACATGGTGCTCTTGAAGAACTCGATATTGCGCGGGTGGGCCTTGTTCTCAGTGCCCCCGATGGGCATCAAGGAAGGAATCTCTTCCTGGCGCGTGCTGGATGTGGTGTCGGAGTTGTCGTACTTGGCCAGAGGACGGTCCATACGCTCGCGACGAAGCATAGGGTCCCGCTCGGAGATGGCCACATCCTCATGGGCACGAGCACGAGCGGCAGCCAAGTGAGCGTAGTAAATGGCAGGGTGGATGGACACTGGCGTAGTCGAACGCATGTACTGGTAGCATTGATGATAAATCATCTGCTGCAGCTTGTCGATGGGCATGCCAACCTCATCGTGCAGCACATGGTAGTGAACAGGTCGGGCGGTACCCTGGATTGCGACGTGCGAGCACATGTAGAAGTCGTAATGGAATGGATGGGTAACCTCATGCTCGACGATCATTCCAGGGTACGGGTTCTTGTTGTTGTCGCCGCCGTCGGGGCCTATGGGGAAGAAGCGGATATGATGGCGCTTGGTGGCCACAATGACAGTGAGCTTGATCTTCGCGCGGCCGATGGTCTCGATGATCTTGCGTATCTCCTCGACTTCGTACATCATGACCTGGGCGAATTGGCCCTCAGCAACGCCATCACGGAAGTAGAAGACATGCTGAGGAGCACACTTATGCTCCCGGCACCAGCGCGTTACGGCTTCGGGGAATATCTGTCGGATTTTAGCGGGAGCCAGAATCTCAACGCGTTGACCATTCGTCTCGCATACAGCGGCGTAACGGGTGGCGTCCCGATTCATGGAAATGGTGATAGCAGCCATGGAGGCAATGGGAGGGCCACCAGCGCCAGGCTGACCATGAGATCCGTGGGATACGTCAACGCCGATCATCATAGTTGGAGCGGCGAAGAAGCTGGCTCCAACAAGCTTGGAGGTGAAGCCCCCGAGTTTGGCGTTGACCTTCATGGCCACATTGGCGCAGTACTGGGGCTGCGCCTTCATAGCGTGTGAAGACTGGATCATCTGGGAGACCATGGCCAGACGGATATCCATGTTCTTCTTCAAGCGCTCATACACGACCTGGCTCTTGTCGGGCAGTATGAAAAAGAAAAGGTCGGGTGGGGCTTGGTACTGGCTACCGACCGCTTTGTAAATCTTCTCGATCTCATCAGCAGTGGCAGTGCTGCGCTCCATGCTCAACGGAAAACATGGAGGTTGAGGTGTTGCAATATTGCCACCTAGGCCCTTGTAAGAGGTAACGAATGCTCCTGCGAAGCGCTGGGCGGTTGGCTGATCAACACACCGATTGACGACAATTATAGCCCAGGCCCTAAGGGGCCGAGGGTTGGGACCAGCGAAGACCTGTCCCCTCAAGTCCCATCGACCGCGAAGGCCAGGATCCGCCACCTTCTTTGCGAACTGGACCTTGGGGTTGGCAATGATGCGAGCCCCAACAGTCTCCATCGTGGGCTTCATGTTGATGCCGAACTCCTTTAGATAAGGGTCCTCGACCCACTTCAGGGCTTTGACGCTCTCCATGATCGCCTGGGATCGCTGGGCGGGGCGGGTGACGGCGAACTTAATCATCTTCGCTGTCTGGTCGGGTTCCAGCTTGAAGTTGTACCTCTGGAAGCGGTTCAACACGACGCATTCCATCGGAAAGTAACCAGATCGAGTGGTTTCGATCAGCGGCATTTGCCAATGTGTAAGGCGGATGCCATACTGGTCCTTGAAGTACTGTTCGATAGTTGTCTCACGGTTTTGTCGCATGAACTTGACGTTCCGCGCATTGGCACCTTCCTTGCCGTAGATCTCAGATTTGAAAAGGAAATTCTTGATCGTGTAGACCTTCTCGTCATTGGATTTGCCGCGATGCTTCACGGTGAATGTAAGCTTGTGGAGGCGACGAAGAGCCCTAAACATATCGGACATGCCGGGGACCTTGCGGCCTGGATTCTTCAAGTCGTCGAAGGGCGCTGGCTTCATCTCCTGGTAGATATTGGGCCAGGGCATGCCGTCCCATTCCCGCTTGCACGACCAGATGTAATTCCGAACGAATTCAGCCATGTTGATGTCGCCACGCCAGAATGCCGTATTCGCAACGTCGACATTGATACCAAGACCAAGGCCCCCAGTCAGCATAGATGAGTTCATGCGGATTGCTGCGTAAATTCCCTTGATACCCTCAATTATTCGGTGGGGTTCAGAGAGAGGATACGGCCGGGAGTTCTCCGTGTCGTAGAAGTTGCGCTTGATTGCAAGCAGGTTTTGCGATGGCCACTGGCGTATCACGTGGTCGAAGAAGCTCATGCATTCCAGAATGTGCGTATCCCACTCCATCTTCCCCTCAAGGTATGCCTTGAGGGAGGACAGCCGGATGGTCGTGCTGCGCGTGATCAAGAGAATGAAGGTGTTGTTCCGGCCGGGCTTTGGTGCCCTACCCTGTTCTTTGTCCATGTCGACCTTGATCTTGAGCCGAGGGAAATTGTTCCGAGACCAAGCCAACTTGTGGCCGTCGAAAAGCCACGAGTGCGGCATGACACCGTAGTTCGGGTCCTTCTTCAATGAGGCCTGGACGAAGGGGGTGTGCCATACCTTCTTGATGAAGGACGACTTCTCGGTCTCAGGGCTGAGAGAGATCTAGTATACGTTAGATACAACATGGACAATGTAATGATATCACTGAATCATGATAACTCACATCATATTGAACAATATCCTGGTTGGGGACGTTCAGGACACGAAATTGGTTCACCTGGACTCCGACCTTCTTGCCCTGTGAGCCAAAGCCGGGGCGTCGTGCAAAAGGAGTGTCAAGTTTGCCCTTTTCACCAAGTCAGCGTCTGCGTGGAATCTTGGATGCGTGGTCGTGAGCTTACCTCGACATAGGCCTCGGGAGGGAGGTCAACGTTCTTGTTGAAGCCTTCACCAAACTTCTTCTCGCGTCCGGGGTCATACCCAAGAGGCTTAGGGTAGCCCTGGGGCTCGGACGAGGCGCCCGAGTTGCTAGGCGGACGACTACCTGGGGCCTGTGAGCCCTGGTAAGAAGCCGACACATGAGAGCCGCCGAGCTGGGACTGATGACGCGACTGCGAGCCTCCCGAGCGACGAGAGGTATCAGAGCGAGTGTCCGAAGGACCGTCGAAAGACGGGACAGCCAAGTATCCGCCCTGGTAGTGAGACATTGTGGCTGCAGAATTCGTTAGTTGCTGTAAAGGCTTGAGATGAAATCTTGAGAGGAAACTGAAGAACGCTGGGATCAAAGAAGAGCTGTAAAGAGGAGGCTGGGAGATAATGAGAATCCAAAGGTGAACAGCTACGAGTAAAAGACGCTGGAGATGTTGATTGAATGATGAAATGCTGGGATGGAAAACATCTGTGAAGGTTTGCGTATGTTGATGATGTGTAAGGATTTTCAACACGTCACCCAGGAAGTGATTTCCCTCCAAGCCAAAAGTTGACGAAAGCAAACGGGGAAGGTGCTCATGGAAACAAAGAGGCGAGTGGAAACTGAGGATGACGTTCTAGTGAAAGTTGGAAGGGGCTTGGACAGAGAGATGGCCGGCCCAGTGTGGGAGAAGAGCAGAGCAGTAGTTGATGATGAGGAAGACCAGAGAGATTGGAGTAAGAGATGCACGGATAAGGGTCAGACCAGGGTGCAAAACATGTTAGGAAGTTGCTTCAAGTTAAATAAAACATACCTTGATTGGTGTGTTGGCAGGTATCGGGTCTGATGAAACGGTGCTCAAGGTGTGTCTGGAGTGGAGAGGATGTCAACAAGCTGGTTTGATCGGAGATAGAGAAAGAGTTGTAGCCTCAAAGAAGAGACGATGAAAGAAGACAGGAGAGCTATGGCGGTGTAGGGTCGAAGTATGGGATGTCTCAGAAGAGTGTGGGAGTGGAGGAGATACAGGACGGGTTTGAAAGGGCGAAAAGGCAGATGTGAGAGAAGAAGTGTTTGCGCTTACCGGTCAAGAAGATTGGCTGCGAGTTTTAAGGTCCACTAGACGAGTGTTGCTGCCTAGTTACCTCTGAAGTGTCAGTGAATAGGAAGAGTCGCGTCAAGAATCGACTGTGGAAAGAAGTAGCTGGGGAAAGACGAGGAAGGTGGAAGGGGCAAGAGGGAAGGAACGGCTCGTGTGAAGAATGGAAGTGTGCCGCTGGTTTGATGTAGGTGGTGACGAGGTCGCAAGTACTTGGGTAAGGAGCAGTCAATGGTAGTGTTGATTGGCTTCTCAGAAGATCCCAGAATGCCAAAGTCAAGAAACTGGCAATATTGGGCGAGTATGAAGAGGCCAAGTGGTTGGTGTAGTGGGAATGGAGATTCCAACTTGTGGTTAGGGAAAGGAAGGCGCAGGAGGATGATTGTTTGAGGGATCGGAAGGAGGGTACAGTTGACGAAGTGATTTACCTGTCAAGATTCTTTGCGATCTAGTCGCTGAAACAGCGACGGGCAGGGAAGGCTGAGATTCGTGGAAGTATTGAAGAACAAATGAATATGTTGGCCTTGATGACGGACGAAGAGAAATAGGTAGCTGTATGGGTCGGAAGTCGAGCAACTGAGCTTACAGTTGGTCGTAGATTCCAGAAGTAGGAAATGAGAAGGCAAGCGAGGGCAAGGGAAGGTGACGTATGCTAGGTGTTTATGGCTGTGTGTTTGGGGTCTTGAGGAAGGAGAAAGAAGAGGGAAGACGAGGCTGGCAACAGGAGTGGATGAAAGGAAGTAAATATCAGTGGCTTACCTGACTCCCTCTGATCTATGTGCTGGATCAGATCACTTGGTGGTGGATAACGGAAAGCAATACTTGCGAGACCGACTGCTGATTTGTCGTTGTGGTAGGTGATGGTAGGTCGGTCGGTTGCGGTATGTAGAAAGGAAGTCCAAACCGTTGACGAGTTGAGAAAGCGGGTTTGAATACCTAGGTACTTTACCTATTGAGATGGTCCAAAACGGTCAGTGTATGGGTTGACCGCTAGCTATGAGGCAGAATAGTAATGAAAGGGAAGAGGGGGTGAACGATGGGTGGTGTTATGGAGGATACCTAGGTCTCTGAGGTGGAAAACTGTGATATGAATCACTCCTGTGACCTGTATTCTCAGGGGAAAAGCAAATACTAGGGGACAATGATTAGGGAGACAATGGTGCTCGTGTCTGTAGTGTGCAAAATTTCTGGATACCCACTAGTACTTCGATGTTGTCACTCAGGGAGTTGACGATGATGACCTTGTCTGTGCCTGAAGACAATGGGACGCTGTGGTGATGCGGAAAACCATAGGACTGTTCTAGAGAATGGAAGGGGAAAGGAAATACCATGTACAACACTTACCTGACTTCCAAAGATGTCAATGGCTGTCAAGGATTGGTTGCAGTCAATGTCAGGACGAGATTGATGGCGAGGCTGTGAATGGAGTGTGTATTGGCTTTGGTCAAAAGAGGATAGAGGGAGAGAGACTGCTGAGATCAAAGAGGTAGCAGAGGTTGATGCAGGTTGGCATCAGCAGAATACTTCAAATGTGGAAGTCGAGCTCCGAAGTTTTGTGGATTGTGGTGGAACTGCCCAAGGAGGAATGCGCGAGGGTATTAAGCATGAAGTAGGTACTTGATACTACCAAGGTTGGGTAGGGGAGAGAATCTTGGAAGATACAGCAGTTGCCCCAGGGACTGGAAGCACGGAGAAGAGGTTGGGGGACTACTATCAGCCGCTCAAGTCGCTTGATTACATGGCACACGCAGCCTATGGCCCGCGATATTTCTTGGTAGGTAGTCTGGGAATATGAGCAGTTGTCCTGTTTCTCAGGAATCAATATCAGTTGCTGCCGATCCTATACTCTTCTCTGTCCTTCTTCTCTCCTTGAAGCTCGTTAAAGCTTTTAGTATACGCACGCTGACACCAGACACACTATAAATCGACAAAGATGCCCTTGATGCTCACACGACCTTCCCATGATGGCCATTTACTACATCTCTAAGAGCACGAGTTGAGCGAAAAGCACTGATTTACAAACTCGCGTTCTTCCCTCATACAAGACACCGTGCGAGCCGGAGGGATTCGACTACCTACAAGTCTCCCCAAAAATCTGGGCCGCGCGAGAAAACGACGACAGTGCTGGGCTCTTCAAGCTTGCTCGTTGGTATGTATAGATGATAAAGGACATGTATTGTATGCGGACTTAACGAGCTGAAGGCATCCAAGGGCATGCTGACTGACAGACATGCATTGGCCGTGGTCACTGCTGGTGCTGCAGACACTTTACTGCCGGAGACAACCACCAATCCCCAATGTAATTCATATCAGTAAGGGCAGCAGATGGCAGTGCAAGCGAGATAGATACATATTGCTAACACCCTGGTAGACTCGAATGTTCTTGTGCGACATTTCAGCCACGATGGGTGCTGAAGACACTATGCACCCCTAAGCTGACGACAAGCAATATGGTCCCATCGGCAAATGCCCTCATGGGATACGGACGATGCAATCTCGACAACCCTCATGCAATGCTCTGATTGTCATCGAAGACCCCCAAATCGAACTTCCCCACGAGACAGTCCAAAGCAAGCCCAGAGAGCAACGTCTTGACGGATTAGCAGGGAGTAGCAAGAAGTCGAAGGATACATGGGGGAGTTGTATGATGGTGAAACCCGCGAAGCTGAGCGGTGCAACACCTATGGCCTTGGGTATATCGTGTTGAACAGCTCGAGGTAAGTGGCTTGTGACCAAGGAGAAAGGTGCACGAGGGAAGGACAAACAAAAGGAGAAGAAAGCCAGGAGAGTAGAGGAGGCGGTGGCTTTGATGGAGCTCTGCGAATCGAAGGGCCAGCCAAAAAGTGGTGGCAAGGCTTACCAGTCGGATGGGAACGATGCAGGCAGAGCACTGCAGGCAAAAGCCCAGGCTATCCACACCAACCTGGTGCGCTGGAAAGAGAGGGGATCCAAGCAGTTATATATGATGGGTCGGCCCGAGCTGGACGACACGCAGAACATCACTAGAGGTGCAAAGTGCCGGTTGCTCGGGCGAGGCTGATGACAAGACAGCGTGGGATTCCCGATGGTTCTACATGGGATGGACAAACGTTACGACTCCTCACGCATCTTGCTTCCGCATGAACGACGAAGAAGGCATGCCGATAGGGTCATGCGCTGTTCCCGCATGGGCAGCTTGAGTGAGGGCGTGGCTGTTCAGGAGCAGTTCCTGATTCAATGATCGATTTTAGGGCTTGCGGCAGTTGTCAGGCACTGCTGGCTTTGGGATGGCTGTTGAAGTGACAGCCTGGATGAGGATGGAGGAAACCACCTCGAGAATAGCATCTGCTTCATAGACGAGCCGATCCTCAGGATTACAGTCGCAGGACTCAGACTATAGCACGTCGAAGCCTCCACCCCTCTGGGCGCCATCTGCAAGGAGGCCCAAGTTGCGTAATCACCTTCGACATAGACTGCTGTGCTCTAACCTACCAAAGGGCAGACGGAACGGCCTGGAGGAGAGGAGACCTGCCAGCAGGCGGGTGTAGCGCGGAGGCCACACCGTCACCTCCGCGAAGCTCGTGAGCAATGTCGTCGCTGTACAGTTCCATGGTAATCTTCATGGTAAGGAGGGTCATGCCAAGTTCAGACTGCAGAGAACTGGACAGCAACCACATGGAAAAGACCCATTTTGGATTGAACACGCTCCCCGGAGGATGTGTGTTTCACTGGTCGTGACGGGACTCGAGATGTGTATAGTTGAGATCTGATCTCGAATTCTTGAGGTCGTGTCTGTTTCCGTCTGACGATATGGCTGGCTTCTTACCACCATTGCTTCCACTTTACGAGTCCAGCTCTCCTTGAAACTCAAATCCACAAACGCACGAAGGCCAGGCCCTCAAAAGTATATGACAGCAGAGGGCCTTATGTTGCTATGAAGCCCCTGCTCTTCAGACACACCAGAATATGGCCCACGTTGTGCATGACTGATCATCGTGAACCTTCCAGCCGCCAGAACAGCCTATATAACTCACACTTTACCAAATTCTAGCACATGCGACCACACCCAGTGGAAAATTCGGGATCCCGTCCGCTCTCCCATAGACAAGCCGCTGAGGGCTGGATTAGTAGTTGGGTCGGTGACGACCAGCGAATACCCGGTGTTGCATGTACTTTTGCTTCTCTTTTTGCCCCGTCTCCCGAGTCAGTCTGGAAGCTTTGACATATGTACCAATGCCCGGCAGTCATCATGGCGATCGTAGAAAGTTGGGCGCACTTTGATGCTGCTTGGTCTGTTGCCTACGGGAAGGGGAGAGGACCATAATCTGTTGAAAGATGTGTGTGGTCAAATAACCATGAGGTATACCAGGAGGTAACATATCGACATCAGGGTCGTGCGCACAGTTTAGTACAGAAGACCAGCGGCCGCCGGCCAGGATCACAATCATACCACCGCAAAAGGGGATATTTGTCAGTCAACTATCATTCCGTTATCTGTCTGGCTATGCGGTCCAACTGCCTCTAGTAGGCTCAGCAGACCGTTACCGACATCCAAGATCATCAGGTTTCATGCCGTCCCGTCCGCTGCCTGTCTTCGACACCAATTGTAGGGAGGGGGCTATTTGCTGCTATCATAACGAACGCAGATGCTGCATAGATAACCAGTATACCAATACTGGTCTCTGAAAGGCCAACCTTGCTTGCCTCAAATCAAAGAAGTGCAGGACCCCTTTCCCCAGCTCCACTGATGCAGTTTTTCAGATTTGTCGATTCAGATCTGGTCCGCCGTCGACATTTTCTCCCATGCGCCGATGGGTAGGAAGCGTGCAGGTTCCGCTGCTGTTGATGACCGTGCCGCACAAAATGCAAAGTGGTTCTCGTAGTGAAACATCGTCTGACTGTTGACAAGACAGACGCTGTAGATTCGATGCGATGAATCGAAGTAAACCACCGGTGGCGACTTATGTTTTTCGCCACAACAAAGAGAAACGGTAGTATGATTGTCCTTGGATCCCAACGAGAACCAACACGCGAGTGCTTCCTTGGGCATTTTCCCAAATCTCGCCATCATCAGCTCTTCGATTTTCCCCACCTTTTCATTCGTTTGGATAGCTAGCCTCGTTCTCTGAAATCGAGACGCAAAGCCGTGGCGACCATCACCCACCGAGTAGGATATGGAGGAGCCCGTCTGTGTCATGGAGGCGGGGACTGTCAAGAGCACCTGCCACATGACTTACCACGCCTCAAGCTCTCCATGAATTTGACTGTTCAGACGTGTAGTGCCTTTTGGCTAATTATGGCGGTCCGCATGTTGCCACGACTGTCGCCCACCTAATAGTACCGACCATAAGGCGGCTGCTGAGGCGGAGGAGCCTGTCCATATCCTGGAGGCGGGACCGCAAAGTCAGGAAGGGGAGCTGTGCCAAACATGCCTGGAGGGGGTGGCCAGGCTCCATTGGCGTCAGGAGTAGGCATCATCGCAGGTGGGGCACCGTAGCCCATAGGGGGCGGTGCGCTCTGGCCGTAAGCGGCAGGGGGTGGTGGCTCGTAACCTGATCCACTAGATCCAGGACGCAGCGACGACTGCCTGTAAGTAGCAGAAGCCGAGGCAATTTGTCCACGGCTCATGCCAAAGGGACTCTGAGGCCGGCCGGCTGGATTCGGTGAATTACGGCCTTGAAAGTGAGCTACGTCTGTAGAGACCTGTCGGGCATGAGATGGCGGTGCCATACGGCCACCGTTGTCGCGATTGCCCCTGTCTTGGTTGCTCTTCCATGAGCCGAAGTCGGGAACAGGCGTGTTCCGGATGAGGCGAACCATGTTGCCTGGACTGAATCGAGGCATATCGTACGCAGATGGTGGTGGAATCTGGCTCAGCAGGAAGGTTATGTCTCGAGAAATGGGAGCGGCCTGCATGCGGCTCTGCTGGTTGAGACGTCGGCCAGCTGCACCCTTGAGTGGAGACTCTCCACGCTGCATCTTACGTGGCGGGTTCAAAGAGTCCTCGAAGTCGTCCGCTGGCAAAGGCCGCTTTGGAGAGTTGGTATACTGTGGCCGAGGGCTGTTCGGCTGACGCATTGCCTGGCGAGGGCTGTTCACAACTGATGCACGCTGCTCGATAGACGGAATGATGTGCTTGGGGCGTAGCTGAGCAGCCGGTGACACAATGACGCGAGCCGCGATGGGGTCAAACCTCTCGGCGGAGAAGCGTGCCTTGAAATGGGACAGCTTCGCATCTTCAGGGAAGAGCTCCGCCATCCGCTGTTCTAGTTTGACGATCTGAGATCGGTCACCGAACTGTGACTCGTACTTGTGCAAGTAGGAGAACAGAGGCTTGGCCTTGTGTACAGAGTCAGGTTTTTCTGTCAACCGCTTGACGCAGTTCTCGAAAACCACTCTAGCATCTGACTTCGGGTTAGCCTAAGTTGTTAGGATTATCGAATGTTTAACTTACTTGTGAAGTCATCCCTGGAGTGAAGGAACTTGAGGTACTCAACCATGAAATACTCGTCCTCGGGGAAGAGCCTGGCTCCACGCTCGAAGATCTTGACGCCCGCATTGTCCTTGTACACTTTCCACTCCATGAGAGCAATTGCCACGTAAACGTCGCTCGTCAATTGTCCCTTGGCACGAGCGTCAGTAAAGACTTGTCGCAGTCCACCGACGGGACTGCCGGGGATGCCTTTGCCTTGGATGCGACGCATGGCTCGTGCAAGAGCAATCCAAACAAATGAGACAGTCCGGGACAGAACATTCTTTCGTGCTGCGTATCCTTGCTGGATGGCTTTGATCTGTGCTTGCTTGGCAGCATCCTTCGCATCCTTGTTGCCAGAGACATCTGCGTCATCATCCTCATCGGCGTATCTCTCGGACATAGGTTCCGAGGCGTTGCTTTCGTTCAGCCTATCGATCACAGCCTTTTCCTGGTCCTTAGCGCTCTTGATCAAGCCGTAGAGGGTGTCTAAAACTTTGGTGAAAGGGACCTTGACGGCGGTGCCGCGATTGGCCTTGGCCTCGTCGCCCTCGCCAACAGGGTACGTGTCTTCAATACGATCTGCATGCTTCATGGCCAGAAGGACACTCTCTGGATTGGCTTCGATGCCCTGAATGATGAATTCAAGACCCATATCTCTGCCATCTGGGCCGACCATGTTGTTTTCGAAACACCATTCGGCAGCGTCGACCCACATCTCAGGCCAGAATCGAAGGGCCATCAGGGCTTGCTTGTAGACATAGAGAATCCGCTTCTTAAGAGCCTCCGGCTCGTCCGTCTTGAGCTCAAGGGGATCGGACTTTTCCCAGGAAATCCACTTCTTCCACAGCTCCACTTGATCCATGTATTCTTCATCACCGTCAAACCCGGGGGCCGGGGGAAGCCGGGGCAGATTGTTCCGCTGCAAGCCTCGGGTGATGTTGTCCAGAGCCATATTGGCACTCTTCGCTGACATGTAACTAGGAGAGTGTTGAGCAAGGAGGGCGCGTCCAAGTTTCTTGTCCAGACCCATCTCGAACTGGTCATACTCTCGCCAGAGTGTATTGAGGTTTCGGGTTGGTATGGAGATGGCTCGTTGATATGTCTTCCGAAGCAGATCCACCTTTTGCTGGCTTGCCCAATCTTTCTCTCCCACTTGGCCTGGTCCGGATTTGATGAATTGGATGTAATCTGCCCATATTGGCCCAGCGTCCTTGTCAGTGCCGATGGCGCCGAGGACGAACTCGAACCCCTTGGCGATGGTCTCCCTAGCTTGGCCCGTCATATCGGACAAGTCGTTGCGTCGTCGAACGTAGTTGAGATAGACAGTCCAGAGCTTCACATTCGGAATATTAAGGAGGGTCCTCTTGAACAACTCCTCAACTCCACCGAAATTGTTGATTCCAAGCTCCAACTCCATATATGCGACCCATACATCGGCCTACATGTGATCAGTATTTGTTCAGTCAACTGGAGGTGATGCGTCGGCTTACCGATTGGGGGAAGACAGCCAAAAAGCGCTCATACACCTTCCGGGTGTCCTCAATGTTGTTTCGCGACCTCAATTCGGCAATGAGATCCAGCCAGGCGTCCATGGCCCCACGGGGGTCGTCCTTGGTCCGATCCTCGAGTGTAGTTACGATATCTTGAGGGGGTTTGACACCACTGTTGGACTGCACTTCTGCAACTTGAGGGCTACTGTCAGGTGCCTCGACCGAGGTAGCTGGCGCATTGTTCGTTTGAGAAACAGAGGGAACATTAGGCACAGCTCCTTGGACTTCCTGGGCAGGTGTAGAAGCATGAAGAGGAGAGTGGGAAATCGAATTGGGAGCTGGGATTGGATCGGCGGGCAGGCTATTGGAAGCAGGGGTGGAAGAATCATCCTCGGAATCGGAGTCTCCCACTAGAAAGCCACCGGCCGTCTTGCGCTTCTTGGATGTAGGTTGTGGAGCAGGCTTCAGAGAGTTCTGTTGATCGAGCTGGGGAAGTGGTGTCACAGAGACGGACTCTGGGTCGTATTCACCCACATCTTCGGAAGTGCCATCTGCACTGAGTGCGAAATCACCAGATGCTTGAGGGGCTGTGGACGGGGAAAGGTTGAAGTCTTGTGTGTTGTCACTATTTGTATTCTGAACCCCTTCATCATCAACTTCATTGTCGCCACCATTCTGCACCCAGGTATTCTCCTCGACAGCTTCGCTCGCCATATTTGCAATAGCGGTAAGGCTGGTAGAGAGGGTGGGAGATTGAGTGGGAAGTAGCGTGGTTGATATCGACGCTTCACTCTTCAGAGTTGGCAGTTGTCGGTGTCGGGTGAACGCTTGGACGAGTCCCTTGAAGGAGACAGCTAGTATCAGAACCTAGGTGAAACACATGAGTGGATTTGAGGAAGGTTTGTCCTTGAGGGTTGGCTTCAGATGGTGGTGTGGTGATTGCTAGCCATCAAACAAGGCAGAGGATGGGGAACGAAATGCGACAAGACACAAGAGACTTGTTGTCACCACAGGTGAACAAGCAGAAATGACTGAAGAAGGGCCAGAACCTGAGATCTAGACCGATTGAAGGTTAGGTGTCGTTGTGGTCGTTGTGGTTGAGGAGGTGTGGCCCTGATGGTTGGGGGAGTGAGTGGTGTGTCGGTGGTTGATAGAAAGACGGTCGAAGCGGAAGGTTGCAGGAATGTTGAAGCCATGTTTTTTGCGACCAGCAACAGCACAGCGAAGCTTGAGCACGCTAATCCTGTCTAAGCATAGCTGTCTGTGTGGTGCTGGGATTGCACGGGCCAGATCATGCACCCTGAACCCGGGGAGCTCAGGTGGGGCTGCCGGGAGATGCCTGCCCAGACATGCTGGCCCAGAACACAACAAGCCAGGGACCCCACGCAGGCGGCGCGTTCAGGGCACCTAGGCCCATTAACGCGGTCCTCCTGCAGTGGGGTTTTGCGAAGCGCGTCTGGTCTGGTCTGGTCTGGTCGGCCACTTTTGACTTGAACCTCTCCAGAGGAAAGCTCAAACTCACCCTTCCACTCTTGTCGACAATAACAAAACCCTCTCTTCTCTCTCTCTACAAACATTCAAAGACTCCCTTCCACACACATCATCCCTCCCTCCATACGAGCCCTACCACATCCTTGGTCAGCCGAGAAAGTAGCAGTTTTCATATCAGCTTCACATTCACGATCGCAACAGGAAAATAATCAAATCTCGACATCAACAACCACTTCAATACCGCCATGTCTGCCGTTACGCTCCTTGGGGTCAATATCCTCAACAACCCCGCCAAGTTTACGGATAACTACCAGTTTGAGATCACTTTCGAGTGTCTGGAGCAGCTTGAGAAGGGTAAGCAGCTGTCTGCGACCCCTCAATCCATTCTTGCCTTCTAACCACTGCACTGCAGATCTCGAGTGGAAGCTGACCTATGTTGGCTCTGCTACCTCGTAAGTACTCCCACCAATCACCCTAAGCATGTCAGACTGCGAGTTTCTCGAAACTGAATAAGCCTTTTCAAGCGATCAATATGACCAGGAGCTCGATACTCTGCTGGTGGGACCCATTCCTATTGGTGTCAACAAGTTCATTTTTGAGGCCGACGCCCCCGACACCAAGCGCATTCCCGATGCCGAGGTCGTTGGAGTCACTGTTGTTCTTCTGAGCTGCGCTTATGATGGTCGCGAGTTCGTTCGTGTCGGATACTACGTCAACAACGAGTATGACGACGAGCAGCTTCAGGCCGACCCTCCTGCCAAGCCCATCATCGAGAAGATTCGTCGCAACATTCTTGCAGAGAAGCCCCGCGTGACGCGCTTTGCTATCAAGTGGTACGTTGCTACAAACACCATTCTCCTCCGTCTTCAAGACATTGGACTAACTTCTCTCACCCAGGGACAACGACGCTACCGCACCTGCCGAGTTCCCTCCTGAGCAGCCCGAGGCCGACCTGGCCCCTGATGATGACGACTACGGCGCAGATGAGGTTGACGTGGACGAGGCTGATGATGTCGTCGACGGGGTCCCTGAGCCCAATGGTGAGGCTTCTGCCGTTGTCATGGACGCCGCCATGGACGGCGCTCCTGAGACTGTTGGACATGTCCACGATGACGATGAGATGTCCGAGGATGGCAGTGTTGACATCGAGGGCGAGAGTGACGACGAAATTGAGGAGGATGACGAGGAGCAAGCTGCCGACGCAGACGACAACATGGACGTCGATATGGATGCCCCCGACGGCCAGCACCCATCCGGGGTCATGGCCCACTGATGGCGCATGTTTTCGGTTTACGGCGTTACTTACTTCATGATATCCCTTACTTGTGATCAGAGTTGGTAAAACTAGACTCCGGATGATGGATGGTTAATGCATTACGAAAATACATACAGATGTGTACGGGATTAGGGTGGTCCAGGGATTAGTACACGACATTATCGACTGGTCTAGACGGCAAATAAACATTATTGTCCCGCAGACTGATATGGAGTTGATGTTGTGTGGAAGTGGAAGTGGAAGTGGAAGTGGCCCAATTCCGGTGTTGTGGCTGTGCCGGGGGGGGGGGGAGTGGAAAGGTTGTGCCGACCCAGGAGGAGGTGCAAAGGGGGAGTGGACTTTAAACTTGACTGCTGACCCTTTCTAATGACGCAACACACAAGCCCTGCAGTCACACTCCACAATGCGGAAGCAACATGAGGCTCTGCATGAGGGCGGAATTCTCCCCGATCCCACAGGGCGACAGCAGATTGCCAGCAGCCAGACCTTATCATCAGGGTGGATGGTGATGCCGCTCGTCTTACACCGTTTCAAGCCGAGGGCGCGGGCTAGTCACGAGCCATTCCCAGCGGCTTGCCTGCTGCCTGTGCCCCTGGTGGTTGTCTCCCCCCGCGCCATTTATCCTCATCTTGGCAGCTTTGCATTCCATCCTTCCAGAAGCAGACTGACCTGAGCGTTGCTCAGTGGTCCAGTGATGCTGCTGCTCGGGCGTCCCCTGGATATGTGGCTGAGTGCAGGGCCAAGCAAAGAACGCCCTGCTTCTTGGAGAAGGCCTGCTCCTTTTCTTAGGACATGCTTTATTAATGTAAGTAGGGCTGGCTGGCGTGGGGTAAATCCAGGCTGCTGGGTAAGTAGATAAATAGTTAGGTCCATGTTATGTTGTTGATTCATATTCGTCTTGATATTCTTCTCCTCTTACGCCTTCAATCATCCCTTCATCGTGTTGTGTAGCCTCTACCTAACTTCGGCCGTTTTGGTCTCACGATGGCAGCAAACCAGCACAATACCGTGGACGAGCTGTTCCGCTCCGTGGAACGCTCCCAGGAGCAATATCTCAAGAGTCTCAAAGCATTGCATGAAACTATGCACGGGGTGGCTCGAAGTCCAAGCGTTGCACGGAGTCAACGGATGGAAAGGAGTGGGAGCAATGACATACCTCCTTCTCCAGTCGTGAGGGCAGTCTCCCCGGGTGACTATTCGCCTCTGCCTGTATCCAGGGCGACCTTTGCCAGTGATGCTTCCCTGAGCCCCGGTGACAGACGACCGCGGCGTCTGACCAACGAGCTGGCAGACCGCACAAGACTGGCCAGGATGACTACCGGGGAGTACGAGGGCATCGAGTGGGTCAACGACGACGATAGCGGAAGACTTGCACCTTTACCTCAACTACTACCTTCTCAGACCCAAGGCTCATCGTCTACCGGAGAGCCTATCTGCAGGCCAAGAGTACAGAAGCCGCTGACACCCAGGTCATACACGAGGACCAACCTGGTACACCATTTACAAGAAATATCAGAGGACAAGGAGGCCACTGCCGCTGCGTTGGGCAATGTGTTTGCTCAGCGGAAAGATCTCAACAAATCGACAGTGTTCACGCCAGGCCCGGACCCTTTAACTGAAGACAAGGATTCCTCGACCTATGAGGTCTATGACATAAATACCGATGGACTCGCTGTTACTCGGCACGATGAACGAGGCACTGCTGAGGGTGAGGTTCTGGATGCGGAAGTCGTTTGGGACACGATCAAGGTTCGCATATACCTGAGCCGTGTATACAGCAATACACAGCCCGCTGATGAATACTGCAGGCTGTGAACACCGACAAGACGACAGCCGGGAGGATAATGTACGTAAAAAACACCTTTTGACGAAGACACACATCCACCTAACTCGACCCCTTTGGCAGAATCTTCCAAGAGGCGACCCCTGCCATGCTTGCTGGTATCCATCTCGTGATGCGCGAGAATTTTGACATGGACGAGCTCTTTCACCACCTCGTGTCGCCCCACGGCAAGACCACGGCACACATGCACAGAGCCGCAGAACCAAACCCCATCCACCAGCGCAGCTTCTACTTCGTCTTCAAGTACTATACTGTGGTCGGCGAGGGTCTCACGCCCGCGCCATGGCAACAGTACGACCACAGACCACCGGACACAAAGTCGCCGGATCACATCGACATCACCGAATGCAGCTCCATCCTGGCCCTCTCGCTCGAAGGCAGCCCTGTGAAGGAGGTGCCGCTGCGGAGGGGCAGGAGGAAAGGTGTGACAGTCGGTCTGCTCTATGATACCTTTGCCCCCTTCCACCTTCTCAACATCCAATGCTTCCCGGATCATATCCACTCCGAGAACGAGTCCATTAGAAAGCCGTGCTACTACAATGGCCCTTATGTGTTTTTGAATCGTCTTGTTGCCGAGTACAGGGACGCAACGAAGAGATATCTACAGCTGAATGACCGGATCAGAAAGCTAATCACACCTCCGGTAAATACACCCTCCCCCTTCAAAACAATCCTCCGTCCAAATACCGCAGAATATATGCCGGAAAGGTCACGAATTGCAGAGACGAGAATAAGCTAACCAGTCTCACGTATAGTATCAGTTCATGTTCGACCCCAAGCTCCGCGACAAACTCCTCTTTGAGGACGCAGACTTCACCTTCAGCCGGCGGTACTTCTGGGCCTACAACTCCCTTGGCGTCGTCAATGACGGGATGAAGTCGATGATCTCGGCCTACACCGACACCTTCACCCCCGATTTCTGGGCGGGCAGACACCAGACCCTCTGGCCGCACCCGGACCCGGAGAGCACCGAAGGGCGCCACTACCTGGACCAGATGGGCGTCCTGCGGCAGGAGCTCGAGCATGCCGTCGAGGACCTGAAGGCGGTGGTGAAGGCAAACGAGAAGGTCAGGCAGGAGATCGTGAGCCTCAGGGAGCAGCTCTTCAGCGGGAGCTCTGTCAAGGAGAGCCGGAGGGCGATCGAGCAGGGCGACAACATCAAGATACTCACGGGGGTGTCGATGCTGTTTCTGCCGTTGACCTTCGTCACTGTAAGTGTTTCGATCCCCACGCCCCTCTCTTGCATACTCCAAACTTCCTCTCGACGATCAGGGATGATCAGACAATGTGTATGTACAGCGGGGACATAGCTGAGCTGACTTCTCTTCCCCGAAACAAAGTCCGTCTTCGGCATCACAGAGTTCACCATCTCGGCCGACGACTGGCGGTTCCCCGTCACCATGGTGTCCGTCTGCGTGCCCTTCTTCCTCCTCATCTTCATCCTCGAGACCCGCGCCGGCATGCGCGCCATCAAGGCGCTCGGCGACTTCATCGAGGGCAACCTGGGCCGCTGGAGCGACCGCTCGCGGAGCCGGCACGAGAGGCGGCTCCAGCTGCAGCAGCAGCTCGTGCAGGCGGCCGAGACCCAGCAGCTACAGCAGCAGCAGCAGCAGCAAGCGGCGACGTCGTCGTCGGCGGCGGGGAGGAGAAGGATGAGCCTCAGGAGGGGCGCCAGGAAGACGCGTCCGCAGGGGGGCGACGGCGGCGGCGGGAGTGGGCCGGGTCACGGGAATGGGGCGGCGGTCGATCCCATGGGGATCGTGATCGATGGGTTGCCTGTTGAGCAGGCGGATAATAAATGGTGGGTGTGGCGGAGGAAGAAGGGGGAGGACATGCAGAAGGGCCAGACAGTGTCGAATGTGTGAACAGCTGTAATGTTAATAATGTCTGGAGATACATATGATCTAGTATATAGGTTGAAACTGAAGCCCTTTGGGCAGCTTGAATGATATCTCTCATATCTTGTCTAAGTGAGGCTCGATACTGCCAGATCCTCCTGCTCCCAGGACTGGAGGGCGCAGGGAATATGTCCTCAGCAGCGAGCCCCTTACCCTCTCCACCACGATGGTCAGAATCATGGAGGACAAAATTCCTTATGCCTTGGGAGATCCGGTCTTTGACACAGCCTCCATCCAAGCCTGTGACGCCGTCAACTATGGATATGTGTTTCGACAGCCCTCCCGGATAACCCGTCACTCAAGTTAGTATGGAGGGTGACCACAGGGGTTAGGGTTGTATAAACTATACAAGTCGATGGTCATGGACCTGAATTCGTTTCATTACCTTCCCTTCGCAAGCTAGATTAAATAACCCTTCTATGCGATAACATTTGGCTCAATCTAAAGTATACGAATGACACTTCGGCTGTGATATTAACACCACAAAGTTGTGTAAATGGCTGTCTGAGCGTTCTGTTGTCTCAGCGCTTTTTGAGTGTGGGACTCGAACCCGGAAATTTCATCGTCTCAGCACTTGAGCACTCCGACGAGCCTGACGAGTCGAGCAGCAGAGTGCGTGCCTATGATGGTGGTTTCTACCCTACAGGCAAATCCAAGGAGCAGATCACAATAACCAGGCAGACAACCATGGCAGAAGCCGGAGGCCTGACGCTCCCGCGGGACCTCCTCGAGGCTCAGCTGTCGATGGTCGAGCTGATCCGAGCCATGTACCCGCCGTCCGAAGACGATGCAGATGCAGAATCAGACGCAACAGCAGCCAACGAGGTCATTGACCGGGTTCGTGGATGGTGCGAGTGCTCAGACTCACAATCACCATCACCGGTTGGGGCCACGAGGCTTCCGTCTACATTCAGCCTCGTGGTGACGATTCCAGTTCACGCCGACGAGGACCCCTCGCCGACACCGGCCCCTGCGATACAGATGAGCGTCACTGTGCCGTTGTCCTCGACGGAGAGCGACCTGCTGGAGCCGCCACCGCTCACATACTCGCTGCGCCAGCCGCCGTGGCTGTCCCGGGCCGAGGTCGCCGAGCTGGGGAGCGGCATGCCGATGGACGACATACTGGCGGCGTTTGACTACATCCAGGACAATGCCCCCAGGTACTACCACAACCACTCCCTGCAGCAGGAAAAGCCACAGCCAGGAGGAGGTGGTGGTGGTGGAGGGGCAGGGGAGGACGACGGCCCGCTGCTGAGGGTGTGGTTCTACTTCCCCTCGCTCTCGACGCGGGAGAAGCGCAAGGACCTGGTCACGTACGCGGCCGGGTACGGGCTCACGGGGTTCGTGCTGGCGGGCAAGCCGGGGGTGCTGTGCCTCGAGGGCACGTCGAGGAACGTCGACGGGTACATGAACGCCATCAAGAACGAGAGCTGGGGGGACATCCCCAGCCACCAGAAGAAGGTCAGCGAGAGGTTCCGGGAGGGGTGCGGCCCGGCGGGCAGGAGGTTCGAGGGCATGAGGGAGATCACCGACGACCTGGGCGAGAGGAGGGGCGCGAGGAGGAACCGCGGCGACATGGCGGCCCTGGAGGCGTGGCTGAAGGAGATGGGCGTCGGGGAGTCCTTCTCGAGGGTCATCATGGGAGGATGAGATGTACTACTACTGGGTGGGGCCCTTGGCATTGAGGGTATATTGACATGAGGTGGGCTCTGCCTTTCAATCAGGAAGTGCGAGTCTTGTGACTACCTCGCAGATTGAAGGAAGAGATGGTCGGCTCTTCATCAGCCATACATAACCCCAACTGATTGGGTTCTAATTATTGGAACCCGGACAGTACCGGATCGACAGATGGATTAGTGCAATTGGCAAGGGAGGGCGAGGATGGTGGCGTACATTATGTGGTATGCATACTTTGCTCTATTGTAGATGCGATTTCCACTTGTGGCAACTTTCAACAACTTTCAACAGCTTGGCGCAACTACCGAAGCAGATCACTTATTTCAAATGACGAGATACAAATCAACACAAAAACAAACAAACAACAATGCCATGGAGTGCTCGTATCCCCATCTCGAGCCACTTGTATGTTGCGTAATCGCGTGTCGTGACTCCAGATTTTGCAGAAGCCCCAGCAACATTTCACGAGGGGGAACAACAACATCATTGTGTGGTTTCACTGCTGTGGTCGTCGTACTCGTCGTCGTCAAGCCTTTCGCGTCGATGTTGATCAATTCCCCACGAACTCGTTGCCTGTGAGGCAGTGAAGACCTGCATGCATGTAGTCAGGGCATATACTCACCTACTTAGGTAAGTATCTACCCTGGTTGTACTTCCTGTAGTGTTGCAGTGGTGTTGCAGTGGAATGATGATGTTTACTTAGCACACACTACCCTGCTCAGGTACCTCGCAGTGCTAGTCCAGTACGCTGTACTTGAGTGTATAATACAGTAGAAGTAGGGTTGCAGCGCTGTTGGCTCCACTGCACAAGTCCTGAGTCCTGAACAAGCCGGCGTTGCCGGGGGCCGTTGAGGAGGGAAGGTTGGGTTGCACTGCAGCAGAGGAAGGAGTGTCCCGGGCGGCCGGTGACATATGCTTAATCTATCAATCTGACAAGCATCAACACTTGTTCTTCCTTCTACTACCATACTTCTTTTCTTCTCCTCGGCTACTACCTTACCTAGGTACTGAATACCCAGTCTATTGTATGTATAAACAGACGAGATAACTCTCCTCCTCCACCTCAAGCACAGACGTACTTATTGGATATACGCGAACGGATATTGAGCTTCGGCAAAACATCCAACCCCCCTGTATTCATATTCTATTTTTATCACGCACACACACGAATGATGGCAAAGCCCAAATTGAGGCTCATCAAGACGCGACAAGCCCAAGCAGGAAAAGCGGACAGGCCATTCGACCACACACATTTACGCGACTCATCAAGCCGGAAGGAGCAGGAACATTGTGGCCCAACAAATTAGAGCATCGAAGTGGATTCGCTGCGAAGAGCCACTGAAATTCGCAGTACTCCTGACATTTCATTCCCACCCGAGACTTCGCTGTCATGTGCAGATTGGCCAAGAGCCAGAGGGAAAACGGGGGCATCGCTGTGGTGGCTGCATCCTGAAGGATCACCACCACTGCACCACTTGCCAGCTTTGACTCTGGGAAGCTTGAAGCCTGGGATGATGTGGAGAGGGGGTCCATGTCAAGATGTTGGAACCCAGTAGGCACAGCACCAGAGTGCCTAGCAGCAGCAGCCTAGCAGTTGCAGAGGGATTTGGAAGGAAGGCTGGTCAATGGTGTTGGTATCCTTGATCCCGTCTCTTCCACTTCTTCTAGTCTTTCCACGCCAGGCGCGCTACACAATTGCAGGGTTGCATCCGCTCCCGCAGGGCGGTCCAACTAGCCGGCCTCCTTCGACATCCAGCCCCAGTCTACATGTCCCGACTGTCTGGCATCGCGACTGAAGGAGCTGGAGTAAACTAGCTCAGCCGCAGTATAACGTCGTCATCCCGTCTTTTATTCTCTCTCGTCACTGGAGACCAACGCGCCCGACGACGGCCACTTACCGTTGATCACCGTTGTCCAGCTCATCATCCTCACTTACACTCACACTCACATTCACACTCACATATGCGTGTTGGGGCATGCCCTCTGCGAGCCAGCCCTATGTGGTAAGCAAGTGCTTGCGTGGCCTGGATATACAAAAATCGTGACAGTGGAGTGACCCCCTAAACTCATGATCTCTCCACGCACATAGCGTCGTGATCCACTGCATCTTCATCTCACAGAGGTTTGACGCTTGACCGGGCATACCACCAACCCTGCCTGCCCCAGTGGCTTGGTCTTCCCGAAATCCGGATACCTAGTAAGTAGGTATGTACTATTTGGTCGTTTACATTTCAATTTCCTTTCCCCTGTGGGTTCCTATCGTCCTTGGTCGGCTTGCCGAAGTCCAAGTGGGCTGTGTTACAGGTGTCTGTTGACTCTAGTCCTTCCAGAATCTGGGGATGGTGGTATTATTAGCAGTTGCTAAAATCCTACATCACCTTAAACCGCCCCGTCCTTGGGGCCTTGCTGTCACCGCCTCTTTCTTCCTTTCCTGTCATAGCCAAACATACATATATAATATGTCCGTCCTACTGAAGTAATACATACATACACACATACACACATACCTACCTAGCTTGCGGCTCAAGTCGGAACTCCACGTGTCTTGCGTCCCCCCAGGATCTCTTGGCATTTTAATAAGCTTCTCACGACATAGAGCCGCTCGTTATCAGTCACAACCGAACAGAACCACCATCTGTAGGACACGGGTCAAAATGAAGATGGTTAGCAACCGGGATCAGGCCAAGTTCGATCGGGCCCAGTGGCAGCTCAAGGTCATTGTCCCTTGCTGGATGACCCAGATCTCGCTGTTTATAATAATTGTCGGGGTGTCCTCATACCTCCTTGCCAATGCCATGAAAGACAACGAAGAGGAGCGCGGTACAGCAATTGCGTAAGTTCACCATAGATTCCTCACCTGACACATTCCAGCAAATGTGTATGCTGACCCGTGTTGCAGGTGGGAATGTATAACCATAGGGGTGGCCGTCATATCCATATTTTGCACGGCCTACGAGATCTTCAAGACGGTTGCCGAGGCCCTGACACCCAGGGATGTGATGATTTCGAGTCTAATCAAGATCACGGGGACCATACTCTCTATGATAATGACCGGTGTTATGTCGGGGACTACGATGTGGAAATGGTCGATCGGGTCGCAGGTCGCCCATGGCCTTTCGATGTGAGAAGCAGCTCCTGTCAAAGAAAGAGGGAGCATGTGCTGACAGCGGCGCAACAGTATCTGCATTCTCATCATGGCCTCTTACGGAGCCTTGAAGTGGAGGGTTCTTGCCCAGTATGATGACTACCACCACCCGGTCAACGTGAAGCCCTTCGGCTTCAAGAGCGACCTGAAGAACAAGACGCTCCACAGCCGCAACCTGTCCGACGAAGACTGGGACGTCGAGCGCCAGGCCGACTGGGTCGTAGGGGACGAGCCCCTGGGAAACACTGTTAACATCAGCTCGTCAGCCCCTATGGCGGCATCACCAGAGCCCGCCCCGACAGGAACGAGGGCACGCGGCTCCTCCTTTCTCAAGATGGGCGGCCGGCTGGACTTCAGCATCAGCAGGGACGTGAACACGGTAAACGAGAATGGCAGCCACAGCCGGTCCAACTCGGCGTCGGCACTCATGAACATGGACACGTCGTACGAATCGCAAACCCAGATTTCAACCACCACCGCTACCGCAAACATCGAGCCGACCTCGCCGCCGCCAGCAGCAGCAGCTTCTGCATCTTCGCCGCCGCCAACAGGTAGACAGAGATCGGCATCCTACATCTCGGTGACAGGAACGGGCGTCGACCGGCGCGCTTCGTATAACCACACCCGCGACACCTCGTTCGACGAGTACGTCCAGCAGCGGCGCAACAGGAAGAGCAGCCAGGGCCAGCACCAGCAACACAGGAGCCAGGACTCCAGCTCCAGCAGCGGCAGCAACAGCGGCAGCGCAAGCAGCCGGGTCAGCCTCGGTTCCGCCATCGGGCCGCGGCTCCTCAGCCAGCAGCAGAGCCACAACAGCAACCTGAAGAACGACGTGGACGACGCGCTGGGTGCCGAGTTCGGCTGGGGCAGCGCGAGCAGGACGTCGAGCCAGGACAGCGTGATGGCGGGGGGCGTGCCGCCTGGGATCGCGGTGGCCGGGGGCGCGGTGGCGGGTGCGAAGAGCGTGCGCAACAGCCTCGGCCGGGCGCCCAGCGACGGGAGCGAGGCCGGCGTGGTGCTGGGGAGCGTGCCGGAGCGGCGGGAGGATGACGACGGGAACGACGAGTTCGAGGCTGCCGGGGCGGGCGGGGAGGACCGGAGGCGGAGGGAGGTCGAGGAGGCCAGCCGGGCGCTGCTGGGGGGTGGGATGCAGGATGAGGAAGGGGAGGGTCTGGGGACTAGTGTGGTCCCTGCGGTGTTGAGGCCGGCTGCCGGTGGTGGTAGGCCGAGGGGTGTGAGCGAGACGATCGAGTTTGTGGTCACGCCGCCGCCGAGGACGTCGACCGAGTCGAGGAGGGATGTGCGCAAGACTTGGGGGGCTGCGTATCATCGGCCTTAGTAATGGTGGTGGTGTTGGCGGTGGTGGTAATATCAGGTGCTAGGAGTAGGAAGAAGCGTTGTGATAGATTGATACCCCCATTCTTGAAAGAAGGACAAAAGAAGAAGAACCTAGTTTTGAGAGGCTTCGTTATTCAGTGTGTGTTGAAACGTGATGTCCAGAGTAAAGGTGGTGAGCAGACGGGCAGGAGATCAAGTCTTGGGGAGTACCCTTTGTAGGCTATCTTGATAAGGGATGCACGACAGGGAACAGACCAGTATGGACTGACTTGGAAGAACAGACCGTGTCCCCCCCTCCCTATACGGTATATATGGTCATTGACAGTTGCAATGGGGACGCAAAGTTTCCCGTGTTCAAATCGGTACCCGGATTTAGTAAACAGGATGAGGGTGTTGTGAAGGGGCTGCCATGGTCGGATCAGATTGTCTCTGGAGAATCAAACATAGGCAGGCGGTGCGGGAGCAGGAGCACTTGCACGGATATACTTACCTAAGTCTGTATCCGAGTGCTTAAGGATCAGGGGGCATGTGTGTGTTCATGTCTGTATATGCGTGTGCATGTATATATATCTCGTGTGTGGGCCACGCCCGAGCAAGCAAGCACTGGCAATGCTGGACCTGGAGGAGAACGGTTGTCTATCCGCCCGTTTGGCAAACACCTTCAACTCTCAGATGTTCCTGGGTGGTTTTGGGAACACAACTTGGTGGTGTATTTGTTGGAGCAGTGTGGGTCTGTCATGGTGAGTTAGCCTGACAGAGGGACAGACAGACAGACAGACAGACATAGAAACAAGTATGTCATGCAGAAGTTGAAGCTCGTGGAGGAGAGAATTGCTCATACATGCGATTCTCTGGGCTGCCATTGTCTGTTCACGAGATACAATTGTCTTGCTCTTCCAGGGACGTTCCGTAAATTTCCAGGAGATGTGGTTTATGACTGGGCGACAGACACAAGCGATGACACCTTCTCACAATATCAGCCTTGCAAGTCTCTTTAGAATGATTTGCTCCTGAGGTGAATGTGTCAACCAGGCTCGTTACTCAAGGTACATAGATATATATATATATATATAAGGAGATCCCAATAATGAATTTCCCCAAGTCTGAGTCCAATTCCTTCCCCTCTCGAGACAGACAATCTCACCCACGACAGGGAGATACAGACGGCGATATCAAGCGCACAACTTCCCATACTACCCCAGAGGCAACAGCTCACTCGCCAAGAACATAAACCGAGCAAACGAACAACATGGCATCCCCTCCTGCCCAACCCCAAGCCCAACCCCCAACCCCACCCCCGACTGCCTCCTCCACGTAAAGCTAGACGTCAAGTGCGCCCGCGCCACGCACGACTTCCTCAGGGACATCTTCCCCGTGCCAGCCAGCGAGGGCCGGATCTTCCTCCTGCTGCCTCCAGGCGGCCAGGACAGCCAAGACCAGGGAGGAGACGCCGTCTTCGTCCTCCCCTGCGTGGCCCTCCGCTTCACCTCCTCCTCCTCCTCCTCCTCGCCGGGGACTCCCCCCTCCAGCCCCCGCGCCCAGCTGGCCGTGCTGGTCGACAATGTCCGGGAGGTGAGGCAGCGGCTGGGGCGGAGGGGCGTGCGGTGCGGGGAGGAGGAGGACGGGCTGGAGTGGGTAGAGTTCTCGGACCCGGATGGGTACCGCTGGAGGGTCGCGAGGCTTGTCTGGGGAGGAGTATGAGTTTTGGGGGGGGGGGGGGAGAAAGGCCCGGGGGATATCATGTCGTGGGATGATAGGGTGTATGAGTAAGTAGTCGAGGAGATGGGTGGGAAGAATAACATTGTGCCATCTATATGAAACCCGGAACTCCTCGCAAGGGCCAGTAAACAACCACACGCGCATAAACGCAGAGTTGCGAAGACAAGCAATAGAGGAACAAGACAAGAACTCCTCCTTTACCACAAACAATGACGCTGTCTATAACCAACCCATCATCATCATCATCACCATCATCATAACGTCGCGTTCCTGACAAACCCGTCCATCCCCCTCCCCAGCAGAGGTGGCTTCTCAACCGGGCTCTTCCCATTCCTATACTTCCACAGCCGGCTCAGCTCCTTGACCTTGACCTTGCCCACCGGCAGGCCCATCTTCCTCCTCATCGCAATGGGGCTCTCCCCATTATGCAGCGCGACCTCACCACCACCACCACCACCACCACCACCACCACCACCCCCAGAAACCCCCCCATGCCACCCATGCCACCCATGCCTCTCCTCGTCGGCGAGCTCATCCTCCAGGCAGCCGAGGTAGCTGCTGGCGAGTGCCTCGCGCACGTCGGTGCCCTCGTCGCCGGCCTGCCCGACGACGACCTCGCTCTCCATGAACTCGTTGCCGACCTCGCGGCACCCGGCCAGCTCGCCCGTGGCCGGGTCCCGCGCCAGCGGGAACATGCCGTCCAGGTAGTGCTGCACGAACTGGTGGCCGCCGCGGCCGTCCGGGCACGTGCGCGAGAAGAGCCGCCCGATGAAGCGCGGGATCGACCGGTCCGCGGGCGCCGACGTCGCGAAGTGCAGGACACCCCACAGCGCTACGAAGTCGGTCGTGTGCGCGTAGTGCTCGATGTGCCCGATGGCCCGCTCCGACTGCGCCGGGGGCGCCGCGCCCGACGCTGCCGTCGTCGTCGTTGCCTCTCCGTTGGCGTGCGCTGGCGTGTGGGCCGGTACTGGCGCGTTGTCTCTCGGCTCGAGGGCGCTGGTGTTGGTCCTCAGGGGCGGTGGTGGGGAGGTCGGCGTCGGTGGTCGGTGGCTGCGGTTGTGGTTGCGGAGGACGTGGTGAGCCCCTTGCCCTGCGCCCACCGCCTCACCGTTTGTCTTCCCCGCCACGGCCTTGTCCTCCCCTGGGGATGGCGGCTGGCCCTCCTCCCCACCGGCGGACCGCAGGGCTTCCAGCGACTTCGCGGCCGGGGGCCTCGCCTCGGCGGTGTCCTGGGAGCTGACGGTGCGGTAGGGGTTGTTGAAGTGGTTGGCGGCGTTGCCGAAGGTGTAGACCTCGAGCTTACAGAGCAGGTTCTGCGGCAGCTCCTGCAGCAGCCAGTCGAGCACCAGGCCGCCCTCGATGCCGCCCTGCGAGTGCATGATGAAGACGACCTTTGAGTAGCGCGGGTTGTACAGCTTCTCCTTGACGATGCGGTAGCACACCCTCACGTCGCTGGTGGCGTAGGTGAAGTTGCGCTGGACCAGGCACTCGACGACGTCGAAGACGATGCCGTCCGTCTTGTTGTGGACGCCGATGACGGGCCGGCCAAAGGTCAGCGCCAGCCGGTTCAGGTTGCTCCTCATCCAGTGCTCGCCGGCGGCGACGCCGTTCAGGAAGACCCACTGCTCGTGGGCGAAGCGCTCCTGTCCCGGGGCGGCGTACTGGGGGTCCGAGTAGAATACCTCGTCGCTGCCGTTGATCAGCATGCACAGGGCCTTGTTCAGGGCCATGAAGGCGGCCGCGCTCGCCAGCGTCATCCACAGCGGCATGAACAGGGCCACGGGCGGGAAGCACAGCACGAAGCCCAGCTGCAGGACGACGAGCACGACGTGGACAAAGATGCACCAGGCGTTGGCCCAGGTCGGCGCCAGCTCGGACAGGTGGCCCGAGTCGAAGGGCCGGAAGGGCCACAGGACGTAGGGGATGGCCCACGAGAAGCGGAAGAAGGAGTAGATGTCCCAGGCCAGCAGCCTCAGGGGCTCGTCGGTGTAGCTGTAGTTGATGACGGTCTGGTCGCCTATCTGGCTGCCGAAGAAGTCGACCGAGCTGCGGAGGATTGGATTCTTGGGTGATGGAGCTGGAGCTGGAGCTGAAGATGAAGCTGCTTTCAACGGGGCTGATGCGGCTGTGTTCTCCGGGGGGAGGGTTGATGGTCTCAATAAACGCCGGAGTAGCGGCGTGGTGGTGGTGGGCTGGGTCATGGTGATGGTGGTGGAGGAAGGGGGAAATGGCAGAAGAGGGAAGTGAGGGGATCGTGATGAATCAAAACAGACCAAGGGAACACGCAGCCAGATGAAGGAAAAAAGAATGGAGAAAACAAAAGGAATGACGCGGAGAGAGGAGGGGGAGAAAAGAGAAAAGACTGCTATACAAGGCTGAACCAAAGATTGAGAGCCAAGATCATGTATGTGTGTATGTGTGTGTGTGTGTGTGTGTGTATGTGTGCACATAAGTGAGTAGTTGATGGCTGCTCACATGGTCCCAATCAGAGATGAACTTAGGGGTCCAGGGTGTCTCACTTGAGGCAGTGAAGACCATCCGGCTGACTTGATCCCATCATCCCCGCCTCCAGCCTGTCTGTTATGTACCAGCCTGTTCCAGCCTGCCCAGGTGGTTCAATGTTGCATGAGCGGCAGCATGGCGGCATGGCAGGGCAGAAGCTGCTGCTGCTGATCATGTTTGGCTGGGCGGTGTTTCTGGTGCCCACACTGACGCCCTCTTGGAAGAAATCCATGTCGATCAAACAAAACTGGTGGCCAAATCCATCCATCTTACTTGCATCTTCAGCCATATCAGCCATATCAGCCGTACAGCATAAGCCTCACTGCCTGCATACATACATGCATAGTGCCTAGTGCTGACTGTTCGTAACTCTGAATGCCTTCCGGGTGTCTGGCAGTCTTTTTAATTTGATGGGTTGGTGAACGATATCTGGTTTTCCAAGCTGAAGTGAGATTGATAACTTTATGGCTGAGCCAGTCAGTCAGCCAACCTGTTCAGTTTATATCGACTCACTGCCTTGATTATAGTACCATAAGAGGACTAGTGGGATGCTATTCGCATAAATACGAGGAGGCCCTAACCCTTACAAGCCTCACTCACTCTTACTCTCTCTCACTCACGTACGTCCTCCCTCTCCTCCCAGGCCGTCGGGTTATACAGGGATGATCTTCACATGACCCTTAAGACAGCAACACAGCCGCACAAGCCCAAGCCTTTCGTGTCCTTTGACAAGAAATATATGATGCATTCCAAGGCAACAGACGGTAAATGGCATGAATGAAGCTTCCTGTGGCAGATTGTCTTCCCCGGCCGAGAACAAGTGCTCAACACCGCTGATGACCTTCGAGAGTCTACGCGATTCATCGACGGTATAGTGACGCAACTACTCTCTCTCCCTGTCTTCACATTACCCAGATCAATATACCACCTAAAATGGTGTCCTCGCAATGTGCCATCAGGGAAGAAACTTGAGAGAATGGATACAAGCAAAACATAACAACATCACAGAGGGTGCTGAGTGCCCGACCATCCATCCTCTCCCACCAACCAACACATCTCCATCACTACTGAACTCACACACAAAACACACCCTACAAACCTATCATCATCCCCCACAGCAGCACCGCCCACTTTTGACTTAACCATGCCGCTTCTTGCACCCCAGCCAGCCCTCCGGCCATCCCGCCTTCGCCTCCTCCCCGTCCCGTGCCGCCTCACCCTCACCACCACCACCGCCACGCGCCTCTCCTCCCCCTCCATCAAGTTCGACCAGACCAAGGAATCCAACGACCCAGACGGGAAACCCATACCAGACGACTTCCACAAGAACGGCAGTAGCAGCAGCAGCAGCAGTGGGAACGGCTCGGGAGACGCGCAGCCCCAGTCGGGCAAATCCAATGGCGTCCTGGGCGAGGGAGGAGGAGGCTCGGATGATGGTGGTGGTGGCCGTCAGGCCGGAGGTGGCAAGACGGTGGTAGGCAGGGTGCACAAGGCGGACAAGGAGGCCGTCGACGGGGCGAAGCAGCACTCTGTCAGGAGGCCCATCCCGAGCGAGGGCAACACGTCCGAGGGCCGTGGGGGGGATGCGCTGTAGTGTCGGGTCTCTGGGGGGTTTTGATGTAGTCCGTGTATTGCTCGGAAGCATGCATGTATTGATTACAATCTCACGAATTCACTGTGTTTCCTGTCTTCCACTGTTGTGTGTGAGACTTGGTTTCTGCTGGTAATCAGGGCAATCAAGAGACGAACATCTTGGTGCTCAAGCACACGCGAGCAGCAACAACGGTGTCCAATGAACCCTGTCGAACGGGATGCTGGCAGAGAAGAGCATAGTTTATTGCTCAACATTCTTGGGTCAATCCCCCGTTTGTTCGATGGGATGACTAACATGAACAAGTGAGAGGGTATGACGGGAGACAGAAATTGGGCGCATCAAGGTGGAGGGGGGGAGAGCGTGAGAAAAGGAGCAATAGGAGTCAAGCGGGTTAGAAATATGGTGTATACTAACCAACGCACCTGTCGGCTGAGCGCAGGAAATCAAGACAGTGGGTGATCATCGATAACTCCCAGAGGGGAGAGGAATAGGAAGGGGAGACGGCATCGTCGCCGCACCTAGAGAGCGCCACGGTCAAATACATTTTAGAACCTCGTTGAACCATCTATACAGCAAGATAACAGACCAGTCATCCCATCCCTCCATGACGCCACAGCTAACACCATACCGACGCGATAAACCCCAAAGAAAAAAGAAAAGCAAAGCAAACCCCACAGCAGCAGAACCATTTCACAAAGCCTTGACGCTCTCGAAGAACGGGTTGCTCGCCAACCTGCCATCCGCCTTGACCAGCTCCCTCAGCCTGTCCACCATCTCGTCCCTGGTCATGTTGCCGCCGCCGCCCCCACTGACCTGCTCCTTCCACCGGACGAGCACGTCCTTGAGGAGCGCGCTGCCCTCCTCGACGTCCTGCCTGCTGTACCCGCCCGCGGCGGCGGCCCCGTCCTCGTGCTTGGTCGTAAAGTCCTCGAGCTCGTCCGCCTTCCTCTTGGCCATGCGCACCACCTTGTCCGGGAACCGCACCAGCTCGGCCACGTGGATGCCGAAGCTCTGGTCGCACACGCCCGGCTCCACCTTGTACAGCAGCGTCACCTCCCTCTTTGCGTCCCTGTCCTTGCCGTCGCCTCCCGCGCCGCCGATGTGCGCCGTGACGTGCATGTTGCGCACCTGCGGGTACTGCTCCGCCAGCGCCGTGAGCTCGTGGAAGTGCGTGGCGAAGAGGGCGGAGCAGCCGATCTCGCGCACGATGTGCTCCGAGATGGCCCAGGCGAGCCCGAAGCCGTCGTACGTCGACGTGCCGCGGCCCAGCTCGTCGATGATGATGAGCGACTCGGCCGTCGCCGACTTGAGGATGTTGGCCGTCTCGAGCATCTCGGCCATGAAGGTCGACACGCCCTTGAGCTGCGAGTCGCTCGCCCCCACGCGCGCCAGGACCGAGTCGAAGATGGTCAGCTCCGCCGACCCGCACGGCACGAAGCAGCCCACCTGCGCCATCAGCGCGATCACGCCGATCTGCCGGATGTACGTCGACTTCCCGCCCATGTTGGGCCCCGTGATGATCAGGAACGAGGACCGGTCCCTGCTGAGCTCCACGTCGTTTGTGATGAACTGCACGTCGTCCTGCATCTCCATGCACGGGTGGCGGGCCTCCTTCAGCACCGTCTGCCCCTGGCCACGGGGGTGTATTGTCGGCCGGACGTAGGAGATAGGCGCATGTGCAGAACAGTGCGCAAAGGACACAATGACGTCGAGGTGGGCGAGGACGCCGGCCAGTTTCTCCAGGAGAGGGCAGTAGGACGCCGCGACGGAGATGACCTCGTTGGCCAGGCCGCTCTGGGTGCGCTTGTAGTTGTCCGAGAGCTGCTGGAACTCGCGCCGGATGCTGAGCAGGGCGTTTGTCGTGAAGTAAACCCCGTTCTTCTGGGTGGAACACTCCTTGTACTCCTTCTTATTGCGAATGCATCCTGCCTCGGCTCGTGTAAGGCGCATGCACCAGCCATGTACTTTATGGTCCTCGAGGAATATCTTCTTGTCTTGCTCCTGGCCAAGATCGTTGGCGGCATTCACGAACTCCCTGTTCATGTCCAGCCGAAGACGGTCTAGCTTCTTGCTTATGATCCGCAGAGTGTCGTCGAACTCGGGCTTGATCTTGAATTCGTGGTTGTCCATCGCCTCCAGGTCTATGGTCGTCTCCACCAGCTCCTGGAGTTTAACGAGACCATCGCAAAGCTCACGGAGCTTGGTTGTGTATGTGGCATCCAGAGGATCACGGTATGCCTCGTCCATCACGGCCTCGAAAGTGCCAATGAACCCGGGCAGTCGGATCACGACCTGATACGCCCTAACGACGTCTTGGAGGTTGGCCTTGTTCCGCTGCAACTTCTTTGCCAGTCGGTACAGGTCGGGCACCGATCTCAGGTGTTCCTCCTGCATTGTTTGCCGGAGTTCCGTGTCGTTCACGAAAGCCTCGACTAGTTGCTGGCGCTTCTCGATCTCGTCCTTGTCCATCAGAGGCTGCTTCAGCCATTGGGATAGAAGACGACTGCCCACTGGCGTCTTGCAGTGGTTCAGGAGCCCATACAGACTCATCGTCTTGGCGCCATCCCGGGCACCTGGCATCAGGTTCAGCGCTTTCAACGCTGCGGCGTCCAGCTTCATGAAATGCGACAGGTCGTGTTGGTACAGCTGATACTGTCCGAAGTTTGAAGGGTCCTGAAGAATAGACAGGTACTTGATGAGGGCAGCCGATGCGCCCATGGCCAGCTTCAAGTCCGTCTGCGGCAGCATGGAGGCGGATCGCTCGTCCTTGAGAATCCTAGCAAGATCCTGCTCGATGTCTTTGGTGCCAAAGTCTGACATGGGCCGTTCTGACATGACCACACCACAGTTGTTGATGATCTGCTTCAGCTTGGCCAGCTCGGGATCCTTGTCCTTCTCGCCCTTGTCAAACTGTATCAGACACTCCTTGACGCCTAGCTGGATCACGAGAGCCTCGAAGTTTGAGTATAAGTCATTGTCCAGGAATTCGCTGACACCCAGCTCGCGGACACTGGCATCCGCGAAGCAGACCCCGACACTCCTCGCCTCTGAGGCCTTTGCAGAGAACTTGACAGCCATGATCATGGGTGCACCGTCGAACTGTCCACCCAGCTCGTCTTCGACGTCTTGCAGGTTTCCGGGCGAGGCCTGCTTGGCGATCTTCCAGTTCATGCGGCCACCCACACTTGACCATATCTCGACTCGCTTTCCAAGCTTGAACAGGGCTTCCCGGAGGAATTGGCGGAAGACTGTGACGGTCATGGTCACGGACTCAAGCCCAGTGTGGTCATTCTTGCCCAGCTGGCGGACAACGGACGTGGTCTTGTAGACGGTCCGGGCAATGAAGTTGGCATCCTCTCCGTGGGCCGTGTACCAGTCGCCCCGGTCGAATATGCGTATGGTCTCATCGTTTCGGTTTGGCAGTGACTTGAAGAACCGGATGAAGCCGTGTTCGTCGTCGACCTAGTAAGAAACTCTGGTTAGTATCGCCTACTTGAGCTTTCGTGGTGGGAGGCTCAAGGGAACAATAATATTACCTTCAACTCCGGTCTGGAAGACATGATGGCACGCAGAAGAGAAGGGACTGGACAAGAACAAGAACAAGAACAAGAACAACAAGAGTATGAGATTTATATCAACCAATTCCCATTCCAAGCCCTTTTCAATTTATTCCCTGGGACTTGCACGATAGATAATCCCAAACAAGTTCTTCTCCGGAGAGACTGTGGAGGAAGAAAGGTCAAGGTAACGGAACGCGTGCCGCGACTTCCCATTAAACTTGGGGGACGCGACTTGACAGGGGTTCCATGACGCGCCATGGGTGGGCTACAGGGCGCTAAAACCCCAGGAAGGCCAGGCTTTAGACCGCCTAAAATACTGCCGCCTGAGCTCCCAAAAGTTTCCAATTGAACCCCGCGATTTGCCATGACAGTCCTTCCTTCGAGGAGCACAAACTAGGAATGACCATGGAGATCGATCAGAACGCCCCAGCCGTCGAAGCGCCCCCAAGCTCAGAGATTCCTATGGGAGATGCCCCAGCGCAAACCGAAGAGACAAACTCAAGGAAGCGACAGCGAGAACAAGACGATGACGACCAAGAGCGCGCCCTTGACAACGGCCAGGCGGAACCCTCAGGCGAGAGCAATGCCGCTGCTGTCGCCGCGACTAACGGCACAGAAGAGCCCAAGCTCTCCAAGAACCAGATGCGAAAGCTGAAGCGCCAGAAAGTGTGGGAGGAGCGCAGGCAGGACCGCAAGGTACAGCGCAAGGAGAAGCGCCACGAGAAGACGGCCCGGAACCGACTCGAGCGCCACGAGAGGGCTGCGGAGCTGGCGCGGGCCGAGGGCATCGACGAGGGCGAGGCGCTGAGGAGGATAGTGTCGCTGGAGAAGCAGAACCAGAAGAGGAACAAGCAGATGTACGTCGTGCCCGTGTCGCTGATCATCGACTGCGACTTCGAGAAGTACATGCACGACAACGAGCTCGTGTCGCTGGGGGCCCAGATCACGAGGAGCTACTCGATGAACAAGCAGGGGGAGTACCAGGCGCACATACTGGTCAGCTCTTGGGGTGGCAAGCTGAAGAAGAGGTTCGAGACGGTGCTGAAGAACACGCATAAGAATTGGAGGGGGGTGTCCTTCGTCCAAGAGGATTTCGTCGAGGCAGGAAAGGTGGCCTGGGACATCATGCATGGACCAAAGGGCGGAAAAAGGTGTCCTACCCTGGGAGGCGACGATTGCCAGGATGGACAGCAGCAGTCGGACGACGTAACTGCAGACGAAGGGGCCGGACCGGGCCAAGAGGCGGCGCCTGAGCCTGACAAGGAGACGAGCTCATCTGGCGAGCCTGTGCCGGCATTCACCACCGACTCCGTCATCTACCTCTCCGCGGACTCGCCCAACACCCTCGACAGGCTCGAGCCCAACACGAGCTACGTGATCGGCGGGCTGGTGGACCGGAACCGGGAGAAGTTCCTCTGCCAGCGGCGCGCCGAGGGGAAGAACATACGGACGGCCAAGCTGCCGATCGGCGAGTACCTGCAGATGGCGAGCCGGCAGGTGCTGGCGACGAACCATGTGGTCGAGATCATGTGCAAGTGGCTCGAGACCGGCGACTGGGGCAAGGCGTTCATGGAGGTTATCCCCAGGCGGAAAGGCGGGCGGCTCAAGGGTGAGGATGGGGAGGAGGACGCGGATGCGGATGCGGATGAGCAAGGCGACGATGCGAGTGAGGTCGGGGCTGAGCAAGGTGGCGAGGATGGTAGGAAAGAGGGCGAAAGGGAAGCAGACGTTACTGCTAACGCTGAGGCATAGGATGCCGGCCCTCGTGCACCGAAGACATTATACCCCTGCGGGACTACACCTTGGGTAGTAATATTCTGGAACAGTTTTTCCTCCAAAAAAGATGGCGTTACGACACGAAAGTGCACAAGATACTGGATAACAAAGACACCACTTCTGAATGAACCATTTTTGGATTCAATGCTACGGAATTGCGATTTTTTTTGTCTCCCCTCAACCCTCATCGACCTTCAACGACCTGCCTTACGCCTCAGACAAGTCCGGAAGACTAACAACACTAAGCGACACAGTATTGTTCGTGGCCGGCGGCAAGACCCCACCCCCCGCGATCAGCAGCTTGGTCTGGTCCTCCGCAAAGACCCTCAGATGCCTCGAGTACGCCGTCGGCTGGGGCGTCTCGTACTCGTACCAGGCACTCGCGTCCCCCAGGGCGCGGTTCACATAGACGGTGCTCCGGCCCCCGCAGCTCACGACGATGGTGCCGTTCGCGCCGCCGTCGCTGCTGAAGACGACGTACGGGCTCCCCGTGGGCGTCGTGCCCGTGTTGGCCGCGACGAGGGAGATGGGCGCCGAGCTGTTGAAGTCCAGCGGGTCGGCGCTGATGCGGTACGTCACGGGGAAGCTGTAGCCGCTCGAGAAGGAGTGGCCCCACTCGTACGTCATGATGTAGTCGCCCGTCGGCAGCTGCGCGATGGTCGTCATGCCGGGCCGGTCCGTGTACTCGTCGTAGGCGACGTCGTCGACGGGGTCGGCCCACGTGAGGAGGTCCGTGGTGGTCTGATGGACGAGCTTCTGCCCGTGGTCCGTGTCACGCTGGTCCGAGTAGTAGAGCACCAGCTGGCCTTCGTACATCCTGCACACAGAAGCATAGCCTGTCAGTGAGGACTGGTCCGCGAGAAGGGTAGGGATTAAGGGGTGAGCAGGTGTTGGATCGGATAGAAAAGAGGTGGACTACTCACATGATAAACGGCTCCCAGACCGGCGTGACCCCGTTGTTAGGCAACGCCTCGCCCCCAGCAGCAACATGGCTGACGAACTCCCAGGTATACCCGGCGTCCGTGCTCGCGTACACGTCGATCTGGGTGTTGCTCAGGTTGGTCGGGATCGAGTTGCCCGCCAGCAGGACCGTGCCCGCGGCGTAGCCGCCAAAGTCCACGGGCAGCTCATACAGGAACGGCTGGTACCTGTTGCCCCACCCGTTGACCTGGTCCGTCACGTTGGAGATGTGCTCCCACGTGAGGCCATGGTCGGTTGACTTGTAGATGGGGAAGTAGACGAGCGGCGGCTCGGGGGAGTAGTTTTCCCAGGTCGCGAGGAGGACGTTGCCCGAGAGGGTGAGCTCGGCTGTGCGGGCGTAGAGGACCTCCGGGTCGGTGTAGTTGTCGGCATCGGCCGGGTCGAAGACGACCTTGCTGTCGAAGGTGGCTATGGTGTCGGCCCGGGGGCGCAGGGAGGGGCTGGCGAGGGAGAGGGCGAGGGAGGAGAGGGTGAGCAGGAGGACGCTGGGCTTCAGGGACAACATCTTGGGCAGGCGGACAGGGTAGACGATCTACCGCGTGAGTTGGTCAGGGGAATTCAGGGGCAGGCCTTACTACCACCAGACTTCTGCATCACGAACATGGAGACGATGCTGCATCCTAATTATATAGACTCGTGATGAACCGACTCCAACTCGAAAGTGGCTTCCCCACGATGCCATCATGCGAGCAGGGAGGAACCTCGTGTTCCTGGCTAAGAGGAGCTAAGCCGCCCACATGACCAGTACCTCGGTGTATCTCGCGTTATTGCGCAAGGGGTATCGAGGGTCCGAGGAGACGGTTCGTCGGCAAGCATACTCGGTCAGCACGAGGGCTGAAAGCCCCAAGTCTGACATGTTCATGCGGGAGGTTGGAGACTTGGGAGACCTTGGGGAAGAAAGGTGACAACAGAAGTGGGAAACCAGCAGGGGTTTCGGCGGTTCGTAACCGGTGACAATCTGGGGAAATCCGGGGGATGCTTGCCGCTGCCCAGGCCAGCGGATGCGCGCCAATAAACATCGTGCCACCATAACCGATTAGACAAGTGCACGAACTTGTTCGGTGCCGCCTCCGGCAGGTCGAAGACGGAAAATATGGCCACACGAACCAGAATTACACCGATCAGCCAGCCCTGTGATGGTACCCTCCATCGTTCGTCTAACGTCATTATACATTCCTGGATCCAGGCAGGTAAACACCCCCAGCTTCTCAGAACTCCATTGATTCTGGCTCCTCTCGTTCCCTCTTAACTTTGACGTCGCCCCTCTCATCCTTCATCAAGGCGTTGACGAAACCCCTGAACTGATCGATGTAGGGCTTAAGGCTCGTCTTTTCCCAGTCCTGGATGCTCTTCTTCTCATCATCGCCCTCTTCTTCCGCCCATGCATCAATCTCTTCCAAAAGTTTCTGCACCGTCGGCACAGATGTAGGGTCGAACTCTTCCAGGTTGCCGGGCCGTGTGTCAATAGGAACACACACCCTTCCAGTGCCTGGGTGCACGACGAATGGAGATTTCAGCAAATGGTTAAGCTTTTTGCTGACCTCAATATCCAGCCGGGGGTAGGTATATTCCAGGACGATGTCTTGTTTTGCCGCCAAGAGGTCCCTGGTGTCGAGGTTCTTGCTTGCTCCGCCGGCCTTGGTGATCGCGTCAATATCGGCCCACTTAGACGTCGAAGACCGCCCCGGCGCGGATGCCCATTTCCTGCGAAGGGCATCGTTGAGCTGCTTGTCTGGTAGTAATTGCAAGAGCTTCTCTGCTCGCTCGTCGGTGTCCCAGGGATCTTGCCTCTCAAGGACGTCCTCCGAGAAATGTGTCTTGAGGATATCCAGACTCCGCCTGTGAGACTGTTAGTCAAGACCGCTCACAAGACTGGACTTCAATGATGGTTAAACTCACGTCAAATGTGGATGCAGCGGCCTCCTGACGTTCACCTTCTTCCCGCTCTGCGCACCACCCTTCAGCACCTCCAGATACCCTGCCACAGCCCGCCGCTTTTGATCATCCATAGTCCTCGCCTTTTTGTCACAAACCCAGGCGTGGGCACCACGACGACCTGAGTATACCCACATGATATGCTTGAAACCAAAGTCCTCACGCAGCGCAACGTCTACTACTCTGATAGCCATCGTGATGAACTGCCAGCATTTTATGCAGATGTTGGCCTTGTCACAGCATGTCCGGATGTCGTCGTAATCCGTCAAATCGATATCGAAGCATAGTTCTTTGGAGATTGGGCGGAAGGCGGAGAGGTTCTTGAGTTGTTTCCGGTCGCGCGGATTGGTACTGTATACGGGGCCGATTTCGAAACGCGATGGCATGAGACGGAGGACGTCCTTACGGATGCTGTAGAATAAGGTCAGCTGGATTGAACAGCCCAAGCGTCGAGACAAGGATTGACATACAGGTCAGCTGTTGGGAAGGACTGGTATCGCAGATAGGCATCGTTCTGTAATGTGAAGGCGAACTCTCGATGTCCAAAGTCGTTCGCTGGTTTGGGTTGGTGATTCAGCCATTGGAAGAGAACCTTCCATGGGAAGAGACGCTGGTAGAAACTGCGCATGACCTCAGGGTCACTCGCGCTGGCTCTGATCGGGGCACCACTGCTGCATGTATGGTGTCAGCCTCAATGACTGTAGATTCACGAGCCTGGGATATATCACCTCTGCTCTGCAGTCGAGTCCGGCCCTGGAGAGCTTGTGGGTAATGGTTGGCTCTGTGTTGTCTTTCCGGTACTGGGGAAGTCTTCATCCGAGTCGACATCTTCAAATAGTTCGTCCAGCTTGACTTCCTTCTTTGGTTCGTCGGATATAGTCATGGCGTTGACATCGGCGATTGTGATGTCGGCAGTGGTATCGTCCGCCTGAGTTCCATTCTTGACTGGAGAATCCTGTTCCATACGGTCGAACTCGTCACTAGTCGGAGTTGGTACAGGAGGACTGGACGCTGGAGATTCGGAGTGAGGCATGGTTGCAGTTGGGCGTGGTTCACTGTTTGGGTCACAAGAACATAAAGGAATGCTAGCAGTGAGCTTCAGAGGTCGGTCATCAGTTGGTTGCTGTTGGGAGGAGAGACGATGCTAAGAAACCCTCGACTGTCTGGATAATCAATTAGTGTACAAAGATAGAAGACGCGTCCAGACGCGTTGGGGGGGTTACGCGGGCGCGCGGGCCTAATCCATTTAGGTTTCAGGCGACGTTTAACCGTGCACCAGCACTGGAGTTGACGCTAATGGCAAAAGCGGGGACTCAACCACAGTTGACATCAGCACATCACCACAGTGGCACACCTCGGAATGCTATTCGGCTCCGACGTCACAGTGTCTCTCTATCTATACATATTGACCTTCACTACCATTCAAAACTCAAAACTGCTACATATCTACCTGGTGGCATTCAATCACATAACGGCGTTGATTGATCGATCCACTTGAGCAGAGAGATTATATTAGAGTCTGTGCGGGAGAGAAGAATATCGTGGCTGCTGTTCAACTGCCTGATTCTTCGAGTTCGCACTTAGAACCAACGTCATCGAGTGCTGGACTGTCAACGTACGTCGACTGATAGCCCCGTCCACTATCTACTTAGTAGTTACTTAAGTATCTACCAACCAAATCAATATCAACACCACGACACACTTAGAAGCCAACATTGGAACCACTTCAATTCCCGCGATTGCCGCTCCTTGCTATGATACTTATTCTCGTGGATTCTCTTCTTCCAAACAAATAAGTCCACTGGGCATATTGTCTCCTCCAACCAACATGGCGCCCCTCCGACTTCTCATCGAGGACGGCAAGTTTGTCGACTCCTCCGGTCGGCAGATAACCCTCCGTGGTATCAATGTCGCAGGTGACGCCAAATACCCCAGCGAACCATTCGACCAGCCATCACAGATTGTAGACGGCTTCTTCGACGGAGACAACGTCAGCTTTCACAAGCGACCATTTACCAAGGACGAGGCACATGGCCACTTCGCGAGGCTTCGACGTTATGGATACAACACGATCCGATATGTGTTTACGTGGGAGGCTATCGAGGCAAAAGGCCCGGGTATATATGATGAGGAGTGGATAAGCCATACAATTGAGGTGTTGAGGGTTGCAAAGAGCTATGGATTCTTGGTGTTTATGGATCCTCATCAGGACGTGGTATGTCTAGCCCTCCTACTCGCTCTCACAGCACCATCGCAGTGTCGACCTACATGATGCAACTGGCTTACTCCGATCATTTTCACAGTGGTCACGCTTCAGCGGCGGATCCGGTGCCCCTATGTGGACTCTCTACCTCGCCGGCCTGAACCCCCAATCCTTTGTCGCCACCGAAGCCGCCATCGTACACAACACCTACCCGGAGCCAGAGAACTTCCCCAAGATGATCTGGTCCACCAACTACACCCGCCTCGCCGCGGCGACTATGTTCACGCTGTTCTTCGGTGGCAAGGACTTTGCTCCAAAATGTATCGTCGACGGAGTGAATGTGCAGGACTACCTGCAGAACCACTTCTTCGGAGCAATAGAGCATCTCGCCAAGAGGATAAAGGAGGCCGGTGACGTCCTGAACGACGTCGTCTTTGGGTGGGAGAGTATGAATGAGCCGGCCCGAGGAATGCTTGGCCTGGAAGATATGAGTGTCATTCCCAAACACCAGGCGCTCAAGAAGGGAACAACCCCCACCATCTGGCAGGCCATACTGACGGGGTCTGGGCGCGCGTGTGAGGTTGATACGTGGGACATGGGTGGTCTGGGACCGTACAAAGTCGGCAGGACGCTGATCGATCCTCAGGGTGAGTCGGCGTGGCTACCGGCTGACCATGACGATTCACGGTACGGGTGGAATCGTGACCCCGGATGGAAACTGGGAGAGTGCATCTGGGCCCAACACGGAGTTTGGGATCCCAGTTCGGACACGCTGCTGCGAAAGGACTATTTTGCAAAAGATCCCAAGACCGGCGCCATGGTCGACTATCCATACTTCACCAACACTTGGTTCATGGATTTCTACAGGTCGTATCGGGACATGATCCGATCACACCACCCAGAGGCGCTAATGCTGTGTCAACCACCGGTACTGGAGATCCCGCCAAGTATCAAGGATACCGAAGATGACGACCCGAACATGATATACGCACCACATTACTACGACGGTATCACATTGATGACCAAAAAATGGAACCGGGTATGGAACGTGGACGTGCTCGGAATCCTCCGTGGCCGGTATCTCACGCCTGCGTTCGGCATCAAGCTCGGGGAGACGGCCATTCGGAACTGTTTCCGAGACCAGCTTGCGGCGATGAGGAAGGAGGGTCTGGATTACATGGGTAACCACCCTTGCGTGATGACCGAGTTTGGCATTCCATTTGATATGGATGACAAGGAGGCCTACAAGACTGGCGACTATTCAAGCCAAAGCGCAGCCATGGATGCAAACCATTTCGCGGCGGAGGGCAGCGGCATGGAGGGTTATGCTCTCTGGGTCTATTGCACAAACGTGAGTTGCTTTCTCAGACCTTCCACGCATTCCGACTAAATACTGACCTTCAATCAACAGAATGTCCACCAATGGGGCGACCAATGGAACGGCGAAGACCTCTCCATCTACTCTTTCGATGACCACCCACTTCCCGTCTCCGCCGTGCCGCGCTCTAAAGCTGGGTCCCTAAATTCATCCAACACAGCATCAAGACCGTCTGAGGACGTAGCGGTGACACCAACTAATATCAAGCATACCCTCACCAATGACGCTCCATCCGTCTCATCGTCTCCCGACAACACCAACACCGGTAACACTTCCAAGATGATGAACACGACCGACCCGCAACTCAAAATAGCAACGCCCGGGTACCGCGCGGCCGAGGCCTTCGTGCGGCCGGCACCCGTGGCCGTGGCCGGCGACATCACGCACTACACTTTCGACCTGAAGAGCTGCACGTTCACGCTCAACCTGCGGACGTCGAAGGAGCCCGGGCCGGACACGCCGACGGAGCTGTTCCTGCCGGAGTACCACTTCCCTCGGGACGCGTGCGTGGTGGAGGTGTCCAGCGGCAAGTGGGAGATCGGGGACGGGGGCGACGATGGCATCCAGAGGCTGAAGTGGTGGCACGGCACGGGCGAGCAGGACATCAAGATCGTGGGGCAGGTGCGGAGGTATAACGCCGGGACGGGGCGGGACGGCGCGGCTGGGGAGGAGCCGGGGTATTACGATATGCTGAATAACTGGCTTGCAAATGGGTGTGTTGTTATGTAGATTGGATGGTGCGAGGCGGCATTGGAGAGCGGGTGGTGAAGGTAGTACCGCTCTTTACGGGGTTTCATCACATACGTGCAGGAACGTATCAAGCGAGGGGGCGGGGGGTTCTTTCGAACATGACGATAGCGCACTCGATTCACGGCCTGGAGCTGGAGGATCCTCGGGAGAATGACAACCAGAATCGAAAACAAACAAGTTGAACTTCCAATCGGAATCACGGATTGGGTTGTCCAACAGCAGAGATCCTGATTCGAAGGTCCATCAGCTACTAAAGGGCGGACTTGGCCTGCAGTAGAGGATGCCGTGTAACGGGCGAGTTCCTCGTGCCTTGCAGCTGGCTGACTGACTGGTCGGATTGCCCTGGGAGGGGGGTTGTCTGGTGGTTGGTACCTTACACAGTAGTTGATTGTGAGGCCTATACAACATCATGTCGACCAAACCAGAAGACGTTTGGAAGAAGTCCAGTGCTGCCGGTCCCCCCAGGGTTTGTTCCGTAGCAGCAGCAGTAGCAGTAGCAGCAGCATTTCTTAGAGCCTCACAGCCTACGCTGCAACGCAGGTCTCATGTCCTGACGAGGAACTGGGGGCGATCGACGCCTCCGTGCATTGCAGCTGGCTGCATGAAGCTTGGTCAGACACTTTGTTTCATAGCTGTAGCCCACCTACGGATACGTGATGTGATCATCATCCTGACATGGCATAAATATCTCCCTCTATCTCTTTTCTTTCCTTTTGTTTTCCTGGGTGTTTGGGTTGGTTGGGCTTCCACAGAAGTGGAACTGTAGGATCGCGGAATATCAACGAGGGGCGCTTTCCTGGACCGACGCTCATGATTCGTTCGTTCTGGGGTGAGGCGAATGGGAACACTGCATGCTTTTTAAGGTGTGAAAGAGACTTGGTGACATGTGTGTGGATGGGCCGCTCGAATGGTATGCACGGAATACTCAGTTTGCACCGCATTGTTCCAGCCAGACATGCGTGTCAGTCGGTCATACTTCGGAGGCCACGACAGACAGGCATTGATATACGATATGGTACATACATACCTGGGTATGATATGTATGTGGTAGTGTACGGATGCGTATTTGCTTGCTCGATATCTCGTACCAGGGCCTACATACAGCATTGGTCAAGATCCGAAACGAAACATATCAGATCGTAGGAAGCATTACGGGGCCAGGATTCCATACGTGATGCATACAAGGTACACTCTAGTACGTACCTACGTGAAGTACGAAGTACGAAGTACCCACCTACTTAGTAGGTACTCAGGGCACTCAGGGTACATATATACCGGTAATCTCCCCGGATAGATCGGGCTGGTGGGTGGACATCTGAGTGGAGAAGTGACATTGATTTTTGAATCTCCTGAAACTGGCACGTAGCCCTAACCCTGGTGTCAAACCCTGGTGTTGAAGCTTCTTTCTATGTAAAGTTTCTCCTCAAGGTCCTACCGTACTACCGTACAACCTTGCAAAACCCCCATTTGTCCCCCCCCCCTTCTGTACCCCCTCGTTTTCCCCCCACCACCCGTGCCCCCCACCACCTGTCTCCCACCCCCTCCGCCGCAACCTAACATTTACCCCTTGAATTTGGGCATGTTGGAAGTTGATGATATCTAGTCACGAAAGATGACAAGGCGCAGTTCGACAGGTGCTAGTTGGTGTTCGAATTTCCCATACAAGCCCGTCTATGCCCCTGAATTACCTACACAAGAGTATCTGCCTATGTACACACAATCTATCAAATCTCAATTATACGGATAACCTCAGCTCTGCTTTTTTTCCCCACTGCACACACACCACCCACCTCTGCCGCTTGATTGGCTCTCGAATCGCATTGAACGCCCAGTGTACAGGGACTGGGAACTGGAACTACTATGGTACAGTGGAACTTGAACTAGAACTGGGCACTTCCAAGGTTGTTACTGACTGTATGTTTGTATGTATGTATGTATGTATGTACTATGTATGGTACATATCTAGGTAGGTATGTAGTACCTACACCACACTAGAGCGGCCTTCTCGAATCCACCCACCATCCACCACCACCATTCACCATCCACCATCCATCGTCCATCATCCATCAATCCACCTGCATCTGCATCATCTCCATCTGCATCTGCATCTGAAGAAAGCTGCTGACTGCACTTCATCACACGGCGCCACAGTCCCACTCTGACACTAGTACATACATATGTACGGATTACATACGGCGCCCTTTGTCCTTCGTCTCCTCCCACTTGCATCACCCGTCGCGCGGATCCGGATCTATTATCCATTACTGTGTATGTACCTACACTAGGTATATACTCACACCCCCCAATCCTCCCTCAGGCGGCCCCAAGCTGGGCCAAGCTAGGCCAAGCAGGTCTGGACGGGACTCTCTGCTGCTGCAGTGTGTATGTGTGTGTGCACTGCTTCTTTGCACACTCTCTGCCCACCTCCAATAGGCGCGCACCGTATCAGCAGCAGTAGCCGCCCAAACTTGCCGACTACCTGGACCTGGACCTGGACCTGGACCTGGACCTGGGCCTGAACCTGAAGCTCCCTCCTCGTCGAGGGGAAGAACTGATCAGGCACAAAGACACGAGAGACAGACACACACGGACACACAGAGAGAGAGAGGAAGAGAAAGAAAGGCATCTGGTCCCACTCTCTTGCTCGCGGCAGACATACCTACATACAACCTACCTACTACACACATACATACATACATACATACTGTGTATGTAGCCTTACTCAGTACCTCGTACATACCTACATACTCCCACGAATAATCGTCGTGTGTTAATTGTAAGTGTGCACGCGTCATGCCCTGCTCTTCCACTTGATTGCACTGTACCTACAGCTACAGTATCAATCTTTTCTATCCGACAGCGTCTCCCGATCCCAAACAGAACACGACCTGCTTGCCATGTGCTAGCATTGCAGTCGATCGATCCCTGGCGCCTGTCCTCGTGTTGCCTGATCCTGTTCCTGATCCTGTTCCATGTTCCTATCCTCGATCCAGTCTCCTTTATCGCACCACCACTGTGAACTCGGACAACGACCGCCTGACATTACATTTGTATGTTAGAAATGCTCCCCAACTATCGCTCCCACAAAGGCGACCCCACCACGCTCAAATGAGCAAGAATATACAACGCCAGCGCTCCATTTCGAGTCTTTCGTCACGGGGTCCTGATCGCGACAGAGATCCCGCCAGCGGAGGACTGGGATTGCTGAGTCCCTACAACAGCAGATCACCCCTCGCGGGCCTTCACCATTCTCCCGGCTCTCTGGATGCCACCGCAACCCACCTCGCCCGACCTACTTTCCTGCTCGAGCGAAAAGCAACCGAGGATCTCACAAAGCTCGACGGCGTCCTCTTCGACGACGTCCCCACCCTCGGCTCCAGGAGCACCCACATATCCAGTCTAGGCGCCGGCTCTCCGTACCCGACCATCAACACCTCGCTTGCTGCCGACAACGCGAACTACCTCTCTGCCTCCTCGCCAGGAGGCCCGAGGAGAAGAGCAAACACCGCCAGCGGGCCGCTCTCCCCCGTCCCTCCCGCCGACTCCCCCACTGACCATTCTAGTAAATACACGAACCGCGCCGTCGTCATCTCTCCTCCACCTCGCCGACCTACGAGCCCTTTCCCTCCCGCACCCGCTTCATCTGCGCCTCCCCAGGCGTCTCCAAGACAGCGAACCACGAGCCCTACCTCTGCATCCCATTCTCCGCAGGCGAGACCTCAAGCCGCTCCTCATCCGTCTTTGAACTATAGTCCCGCCGCGAGCATGTACGGGCAGCGACAGCCTTCAGGGGCCGATCCCTCGAGGCCATTCCAGGTCCCTCTCCCACCGCCACCCATGTCGCCTCCTCCAGCAACAGCAATAGGGTCCATGAACAACATCATGACGAATATTCCTCCCCCACCTCCGCGATATGCCAGTGCGCCGGTCGGTGCAACACATCTTCCAGGGCCGCCGGGGGCACCGCACCCTGGTGGGCTCCCTCCCCCTCCGGGGCCACCCCCTAGCAACAACACGATACAATGGCAAGGCACCTGGAATAATGCCTACGGGTCCTACATACCACCACCTCCGCCCCAACAAGCGCCCCGTCCGTACAACCCACAGCCGTACAAGACCATCAATGGCCAGACCATCGCGATACCTCCACCCCCGCCACCCACCGAAAGTATGCAAATGTCGGCTACATACATACCGCATGGTGACACATACGGAGAGGGGGTGGGCATACCTGGCCTGGGCATGGATGACATGGCGGCTTGGTCTGCAAGCTCGCAGACTTCGTGGCTGGCCGGGCACAGCAGTATTGGCAGCCTGGGAACCACAAATGCGAGCGATACTACTGCTTCGACGCCTGTTGATGCCTATGGAAATCACAACAGGGGGAACTCGACAAACTCGAATGCGACATCAAGTGGTGCATCCGGGATCCCGCCCGAACTTGCCGCACAATGGCCGTTGGACCGCGTGTTGGACTGGCTCCAAGCGAACAACTTCAGCAACGACTGGCGCTCGACGTTTCGTGCGTTGGACCTGCACGGGAATAGGTTCCTCGAGGTGGGAAGCGCGAACGGCGGGCGAGGAAACTTTGGCATGATGCACCAGCTGGTATACCCGCGGCTCGCAGCAGAGTGCATCAGTAGTGGGACCGGATGGGATCAGCCGCGCGAGCGAGAAGAGGGGAAGAGAATGCGCAGGTTGATACGCAGTATCGTGAGGGGCGAGACGCCCGGGAGTGGGTTGTCATCATCCCATACGAGGAAGGAGTCAATCAGCAACACTTCACTCGTGCCAACCAGTGCAGGCCCGGACAGCGGCTCGCCGGTTACTCCTATCAAGGCCGCAGGCTCAGGATTCTCAGTTGGACGTAGGTTACCATCACAGACACGGACGCAGACCATGCCCGATTCTTGGAACGGTTTTAGTAACTCAGTCAATGCGCCAGACCCTGGTGGCAATCACAGGAAAGCACTACTTGGCAATATCGACGACGAAGCCACCCACCGCCGCAGCCCGGTCGCCAGTGAACCAGGTGAGGTAGGAATGACGAACACGGAGCGCAGCAGCAACCGAGGATACAGTCCCGCGGGGAGCCCGGCACCTACTCAGGGACTTTTCTCGTCTTCAACGGCGCCCAATCTCGCTTCGTCGCCCGGCGGGAGATTTGGGAGCCACCGAAACCGAAACTCCACTGACTCAGTCTCGAGCAACGCAGCTATTTATGGATCCGGGGTACCCCCTGATGCGAGCCAGGTTTTACGGTCCCAGATGAATTTCGGCGACATGGCAAAGGACACGCGCCGGTATGGACATGACGGCAGTACTAACCGGCCCAGCCCCCTCGGCGACAATGCATCGACCGGCGACAGATCCGCCGGCGCCAGCGAGCCACCCGGCTCGGCCAGGGAGGGCAAGTCTTTTCTGTCGTTCCTCAACCCCCGAAAGAAGAAGCACCATGATGATCCAGACTCGCCTACGAGTCCGATGCAGTTCAAAGCGCACTCGCTAGGAAGCAGGGGGAACGCCAGCGAGACATCGCTCGACAGGCCAGGATCTAGCGTCTCCACGTCGCACGACCAGCACACACCGGCATCGTCTATGAGATCGAGGCGCATCACTACTGGGAGGATATTCATACTGGCAACACTGGACTACTGGAACTACCGGATGGTTGATGTCTCGGACGTCGAGTCGGCTTCAGACCTGCGGCAGCTTATATGCGTGAATCTGGGTCTGCCGGACGCGGACGGCGCACAGATCTATCTCACTGAATTGGGCAAGTTCGACCACGAGGATCAGCTGGACGATAGCCAGCTCGTCGCCAACAAGAAAGTGCGGGCCGATGCAGCGGGGTCTCTGAAGGTGTTTGTCCGGCCCGGAAACATGGGCGGGCTTGCTGTGAATATCGGCCAGTCGCCGATTGCGCTCTCGCCGGCTCACCTGCCACACGGAGCGAATATTGATGAGGATACATACGCGCGGCTGAACGGTCAACGAAGGAGATCTAGTTCTTCTCCGCCAGCATCGAGGCAGAACACCCTAACTGGAGGAGAGCACGGCAAGCCCACAACGACTGGTGCGGACGACGATGAGAACAAGGACACCAAGAGCAAGGACATTGCTCAGCAGGCCGAGGCATACCGAACCGAGATGGAGAGGAAGCAACATGAGTATCTTGCCAAGCGCAAAGCTGCAAAGGACAACGGGCACTCGCCTCTGGAGAACGGTACGGGGCCATACAGTGGTATCGTGGGACGCAATGTCAACTTCGACGAGCCACGCAACTCGCCGTTCGAGGACAAGAAGCCCTTCGACAGCGCCTTTGCACCGCAGCGACGAGCCCCTGCAGCTCCTCTCGACCCTTCGGCAACCCTCATCAAGGCGAACTCGCTGTCCAAACGAGGCTCGCATCAACGAGCCAGCCAGGGCAGTTTGGACGGCTTCCCCACCAAGCGGCAAGGCACTGGGATGACGGAGAGTCCTAAGCAGATGTTAGAGAAGAGGAAGCCAACCAACGAGCGCCAGGCGCTTGGTGGCATAGGTGCTGCTCTCGCTGGCATGGGCCGTGGCCTGGGTGGGATCGCACACCCTGGGGGCGCGGGCCAGAGGGGAACGTCACCCAACAGGGCAAGTCCGGGATCTGCTGGTGCTGAACCCGCTGCAGCTGCACCTTCGACAACGGATAGAGGTAAGAATGCTCATTCGAGCACTTTTCTTTATGAAAACGACGATGGTCCGCGACCGGGAACGCCACCCACGCCCAGCTCTTCGGCCTTGAGTCCGGGAGGCGTGGCGTTCGACGTGCCCGACTACTCGCCCGGTGGAACCCTGCTGCCAACACCCAGGTCACCTAATCTGAGGAGACGCAATGGAGCCAGAAGCCTTGGGAAATCGACCAGGTTCCCACCCAAAAGTGACATGGAAGCTGAACAAGGAACAGGAGAAGATGCCAAGTCTGGAAAGCCAATCTCGGGAAATGTCAGCCCCACCTCAGCAACACGGACCGTATCGGACGAGCCGCCGCAGCTGCCCAAGGTTGTCGTCAAGCCCAGGATCTTCGATGGGGATTCATCTTCTGACGAGGACGACGGTTCCGATGATGATTCCGACGACGGATTATTCGCGAAGCCTCTTGCTGGGCGTGGTGGAAACGAAACTGCCAACAAGGGCAAAGAACCAGCCAGTCAACTCCCTGCCAAGTCGCCCATCAGCAAGAACGGCACATTCTGGAACGACGCAGATAGTGATGGCGACGAGGATGAGGTCATTACGCAACCCACCGAAAACTTGGGTAAGCGGCCTAGCTTGACCGTGAACACGAAGCGTGGCAAGAAGGGCCTCTCTGTGTCGTTCACAAACCCTGAGCTGCCATCTTCAGCCGGAAGTAGGACCGGGGCGGGTGACGACGACGACCGATCCTCGAGGAGCTCCAGGAGGACGCCTAACACGCCACACTCCGAAGGATGGGACTCGAACAACGACAGGGATGTCAAGCTTAGCAGGCGGAAGAGCTTCATGGAGAAGGATACGTCGATCTGGGCCAACCGTCCTCCCACGGATGCACTGATCAACAACCTTGAGGACTTCTTCCCCAACCTCGACGTGGATCAGCCAGTGCTAGAAGAAGGTGAACTGCCGGGCGATTTGCCACCCAGCCCGATCGCCGAGGCCGAGGAGCCGCAGGAACAGTCCAGGCCCGTGGCATCTTCAAGAATAAGTAATATGTACAACGACAGTGATACCCTCGGCAGTGACGAGTCGACACTCAAGGCGCTCGAAAGACCAGCCTCCATCGTGAGCGTTGCGCGCAGGAGCACACAGCGCTCTGGAGGCCTCGGGAGGATGAAGTCTATCCGAGAGGTAGCGCACAAGCGGTACACGCAAGGCGCGAGCGCGCCCCCGCCCGTCCCAGCAGCATCTAACAGCGGCAGCGGCAGCGGCAGCAACACGGCCGGGAGCAAGAACGCGAACCTGATGCGTCGCAAGTCCACAAAGATGTTCAACGCCAACATCGTGCAGATCCGGCCCGAACGTGGCTCCATGATACTCCCGCAGATCCCGCAGGACCACCTGCCCAGCCTGCCCCACAACGCGAACAACCAGATCCCGAAGCGGCAGACGACGTTCCGGTGGTTCAAGGGTCAGCTCATCGGCAAGGGGACGTACGGGCGCGTGTACCTCGGTATGAACGCCACGACGGGAGAATTCCTGGCCGTCAAGGAGGTCGAGGTGAACCCCAAGGCCGCGGGGGGCGACAAGAACAAGATGAAGGAGCTCGTGGCGGCGCTGGACCAGGAGATCGACACGATGCAGCACCTGGACCACGTCAACATCGTGCAGTACCTGGGGTGCGAGAGGAAGGAGACGAGCATCTCCATCTTCCTGGAGTACATCCCCGGTGGCAGCATAGGGAGCTGCCTGCGCAAGCACGGCAAGTTCGAAGAGAGCGTCGTGTCGAGCCTGACGCGGCAGACGCTCTCGGGCCTGGCGTACCTGCACCGCGAGGGCATCCTGCACCGCGACCTCAAGGCGGACAACATCCTGCTGGACGTGGACGGGACGGCCAAGATCTCGGACTTTGGCATCTCCAAGAAGACGGACAACATCTACGGCAACGACAAGACCAACAGCATGCAGGGGTCCGTGTTCTGGATGGCGCCCGAGGTGATCCGGTCCCAGGGCGAGGGGTACAGCGCCAAGGTGGACATCTGGAGCCTGGGGTGCGTGGTGCTCGAGATGTTTGCGGGCCGGAGGCCCTGGAGCAAGGACGAGGCCGTCGGCGCCATCTACAAGATCGCCAACGGGGAGACGCCGCCCATCCCCGAGGAGGTCAGCGCCGCGGTGACGCCCGTAGCGCTGTCCTTCATGTGGGACTGCTTCAGCGTGTAAGTTATTTTCCCATCTCCCAACGGTCCTCCCGATAGTGTTCTCTTTTCTTCTTTTCTTCTTCTATATCTTTCTTTTCCCCTTCCATACACGTGTTTTCTGGGCTTGACCTAGGGACAAGTTTGTTCGATACGGATGGGCTGGTCGCTGACAATTCTGCACACAAACAATAGAAACCCGGAGGAGCGACCTACTGCCACCAAGCTGCTCGCCGAGCACCCCTTCTGCGACTCGGTGGACAACTACGACTTCAACAACACGGAGCTGTATGCCAAGATCAAGGGGACGTGGAACACGACCTAGGCTTGACGTGTGGCCACACTGATTTTCTGCCCTGTCGCCTTGGGTTCACGTGAGTTCCATGTAGTTGGTCGAGACTGAATGCAGCCAGCGGTCCGGTCGAATGGAACCTTTTTGGATACACGTCGTTTCTCGGCATACCTAATTTTTTTTCGACTATCTCTAAAACCCAATGGCTCTCCCCTCCCCAGACGCCCCCTGGCGTTTGGCTGGCTTGCAGGGCCGTGCCACAGTGCAAGTCTCGAACAGAGCTCAGTCTTGTTTCTGGAGAAGAAACGGCTGGACGGCGTAGGGGGAGAGGCACGGATCTACGGGAGCTCACAGTCTGGGCGGCCCGAGGCTCGTGGGGGGTGGAACTACGATCAGTCATGTCGTTCCCGGCCCGTCAATCGGTCCTGGATCGATAGGATGGGCTGCCTCCCTCACCCTCTATCGAAAGTGTCTATATTTTTCTTTTTCTTTTTCTCGTTGTTGTCATCGTCGTCGCCGTCGTCTTTGATCGTTGTTGCTGCTGTTGTTTGGGTATTTCCGGGCATGGCATAGCATTGCATAGCGTGTGTTTTGGGAATATGGGACGGTCGACGGTTGGGCTGATGGGGTGGGTGGGCTGGTAAAGAGGGTGGGTAGGGTGGGTGTATGGGAGGGCAAGGGTGTTTTTTCTTAGGGCAAGGGGAGAAGGGGGGGGAGGGGAATGTGTGTGTGTCTCTGGGTGTCCTGGGATGTTCATATAATTCAGGCAGTCTACATAGTTGGGTTGGTAGGTACGGAGAACAACGAACAGTTAGTGGTATAACCTGTCATATTGCATATGGTTTGTGTCGTCGTCTGGTGTCGATGCTGGTCGGGGTTCAAAGTCTCTGTTCCTCCACGGTACTGGGGTATACTCAGTGTGACTATTGCCTATTTGTTACTGCTCCCGGGGAAAACATGCCGCCTGGTTGCGCCGGAGACATGCCCTGGAGGTGAACAGTGCCTTCTCTCACCTGCCTCGAGGAAGTCCAGCGTTTTCAGAGATCTAAAGCATGTTACATGTACTTACAGCCCATGTCATGATCGCAGCCGGCCTCCCCCCCCCGGCCCCCTTGGGCTTTGATCTTCTTGGTCTTCTTCTTCTTCTTCTTCTTCTTCTTCTTCTTCTCCTTCTTTTTTTGACACTAGTTCTGCACGCATCGTTCGATCGAAGTGGGATCTCGCCGTTTAAACCCCCCCCCCCCGGGCTGATCCATACCCATATGGCGACTGATATTACCTGGGGTTCTCTATTATTTGGGCCCACGAGAGAGAGAGAGAGAGAGAGAAAACCCGGCCCGGTCGGTTTGATAACCCCCCAGAGTGCGGTGTGCGGTTTCCCTCCTCTTCCCCCCCCCCCGGCTTATCGTCTCCTTTCCCAAAAACGATCCTGGGAAAGGGAGGCGGTTCGTCTTGTACACGGATAGACTCGGGGAGACAGGCAGGAAGCAGGGTCTGTCACGCAGGCCCAAGGGGACCAAAACGAACAAGAAGAAGAATGGAAAGGACAAGGACCAGTGGCACGCGAGATGCTATCATGGCCTGTCGGATAGTACCCTCCCCTCTTCCGGACTTCAGGGAAGATATGGGAAGGAACGACAAAGATAACACCTATTCTGTCGTGTTGCATATGGGGTGCTGAGACCGGTAGGTTGGTCGGGTATAGGGGGAGGGGGGAGGGGGGAGAGGGAAGGGTTATCTCATCTCCCTGCCCACGGTCGAGCGACATGGCAGGCCCAGCATGGAGCCCTGTCGTCTCTTGAGCCCTACCTCTTTCGTCTTTCTTGGCCCTTGGGAAGGGAGTGACTCGGGGATGATGATCGATACGTCGAGTCTGTCCTTGGGGCACCTGTGGTCGTGCTCATCTGATGCCCGCTGATTACAGGGTCGACGTCTCAGGCAATTGAGTCAATTTGATGATGATTAGAGAGCGGACCTTTAAGACTCCCGGAAGAAGCCCGTCCCAGGGACCTGCAAGGAGTCTACATGCGACGGACGGTACTTGCCTGAGGTATGTGCTTGATCAACAACAGAGCAGAGCCTCGTTAGAGTGCATATACATACATACATATATATATATGCGTCCGTCCATATCTCATACACATTATTCGCAAAGCAGTACGTTGCCCACCTCTCCTTGCCGCCGGCCTCAACAATCCCAAGGATTGTAGGGATTAGGGTGCTTGAATGGATGTTAAAGCATCTATCTAGCTAGAATCAAGCTATATCAATATTCAAAGCCTAGGTGTTGGTCAACAGCACGCAGCTACGAAGGTAAGAGAACGCCCACCGTTATAATTACAACGAGTGAATATTTTCCTTCTTTCTCCGGCAGTTGCTTTGGAAACTTCAGGCAACCTGAAGATGTCGGGCATAGACAGTGCCACGGCCGAAGCGCCTACCGCAAACAGGACACAACATCTACCTACATAAGTAGTTTTGGTCATGTCTAGACTTCACGCTGAGTGTGGATACACATAGGCTCGTCAACTCCATCCTCTCGCTCACCAGGAAAGGTGGTATGGGGACATCTCTCAGATGCCCTTGTATCAGCTCAATACTTTGAAGCTGCAGGTTGACTCACATACGGGGCAAAAAGAGAGCAAAAGTACATGCAACACCGGGTATTCGCTGGTCGTCACCGACCCAACTACTAATCCAGCCCTCAGCGGCTTGTCTATGGGAGAGCGGACGGGATCCCGAATTTTCCACTGGGTGTGGTCGCATGTGTTTGTGATATCGTGAAGAGTACTTATATAGACACTCTCAGCAGGGGATCACCACCACCTCAGCACACCTCTCCCCATCTGACAAGACGTGAACGGAGAAACGTGGGTACATGGCAGTGTTTGGGGGGTTTCCGGAAAGTACTATAAGTTATCGATACACATATACAAACACACACAAAGGTATATATACATACATGTACATACATGTATATACTGCGTGTAGACAGGCTCATAGGGGAACTCGACGTCGATAACTCCTTGGCTACATACATGTGTTCCAATAAGACATTGTACCGAGACCGACAGACGAATCTTCTTGGCCGAATCGAAGTCCTAGACAGACTTTCGAAGATAGACTTGAATATGAACCATGTGCCAGTATATTTACATCCATACAGGACAGACGACTGCGACGGGCATGGTGTATGCATACCTGAGTAGGCACCATTGAGATACATCACGACCCTGCCTGGCATCGGGCTCATCAACGACGACTTGGCCAAAACCAGCACACAATGAACGGTGGATCCCAAAAACCAGCCCAGCAAGGCAATCCGAACAAAATCCGCCTGGGCGAGTCCAGACCAACCGACTTCCTTCCTTCCCGTGTTGATTCCTAAGCCCTTTGGGTTTTCAATCCTGTCCGAGGAAATAGGGAATACAGATCCAATTTAGCGGCCGCTCTAACGCGGCAGGAATAGATACTTCAAATATTGAGTCAACTCCTCGGAGGAGAAAGATCAACAAGGCCCAGGCCGACATTTGTCACCTTGCGGTCCCGAGGTTAGCCTCGCGTTGCGGCAGGTGTGGCTTCCAACCTTATTGGATGGACTCGGTATATATGGCTATACATACGGCTGGCTATACGCGGGGCGCTGTCATTCAAGCCTAGCATCGTTCCTCTCCCGCGGGAGACTTAACATCATCCGGGGTTGAAGGGCTTAGCTCTTGGGAAACCGCAGGCGCTACTATAGTACATCCCCGCAATAATTAACCTGGGAGCCCGGTGACGCAAACCTGAGTATATCCGACTTTGTTATGGCCCCAGCAATGATGTGAGAGTGGAAGCATTTTGTCAGCCAAGCCTGCAAAAGAAGAAACTAACCAGACGAACCGTTCGCTGCGGGAAAAGGAGAGAAGAAAAGAAAAAGGACCTTCACCTCCTGGTGTTGACTGCCATCTGGGGTGCGACGTTGACTCGGCACAAAGAACTTTGAGCTACTGTACGAGGCTCCTCACGTCGAGACATGCCAAAGTGCCGACACTTGGACGTGGGCTCTGGGTGGATCAAGTTGTAGGAGCGGCACCCTGTTCCATGGTCTCCACCCATCAAGATGCCATCCTGAATGACAAGCCATATACTCATTATGTGGCTGGCTCAGGGCTCACTGCCACTCGCACTGTGACATCAATGGGAAAAGGAGAACTCATAGTCATGTCTGAGGGTTCGGGTCAGATAAAAGGGGCAAGGATATTATTACAACGCTGTGCCTAGGACCCTAGTAGAGCAAAAGGGTAACAGTGCGTAGGGAATACTGAGTCTAAGCCCAGCCGCTGGCCTGGCCTGGGGCATCAGGGTCCAGGTGCGTTTCCCGCAAGAAACAAATCCTGGGAGATAAGAGCGTACATAGCATGCAAAGCACGGATGTGGTGTGCCCCCACGGGGGAGGAGGGGGGGGGAACTTGCAAGGTCTTGGTACCGACCGTCTGGACATGTTTTTGTTTCCAGAACAATCTTAATAGGGACGCACCGTTGCAGGGATAAACTACGTGTACCCGGGGATAAGGCGCGCGATAAAAAGCCAAGGGGCGCCCCAAGCCATTCCGGCGGTGTGTGTGTGTGTGTGTGTGTGTGTGTATGTGTGGAAGTGAGTGGTTCATAATATAAACGGGTTTCACGGCGAGGCTGATCGTCCATCTCACCAGGCCCGGAGGCTGTGGCCCCCCCCCCCAGATGAGACACTCAAGCCCGCATTTGCAACTATTATACGAGATGTATATCACCAGCCGCCCTCGGCTCAGAATCGAGACGAACCTTGAATAAAGTTCTGCAAAGATTGTGTTAGGAAACCAGAACGTGGTGAAAGTCGTTTGTGTCTCAGGCATTTCCGCGGCATTCCAATTCCCGGAAAGAATGCGATTGGAGGAGGCACGACAGGAACACACGCGCGATGTGTCTCAGGGGGGGGGGAGAGAGATGGGGAAGGAATAAAAATCCCCACACTGAATATCTGCGCGCGTTAGGTGGGAGGAGAAGCAATCATCCTCGGACTTAGGGTCCTACTAGGAAAAGAAAAAAAGAAAATAAGAAAAGGAAAGGTTTTCAGGGAGATACCAGTTGACATAGTAGGGCTTGTTGGTAGCCTTTGGAGACAGGGTGGCGACCATCCGCGAGGCTAGAGCAAGGAGGCTAGACCACATCCTGGCCAGGATCGCGAGCTGCAGGAGATTAGTGATCTGGAGGAAGATTTGGTGGGGGGACGGGGGCAAGGAGAAGAAAAACTAGGCGGCGAGCCATGCCCGTTCACGCACAGCTAAACAATGCGAGGGTGATGCTGGCGCCCCTCGAGGCTGCTTGGGATTGCTTGGATGTCAGGATGTATATCGGTGACCTAAAACATCAGACCCGCTGTTTCCAGACTGCAGCAGCAGGGTATATGTACCTCATCTTTCGTTCATCCGCCTGTCATCTTGTATCCACCTGATTCTGTCGGATCTGATAGATCTCGCAGAAGAGACATAGTTGTAAGTGAGATCGAGACAAAAGAAGAAAAACAGGGAACTGGCCATCCACGTCTCTGCCCCCAAGGTTGATTAACGCCGTGCCAGCACAACGGGGAGGGGAGAGCCCAGAGATCTTAGAGTGTGATGCAGTGCTACTGCGATCGAGGTGGTGACAGGCGCCGTATATTTCGCGTCCAACGGTCGTAGGTGAATCACAGTTCAGGATTCGTCCAATACCGTGAGGGTTGGGCCCGGCGACCTGGCTCCAGGTTTTTGCTGGTGGCTTGGTTTGTCTCTGGTGTGTCTTTCCCACCTATCTAAGGTTATGGCACCATTACGAAGCGCGGTCAGGAGCTTGTGGCCCGGATTGATGGTACCTGCGGGTTCACTCACCCCGATCACATGAAGAAGCGCGGTGAGCCGGTTGGAAGAGGGGATCTTGCTGTGGGTTTGTTGATGGGACTTTTGTTAGTCGGATTGTTAGATGCTTGGTATGCCATACCGGTGTGAAGATGGAACTGAGAAGAAGCAAACATGTCCGAATTAGCGTGCCGAGATGCTTCGGTACATAGTCACAACTTGATACACCATCACGCAGTAGTAGCCTGTATACACAGGTAGTAATTCCACGGGCGGTGGATGGCAAGTCATGTGTTAGCGCGGTGGTCCACACTAAAAGCTCGCGAGATGGACGAGATGGATGCCGTACCAGCCAGCCAGTGTACGTAGCATCAGATCCCAAACCCACACCTTGGGTGTTGCTTGTGCGGCTGAAGCTTGTTTTTCTTCTCCGCGGATAGGAACTGAGATGTTTGGGTGCCAGTAAGGTGCTTGTCAGGGCGGGACTATCTTTTACCCCCGTTTAATTAAGTAATTAAGCATCGATGTACTAGAAACGGCAAGGTGAGGTGACGTCGAAGTGGGGACCCGGATCGTGCCGGATTTGGAGGGCACCTGGGGGAGTGGGGGGGTTGCACCTGGGGCTCTGCTGTGGTTGGCTGTGCAGTGCTGTGTAGTGTGTGCTGCGCTGTGCTGTGCTGCTGCTTTTGCTGCTGCTGGCTATGAGTGCTCTGAATTTGCACCCCCCCCCGGCCCGGTGGAGAACAAGAAAATGCCATGGCTCGATCAGCATGGGAATTCGGCACCTTTCCCATCGATGAGATTGTTCTCTTCGCCGGGTGACCCTTGATGGCCACCCTGATGATCACACCCTAATGACGGTGTTTCTTGTTTTGTTTCGGGTGGTGCCACTGCAGTATTGCGTGCGTGCCTGGAAGTCGACCTTCGTCTTGATGCAAACTCCCTCTCTCTCGAGATGTGTGTATACGTGTAAGTTACATACACCATGGCATGTATGTGTTTGGAGTGTGGTGGATGGATTATTCAGGCTGTTGAACGGGGGTTCGAGGACTTTTTACGTACAAAGAGCCTGGCCCGATGAACAGTCACCGTGACGAAACACTCCTCCCACCTGCAATCTAATAATGACAAATACCGTAGTACTGCATTTGGATTGGCTCGTCAGGAGCAGGAGAGCTCCGACTCGAGAAGCGCTGGAAGGCCTGCCGGAATGAGGTAAAGTTGACGGTGCGGTGTGGAGTATAGACGCCGGTTAATTACTCTATACTACTGGTTTTTTTCTTCAAGTTTCTCTTTCCCTTTTTCGCCTTTTCCTTATGCCCATCTGCCGCAATGAGACAGGTCTGAAGCGTGGAAATTAAAATATTGTTTTCAGCACCGGTTGTGAATCTCCGGCTTACTTGCTGGGCGCAGATATGGTTTTCCCGAATCCGGTTTAGGTTGTTTACTTAGACAAGGAAAGAGCCGGGGTCATCAGTGCTGTTAGTGCAGCTGGTACCGGACCTGTTTTGAGGAGGTACCTTCGCCCTGTAGCACAGTGGAGTATGCCGTACCCACGACTCTGCTGGTACTGGCCGCGAGACTTCATGCCTAACAGCGGCCTCCACATGACCCTGCAATCGAGATCGATCTACGCGGCCGTGCGGACCTCAAATCGGATTCTGGTGATCGGACCCAAAAGATGGAAAACATTGGGATGACAGTTGGTTGACTCGCTTTCTGGGTTCTGCTCCGTAATGTTCACAGAACTTCAAGGTTGCTCAAGGCATCTGCGATCAACATCAGAGCACCAAGACACATACATAGGACTCCATTGCGTTGGTACTGTGTATTAGGACTGTAGTACAGTTGATAGGTACGCATACCGTACAGTATCACGGCACCATTCTGCCGCAGTACAGACAGAACCTTCCCCATCTCGTTAGTCCGGCACTGCTGTGTACATAAATAATCAAAAAAGAATACCTAGGTACCTCGATACCGTGCTGCTGTGGTAAAGGTTTGGGTGAGACAGAAGCAATTGTTGGGGTTGAGTGGGGCTTCTTTCCTTTTTCCCTTTCTTTTGCTTCCGTTGCTTCCTTCCTCGCTGGTCCCAGCAGCTGCGGCCCTGATGCAGTTCCTTCCTCCTGTACTACCACACTACCATACTACCAGGTTTACCAGATTTACCAGGTTCACCAGCCTTCTCTAGTGGTCGTAGATCTGCCTACTTTAGGTACCTTGCAAGACTACCCAAGTCGGTACTAGACCACACTTCTTTCTTCCCTCCCGCACTTAGATCGAGCCCGGGTGCTTTCTCAACTCTCAACTCTCAACTCTCATTGCTCTTAAACCTCAATTATTCCCCATCTCCATCAACAACTTTTCTCATCTTTTAATGGCCTAGAATTCAATATTTTCATCAAATTGTCGTTGACACCGAAAAAGCACAACTTGGCTCACTCATTCCAGGCTCAACACACCCATCCTAAACAGTTTCCTCCATTTTGTGTTCATTCCGCTTTCTGTCTTTGATCGCCTTCTACGATATGCCAGCCAACAGATACCGCTACCCGGCGGCGGAGGGCATTCCCCGGCAGGTTTGTACTGATCTCCCGCCTGGTCGGGAAGGATTCATCTGACTGTGATGCACAGAGTGAGAGGACTGCCTCAGAAAATAAGGAGAGAGCATACATTGCTGCCTCCAGGAGAAGCGACCGGAGTCTCGAGGCGCGTGTCCAGTCTGCCTTTGCCGCCTCACAGATACACAAGGAACGGACAGGCAAGGCTCTCAAGGTCACCGAAGAGATCGTGCTGAAGGAAGAGATGTACGAGGAGGAAGACGACCTTCCCGCCAGGTATCACGCACTCATGAACAACCCCCTCTTCGCCCTCAGCCCGCGCGCCTCGGCGTACGCTATTACACAAATGGGTATGCGAGATGCCCTAGCTTCCCGGTTATCCAACGGGGACCCTTCTAGGCTGGACGAGGTGAATCGCCAATTTGCTCAGGTGTTTCCTGGATTTGGAACACCCCTACAGCAGACCTCGCTCTGCGAGCCTACAGCCGCCCACAGCCCAGCCGGACCAGGGCCTCACACTCCCTTTCCTCAGCCGACACAAGCACAGGGCACATCTCCATACTCGCCTGTGACCCAGACTCAGCAGCCTGGAGTTCATCAAGCGAGCCCACAGAATACGGCCTTCAACAGCCCATCTGGCAGTCCGGCTAGTCAAGGCGATCCTCCCATCTCTGCTCATTCAACGATGCGGGATCACACGTTGTCGTCCATGCATGCGAGGAGTATGTCCATGTCACAAGTCGAGCCGGCGCTCATGTACGCGCAGCAACGGGCAACAACCATCTCGCCAGTGCTTGCAGCACAGATATCTCAACAGGCGGGACAGCGGCGAAGCTACGACGAGGCCTTCTCCAACACTCACTCACCCTTGATGACACCAACATTCTCGGGGGCTTACCCCCCAGGCACAGGTCTGCAGTCTCCGGGTATGCCGCCTCCCGCGGGACTGCCTGCCACGTACAACAGCAATATGCAGCGCCGAGCCACAGTACATCCCATAGCGATGTCACCAGGTGGAATGCATCCAGTTCACACGGCAGGGTTCACTACACAGCTTCCAGCGAATGTCCGGCACTTTTTCCAGCCGCAACACGAAGACAGGCCTGCTTCATTCTCCGGTACACCACAATACTTTGTCACACCCCCGCATAGCAACGTGCCAACTACACATGGTGCCAACGTCGTATCACAGACTACGCATGCTCAATTCAAACTCCATGGTAACTTGCGTCAAATGCAGCGGGAGAAGAAGGAACGCAAGAGGCGAACGAGTCAGGAGACCCAGGGGGCTGCCAAGGGCAAGAAGGCCGTCGAGGCTAAGACCAAGGCCAAGAATGCCATCGAACCAACAACCCAACTCAATGCCGAGACTGCAACAGTGGCAGATCATGGAAAGGTTATGAACGAGCCAACAGGTCCAGAAGAAGCGAACAACCGCCAATCCAAGAATGCTCTATCTGACACGGACAGTCTGGCTGTTTACTCTCAACATAAAGAAGTGCAGGTAGTCAAGCCTGACCTTATGGACGTACAGGATGGCTTCGCCACGGGGAATGTGACCCACAACTTCGGAGACATCAGCTTCGATGTCAGCAGCTTTCAAGGATTCAGCACTGACTTCCCCTTGGACACATTCAACATGAATTTTGATGACAACTTCGATATGAACCAGTTCTTCACATTCCCGGCATCACAGCCAGAGAACGATAATGCCCAGGCTGTCTCATGACAACACTATCAACGCCTTATTTACACCTGAGCAGATGCCTTCTCAGAATCTCGGTTGTCAGTTGGGCTGTCATCAGCCTGAAACCGGTCAAGGCCACCAAAGGGAGAAGAACGAAAGAAGATGCGGTCAAAAACAAATCATTGGATTTACTTGGTTGTTGATTTATGGCATGGAGTTGGTGGGCATGGGTTGGTCACTCAAGATACCCTGGACTCTGCTCTTGCTTTCGAAAGATTCACGAAAAGATTGAACCTTGTTGCTTTCAAAACAAATCTGGTATAATCTTGGCTTATGTCTCGGTGCAGGGCTTGGATTGAATCAGACTTGGAAGTTTATCATCGTACACATCATTGTGTTGGGCATAATGTCGGAGTTGAAAAACAGGGAGTTGATGTGTTGTAACGGCGTCTGGGATGGTGCTGTTGTTTCATGGTTAATAGTCTGGCAGATGGGTAGCGAACCTGTCAGGTGATGAAAGTGAGCGTTATAAGAGAGGCTCAATGATTATAGTGGCCGTTTCTCTCCTCATCAAAATGACATTTTAATATGACAATCTTTGAGAGACTTGCCATGGCGACATATGCATGACCATTCTATGTGAACCTCAATTGTTGGCTCACAGAGACGTATGCAGAGGGAGGAGAAATGGTAGGTAGAAAGGATCCATTTAAGATTCAGAAACAACCACTAATCGTGTACACGGGGTATCTGCCTCACTTCAACCACTAGACGCCTCTTTTCCCTCCTGCAGTATGTATCGTCTGCCCATGGAAAGGCGCACTGTATGTATGCGAAACGAAAAAACCAGGTTAAAGACTTTTCCGACGAGCCAAACAACACTTCACTGCTCTCACTTCCCCCTGTCCCCCACTCTTCTCCCCCCCTCCCCCGCAATTCATCCATGCAAGGACTCCATGCAAAGACATGTCCTCCATCTGGGCAAGTTGTGGATTTTTTTTTTTGATGGTTTCTTTGATGGTGGTAGTTGTGCTAGGCCCGGGGAGGGCACGCAGATGAGTCTTGGGTTTCTCTTCTTCTTTTACCCCTTCCATAATCATCATCGTCATCATCGTCATCGGCTGATAGGACCTGGCAACCACAAAAGGATGGAAGGAAATTGAAAACAGAAGAAGAAGAAATGAAAAAGAAATAACTCCTCCCTGTTTGCTTAAAGAAAACGAAAAGCCAAAGGGTCTTGTTGGTAGGTTCCGTGACCGAGGACGTGTATGTGGCTGCTTCTTATCAGAAGGATAGCCGTTTGCCCGTTCGTGATGAACCTCACCCCACCCTCTAAAACCCTCCCTCGGCAAACAAAATCATGGAATGTGGTGAACTTCTTCTCTAAAACACTCGTGCTCAACTCCTGTGGCTGGCTTCCCTGGCTGGCTGGCTGGTTGTTCCTGGAGCAAGTCTCAAGCATGACCCCAAAGTCTGGCCCCGACTTCCTGCATCACCGCTCAGAGCCAGAACGTCCAGCCGGTACCGGGGCGGACACGGACGTCGTCTATGGTCCTCTCTTTCTTCTGCAAAGGCGCGGGGCCATTGTTGTCGTTGTCGTTGTTGTCGTTGTCGTTCTTGTTCTTGTCCTTGTCAGGGCCGTCACCCGCCTTAGTGGTCACCTGCTTCTTCTTCTTCTTCTTCTGCTCCTCCTCGTCCTCTAAGCCCTTTGCTCCCGACTCCGCAGGCCGTGGCTTCTGTCCCGCCCGCAACATGCTGGTCATGTCGTATCCAGACCGGGGCATCTTGTCCTTGTCCCCGTCCTCACCGCTACCACCCTGTTCCCCTCCCTCTCCAACAGGTTTGGTAGACGGAGAAGGAGAAGAAGAAGGTGTAGAAGAAGAAGGAGGATGATCAGAAGAAGAAGAAGTAGGAGGAGGATGAGGCCAATGGCGGCCGAGGCGCTGGCGCAGGACCAGGTCGAAGGGCGGGGTGCTGGGGCCCTCGGAGATGGGCGTGTACCTGGCGATGTCCTCGACCAGCTGCAGCAGCCTGTCCCGGTCCCCGTCGCTGAGGAGCCGGGGGAGGGTGCCCCGGTGGAAGGGGAACCAGCGGCAGTCTGGGCACGTGCAGGGCTTGCCGGGGGGTGGGGCGACGGGCTTGTCTGCCTCCGCCTTTGCCTCGTTGGTGTCCGTGTTGGCGTCCGCGATTGTGTCTTTCTTCTTGTTGTTGTGGCGAGTTTGGTCGTGAATGAGGCGGACTCCCCGCTGGTGGTTTCTCACGGTAGACAGCGCGGGGGTCTTACTGGCGGCAAGCGCGATCAGGTCCTCGTGGAAGTTTCGCGTCTGTACACTGTTAATACTCATAATATCGTCGTTGATTGACCTCGGCGGTTGAAACTACGCGCAAGGGATATGCAATAGGTATCGCCGACAGTCAAGGAGGCTACATACCTGAGCAGAGGTGAGTCGCGACGCGTTCTCATCCTTGCGACCAGCGATTGTGAGGAAGAAGAAGGGTCGTCGCTGGGTGAAGCCACAGGGAGAAGAGGTGCTGTTCTTGAGGAGGATGGAGTTGTTCAAGACTCCCTTGAAAGACCTGGTAGCCATCTTTGTGTGGGTTTTATGAAGAGAGGAACCGGTTTGATGAGATGGTTATGCTTTGAAGGGTTTGAATGACTGTTGTGAATATTTGTGGTCGTCGGCTGAAGGCTGCGCTTGCTACTCGATGTGTGTTGTAAGAGGGTTGTGGTGTTTGTGTGGGATGCTTGGTTTGTTGTTGCAGATTGTCGACGAATATAAACCAGAAGAGGCAGCCGTTGCAGCAACTATACAGTTTAAGATAAAAGTTTGTGAGATTTTGTGTAAGCCAGCCAAAATCAAGCTGTGACCTCCCGCTAGTACCTTTCTTATTTTTCCGTCCAATATTGATTGATTGATATTCAGCCCCCCCAAGCGGCGGGCATGATTACCTGAAGGTGAGTATTTGAGTGGGTTGATATGGACTGACTTCCAGACCGGTTCATCGCATCAAGGTCCATCGTCATCAACACACCCGACCGACCGACCGACCGACGAGAGAGAGAAAAATAGACCTCCGACAAGATCGAGATTCTTCCCCACCGTCTCTCGCTCTCATCTCGACAAGGTCCAAAACAAACCACCTTCACACTCAGCTTCTTGCGTTATGTCGTGACCCGGGCGCGTTGCCGTATCCCAGGCTCGGGGCCCACGCCCCGCCCGCAGTGGGTGACATGGTCCTCAACAGAGACGGTCGGATGTTGAGGTAGTAATCCAGTTCGGCAGCTGTTACAGGCATTTACAAGTTAGCCTGGTGGGCGAGAGAAAACAATACCAAGCAGACAGACAGAAAAAATAAAGAGGGGAATGTCCTACAAGCAATCGACCAGTCATTCACAGGCAGCTTCTTGAAGTACTGCGCCTCCAGCCGGAGCCTCCTCAGCGTGTCGGCCTCGAACAGCCGTCCCGCCTCGACCAGGGCCCCCTCGACCTCCAGCTGCCAGAAGCTGGACTTCCACCCCTCCCTGGCCTTCCTGCTGCACAGCGAGGCCCGGTCCGGCCTTCCCTGGTGGACATAGAAGCACGACAGACGGTGGTAGCAGTTGGACCGGATGTTGCGGTCGATGATGTCCCACGCCTCGAGCGGCAGCGTCTCGAACTTGCCGTCCCCGGCGTTGCTGTGGCTCTCGATCGACACGGGCGCCACGGGGCTCGTCGTCGCGCTCGAGGCCAGCTGGTACTTGCGGCCCACGTCCTCGATCAGCTTCTCGTTCCTCTCGACGAAGTTGTCCATGAAGTGGCCGTAGTTGAGCTGCGTCAGCAGGATCACGTCCTCCATGTGCCGCGACGCGTTGTGGCCCGCGCCCCAGCGGTTCTTGATCTCGCCCAGGAGGTGGTCGTAGTCGTCGCAGAGGGCCGTGACGCGCGCCCGGTCCGAGCACTGCGCGTGCCGGATGTGGTTGCGCCGCGCGAGCAGCGTGCTCCTGTCGCTCGGGCCCCTCAGCTCCTTGAGCAGGTCGCTCCACAGGCCCGAGGCGGCGGCGATGTAGTACCGCAGGAAGGCCGGGTTCGACCGGGCCAGGGCGTGCAGGCTCGCGAAGCCGGCACCGATGATCTTGTCCCGCAGGCTGACGGCCGTGAGCCGGTTGATGTGCTGCATCAGGATGACAAAGATGTCGTGCCGCCCGTAGTGGAGAAACAGGTCGGGCAGGTCGATGAAGAAGAAGTAGAAGGTGGAAGAGTAGTCGGTCTGGATGGCCTCCTCGGCCTCGACAAAGGCCTGCCGGAGGATCTCGCCGCCGTTGAAGTGCTCGTTCTTGAGGAAGCTGTCCAGGGCGATGCGGAACGAGTCGTAGAAGGAGTAGTTGTAGGCCGATATCAGGCCCGTCCCGGGCGACTGCTGCCAGTCCGGCTTGCGGGAGAAGAAGCTGTAGACGTGGCCCCTGATGTCGGAGAGGACGGCCTGGATGCAGCGGGAGGCGTCGTTGGCGTGGGCTATCTGGTAGCTGGTGACGCTGAACTGTGGTGCTGGCCGCCTCCGGGCGATGGGCATGGTTGCATTTGTCGTTGCTGTTGTCGTCGTCATGGTCATGGTCGTCGACGTCGACGTGGATGTGGTGTTGTTTGCCGAAGCCCCCAGAGATTTCGATGTTGCCGAGGAAGAGCCTTTACCTTTGAACGCCTTTGAGGCCCGTTGCCGCTTGACCCTGTGGCACGACTTCCCGACCGACTTCTCAACAACCTTGCCTGATGAGATGTCCCGTCTCATACGCTTACAATTATACTTGGACCAGCCCCATCTTGCAAACTGAGCCTTGTACATCCTCGGTCTGGGCCCAGGGGGAAAGACATCAAGTTGTCAGCTCCCGGATTTGTACATCAACTGCCCCCGTCATATCGAGGGGGAGGTAGAGGGATGATATCGGACGGACAGACAGACAGACATATGGGAAGGGAGGGAAGAGACAGTGATTGCGGTTGCAGTTGGTGTTGTGGTCGTGGTGGTGTTGTTGTGGAAGGGGGGGAGGGGAGGCAAGGGGGATGCAAGGTAAAGATTCATCCAGAGGAACAGGCTTCTATACTCACGTGGCATGGAAGTCGTAGGCTCTCATCCTCTCGACGACCTGATTCAGATTGAGGTTCTGGCCCATGTATAGGTCCTTGATGGTGTCCTTGTAAGTCTCCCAGTCCAGGGCCACGGGTGGAGGAGGCCCGGCAGCCGTTGGTTCCCCCCCTTTCCGGCGCGGTGCGCCATCCGATGAGGCAGAGGCCGGACATGTCGTCTCGCCCGGAGATGGTGTTGATGGTGATGTTGATGGCGACGATGGCGACGGCGATGACGATGACGCCACCGTCAGGGGTCGAAGGTGATACTGCTTCTCGGCCCAGTGGACGGTGTGGAGAGGTGGTAGTGCCACCGCAGAGGAGGAGGAGGAGGTGGTAGTAGTAGTGGTAGCAGCAGCAGCAGCAGCAACAGCAGCAGCGCCGCCGGCGCCACCACCGCCGTTGTTGTTGACGAGATATCCGGGACTGCTGTGAGCCATGGTTCCGGAGCCATAAGTTGGAACGTGTGGGTGGCTGAACAGGCTAAGTACCTTACCTAGGTATACCTAGCCTTAACCTGAGACCATTTCAGGGCGGGAAGAGGGGGGAGGGGGGAGAGCAGCGTAATTTCCAATTTGTATGTAGTGAGATGAAATGAGATAAACCGTGGTCAAACAAATAACGAGTGAGAGTGGTGAGGGGAACGAGTGGAATTGAAAGCCGGGCCTTCTCTGTCTCTTGTTGCTTTCTCCTGTTCTCCTTTCTCTGTCTCTCTCTCTCCCTCTCTCTGTGTGTCTGTCTCTCTGTCTCTCTCTTTTGCTTTCCCTCTGTCACTCACTGCGTCTCTTTTCTCTCTTTTTCTATGAGATGCGGCTGTCGAGGCCCACCATGGATCGAGTGATGAAGTCGTCGGAGGAGGAGATAAAACGGGGACGACCACGCGCAGTGCACTTGTAAGGTGCGTGCGCGCGCGGGTTAGATTGGATTGGGGGAGAGAGAGACAGACACGCCCAGGACCCCCTGTAAATTGGAGTGATCCCGGGCCATTCAATTAATAAACGGTGTACGAATACAGTGTGCCACTTCGTCACACACACACACACACACACAAACACATGCTGCAGTACAGTACAGTACATACAAACAACAACAACCCCCTGGCCTGGCCTGGCCCGCCCGCCCCCCATATGCACTGCTGCACCACTGCTGCACCGCTTGCACCGCTGTACCGCTGTACCGCTGCGCTGCACCGCTGCACCGCCCATCCACCCACCCATCCAGCCGACGGACGAACCAGCCAGCCAGCCAACTAACTACCCACCCTTCCTCATCTCTTGTATTATTAATCACATCCATCATGTCATACATACTACCCTTACTAAACTCGGTATTAAGCACGTAGATATACCTATGTAATTGTCACGCAATGGATGACTACACGTTGTAGTGTATGGGATCCAAAAACCTGGACTGGTGAGGCTGCTGTCTTGAGCCCATTTTGTGCTCAAATATGTAAACAATGCACGTAATGAATAACAGTATGATAGTACAACGCACAAACTACTATCCATATGTTTTATGTAGCCAAGCACTTTGGTTCCCACACCCAAAGGCAAAACACGGGGCCCCGGGAGACCGAGGTACATACAAGTTGCCCGTCTTCACGATGCCTTGCCTGGTACCTACTTATGTACCCAGGCTGACCTAGCTGCCTGGCTACCTAAGTATGTAGGTACAATTGTGTATGTGTGAGGCCTCAGTCTAGCCAAAACCTTATTTGTCCAAAAACGTGGGTATCGATTCGATGAGAAGGACAACAACAAGTACGTACCCGTACACTTCACCATGCCTAGGTACGGTACTCTTCTTGACTACCTAGGTACTGTATCGAGGTATCACCTCCAGCTCATTCACCGGTAGTTCAGCCCAGCTTCTTCCTTGCTTGCTTCCTTCCTTCCTTCCCTCCTCCCACTCCTCTACTCCTCTACTCCTGCATGCCCCCCTCCGCCGCCCCCTCCTGATGACCACCGCCATCGTCATCACCACCCCTCGGCCTCCGCGGCGCCAGCCCCTTGACCTTCCTGTCCTTGTCCTTCTTCCTCTCCTTCTCCGCCGCCCTGTTCCACAGTGCCTCCTCAGGCCTGACCTCGGGGTCGACCTCCTTGAGGAACCGGACCCAGTCGCCCCTCCTGAACTTCCACTGATCGCCCTTCCACGCCCGCCACACGCTCCGCCCCGTCCACGTGTCCCTCAGCGCCTTCTCGTCCCCGCCGAGCCTGGACATGATGAGCTCCTTGAGGTGGAACGGCACCACCGCCGCCGCCTGGGACGAGGAGGAGGAGGAGGACCCGGGGCCGGCCTTGGACGGGATCGACACGATGGCGTTGACGACGTTGTGGCCGATCTGGCTCTGCGCGAGCTCGAGCACCCTGGGCGCGAGCTTGGTCACGAGCGCCTTGTGGAAGTTGATGACCTGCGCCGGCGAGGACAGGGCCGTCCTGACGACGATCATGGACGGCGTCGTCGACGTGGCGAGGTGGCAGAGCTGGTCGGCAGACAGCGAGAGGAGGGAGGTCTGCGCCGCCGTCGCGGGCGAGCCGGGTATGCCGAGGAGGGTGGTGACGAGCTGGCAGCCGTGTGACATGGTGGCCGCCTTCTGCCTCTCGGTCTGCAGCGACGGCTGGAACTTGGTCTCCGGCGCGTCCGCTTTCTTCTCGTCCGCCAGCCCACAGAGTATGGGCACCAGGTTGGCGCCGTCTTCGGACCCGTAGGCAGCGCACAGGGACTCCAGTAGCGCGTCGAGCTCCTCCGTCACCTGTCGCACATGGCACCTGTCGAACAGGGCCTTGATGACGTTGAAGCGCTTGGACGCTACGACCTTGGGCATCTCCGGGATGACCTTCCTGACGGCTTCCGCCACGTCCTCCTTGCTCATCCGGTTCAGCGCCTTGATGGCTGGGTAGCAGGCGATGTCGTTCCGCATGTAGGTTTGTATCCGCGGGCTGAAGAAGTTGGCGTTGAGGGCCTTGAAGATCTTGGCCGGGGCGTGGATGACGATGGTCTCGAGCAGCCGTGAGCCCACCGGGTCGTACATCATGCCGTTGACAAAGTCTGAGGCTGGCGTCGAGTTGTCGCTCAAGCTGTCCGGCGCGCCTGGCAGGAGTTTTAGGAGTAATAGCTGGTCCCTCTTCGCCTTGTCCTTCCCGTTCAGCGAGATGTCCAGCTCGATGAGTAGTTGTAGCACTGGGTTGCCCGTCGGGTGTGTCGCCAGCACCCGCAGGGCTGTCTGGTCCATAGAAGCGGTCGTGTCCGCCAGGATCTTCTGCATGGCCAGTGTGAAGGACTCCGGCACAACCCTCAGCTGGTCCTTCATCTCGTCTGTGCCCGCCCGCGCGCCTTGTACCGAGATGTGCTCCTTCCTCTTGCTTTGTAGTAGCGACTTTGTCGAGACCTGCTCCAGCGGCCGCCCAGACAGCACCACCAGCAGCACCCTGAGGGTGTGCGAGCCGAACCTGTCGGAGAGCAGGTATGACAGGTGCTCCTCGAGCTCGTCCAGCGTAAACAAGAACAGCTCCTCCATGGACGCCTTCGCGGCCTGGGCCTGCTGGGCCGCGAGCTCGCCCTCCGCCTCGCCAGCTGGCACCACCACCTCCTCCTCGCCCGCATCCGCATCTTCCTCCTCCACCACCGTCCCGCTCAGCTCCCTGCTCACGACAGGGGCTGACTGTATAAACAGCTTCTCACAGCAGTGGCTTGCGAACCGGTGCGTGACCAGCGTGACGAAGTGGCCCGCAAAGGCCGCGAACAGCCGCTTCTTCTGCCTCGTGTTGCTCAACAGTATCAGCCGCTCCATCAGCCTCGAGCACGACTGGCTGCTCGCCAGCTTCAGCTCCTTGCCCACGGCCTCGGCGTACAGGCTCTGCAGGAAGTAGCCCCTGTCCTCGTCGGACTCGAAGTCGTTGGTCTCGAGCTTGGCGTCGGCGCTGCGGAAGTATTCCTGCTCCTCGTCGTTGAGCATGCCGAAGAACTCGAGCTCGGGCTCGCCGCCGAAGCCACCGAAGCCGCGTCCGCCAGAGACTAGGTTGTCGCCGCCATCGTAGCCTCCTTCTTGTCCTGCGGGGAGAACGGAGTCTGTGTGTGCGTCCGCCTCTGCCTCTTCAATGCGCTGGCGTTTCTTCTCCTGTTTGGTCTCGACGGTGTCGACCTCGCGCTGGCGCTTTTTGGCCTTCTTCTCGTCGCGGATGAGTTGACGCTTGGATTTCCGTTCTTTTCCCATTGTGAGAATGTGTGTCGTTTCGCTGCTGCTCGAACGGGGGTTCTGCAATTCCGTCGCCTGTCAAGCACAAAAGGTTCCAGTGTTGCAAGCAGTTCCCTTGAAAATGCGCCCAGTGCAGCGCAGATCCAGAGACTTTTTGTTATCTTATCGCAACCCTGATTAACCCTGGGTTGGTCTCGATGTCGCCTTGGTACCCCCCCCCCCAAAAAAGCCTATTTCCACCCAAGGTTGATAAAATGTCTATTGTTCAAATCTACTAAGTCTACCAAATATACTACTTGCTTGTTGAGTCCAACCTGTATCAGAAGCATACTGCCCTATGATCATAAATTTTCCTTGGTCTGAGATGTTCTCATCTCCCACATCTATCATGACTGAGACTTGACCTCCTCACCAACCTCTTCCAGAGCCTTGACCAGTCCCAGCACCGTCTCCCTCCTCGTCTGCACATTGACCACCACCCTGAAAAAGCTTCCCTTGTGTGAATCCTTCCTAGAGTCCTTGAAGCTCGCATAGTCCACCATGAAGCCCCGTCCCCTGAGCCTGCTGACCATCTCCACCGTCCTCCGGGTGTTCACGTCCCCGTCTCCATCAGTGTAGTCGTGATAGAAGCACACCTGCAAGCACGGCGGCGGGTTCTCCGACACGAGCGTGAACTGCCCCCTCTGCTGTATCTCGGTAGCCAGGAGCGCGGCCATCTCGAAGGCGTGGTCGACCTGCCTCTCGAACCCCTTGGGCCCGTAGTAGATCCAGCTCAGCGCGAGCTTGAGGCTGTCGCCCCTCCGGCCGCACTGCATCGTCAGGTCCGCCAGGTCGTAGACCTCGCCGTCCTCGCCGCCGCCGTCGGCCCCGTGGAACAGGTAGTCCGCGTTCGTCCTGTTGGCCCTGTGGAACACGCGCATGTCCGGGCCCAGCAGGAACGAGCACGACACGGGCACGTTGAGCATCTTGTGCGGGTTCACCGTGATGCTGTCCGCGAGCCCCGCGCCCCGGAGCCGCTGCTGCCGCTGCGCGGGCGAGAAGGCGGCGGGCCCGCCCCAGGACGCGTCGACGTGCATCCACAGCCCCTCGTCCCTGCAGACGGCCGAGATGTCCTCGAGCGGGTCGAACGAGCCCAGCACCGTCGTCCCGGCCGTGGCGTTGACGTAGAGCGGCGTGAAGCCCTGGCGGCGGGCCTGCTGGACGAGGGCGCGCAGGCGGGCGGGCACCATGCGGCCGGCCTCGTCGACGGGCACGCGCCAGACGTTGCGCCGGCCGATGCCGCAGGCGGTGGCGGCCTTGTCGACCGAGTAGTGGCCGTGCTCGCTGGTGAAGACGACAAACTCGTAGACGCCGTTGCCGCAGGCCTTGGTGTTGGGGAACAGGGTGCTGCGGGCGATGAGCAGGGAGGCCAGGTTCGAGCCGCTCCCGCCCGTGTTGGTGACGCCGCCGGCGTGGGGGCCGTCCAGGCCGAACTGGCGGGCCAGGGCCCTGGCCGTGACCTTCTCGACGATGCTGAGGGCGGGCGAGACCGAGTAGACGTGGACGTTGGTGTTGAGCACGGCCAGCAGCATCTCGGCCACGACGCCCACGGCGTTGGTCGAGGCGTACAGCTTGTCCATGAAGCCCTGGTCCCAGGTGTTGACGCTGTGGTTCAGGATCTGCGAGATGACGGCGGTGAGGCCGTCCTTGCCCAGGCCCTCTCCGGTGGGGAGCATGTCCTGGAGGTGCCGGTGGAGGTCCGTGGGCGCGAGGATGTCGCCATGTATGAGGGCATTGCCGGGCTCTGAGGGAGTTCCCGTGGTGGATGGGGGAGCCCTCCCTGAGGCCCTGAAGGATGCATTGTCATCAGCCCTGGAGATGAATGGTATTATAAGGGACTTGACTGCATCGATAAGCTGGGATGTATGTTAGGTCAAGTGGCCTCGAGCTGTTTGTTGCCCGTTTGGAAGACGAGCTGTGGATAGATGGGATGGGATGGGATAGGATGGATCTCTTATATATGTACCTCTGAGACCTCGTTGGCCCTGTTGAGAGGCTCAGCACCGCCCAGCTGTATGTTCTCCATGTTGCCTGAAAGGGACTGGTGTTATGATCACATGTGGTATGTGTGTATATAGCGCCACGTCATGTCATTTTGTTATAGTGATTCATTTCAGATACAGAATAATCTACGGAATGGAATTTCACGGAGGGTCGGTCCTGTATCGGAGCGTGACTGGATGGGTGACATCTTCAGTCAGTGTAGAGTTCCTTTGGCGATGACTGACGAGCACGCCATCACCTGGAATTACCCGTACGAGTGAGAGTGTCTAATAAGCCTCCCTCTCTCTGCAGATGTTTGGCCACTGCAAATTAATTCAAATGCACGTTTTCGAGAGGCAGGAGACATTTGAAAGTATGGGGTTTTGGGATACTTGAGCCCTAACCCTGAAACATGCCCATGTCTTCAGTCTTCAATCTCTGGAAATAAAAGTGGCAACCGGCACTGCAAGTCTCCGTAGGGCAGAGCTCGTGGCATTACGCACATGCGGTACTTACGCACAGCATTCCCCTGACTAAGTGCCTGGGTACCTAGGTACAGTGAGTATATACTGACTACCTACATATACCTTTACATGGGAATCTCTGGTGTAGAAGGTCTGGATTCTTTCCACTAGCAACGCACAAGAAGACCAGGTCATATGCTGTATTTCAAGATGGATGAAATCCTCGAGAGCTTTGACTATCGCGCACACACACATACACACACATACACACACACACAGGGATGAGACAGACCTACTGCATGGTACCTGCAAGCTGAAACTCGGTCCCCAACTACCGTAGTTTCACTCACCAGCAAACCAGGACAACACCATCCGTGGAGGACAGAGATAAAGAGTGTGGGTGAAGAGGATGTTGTGCTTGCATATGCACCATATGCATATGTATCAGTTGTATCAGTTGCAACACACCATATGGCGTCATGGAGAGATGACGATGGAGGGACAGAACGACGATGGACGGGAAAAGCCCTGATACCCTAATACCTATATACTCTGTATACCTACATGATATGGAGTACGGTACATAGACCGGAGAAAAGGAGTTCTGCCCCCATTCCTTATTTACTAGTGTATCCCACACTATAATACTACATTTGGTCTCCATATGAGGGGCAGGGATGTGGGAGAGAGGGTCCCGTCTGTAAGTATGTATGTACATACTGCCAATGCCACGTGCAGGAGGGATAAGAGCCTTGACCACTTACACTCATGTATATTCGTGTAAACATATAATAAGTTTATATATCACAGAATCACATGGAACCTGAATACTAAGTAGGTAGTCTGGTATGGATGATGACTGATGAGTGATGATTGAAGGTGACGGGCAGTATGCTGCAAGGGGCATTTCATATACTCGTAATTTGACGATATCACAATATATCACAGTATCACATTATCACAACCAGTCTCATCTCGGATCTGCAGCGTGCGCACAAGCTTTTTTCCCTCTTGGGTGTGTCTGTTACCGTCATTTCCGGAGATGAGAAAATGCCAAGAAGACAAAGTCGAGAGTGGATTGCAGATCGATCGGAGAAAAGAGAAGAAGAAGAAAAGAAGAAAGATAGAAAGGAAGAAAAGAGGGAAGACCAAAAAAGGAACCAAGACAATTAAATAAAGTTGACTAGAAAAGTGAGATTTGATGTCTTATAATTTATCACTTAAGTACTTAGTACCCAGCTTAAGGTAGCATCTATTGTTTACCTATCACGATAGCGTCCCCTTGTGGACCCACCACGTCCATACGGATTGCACAACCCAGTTGACACTCCTTGATTCTTGACATCTGAACACAAACCTTCTTCCAACACACGTCCCAATTCAAACCCAATTCAAGCCCAATCCAATCCAATCCAGTCTAATCAAATCCAATCGCAATCCTCTCCTCCACAAGCTAGACTGCCTAGAGACCCTTACTTGGAGACTGCTAACATCGCATATCCTGTGCCACTTGCTCGGACCCCATCGCCCTCACCCTTGGACTGCTCCTCGATCCGGCCTTGCAAAGACGACAAACAAACCCACCGACCAGACCAGTCAAGGGACCACCTAGACTAATTTTGTAATTACGACCTACACGCAATCAGCTTTGCGCAAAACCCACCCACAATCCACCGTGTCAGGTCCTCCAGCAGGCCTTCCGCATGACACGTTCCAACATCGCCACCATTATCTCCCAACACCACCAAGCCACCGACGACAATCTGGCGGCAAACGAGCTCTTCTCCATCTCCCGCAAGCACTCCATACTGGTCCCGACGGCGACGCCCTCCTCGTCGTCACAGGACCAACTACAACAGCCCTTCTACCACTCGCACCGATCCACCCTGACACAGAGCGTACACAACAAACCGCGGCGGGACTCCCTGCCCCCGACCTCGTCCTCCTCCAACATCCACAACCAGCTGCCGCGGCGAAGCAGCAACAACAACCACAACGCCTACAGGATGGCCTCCTCATCAGGGTCCGCCAACCGGCCCCGCGCCGCCTCACAGTCCCAGCAGACCACCACCACCACCACCACGACAATAGCAGCAGACCAGCCGCCGACCCCGATCTCCATCACCATCTGCGGCGACGGCGGGTGCGGCAAGTCGTCCATCACGCTGCGGCTGGTGCGCAGCCAGTGGACGTCCGAGTACGACCCGACCATCGAGGACAGCTACAGCGTGACGCGGCGCGTCGACGGCGCCGCCTACCACCTCGCGCTGACGGACACGGCCGGCCAGGAGGAGTACCGCGGCATGTGGGCGTCGTCCAACCTCGGCGCCGACGCCTTCCTCATGGTCTACGACATCACCTCGCCCGCCTCGCTCGAGGCCCTGGGCTACTTTGACGAGCTGATCGACATGGAGGCCGAGACGCGCATGGACAACGCCCAGAGGGCGCGCCGCGCCGGCGTCACCCCCGGGCCCGAGTACGACTACAACGGCGGCGGGGTCGGCGGTGGCGGCGGGGCCGGGTCGTCGGGCAAGACGGTCGCGCCCGTCAAGTTTGTCGCCGGGAACAAGTGCGACCTGCAGGAGAGCAGGATGGTCAGCGCGGCCACGGGGCTGGACTGGGCGCGGAAGAGGGGGTGCGGGTTCATGGAGACGAGCGCGCGGAACGAGGTCAACATCGAGGAGACGTTTGCGCTGATCGTCAGGAGGGTGGTCGAGGCGAGGAGGCTGGCCGCCATGGGCGATGCGGCGGACGAGGAGGAGAGGGCGGGCAACGGCTCGAGGGGTGCCACGAAGCCGCTGAGCCCGCTGCCCGGGAGTGAGGCCATGAGCGAGAAGATGGGCGCGAGGGGGCCCGATAACAGCAAAGCGGGGAAGGTCGGCAGGGGTGGCGGTGGGTTCTGGAAGAAGTTGAGGTGCTGGTGAGGAAAGTGGAAGAAGAGGAGGCTCTGCTGTGACGAGACGATTTGCATTTTCATCCGTGGGAGGGCGGGTAGTGGTGACTGTGCCTTTCCCGGTCGAAACCGGCTGGGATGAACGAGTGGGAGGAGACGATTCGAACTGGCCAAAACTTGGTTTTCCTTTTGCTTCACAGGGCCAAACATCTAGTAGGTCTTCTTTTCCTTGTGTCCATGGGCGGCGGGCGGGTAGGCGGACTTGCACAGCGTTCTGGAGGTCAGGATGTTCCTTGTTTGCGGCCTCCATTATATATATATATATCTATATATCCCGGCATGTTGGGTCGCGCGCCAGGAGTTCGGCGGAGTTGGGGGCAGCAGGTCCTGAAAAGTTCAGGACGAGACTTGGGTTAGCATCAGGTTCTCTTGGATCTCGAACATGGGGATTGGAAAGCCCCCACAGCATATCTGCTTTTTGGATGGCGCTGGCATATACATAACTCACATTATGAGGTTAGCTGAGCTGGGCTGAGCTGAGCTGGGCTGGGCTGGTGGTTACCTGTATGCGAATAATCACGGCTTGGCTGCTCGCAGGCTGCTGTTTAATACGACATGACCATGCTTCTTCACCTTCTTCGTTCGTTCAGGCCAAAAGGTCGGTCGGTCACTCTAATATTGAACGGTTGCATGCATCTATCCACTCTCACGTTCCTGGGTCTACCACACCACAAGAACCAAAAAGGCCCATCTATTCGCCATCTCCGCCCCTAGATCATCATATTATTCCCCAGACAGCGCAGTCTGACCAAGAACCTGGCCAGAGTCCATATATAAAGAGAGAGACGCCCCTGAAATACGCCCATATTCCAAAATCGCTGCTCTACTCCTCCCCAACTCCGTAGATACGCCAAAAACAAGAAAGTCAAATAGACAGACACAAAACAGACCAAAACAAGATACCACCATATCGACCACCTGTCACTTGGCCCCCTCCTTCTCCCCCTAACACTCATCCACCCACTCCCTCCAGGCCTTGTACTCGCCATACCTCACGGCCTCCTTGTCCCCGCGGTACCGGACGAGCTTCATGCCCCCAGCCTCGGCGGCCTCGCGCCACCGGGCGCGGGGCCCTTCCCACCCGGCCTTGCGCATCAGGCTGACGAGGGCCTGCTCGCGGGTCCAGCCCTGCTCGCGCGCCACGTCGGGCAGGTACGTGGCGCCGAGGCGGCGCCCGCCGCCGCCGCCGCTGCCGCCCTGGAAGCTGATGCGGATCCCGTGCACGCCGACCTCCCAGTCCAGGATGGCGGCCCCGCGGTCCTCGAAGCACGTGAGCAGCGTCACGGCGCACTGCAGCGAGGGAAGCTCCCGCGCCGCCACCCGCGGGAACCGGCTGTCGTGCAGCGCGGCTATGACGGCGTACGACGAGAGCCCCGCCGCGAGCGGCTGCGCCTCGAAGGTCCCGATGCAGCCGCGGAGGTCGTATTCCCCCTCGTCGTCGCCCGAGTCGCCGTCGCCGCGACTGCTGCTGCTGCTGATGCCTGGGGAGAGCTTGTTCCACGTCACGAAGAGGGGGTATTCGGCCTCGGGGTCGGTCACGAGGGTGGTGGAGGTGGTGGTCCCTGTGGTTGTGGACGTGATGGAGGTCGCGTCCGTGTTGGCGGAGAGGGACGTCGAGCTGGAGCTGGAGCTGGCGGACCCGGTGGAGGAGGGGAGCGAGTTGTCGCTTGGGGCGCTGCCGACCAGGCGCCGGAGGGCGGGGATCTTCTTCTTGGGCTGGCTGGTCTTTTCGTCTGCTTCGTTGTCGTCGTCGTCGTCGTCGTCGTCGGAGGCGAGGTGGGCTGTGTATTCGGCGTAGGACTTTTGCACGTCATCGAGGGCCATGGGCTCGCGGCCCTCGAGTTCGGCGACGAGGCTCTCGAAGCAGTAGAGGCAGTGCTCGACGGTGGCCATGGTATTGTGGGTGGTATTGTTGGGTGGTTGTGTTGCTTCTGAGGGTGGTTGCTGTAGTCAGTGAGAGAGAGTGAGAGAGAGAAGGTGGCAGGTGGTTGGTGGTTGAGGCTGGGGAGGGGTAAGTAGTTATGTACCGTGTACCAACTGTGCCTAGATAGGCTGCTAAGGTACCTACTAAGTAGGTGGTTACTAGGTGGTGGGTGGTGGGTGGTAGGTAGTGGTCCAGGCGCGGGGTGCTCGCTCTGATACGGTACCAAGAGTCAGGGCCCCAATGCTTAGGTACTTGGTGGAGAACCTTGATGGGCAGCATGACGACCCCCCCTCTATGATAGCCTCAAGCCACACCAGAGTCAAGCCACATACAGACTGTCAAAAGCCACACGCATTAACGTCGACTCAACTTTGTCGGAAGCCGAACAGAGGACGTATATTTACCTAGCATATGTATATATCATATGCTTATTTTTATATATTAGCACTCGTGTATATACGTTGGCCCTGGGAATGAGGAATGTATAGGTCTTGAATTACGGCCAGCCCATCCCGTCTGTTAAACATACTAAGTAAATACAATATACCGTCTCTCCTCTTCTTTCTCTGCAAATTGTCCAGCCTTGCCTCAACAGTGACAGTCACCACAGTCACCATTGATTACGAAAGCTCTGTTCCCTTCTTTCCCTCTTTCTTTACAGTCTACATCCACAGGGTGGTCACCCATCCAATTCATCTCAAACACCACCTCCCACCCAAGATGACAGGCTCAACAACCACCAACCCACCAGTCTCAGTCCTGAGCCACGTCGAGAAGGTCTGGGCCACCAAGCTCGCCACCTCGCAGCCCTACAGCCTCATCATCCCCACCATCCGCCTCACCTCCGCCACCTCTGACGGCCGCGTGACGGGCCGCCTGGTCCTCGAGGACCAGCACGTCAACTCCCTGGGCGGCCTGCACGGCACCACGTCGGCCGCCGTGGTCGACTTCACGGCCGGCATGGCCATCGTCGCCCGGAGCGGCGGCGACAGGACCGGCGTGTCGACCGACATGCACATCTCGTACGTGGCCAGCGCCCGCGCCGGCGACACCGTCGAGGTCGAGTGCTGGGTCAACAGGCTGGGCCGGAACCTGGCGTACACGGGCGTGGAGATCAGGAAGGTGGGAGGGGACGGAGAGGGCGGGAAGAAGGTGCTGGTCACGGGGAGTCACACCAAGTATGTCGCGTGAGGGGTGGCAGGGACAGATGGATGCAACGACGGCTTATAAATTTTTTTTTTTTTCAATCCTGCCAACGCTGAGGATTGTGCACTTGGGCTGTCTTGCGTTCGGCTTTTTCCAAGTCTGTTCCTTGCTTGACCCCCTTCTAGCCCGACACCTGGCGACAAGAGAAGGCAGAGGGTGGCCCCCAGGCTCCCCAAGGAACTACTCGGAAGCTGGAGAGGCTCGTGCTCGGGAGACGAGGACCGTCGGCAGGTCTGAAAGGAAGGCATGTCGACCATTGGCTCATTCAACGCATACCAAGACGGTTCTTAGAAGCCATACAACATAAACACGACAGAATGGCACTCGCAGGGGGTTGCAAGAGATAATTGTATCTCATAAGCGAACTAAAATATGTACACACATACGGATATATACATGAAGTTACCCAACATGCCACCTCAAATCACAATGCCCATGCCTAAAAACAGGACCGGACACACCTCCCTCATCCTACTAGTACCGGATCCCAGTCCACGATGCCCATCCACCAAAATTTACTGCAGGCAAACGTCAGAAGGGAAGTTGCAGCTCTCCTGGCCGCCGGTGATGGCGACGTCGGTGAAGGTGAAGTCAGAGCAGGACCCGTCGCCGCAGAGGATGTAGTAGCTGTAGGCGTCGTCCTCGACGGTGCCCGAGACGCTCTCGAAGGTGATGTTGGCGATGGTGACGCCGTTGGTGGGCTCGCCGGTGGGGCCGCCGTTGAGGTAGTCCTGCTGGACGTCGAGGCCGTAGTTGGAGATGCCCGACATGGTGATGTTGCGGTACAGGATGTTGGTGACGCTCCCCGTGGTGCCGCTGTTGGACTTGATGCGCACCGCGTTCTGGCTGTCGACGACGACCGAGTCCTCAAACGTCACGCTGTCGACCGTGTTGTTGCTCTTGCCCCCGATCGACCCGATCGACAGGCCGTGCCCGCCCGAGCAGTACATGTTGCTCACGGTGATGTGCGTGCCCGACGTCACGGCCACGCAGTCGTCCTGGTTGTACACCTCGATGGACGACAGCGTCACGTAGTCGGACGAGCCGATGTCGAAGCCGTCCGAGTTGTGCGCCGCCGCCTTGGAGCCCGACGACTCGTTGGGCTCGTCGCCCGCCGAGTTGTCCAGCACCAGGTCCTGCACCGTCATCTGCTGGTTGCCCGTCATGTAGAAGCAGTGCGTCGGCCAGTTCTGGATCTTGAGGTTGGCCACCGTCGCGTGGTTGGTGTTCTTGATGACGAAGAAGTGGTCCGGCTTCTTGCTCCCGCCGTTGGAGCCCTCGCCGTCCCAGTACGCGGCGCCGTTGCCGTCGATGACGTGGTCGGCCGTGCCCGTCAGCGTGATGTAGTCGCCCGACACGACGATGGGGTCAAAGTCGCTGTCCGCCGTGTACCCGAACGAGGTGGTGCCGCTGAAGATGACGACGGCGCTGGGCTGCAGGTCCTGCATGTCCAGCGTCGACGAGGCCGGCATGGACAGGTTGTCCAAGAGGATGTTGGAGCACGAGGCCACGGCCGACGAGACGTCGGCGGCGGCGGTGACGGTGCACGTCGTGCCGCCGTTGCCCGTCACGGCGAGGCTGGTCAGGGTCGGGGGGGCGGTGGTGGCGGCGGCGGCGGCGACACGGGTGCTGTAGGCAGAGCCAGAGGCGCCGGTGGGCTTGACAGAGGCCGTGGGGACGACAACGGTCTCGATGGAGGAGGAGGAGCCATGGCTTGGCTTGCTGCACGAGGCCAGCACGGCAGGGACAGCCACAGCTGCCAGGATGAAGGACCTCATGTTGTGTTGTTGAAGGTGTGAAATGTCGACAGTGTGAAAGTCAAACTCGCTCTGCGAGGAATAAAAAGAGTGACCGGGAAAGGTGCAAAGGAGTTGGACAGAAGAGAATGACTGTACTGCACTATAACAACCCAGGAACTTGCACAGCTGTGTGGGGAGGAGGAGCAAGAGAGAGGGACGACTTCAGGAACTTGACGATGGGGACCATACTTATACACTAGAGCCATGTAAATATGTATACATGTATCCCATGGATGATGATGGTATGGGCAAGCCTCAGCGGCCCCATCATGTTGAACCAAGCTCATGATCCATCGTGGTGCCAGGCACAGGGATCGGAGATAGGCCTGGGTATGTAGTATCCTTGCATATACTTAAGTATTGAGGACCACTTGGTCCACAATTATGGCCTTGGCAACAAGAGACGATGGGGCGAGTGATGTGATGTGATGATGTGGTGTTGGGTTGAGGCTGGACTGGGATGAGGAGGAACATTGAAGGTGTGTGGGTTTCAGTTTCCGTACGTACATATATCTCATCTCGGAGATCGTCCCGAGGATGATATGTATTTTTGATGTAATCATAAATATTGAATTACTTACACCCCTCACCTACTTAGTAACAATTTATGTAAGTCGCCCTCTCGCATAGGGCCATGATTGCTGCTTGGAGCCTCAACAACAGCCTCGGCCACGGAGAGTCGACTGGCCAAGCAACACGGGTGTTGTGTACCTACTTGATTAGCTACTTAGGGTACTCAAGTAGGTATCGTGTGTGCATCAATTTCCGCCACTGCGTCTGAGAATGGAGTCGGGAAAGATCACGACTCACGACTCTTACGACACGACCACACTCGTGGTGGTTCGGGGGGGAACTCGACCACACTCACCTGCTTGTTTGAGCTTCATCCCATCCCTTCCTGGTGTAGTGTAGTGCAATAAGGCTTCGCTAAAGCTTGTCGAGTAGATACGATCTGGGTTGTAGGCGCAAGCAAGAACCAGCGAGGGTTTCAGATCCCATCCTCCCCCTGCTCCTGCAATCCCGTCGCCGTCCCCATCGCCTTTTTCTCGCCCCCAACGCACCTTTAATGTTCTAGCCAGAGCGGTAAGGGCCCACCACGCATATACGCACCCCACATATCTACAACGTATATAAGTACATGAGTAAGTACCTACAAGGTAGGTCAACTGGTATGTATATACTGTATGTACATGCTCTACCATACCTGCGTATATCAAATACATATGCCAGGTATTCCTACCCCCCCGTATACGCTTCCATCCTACTGGTGGATGAACCTCGGTGTGTGACATCGGCAGCACAACCGTACCTGGCTCCTGGGATCACAGGCTACTTTTCTCGTCCTCGTCTTGGAATAAATTGGCAAGGGTCTGCCAAGACAAAGGCTATACCGGAAAGGGGGCGCTTGACGAGGTGTGGCCTTACTGCAGGGGGCCACGATTTCCCCCTGCAGCAAGCAACTCACTCACGTACGCACGTCAACACTGCACAGTAATCAACATGTACGTATGTAATGTAGTGTGCAGTAATTAATATATTGATATATCAGGGCACTCGGCCCGAACTTTATATGTATGATCAGATGATTAGATAATTGGTGATAATGATGATGATGATGGCAACGATGTCGATGACGACGTTGAGAAGAGAAGACATCGAGAATTGAAAAAACAAAACAAAAATACCCGTCGGATTGTCGTCGCAGCAGATCACCCGCACAAAGATCGTCAGAGGCGGAAACACCCGCGCAACCGACCACAACCGACGCGCCACCACACTGAGAACAGCTGAGTGGTTCATCTTCGATATATGTACTTACTACAGTACCTACCAAGTACCTAAATGCACATCATGTGCTTGCTTCCCAAGGTTACTTGTTGGCTGGCTGGCGTTTCCCCCCTTCTCCCTTTCCCCTTCCCCTTCCCCTTACCCAACCTATGTACCAACACTATGTACCCTACCACACAGATACCCATCCACTCCCACTACACCCCGGCCACCCATCCACCCACCCCCCCCCGCCAACAGTGCTGCCCTATCTCGCTTCGTGATCCACCACGTTTGTTTTTCATCTCGGTCATGGTCTTTGTCTGGATGGTACTATACATCAAAGGAAGGGGGAGAGAACCCCCCCCCCCAAACCAAGAAAAAAAGAAGTAAAAACTCACGGATCCGAAGCTGACCCCAACTTACATTCTGGGCAACGGCGCAACGAGGAGGGCGAAGCTTGGACTACCTACATAGGACGGATGACCTTTGTCCATGAAAGAGGATGCTGATTCATGTTCGACCCGACCCGCCTGACGGTGCGCTCATTCTGTCCGAGAGAAGTTTATTCTTTAAGTAATCTTGCTGACCTGGGGGCACAATGTGTCCGTGGACCAAGTTGAGGAACCCCTCCGACAAGTCAACTTCCGTCGGAAAGGAGAACACGACAGATCCACTCATAAATGTGATCCTTAAGGACTCTACCAAGTAGCTCTGTCTAGCCCCCCAAAAGGCATTCAACGGATTGACTCCAACCATTCATGACCCCGCTGCTACATACGCCTTGCCATACCTAGACGTTCACGAGACCACGACCCCCTTTTCCCTCGCCCGCCTCATTCCGCAAGATACCCTTCCCACTTGGGAAATGGAATAGAACCTGTCCCAACAGCGACCGCATACTCTTCCTCCCCTGCCTGCACATCGCCGCCCTCACCGCCACCCACCGCAACCGATGTACCCAGACCAAGACTAACGTTGGACGGGATCAGTCCATTCCGGGGTTCAGCAGAGGAGCGGGATGCAAGCGGGCTCGAACTCATCAGCCGCCTAAATTTCTCCGCCGGCGCACCCACCTCCGCAGCGCCCACCAGATCGTCATCAATATGGATGTCAATGACCTGCTTGTTCAGCGTCGGCGTCTGGCTGTCGTCGCCACTGTGCGCGTGTGACGATGAGCCCCTCGCCACCCTGATCCCCATCGCGTTGCGGATTTCCGTAATGCCGTAGACACCAGGGTCCTCGGCAATCACCGTGCCGTCTCTGGTCTCCAGACGGCGGAACGCGAGGGAACCGCCGTATGGGTCATCTTCAGGAGGGTCAAAAATGGACTCGGCCGTCATTGCTTGGCCACGGCGCTTCCCACGCCCAGACCGGTGCGGCGTGTATGGGGCATCGGCAGGAGACGTGAAGTTGTTCAGGCTGTCTGCACTCGGTCCATGGGTCGTCGGTTGAATTGTGACTCTTTGGCCCTTGCGTCGTGAAAGTCTCGGCTGGGCCGATCGTGATCTCATCCGCTCCAGAAACTTGCGAGCATTCAACTCCCCTTGGCTCTCTAGGATCTCCATGAATGGCTCCATCAAGTGGTCAGGAACGTGATCATCAGAGCTCGGCTGTGAAGCCTCTGCGGGCGGATGAGAGTTGATGAACAGCGGAGGGGGTGCCACAGAGTCTTGTCCCGGAGCGGGCCCGCCCGTCGATGATGGCCATTGCACAATCCTTTTCCTTGCGCCTCGCTGTTCCGATTCGACGGGTTCGTCTTCTCCCGCGGCATCTGCCTGCCTACTTCGCTTCTGCCCACGGCAAAACCAGATCCCGCTTTGAGTCGGCGGTGTCGTCGCCAGCCTATCTGCTTGGTGCGGAACAGGGCTGACGCCCGGATTCCTACCTCGTCGTAGTTCAAGGACATGATGAAGCCCCAACCCGCGTTGGAATGATGATGATGCCCGTGCCTTTTCTTGGGCGAGTGTGTTGGACGGCTCAGCGCCTGGAGGTTTCCAGGAGGTATTGCCTTCCAGGAACTTCTTGGCGCGATCTCTCCAGGAGCTGGTCGCTTGCGTGGGCTCACTTGCCGAGGAAAGCTCATCCGCCTGAGAATTGCCCCATAAGTCTTGGACTGGCACATCTTGCATCTTCACGTCATCTTCAGAGTCGGCAGGTTGAGGCTTGTAAGCTGCGAATGGAGTATTTGGGAGAGCGTCCGGTGCTGGGTGAGTTGGTAGTGGTGGCAGTGGTCTGGACCTGGCGGCAGCGGATGTGGAAGGCTCATTACCGAGCTGTGGCGACGCAGACCAAGTTCGGATACGATCGCTCCTCAGCTGTGAGGAAGAAGCCTGCTCATTGTCGGGATCGCAAGGGGTGGTAGAAGACGGGCCACCACCTGCTTGCGGCTGTGGAAACATGGCATGGCCATCGTCTAATCTCGAATGTGAAAGAGGAGACTGCTCATCATCGAAAGATATGATATCCCCCTCGCTAAGACGACGGCCAGGTTTACGGCTCTGTTCTGGCTCAGGTACTTCATTGGGCAAAATCTCATGTACTTCATCCCCATCTTCAAACACCAAGAATTCTTCGGTATCTTGTTGCTTTTGAGATGCTGTCCATTCTTCATAAAGGACTTCATCCCCGGGTGCATCCTCCTCGCCCGTAGACCCTGGGACATCTTGGGTCGCAGGCGCGATCAAACTCACGCTGTTGGGATCCGGCTCGATTGGGTCATCTTCATTCATTATAGAACCGCCATGCGTCTCAGGTACATCCGACAGAGGTGGTCGGAAAATTAGCTTCGGAGACACTGTAAGTGCCGGAGTAATAGTAATGCTCGTTTCAAACAGCCCAAATAGGTCAAACGTTTCACCTCCAGGGGATGCAGCTGAATCTCTACCTCGGGTCTCAAACCCTCCGAGGCTGTTGCTGCCGTCGTAGTGGGAAATCGGGCTCTACTCGCGATGCTCCACGTGCGACACCTCTGCATCATGCATTTCGATATCGCCGCGCACGTCCGTTGTGGCACCATCCGTCGCGCTGGGAACAATCAAGTTGCGTGGTGGGATCTTTACCATCCGGCTGATCTCATCCTCGCGTACGTAGGCAACGTAGTAGGGTCTCCCGCTGCTGTTGAGGTCGCTGAGCACCTTCTCCTCGTCCCGATGCACCTCGACCCTCTCGTCATTGTAGCTGCGCCACACATTGTCGTCGAAGTCGTAGATCCACACCCAGTAGTGCCCAAAGCCAAGGCCACCGCCATGACAGATGACCGCATGGAGGCGATAGGTAACATCCTTCATGTCCGAGAACAAGGTCGACAGCTCCTTGCGAACTATTGACTTTTCTCCTTCGATTTGCTCCCTAAGACGCCGGGAAGCATCGCCATCCAAGTTGGTCGGAGAGGACTCCTGCGTGCCACCCATACTGATATCTCCGCTGGGTTCCTCGTAGTTCTCAGAGGGAAGGTCCTTGCCACTCGGCATCAAATCCAGCGAGGGGACGTCGATACTAACATACTCCTCCTCTCCATTGTTCATGATCATGTGTGTCTCGAAATCCTCGACATTTTGTTCGACGACCTCATAGCCCGCCTCTTTGATTTCCTCTTTGCTACCCTTCTTGTCTTCTTTCACTGGCTCGGGCGGCGGCGCAACATCCAGAGCTTGCAGCCTCCTCTTCAAGTTCCAGCTGCGCTGCCTCTTCTTGAACAGATCTGAATCAGTTGCGCAATCCATGTAGCGATCCAAGTACAGCCTGTTCGGAATTTCGACGACGTTGTTGTTCCTGCTGAGTTCTCCCTTGATTTCCTGGCCCCTTTGGATATAGATATGCAGGATGGGAGGCGCCCTCGTGATGGCCGTAACCATCTCCTTGCCATCATCCTGGAACTCCTGGTCAAAGTTGGAGTCGAGAGCCCCGTACAGGTCGGTCTTCTCGTCCTTGGCTGGGAATGCCGTCATCCACCTTGATAAGTCAGGCACAGACCTGAAATCAGACTCGGCTCTACCCGTGTTCATATCGACAGTCCGGATCTTCACGACACTGGACCAGTAAAAGGTCTCGGTGATGATGTCTGTCTGCTTTCCAGTGTCCTCGTCCGTGCCAGTCGGCTTGATCGCGGCGTGGAAGTGGTCGAGAATATTGCCCATGACTTCCTCGACGTCTTGCTGTTCGGTTCCAGTGACACTCACGTCGTTCAGAGCTTCTGTGATTTTCTCTTCAACCGAAAGAGTGTCCTCGACCTTCGCTTCGACCGCAGTCGTAGTCGTATTCGCTTCAGTAGCTCCTCTGTTCGCAGCAGAGTCGCTCGGTGCAGATTGCTCTTGATTTGCAAGTCGTTCGCTCGTGGCCTCTTCAGACTCAGGTGCTTTCGCCTTGTCATCGTCATCCAGTGCTACTCGTTCCTTGGCTGGTACAACCTGAGGGATGGGCTTGTCCTCACTGGTCTCCGATATCGTCACGTACGTGTGGTTGGCATCCTCGTCTTTCTGATCAACCAGCGTAGCAGAGCTAACGTTGCTGGCAGTATCAGCATGGTCCGAGATCGCGTTCACTGTAACGGTAGGCTCGGTCGGCAGGTTTGGTGGTTTTGGCGAGGGCCTCGCTGGTAGAGGAGGCGGGGGAGCTGGCTCCTTGTCCGAGGCATTTGGGTTTGGCTGAAGCCCCATTACCGTAGTCGCAGGCTCTGCGGGCTTGCCCTTCAAGAGTTTGTCGGCATTCTTCAAGGCGGCGAGTGCCAGGCGCTGTTGGGGCCTGATGGCACTTGCAGTCGAGCTTTGAAACTCAAGGAACAGCGAACGCATCTCTTCGACGAATTTCGCGGCCAGGAAAGCCTCTGGCTTGTCCAGAGCCACGCCGGTGCCTCCGAGACGACGGGTGCTGATGTTCTCTTCTGTCGGCTCCAACTTGTAATCCTCCCAGTTGAGAACAACGCTTCTCACCGGTAAGACCGTATTGAAGTACTGGAGAATGCTGTTGAGATAACAAGTGTTGCGGATGTTCATCAGGCCAACTGGAAGAGAGGTATCCACTGAAGTCCCGCCGACTGTCTGGGAGTTGGGCTTTGGCGCGACCGTTATCGAATCTCCCTCGGACATCCATGGCTCTCGCGCCTCCAATTCCAGTACCGTGGCCAATGCTTCCATATCTCCGTGGTCTCCATTGTTGTATTTCTTAGCAAGGAGGGACTTTAAGGCGCCCGCGACCAAAAGGCGGTCGATGTTCTTGTCCTACATGTCTGACATCAGCTTCAAGGACTAGAATCCGGAAGACGACTTGACCTGTAACATACCTCGTTCACATTCGCGTTGACCTGGATTGGAATGAAGGCCGGATCAGCATCTACCGGAAGTCCCAGGAACTCCATTGCTTCTTCAGGTTCGAAACTGTGCGCACTTTGCAAGATATCGAGGCTCTTTCTGTCTCTACCTATGAGGGAAAGATCTTGTCGAAGTTTCTTGCGCTCGGCCGCCGATGCTGCCTTCAAGTTGTGCAGGAACTGGAGAATGACCATCTCTTCGCTAGCGGAATGAGACAAATCGAATGTCCGGTATGCCCTCGACAGTGGGTCTGAATCCGCCTGGGCTTCCCTGGTTGACTTGACTATGGCGAGCTCCAGTTGCTCTTCCTCGATGTACTTCCGAAGCTCGGCACTGGCGTTCTCTCTGTTCCGAGTCACGCGACACAGGGCATCAAAGTACTTCTCTCTGTCCTCCGGATGCGTCTGACCCTGGCATAGACAAGCATACCATAGCATGCTCTCATGGGCGTCCTTGTTGACCCCGAGAAGGTCAAAGTCGGTGGGGCTGAGATCGCCGATGTGTTTCCAAGTCGATTTGGAGTACTTGGCGTCCAAAACAGCTTCCAAAAACTCGAACGTGGCGGATTGTGGCTGGATGGACAGCTCCATTGGTGGTAGCAAGTCGGCACGAAGATGATCTTCCACGAGGAAATATAGATGGGCGCGGAGGATCTCGAACCAAGCTTGCCTCGTGGCGGGAAGGAATTCGGCAGGAGCCTGATCGTCAAGGCAAGGCAGAACTAATGATTTGTCGCCATCTCCCTCCGTTGTTTGGAATTCCAAATATTCCAGGAGCTCCTGGAACCTGTCCCAGAAGCAGACGGTGAAGAACTTGTTCCTGTAGGCCACCTTCTTCTCCTTAGCTCCCGGGCCGGACCTGACAACGTCATGAATATACTGCATGAGGTAAAATGCAGGGAAGAGTTTCTCGAGCCTGTCCTGAGCAGTCAACTCCTCGTACCGACTCCCGTCATCAGCCTCCATGAGTTCTTGCAACCTCTTCTGGACGGCATCCCGGTCAGTCAGATGCGCCTCCCACCGTACCTCCAAACGAGGATCGCACACATCGACAGTAACAGTCATGGTGCACTGGACTGCCGAACAGTTAAACTGTACCTGGGCCTCCATCGGGTAGTATTTGGTGTGCAACCCGGGCGTGTCTAAGACATCTCCAAGAACAAAGTGGTGCATTCGCTCGTAGTCCTTTGCACAAGCATAACCAAGGCATTGGAACCGAACGGTGAAGGTCTTCTTGCAAGTTCGACAGATGCAGACCGTGAGGGCTGTGTTGTCGCCAAACCCCGCACTAGACTGGCTGGAGACATGATAGAGGTTATGGGGAACAGGTGTTGAGGAGTTGAGCTGCAGGCATGCTAGTTTGCTACAGTCAAGAGTCCCGTTCAAAAGGTCAATGATCCATTTTGAAGCGAGACGGCCTATTATGGACGCAGTAGTGTCAGCAATAACGTTTCACAGTTCAACTAGGACAAGGAATAAGAGGAGGCTGAGACAGTATAGCACATACCAGGTCGACCGAGATCTTTGTGTTGTGGGTAGGCCTCTGGGGTTTGGTTGACGGTTGAGTAGGCGGGAGGAGGACCCTGAGAGCGGGTTTGATAGCCGAAGCTGTTGTCACCCATCTTTCTTTTGCAGGCCTGGTTTTGTCGATAGTCAGTTCTGCGCTGACGCTTCACGAACGGCTGCCCAGATGAAAGAGAGTTGGAGGAGCAAAGAAGAAAAGGCCTCTTTGGAGCAGGCATGGAAAGAGATGTACCTTGGATACGAATGTTGAGGAGTCAGTGTACTGAGTGAGTATGGGCTGTCGACGAAGTCGTCGGGTCCCAAGTCGTTTGCCTGGCAGGTAGCCCAGGTGAGGTATGCCAGGATGATCTTGTTGGGCTGGCAAGAGTAGGGTCGATACTTCCTCAAATGTGCAGTTGAGTGCGGCCAGATGTCGCTTCTGAAGATGAGGACTCGACGAAGGAACGGAAGGAAGGGGAGGGAAGGGAATAGAAGGGAAGAGAGAACAGGGTGTTATGTCTCTCAGTGACTGCCCGACGTGAGGGTGAGAGAGAAAGAAGTGCAGGACAACAATGCCAATAACCTTTGCTGATGAACCCTCTCTTGCATGCGTCGACAAGACACCAAGGACCGATGGTGACGAATAATGCCAAGTGAGTGGCAGTGAGTGAGTGGCGGCCTGCGTACTTGCTTGCTTGAATGCTTGAATGCTTGTGTGATATGGGTATGGCAAAGCTGATACACACACGCATACACACCACACACAGCCTTGTCGCCTTGTGGAGTAAGGTGGCTGCTGTCAGTCGTCAGTTGCCAATATGTGGTCGAGATTCAAGACCGGGGATGACGGAGCCTCCAAGGTTGAGAGAGCTTCCGACGTGCCCAGGCAGCCAGGTGGGGTTTTGCAGGCTGGGGGGGTTCTGTCTCTGCGGGCAGGTAGAGCTAGCTAGGAGGTAGCTACTGCCCAGTGACAGACAGCAACAGCTAGAGATTGACGCTAACAGTGGCCCCAGGGTTCCTGCAGCGGGGTAGGTAAGCTACTGTGTAGGTACCTACCTAGGTAGGTAGGTACATCAATTGATATGAGGCACGGGTTACCGGTACTTGCTGCTAGCCGGCCGCGGTGTCACGTGCTACAGACCCACCACGGCTAGCAAATAACACCGTCCTTATTGGAGTCGCCAGCTCCACCGCCAACTGCTAACAAGGAACGGGCAACGGGAAACCACACACAACAACCAACTTCGACGTCTGCCAGTTGAGCCTCCACTCAACTGCTCCATTATTCCTCCGACCATTTGAAAATGGCACCCCATGGTGAGGATGGTCTCTACCATCCTGTCGACGCCCTGAAGGCTGGCATGCAGGGTGCCCTGATCACCGGTGCTGCCGGTCTCTTCGCTGCCGCTATCAAGAACGCGACCAGCAAGACGAACCCTGGTGCTATGGGCATTGTCACCCACAGCGGCGGAACGATCTTCACCTTCAGTACGGACCTAGTTCTACTCTAGTTCAAAGACAGACCAGCCGCTTGCTAACAGTTCCTCCCTCACCTTCTAGCTGCTGTCGGCGGTGTCTATGAGTTTGTCCGATGTGCCTCGGCTAATTTGCGCGAGAAGGAGGACCACTACAATGCGGGCATTGGAGGTTTCTTCGCTGGCTCCATTATGGGAATGCGAGGTATGTCGTGTCAACTCCAAGGGATGGAATTGGCGAGCCTCGAGGCTAACACAAACTCCCAGCTGGTCGCATCCCCGTCATCCTGGGCTACGGTGCCTTGACCTCCATCACACTCTCAGTGTTCGAGCTTACCGGTAACAGCCTGGTGGGCAAGAGGCCCGAGATAGAGGGTATGGATGAGTTTGACAGAAGAGAACACATGCGAAAAAACAGAAGGAGACCCATTGAGGAGACACTCCAGGATATCGGGGAGGGTAGAGGTGAGTATCTTCCACGATACAACGTATATCGCTCAACAGCTGACGTAAGTGCTTGCATGTAGGCATCAAAGGACCGGGCTATGAGGAGCGGCGACGAGAGAAGCTCAAGGAGAAGTACGGTTTCGAGGTCAACCCCGTGTCTGCCCAGCCGTCCTAGAAGAGACCGCCCTCCTGCCAAACGGCGTGTACATTACAGAGCTTCCTTTACGTCCCATGCGAAACGGGAAACTACGATGACTGAATGAATGGATAGCACATTTTACTTTCTACCTCTGGGTGCTCTATTGCTGCGAGCTGATGACTTCTGATTTCAACGAACGGCCAGGTACTGCTTCGAGGGCTGCATCGTTCCATTGCAGCTTTCCAACTTCGTAAGTCTATCTTGATCGTCTCCCAGCTGTCCCACCCCTCCCCACGAATATGATGATATTTCATAGAGGCTGTTTATGAATTTGTGTTGCACAAACATGTTTACTCCAAACCTAACTACATTGTTCTTTTAAGCTGATGATCCTGCCCTCTCTGCTCTCATGATCTCCATGTTTCTGGCTTTACAAATAGCTAACAGCAATAGTTGACAGGACCTTTTACAGATATACACCAGGCTACGTCCTCAGCTTCTCCAGGCAAAGTGAGTGCGTTCTTATCCCTGGCTCCCCTCTCTATCTCTCTGTACTACATGATGTTATCCGAGGCTGTTTATGATCCAAGATGATTCTTTAAACTCACCTACATTGTTCATTATTATTTCTGATTCTACATTCCCCAACCTGTCATCACTTGCTCTACACTCCTTTCTATCGAAGTATTGACTGACAGAACCAAAGCAGATGTAAGCTATGATGGTTGCCGGCTTCTAACACAAAATGTGAGTGGCTCCTGCCGTCAACGCTCTTCCTCATGCCCCCGTTCCATGATGATATTTCGAAAGAGGCTGTTTATGATACCATATGATTATCTATCACACCTACATTGTTCATTTTATCTGATATTGTTTTCGCATCTTTGTTGAGCACTTTGGCCCCAAAAAGCTCTTGCTAACGAGCCACATAGGCAAGCCGCAAATTTCCGATGGCATCGCGCTCGCCTCTTGGCGTTCAAAAAGAGGCGTGGACCGGTTTCCAGCACAGCCTAGTTTCAGTCTGCCCAGGAAGTAATAAAGGCAGGCCACATTGATCTGTCAGCTTGCACGCCGCGACGCTTGATACGAATTCCGGGCTGGTTTCTGGTGGCAAGAGCGGTGAAGAATCTCGCGTTCAGCCCCCCACCCCCCCAATCCGAGTTTTATAATTCCACGACAAGTTCTTCGGTTCGAAAGCCATTCCGATCGACGTGCTCAGCTCCTGTAAGGCGGTTGGTCATACCAGGAACACGACCACCTGGTTTGCCCAGTCGTCAAATGAGCACGGTATGCTCAGTAGGATGATTGACGAATGACGGAAACCTGAACAAGTGTTCAAGGAACTCTGGTTCTCTTATGAACCTGAGTGTTGGCGCCGGAAGCCACAAATGGCGCAGTCTCATGGCCTTCGACATCGTATCAGGCGACCTTGAGAACCACAGTATGTCTCGAGAACACAGGTCAGCCCTATGCACGGGCTATTGGCCAACAAGCGAAAGCAATGGTCCGCTACCAGTTATGATTTCCATGGCATGGGCGGATGCATGGATCAACCTGGGCCTGAGGGCAGGATAGTGACCATCCCCAACATCAAGAACCCTCGTATCCGTATATCTCTGCCAATACTCATGATAGTTTACAAGTGCCCGTGGCTTTCGCCTCTCCTTGGCCGATTCTCGCGTCGTCACCATGAAACAAGGTATCATCAGAATAATACGCGTTCATAAAGAAGCCACAAAGTTGCCGATCGAGGAATAACCTCCGCGATCTCCTTCTACAGACTTGGAAGCCCCAAGCATCACCAATATTAGAACCCTAACCCCCGCCTACCCACCCCCCAAATCACACATCAGTCACTAGAAGCATCCATCCAACGGATTATTTTCCATTGAACAACGTGCAGTGTGCTGGAACCCGCAGTCGACAAGAGTCGAGTTTACACCCTTGTGCGCACTGACGGACACCTTCTATGAGCCCCCCGGAGACACAGAAGGCGTCCTACATACCGAGGCTCGATAAAAGGTGATCAGTGTCTAACATCGCACGCAAGTTGGCTGGCTGGCTGACACCGACTTGCCACCAACACAGTATTGTCATGCGCAATTTGATGAATCAACTGCAGAAGCCATGATTCCTCTCCAAAAATGCAGCGGCTGTACCTCGTTCCACCTCTGAGGTTGGCTGATTGCGAACGACCTGGCCGCAGTTTCGCACCCAAGACCCTCGTCATCGCCGATAAAGCACCAGACAGGAAGGAGACTGGGAGCAGTCTATCCCTCCGATCGAGACTGGTGCTAAGATCCCCAAAAAGCCAAGAATCAGGGCATCAGAAGCCACCTAGCCGCCAGTATCGACTCTTGCTTCCGGCCCTGTCCTGTGCTGTCTCCCGTTGTAAACCGAGGAGCTGACACCTTGAGGCTTGGCCGTCCACACGGGTGGGGTGATCCTGAGCCACGCCTATCAGCCCGCCACGAATCACTTGGTCCGGCAGCATCTGATCCTCCTGTAAGCCGGCCTTGGTTCCTCGACAATAGGTCATCCGCTTGTCCGAAATTTCGACGAGAAGGTGATCTCAACAAAGCTGTTCGACTTAGAGTTCAAATAATGGCCCTGGTGTCTTCATATGGTGGTCTGCAGTCGTCGGCGGACATGGCTGCATGGATCAAGTGCAGCTGGGATGCCACTGCTTCTATTGGGGTCGAAGGAACGCAGGCCCATGGAGATCTGCAGAAACACATGCAGGCTCTGGCATGTGCCCATTCTACTACCCTGTCGAGCAGCAGGTTGGGGGACATTCGGAGACATAATCTGGAGAGAGCATCCAACCCCACTAATGTTGTAACTATCAGAGATCCCCCTCCCTTTCGACACATAGGATCACCAGAAGTAACCGGAAACACAGCTTGATAGAGCTTCGCAATCCTGCCTACACACTCGCCAGGACATCCCGCTTTGGATTTCTACGATCAGATGTTTCTTCAAACAGGAGGTGGTGGGAAAAGAACCCTAGCCCCAGACCCCAGACCGTGTTCCTGGTCCGTTTCCCAAGCCGCCAGAACATCGTGGGGAGGGAACACGACGTTTCTCCCGCATGCCTACTTAGAGGTACCTACTATGTAGGTAACCACTTATCCTCCAGCCTGCACACATGCTTACTCTTGTCGTCCGGGGCTACACCCGGCCATCGTCCCGGGCTCTGGCGCCGTCCGATCCGGCATAGTGATGAACATTAGCTTCTTCTCAGGGAACCTGCCACTGGCTATTCACAAGCCTAACAAAGCGAATCGGTCCTTAACTAGAAGCTTGTCGCAAAATATATGACGTATCAGCCCATATGCTGGGTAGAAATCAGGCCATCTTGGAGAACAAGGGGCAGCGTTCCGCTGTCCTGGGCTCTTGGGTGACGTGCTTTCAATCCATCCGGCTTTCTCCCTTGCGTGCACCTTTGCTTACTAGGCCTCCAAGGGAATCACTCACTTAAGCCTAGCAGAACAACTAGGTACAGCCGGGCAGGATGGTCAGTCCGGGGGCCAGTGTGAGAAGTCCACCGCCTGTTCATAATCTCTCCGTAATCTGGTATGGAAGGTACTACTGTAGCTCACATCCCGTGTATTCACCATGGAACTTTCCAAGGTCGAGGAGTGCCGCTCTGATATAAATTCATCTCTGAACCTTCGTAAGGTTAACTAAATCTTGCTTCCTTTCTCTTGCCTATCGACCCATCCGATCAGGACAAGCACACTATCCCATCATAAGCTCCTCGAGTGACCCTTTTCAACCACCCCTTGGCTTACTATGGCCGACAACAAGGTCGAGAGCATCAGCCCTTATGGGCCGGCTCGCTCCACCATCAAGGGCGAGCCGCTCTCCAAGGAGGAGGTCGAGAAGTTCAATGATTTCTTCAAAGCCTCCATGTACCTCTGCCTCGGCATGATCTACCTCAGAGATAATCCGCTTCTCCGAGAGCCTCTCAAGATCGAGCACATCAAGGCCCGCCAGCTGGGTCATTTTGGTTCTGCTCCGGGCCAGATCTTCACCTATATGCATATGAACCGCCTCATCAAGAAGTATAACCTGGTTAGTTCTCACCGATTCAGCTGCTTCGCAGAGAACAGCAAAGTCCAGAGCTTTTAACCTTAAGAATAGGATGCGCTCTTCATCTCCGGACCCGGCCACGGTGCCCCAGCAGTTCTCTCCCAGGCCTATCTAGAGAGCACGTACGAGGAAGTCTACCCGGACAAGAGCCAGGACGTCGAGGGCATGCAACGCTTTTTCAAGTGGTTCTCTTTCCCCGGTGGCATTGGATCGCACGCCACACCTGAGACACCCGGCAGCCTCCACGAGGGTGGTGAGCTTGGCTATTCCATCTCTCACGCCTTCGGCTCCGTTTTTGACCACCCTAACCTCATCTCACTGACCATGGTGGGTGATGGTGAGGCTGAGACTGGCCCATTGGCTACTTCCTGGCACAGCACCAAATTCTTGAATCCAATCACAGACGGAGCTGTCCTCCCCGTGCTTCATCTGAACGGCTACAAGATCAACAACCCCACACTTCTTGCTCGTATCAGTCACAAGGAGCTGGAGAACCTCTTCATTGGGTATGGCTGGGCACCATATTTTGTCGAGGGCGACGACCTCCCTACAATGCATCAGGCCATGGCTGCAACACTCGAGCACTGCGTGACACAGATCAAGAAGATCCAGAAGGAAGCCCGCGAATCCGGAAAGGCGGTCCGGCCCATGTGGCCCATGGTCATCCTACGAACGCCCAAGGGATGGACAGGGCCACGGAAGATCGACGAGAAGTATTTGGAAGGTTTCTGGCGCGCACACCAGGTCCCCATCACTGATGTTCGCACCAACCCGGCGCACCTGAAACTGCTGGAGAACTGGATGAAGGCCTACGAGCCGGACAGGCTGTTTGGCGAGGAGGGCAGGATCAGCGACGAGCTACGCGGGGCTATGTGCCCTTCTGGACACTTCCGCATGTCGGCTAACCCCGTGGCCAACGGCGGCCAGCTTAGGAAGGATCTGAAGTTGCCCAACTTCAAGGACTACGCCATCAAGGTCGACCATCCGGGCGTGACATTTGCGGCCTCCATGATCAACATGTCCACATACCTGAGGGATGTCATGGCGAGAAACCAACAGACCTTCCGGCTGTTTGGCCCCGATGAGACGGAGTCGAACAAGCTGGGCAAGGTATACGAGGCTGGACAGAAGGTTTGGATGGGAGAGTATTTCCCCGAGGATGCTGATGGTGGAAACCTGACCCCTGCTGGCAGAGTGATGGAGATCTTATCTGAGCACACTTGTGAGGGTTGGCTTGAGGGATACATCCTTAGTGGACGACATGGTCTGCTGAACTCTTATGAGCCTTTCATCCATGTCATTGATTCCATGGTCAATCAGGTACGTTAATAGTGGTGCGGAACTATCTCCTCACGAGGAATTGTTACTAACATCGTCTTGTAGCACTGCAAATGGATCGAGAAATGCCTCGAGGTCGAATGGCGCGTGAAAGTTGCCTCCCTCAACATCCTGCTAACAGCCGTTGTCTGGCGCCAAGATCACAACGGCTTCACGCACCAAGACCCGGGCTTCCTCGATGTCGTTGCCAACAAATCCCCCGAAGTGGTTCGCATCTACCTCCCGCCCGACGGCAACTGCCTGATCTCCTGCATGGACCACTGCCTGCGGTCCTCCAACTACGTCAACGTGGTCGTGGCAGACAAGCAAGAGCACCTGCAGTACCTCAGCATGGACGACGCCATCGAGCACTGCACCAAAGGCATCGGCATCTGGCCCATGTTCTCGACCGACGCGGGGGCGGAGCCGGACATCGTGATGGCGTCGTGCGGCGACATCAGCACGCACGAGTCCCTCGCCGCCATCGACCTGCTCCTGCGGCACTTCCCCGAGCTCAAGATCCGGTGCGTCAACTGCGTGGACCTGTTCAAGCTCATCAGCCACGTGGACCACCCGCACGGGCTGACGGACGCCGAGTGGACGTCGCTCTTCACCGACGACAAGCCCATCATCTTCAACTTCCACAGCTACCCATGGCTGGTGCACAGGCTCACGTACAAGCGGCCCGGCGCGCACTCGAACCTGCACGTGCGCGGCTACGGCGAGAAGGGCAACATCGACACGCCGCTGGAGCTGGCGATCCGCAACCAGACGGACCGGTTCAGCCTGGCCATGGACGCCATCGACCGGATCCCGAGCCTGCGCAACAGGGGCGCCGCGGCGAGGCAGGAGCTGTTGAACTCCCAGATCAGGGCGCGGAACGATGCCTTCGAGGCTGGTGTCGACCCTGCATTCTTGACCAACTGGACGTGGCCGCATGAGGGTCTTTGGAAGAAGACGGTTAAAAAGGTTGGTGTTGCCTAGACGGAGGGTCTTATACATGGCAAGAAGACATAAGAAGACGCGGTAGTTAAGGTAGAGGTGAGTGGATGGTCAACTTTGTTTCTTTGGTTATATATGCTGGGTGCGATTGCTTGGTATCTATAGGTATATCTATGCTTTCCATTATCAAAGACTTGTTTCCATATTGAGTATCTCGAGAAGTCTGGCATCTCCTGATCATTTGGCTGTTTACTGTGACTCGAAATGACGAACGTTTTAGAGAGGTTGCTGTATACTTCATCATTGACGAAGCGGTGATAAATAACAATTGCCTGTCTAAGATTTCGTATACTGAACGTTGAAGAGCCGACGGTTTTGCAGAGTAACCAGGTAGGCTGTTATATCCAGAAGACCGCACGTGGCTCTTGACTAGAACTATTACGAGACGATGCTTGAAAAGTTCAGATTATCAAAAACTTGTTAGTCCTGATCCTGGAAGGTAAAGTTTAGTCTTTCACACGAGGTCGGTGCCACTATACAAATTATATAAAGAACGATCCGCACGGCCTTGCCGCTGAGTTCCATCTATGTCACTTGGACTTCCTATCCTTCGTTTCGCCTTCACAAGTATCTAGCCAATTAAAGACCATATACCAGAACATTAATCACCAACATGAGGGTATTCGTTCTCCAGCTGGGTCTTCTGACCTCAGCATTTGCTTTCCCAATGGAGCAGCCACATCCCCGCCCATGTGCTGGAAGGACAGAAAGGTCATCATGGATGCTATCGGTGGTAACCAAGGGGTCTTTCCTGACCAAGCCCCGGTCGAGAAGGGAAATGTCAGTACCATTGTCCAGGCACCAAACAGTCATATCCACAGGTCATGCCCTTGATCTAGTCAGAAGGGCTGACGTTGTCCATCCTCCTCCTATTCCTGCCTGGAAAACGTTCATGTCGCACGGTAAAAACATCAATGATATGCGACCTCATGGGACGGGACATCTGGAGTTGACTATGTGGACGATGTCCTCGTTACGAAGAAACTTCATCAGGAAACATAAAATCAGCTAGTAGTTATCTATACAATTGGCTATGGCTATCTTGATTACATCAATACCCGCAGTGCCTAGGTAACTCAAATCTCATCAAAGACTTTTCCGGTAGCTAGGTGGTATCACGCCTTACCTACCTTGGTACATATTAAGTATGTATCCATTCAAGTCGTTTTTGAAACCCCCAGCTTCGCCATGAAGAATCACACAACCCATCAAGAACATTATTTGCTCTGAACACCGAGACATCCGCCCCCTGCATGATACACATATCCACTCTCGCCAAACTCGGAATCACAGTTGGAAAGCTTTCTTCACCGTAGTCAAACTCCGGTTCCAGGCTAGCCCGGCGCTGTCGCCATTATAAACATCCAGGTCTTTCTCCGCGAATCCTGGCTCAACATCATACCTGTAACACGGGTAAGCCATATCTGCCATCTGATCCCCGCTGTGGTCCTTCTCGAGATCCTTTCGTACGACGCGACGGTTTCCGCCGGCTCCAGCCAGCTGGCTGTGCTTGACGACACCGACCTCTTCGCCTGCTAGGTGGACGAGGACCTCTATAGTAGAAGGGAACGGCGCGCGAGGGTCCGGAATGAGGTTTGGGTAGTATGCTATGAGACAGCCCAGCTTATTCTCGGGATTGTTTTCCAGTATGTGGAAATGTTCCAGGCAGAAACCTGCCGCATCCCCATATGCTATTGTGATATTCCCGTCAGTACGGTCGGTGACGCTGGCTTTTCTTCATACTTTATTTCTACGCACCGATTATACCAAATGTCTCGCAGGGTTCCAGCTCCTTCTTGAAGAGGAACTCCAACTGTTTTCGATACGCTTTGCCGCCTTTGCCCATCGGGAGGTACTCAACCCTGAAGCCTGCATTCCGCCATTGGGCAAGAGTTTCAGCGTCGAAGTCGTCACTCTCGGCAGTTATGTATAATTTTGGAGACGAATGAAATGTTTGTCGAAAGTCTTTGGAGGAGAAACCGGGATCGCGGTAGTTTGGACCGTGTTGTGAGACTAACACGGCGTTCCGGCCAGGTGTCCTGGCGTTGATGACATTGCTGGCGATGCTGTTCAGGTCGGCGTTCATGTCGGGAAGTTTACGTCTAGGCTTCACTAATTAGAGAAGGTGGAGGATCTAGGACGTTTCCAAGCAAAAAGGAGGATTATTTGCTATAGATTATCAACACTCAAATAGGTATATTGAGTGAGATGCTGGATGACATCACAATGTTCCAAGGTCGACTACAATTTCCTGAATCTTGACCAACTAAATATAGTGTACCACCATCCTGGGGCTGACAGGGCGGAGGCCCGGGCCGTTCTCATTACATGACATCAACTTCATTGACCATTGCACACCACTGTCGAACATCATTCGTCGGTTTCGAGGACAGACAATTGGCACAAAACCTGTAAGTTCATTTCATGCTAGGAATGTGCATTCTGTATACCTGGTCGAATCTATCTATAGCCTTCCAAGTTCAAGGGATCAGGCATTTGAAATACTCGTTTCTTGCTCAAGTGGTTTCACTGCGGGCGAGCAGTGATGTGCGCGCTTGATTCATGTCAGCTTTCACTAAGGCTTCCATGGTTTACTGACACCTTGTCACATCCCCAGCAGCTTTATACACTACCTACTTAGGCAGGTATGTATGTAGCCAACGAACGCCAACAACTCCCTCGGGGCTGAATCTTATCATTAACAAACCACCAACTAACCGTGGACGCCTACTGAGCGGTGTGTGGTAACGCTGGCACCAATAAACTCACCGAGAACTCCCAAGGTGAGCACGGGCTTGCTTGGCTGACAGCATCCGAGAGTCTGAGATAAAAAGCCTACCTAAGGTTTAAAATTGCCCCACAAGGTTCAGGGGTGAATTGTGTCCTCAACATAAACAAAACAACTTCATCCATCAAGGCCAGCTCTCATCAACGGCTACGGAGTATCGCCACGATGAAGTCCTACGCACCTTTGACGATGCTCCTATCAACGGCTGTGGGAAGCTATCTCCCACAAGCCCAACAACAACAGGTCGCCCTTGGCTCGTTACCCCCAGGAAGAGGTGTCGGCCACTTCAGCGAATGGAGCCGCGCCATCAAAAGGGAGTTCCTTCTCGACTGGCAAGCGAACAGGGAGTCAGAATGGATCATTGTGCAGGGCAACGAGGGCGGTGACCTGGACAGCATGACGGCAGCCCTCACATGGGCATACCATCTGGGACACAAGACAGCAAACACCTCTGATCCCCTCAAGGCCATAGCCCTATTGCAGACACCCACCCATGCCCTTGACCTCCGCCCGGAGAACAAGCTGGCCCTGGACAACTCCCAGATGACCGAGGGCCACGAGGACTTGCTGACGCTGAGTGAGCTGCCCGAGGACCCGGAGACTCTCGGCCCAAAGCTACGGGGTATTGTAGTCGTGGACCACGCGGAGCCGCTGCGGAAGTGGCGTGGTGCCAAGATCCTCAGCATCCTGGATCATCACGTCGACCGTGGCGCCGCCCCGGACGCAGACCCGCGCATCTTCGAGAAGGTGGCGAGCTGTACCACGCTGGTCGCGAGGCAGATGCTGGACGAGCTGGAGAAGCTACCGGAGGAGTATCACATGCCGCACGAGCTGCTGGAGCTCGTCCTGAGCGCGATAGCCATCGACTCGGGCGGCCTGACGGGCGACGCCACCGTCGAAGCCGACATCGAGGTGTCGAGGCGGGTCCTGAAGCGCAGCGAATGGGCCGACAAGGACCTGGAAGATGTCATGGAGGACCTGGACGACCAGCTCAGCGACGCGAAGAAGGACCTGGACGCCATGGAGCTCCGCGACCTGCTGCGCCGCGACTGGAAGGGCGATCTGGTCGACACCCCGTCGCCGCGCACGCCGACCGTCAGCCTCGGGTTCGCTTCCATCCCTTACTCCATGGACGAGCAGATCACCAGGACCGATTTCCAGGAGCTCTTCCACTGGTTCGCCGTCCATGCGGCCTGGACCGCCGAGATTGGTGTCGACATCAGCGTCGTCCTGAACAAGTACAAAGTCAAGGAGAACGGCAAGAAGAAGCAGATCAGAGAGGTTGTCCTGGTCGTCCGGGACGACGTGCGCATCAACGAGACGCAGGCTGATTCGCTGTTCCGTGTTACCAAGGAGGCCTTGGAGAACGATAAGACCCTTGGGCTGAAGCCGTGGTACCGAGCCAACGAGCTGGGGATCAGGCAGATGGTGTGGACGCATGAGTCCGGGGCCGGGAGGAAGATTTTCAAGCCAATCATCGAGGATGCCGTGATGAACTGGGATGAGTGACCTGGCTAGGAGATGTATGGCAGTCATGCCCCACCCTTCTAGATGCTTATGTATGTCAGAGACGATGGTACTGAATTATGATGTTTGGACACTGGAGTAGACACACGATCGAGTGAAGTCTCCCGTGCTAGTGACCCATGTGGCCCATTCTGCGTGGATAAGGTGACTGTAGACTGTGCAGCCCTCTTGGAAACACTGATCCACCAGCTTCAGAGCCATAAGTGTGGTGCCATCATCTCGTGCATACAATCGACGAGATTCTGAAAACCCACCTAGGTAATCAGACGCCTTTCCACGCCGATCCATAAAACTTGTATACAGACCGCGAATAAAAATACTCTTGATTTTCGAGCTGTGCTATTCATCTTGAAAAAGTAGCAAAAGAGTGTATGTAGTCCGTAGAGTCAAAGAAGCGACCTGATAGAGGAAGTTCATCATTTCCTCGTCGCCCAATACCTTATGGTAGCCAGGTAGGGGCTCGTGACCTCGAAACCAACACGAGGTCTACTTACCTCGATACTATCACCTGCTTAGTAGATATACGCACATGACTAATCCTGGCACTCTAAATGCGCCTAACCAGACCTGTCCTCTCTAGAGGCTCTTCTTTCAAGTCCAATGATCGTTAATCATCCACCTGCATTTAATCTTGCAGTACGGTGGAAGCTGCATCAAGACCTAACGCCCACGAGTCTGAGCACAGCGGTTGTCTCTTCCGGCTCAACATACGGACGTGTTCGGTTTGCGAGGTCTTCAGAGCCATCCGGTCGACGAGGGATCGATTGGTGGTGTGTGCCTGGGCGATCAACGGGGACCACGTTTTGTTGCTGTTCACTCCATGTCAGCCAGCCCCTCTACCATCGCAGAAGACCATATGCCAGCCACCAGGGATTGCTTACCGGCCAATGGGTCGTGCCCTTTCTCTGCCTGAACAGCTCCAGCTTGCACGCCAGATTCTCCTCCGACATGAGCGACCGCGGGCAGTAGCAGACATACGTGGCGAAGCGAATCTGCTCGCCCACGGGGCTCGAGTTCCAGTGGATCAGCCTCGAGTCCCACACGATCAGGTCCCCCTCCCCGGCGCACACCTTGACCTCCTCGCAGCCCCGGCTCTTGTACCATGCGACGTCGTCGGCCGTGAACCGGTACTGGTTCTCCGCCTCACCACCGTCCTGCTCCGCCCGGAACCCGCCTATGGCGGCATAGTGGTCCGCGTGGAGGAGGTGTGAGCCCTTGAGGAGGACGAGGCCGCCGTCGTCCGGCCCGCTGGGGGCCAGGTTGGCGATGCCCTGGTACAGCTCGAAGCGGTCGGGTCTTCGTGGGTTCTGGTCCATGTCTTTGTCATGAATCTTAGCACCTGAGGGCAACAGAAACCTGCGAGTGTTCAAATGTTCATAGGGGTCTTACGTGGCCAGGCCCCGGTTGGCTCTACATCTGTCCTCCCGGTCTTTTCATTGATAGGAAGGGAGACATTAATCCCATCAAAACTGGCGATGAGGTCGTCGGTGTCCCAGAGCTGAGCGAACACGTCTAGTATCTTGGGTTGGCTTGGATCACGCGCGTCAATCACTAAGCCACCGCGGGGTACTTATGTAGGCAATTCCAAGGATTATCAACTTACGATCTGATTTTCCACACAAATGCTTCGTGGCCTATCGAATAGCGGGTATACAGCCCGCTCCTGAAGGCGTGTGTTAGTTAATGGTCAAAATCTGGCTCCAAGAATGGTTGAATGGTGTATTACTTAATGCTCCATGGGAGACGTTCTGATGTCCAAGTTGACCTGTCATCCCGCTTGAACCCATAAGGAAACTTCTCCAGCCAGCTCAAGGCCTCCTCGCGAAATCCGGCACAGTCCTCCAGGGGTATCCTCTCGGGAATTACGACGAACCCGTCTTGGTCCAGCCGTTGTTGCCAGTCGGACTTGGAGCGGCCCATGTTCTTTCTCGCCACTCGCGTGCGTATTGTAGTGTGAAATATTTCGAGGTGGCACTAGGAAATGTGAGCTAGAACTTCTCTTTCCAATAACTTCTCGTTCGAGAGGGAATACCTACTTAAGTAAGTAATTGATATGGATGGCAAGTGACCGGGCTTTAGGCCCGGTAACCGGAACAGCGGCACCCACGTGTGACCGGCATGCAAGAGTTGGGCACTCCCTGGGAATCATATGTGACGTTACTATCTCTAAGGTGATTGGGTAGTTACCCACACTCTGTGTTGAACATGTTCTCATCTTCGACAACGCTCAGTGGATTAGTTTCCGGGGTTTTGCCGGCCATGTTTGCTTATGTTTTCTGTGATGAATCTGCGTGGGGGCACTTGCAGTAGCCACGAACTCAAGGTCGTATTTTTCGCCACTCCAGCTCAATGTTGTGTTCCAACGCGGGTGGCAGGGGCCGTCGTCGAGCGTTCAGGAGGGGAATAATGCATATCGACTTCACCTATGCGCTGTCACCGGCAAGCAGGGAGGTCGAAGGTCGCATGGACACGTAGCACGGATCTAACGTTCATCGCAACCCTTGGAATGCTAATCGGTCAAAATGCAAATGCGTGCCTAATAAGTACTTTTTCAGACCATCCTCCAGCATCAGACTTTATAAAAAGGATTAGACCTATCAACAGCATAACCTCGCGTTAAGCCATATAACATGACTCAAGCCTCGATACTTTGAAGAATAAAGAAGGGTTATTCGCCAAATCGTAGGAGGTGAATCTGACTGGTGCTCAGGTTACATAATACACTAGGGTATGTAAACCACCTGGAATGTTTTCACTGTTGTAGCAAACAGAGGCAGAACGCATAACCTTATTATTATTCCACAGGTAGTCCGTGCGGTGTATAAACCTTGACTCACGGTCTCCTTCTTGGTCGCCGGCGACAGCGCTGGCATCAATATCGAACGGTGGACCCCGAGCCGGCTCCGCAACATGAAACCATGTGCCACTCTATACTGTACATAGGATAAGGAGAACTAAGCTCAGTTTCGACATGTAAAGCCACTTTAGGCAGAAGCATTGGATGGATGGGGCTATTGATGTTTCCCTATTCAGTGTCACAAATCCCATCATACCCTGGGGTAGCTCCACATTCAACCTTACCGCCCTCCGCTTCTCCTTTCTCCTTGATAGATCACAAATTGATACCGATGGGACATGGAACTTTTTGTTTTTCTTCTCCTGCGGCAAGTCCGTCCTGAATGTCCATGTCGGCCATGGCATCACTGCCAGGTTATGCACAGGCTCGTCGACCCACTGTCACTAGCCACAGTGTGTATGAAATGTGACTGTAAGCGTTTTTCACGTTGACAGCCATCTCCCCTGCTCTGTAGGTTGACTGGTTGCCCTAAGGTACCTACGAGTAGGTACGCATGAAGACCTGACAACGCCACTGGCGCAGACAAGAGTCATTTGTACCCCTTGGGGATGAATGCTGAGTTGATGTTTATGCTGAGGACATGCGCTAAGTCCTTCTTTTCCTCCTTCTTTTCGTCTCTTTTATTTTATTCAAAAGGTCTCTACCCTAATTATTTCTACATTCAATCTACCGGAGGCCATTTAAACTGTCGCAGGACTGAAACAAACAATTGAGGCTCTATTCATCCTGGTCTGTAGCAGTTTGCTGTCATGTCTACACGTATAGTTTCGCAGCCACACTGGCTATACGTGTAATTTGTGCCCGTGATCCTATTGTTCCCCTTATTATTTCTGCATTAAGTACTGAATGAGTTGTAATCCTCCAATCTCCATTGGTCATGATTTCCTTAGAATGCTGGGCTATAAAAGACCGCCCAGCCGTGGCAGTAGCTTGGCAAGTGGCTGTGGTGACATTCGTCAGCCGTCAACACAAGTTTCCGCAAATTTAGGTTCATCGCTACGGAACTTGGCAGGCTGTCCCTCAACCCCGGGGACGACATTGGGCTTCTCCTTCTTCTAAGCTTGAATATAGACTTCCAAATAATGGACACGGGTTGGCAGAACACTGAGACGGGTGACGATGATGCGGATCACCCGAATATCGAGGCTGTGAGAACGGATTTCGGAATTCAAGAAAAGTCCATGATGGATGAAGCTCTGTTGGGATCATTTCTGAACTGGCATGGCATAACTATATATACATAGGATCTCCTGACTGGAATAGAAGAAGAAAGAGAAGAAAGCAGAAAACAGCAGACACTGAACTCCTCTTCCTCTATCTCCATCAACACTCAAATCAACATTTTAATTCTAGCCTTGCCGGACCATAACCTGTTCAAAATGCAGACTTTTGTTTACATGACCTTGGCCGCGGCTGCGGTCTCTGCCCACCCGTATCAGATCTCTGAGCGTGCTGACAAGTACGCCAATTGGGCACCCGCAGGGCCAAATGATGGTAAGTATCTACAGAAAGGATTGAGACCTCATTCGATCTCCGGCCGGCTAACCTTCCTTGCCAACAGTCCGCAGCCCATGCCCGATGATGAACACTCTGGCGAACCACGGATTCTTTCCCCATGACGGCCGCAACCTCACCGAGGAAAACCTTGTCAATGGCCTGTCAAATGGTCTCAACTTTGCTCCGGAATTCGGAAAGCTCATGTTCTCGCACGCCATCCAAGTCAACACTGAGCCCAACGCCACGGCCTTCACGCTGGGGATGCTGAACACTCACAACGTCCTGGAGCACGATGCCAGCCTGAGCCGCCTGGATGCGTACTTTGGCAACAACCACCTCTTCAACGAGACCGTCTTCGAGACTGTAACCAGGTACTGGGGCGAAGATGTCGTCACCCCCACACAGCTGGCTATGAGCAAGATGTTCCGACAGATCGAGTCCAAGTCGTTCAACCCTACATACAAATTCGATGCCCCCACGGAAGGCTTCAGCCTGGGAGAGGTTAGCGCGCCCATTGTTGCCTTCGGCGACCTGGAGACGATGACGGTGAACAGGTCGTTTGTGGATTACTTCTTCCGTAAGTCAAGCCGCCAGCCGGATAATTTTGGTGTGAACTCAACATGCTGACTGTTATGGTTTTTCTCAAAGGCAACGAGCGTCTGCCTACTGAGATTGGATGGACCCAGCGCGACTTTGTCATGACCAACGAGAAGATCGACGAGATTGCAGGTCTCGTCGATGTTGCCCAAACCCTCATCACATCTGATAACTCGACCTCCACCAAGAGGCGCCGACAAGCCATGGTTGATCTGCACGCTGGCTACTTTGGCTCCCATTAAGATCGATGACAAGCAGTGTCCTAGACACGTATAGCCGGTGGTGGTTGAGAAGGGGGTTTGAACTTTTGCATCCATTCAAACAGACAGAATAGACAAATGGATGCTCCTTTTTTTCTTGGATATCTTTGAATAGACTTAATGAATGGCATTTATTCTTAAACGAGTGTTATAACCAGTCCGATATGAATCAATGTGTTCGTACTCCGTAATTCAACCAGAACCTTCCTGCTCCCTGACACGCAAGCAGCACTGATCCCGCCAGGCCACTGAACGCACCACCCCAGCCATTCCTACAAAAGAAAAAGTCCCTGGAGAACGAGCCGCTGCTCGGACCGTTCCAAGATGAGCAAGTCCCAAGTCTAGGACTTGCGAACGCACTTGATCCTGTCCGAGCTACCAACGGTCTGGTCAAGCGGGTTGCACGCGCCGTAAAGACGGATGGAGTCGCCGTAGCATGCTCCACCATCAGAAGTCTTCTCCGAGAAGCCACTCCACTCTCCTCCGGCGAGGTACACGGAGTGACTGGTATCATCCATGGTAACGTCGACCAAGTTGCTGCTGTAATGCCCGTAGTTCAGAGTGCCAGAGCTGAAGTTGTCATATAAATTAGCCAATAACTCTCTCAATTACCCCTGTGGATTCTATCTTGTCTGGCCTCTTCGGATTGGGGGGAAAGGGAGGGGGGGTCCAGAGGCTTACCAGTCGGTGGACGCGTATTCGTTTGCCTTGGGGGTGTCTGCCCGGGCAAGGACAAGGAGAGAGGCAATGGCAAGGACGTTGGCGAGCATGTTGGGCTGTTGGTTGCTATGATTGGCTTTTGGTTTTGAAAGTTGGGTTGGTATGCAAGTTGTGGCTTGGAAATGTGAGTAAGTGATTGATGAATTGAGATGAGAAGAGAGGAAAGAAAGAGCCCAGTGGGTGGAATAGTTATGCCTTTATATACAACTCAAACTTGAGCCATTTCATTCAGGTAGACATATGGATGGACATCATAGAGACACTGTGTCGAGCATCTCGAGGTACTCTGCATGCCGTGTTGCCAGAATGTACGTGTTACCAGAATGTACGTGTTACCGGTGCCTATTTTGTCACACGCAACATCATGGAAACTGGCCGACCGCTTGGCAATCAAGTGAAACCCAAGTGAATACTGGACCAGATCCTTTGGTCCTTCTGTAGTTTGATTCAGGCCATGGGTTGGCCCTCATAGTGGTCTTCTCCAGATGTCCTAAGAGTGAGACACTCAGAACAAGACAACCTCCTCGTTGGCAGCTCCTACCGTGCATATGATGGCCTCTATAACCCGATCCATCAGACTTCGTAAAATTCTAGACAAGGTGATGGTCCATCTGTATGGCCAGGATGGGGAGGAAGGCATAGTCTGGTGACAGGTAGGGACACAAGGGAAATTTGGTCGGGTCATATGTTTCAGACCGTCAGGCTTACAGCACAAGGCTGAGCATGTACGGCGTCCAGGAATTTGGCCAATTTACGTAAATTTTGAAGATTCGAGCTTCTTGCTGACGGTGACGCAGAGATGAGGTCGCAGAAAACTGTTTATGGTGAAACTCAAGGCAGGTGGCCTTCAGGCAGGCCGCCTCCACCGCAGGCCAAGAAGGATCATTTAGTAACGAGATGAGACCCAAAGGATCCGGGTCACTGCAAATTCCTTCGCCATGAAAATTCCTGTAATCCTTGAGGGGTTATCCTGTCGCCAGAAGTGACCTATGTCGGTGACGAGACGGTATCATCATGGAGTTACACAGCATACTTCGCAATGGTGCTATTGCAAGGCAGAATTGTCCCTAGGGATAGATTATTCGGACTCTACCGCTGAACTGGATCTCTCTTCTGATCATTCGGTACCCTCAGGCCGTGAAACTTGCTAGGATTCGTGATAGATGTTAGCCCAGTTGTTAGCACTGGTAATTAGGGAACGCAGATGCCCTCGTAAGCTCAACAGGTTGATACAGCAGTCCTTCAAGCCAAGCTGTTACATCAGCCCTGAACTGACCCGGTTATACCAAGATATGCAGCCGTATAATAGGGAATCCAAGGAGAGCAGAGATCTTGCGGCTGAATTTTGTGTAGATCTGGATCGCCAAAATTGGAGGAAGCTGGCGATCCATAGATGGCTTCGTGCTTGGCGGCCTAACTTACGTAGATCTGAACCGCGAGTTTGGGAGAAGCTGACGATCCATGGATGGCTTCCTTGGCGGCTTACTCGTGTAGATCTAGGTCGCCAGTCTGGAAGAAGTTGGTGATCCATGGATGGATTTCTTGGCTGCTTAACTGCGGAGGAAGCGCAGAAGCCCAGGGCGGAAATATAGACATACCAGCACAGTATCGTCCAGAACGCAGCCGCCATATGATCTCCAACCATTGATTTCAGCACTTCGAACGATACTGTCCCAACTTATAGGCACCACCGTACAATACTACTGTGACTATCCCTTTTCTTCAAGACCAGTCACTGGAGCAGATGCCCAAGCACAAGACATACTAGGAACCAATGTGATCTGCAGTTAAGGAAATGTTAAGTCCGCAATGTACGTCCCGGCAAAAATGGAGGCGGCTGAGGGATTCTGAACCTGTTTTGCCCGGGCGTTGAGGCAGCGAAGGGAATTCGACGGCGATGTGTGATGTTTGATTCGGATGAACCAAGCCTGAGGCGAACTTCTGAAGCCCGTGAGGAGGAGGCATCGGAACATTTGCATATATGATATCACCGTGCTTTGAACTCACTATGTGTAGTAGTACGTGCCAGTGCATCTGAACGTAATGAGATTATAGCCTCCGCTTCGTGCTGAGAACGACAATTGGAAGCTGAATTTTGATCTTCTAAGAACCACCTGATCGCCGTTTTGGGAATCGATGTACGAGACGCCGTACCCAGGTGGCACACGGGTTCCCCTCTTCGTCCACGATACCACCACCTAGCAGTTGTATTGGTGGATAATCCCCTGAAAATATGGCGCCACTGCTGTACTAACCAAGCGTACCATACTTGGTTTTTATAATGTGGAACAGAGAAAACAAATCCCACCATGATATCCTTAAGTAGGCTTGTAATTACTACCCCGACATCAGGGAGCCCACGGGTCCAGATATTGCGAAGCGGATTCGGCGGATGATGGTCGTACACGAACCCCCATGTTGCATTTGGAGAAAGTGAACCAAAAGAACTTGCTTCGTTCGAAGCCCTCATAAATTGCGGGGTGTTATGGATCAAAGGGGTAAAAGGCTCCGAGAATGACAACTTTCTCCTCTCATCGATAACCACTACTGGTACTTCAGCGATGCTAGGTCAACGTCAATGAAAGCAGGTCACTGAGTAAAATTGTTGATCTATAAGGTGTCAACAGCATAGTATATGGCGCGGCAAGTGTCATGTGGCGTTCCAATGTAGTAAAACACATGGGGGCAATATTTAGTAGACCATCGCTCGTATTCTTCTCATCCCAAACCTGTAAATGCTGTGAGGAATTTCACAACCACCCATCTAGCATGCCTTGGTAGCCACCTGCCATGCTCAAGATGATTTCTATATTAAGCTTGAAGCTAGTCGCATTTGTCTGCGGTGTCCAACTGACAGCTGGCAAGTCACTGTGGTCGAGTGTACCCGCCACGTACGGTGACGACGACGAGTACATCTTGAAGACAGGATATCTTCTCGGAAACGGCAAACTCGGAGGTTGGTGACAAGGGAAATGAGCTGATAGACACACTTAGCAATCACTGATACGGTTCTCTAGCCATACCCTTTGGACCGCCGGGTGCAGAAACCCTCGTCCTAAACTTGGATTCTCTCTGGTCTGGCGGGCCTTTTGAGAACTTGGTAACAAACTTGAACTCCCGTATGGACTTTCCTGGACTCTACGTTCTCTAACAAAACCCCAGAGCTACACCGGTGGTGATCCACCGGAAGAGGTGTATCAATACCTTCCGGGTATACGCGACTGGATTTTTCAAAATGGAACTGGAAGTGAGTACTTTCCACCGCGGTCGAACTGATGACCCCAGAGGGGGGAAGTGAGCTGGTTGAGCGAACCTCGGAACCTTGGAAGGTGTTGACTGAAGTCTAGATGTAACTCGGCTTCTTAATTCCGTGTATAATTACGGCACTTATCAGACCCTTGGTAACCTATCAATCACTTTCGATGGCGTCGACCAATACACCGATTACAAGCGGAACCTCGACCTAAGCACCGGGGTACATACCTCAAGCTGGAAGAGCAATAGCTCGTCCTATGAGACCTCGGTGTTCTGCTCGTATCCAGCACAAAGCTGCGTTTACAGCATATCAAGCGAGAGGCAGTTGCCTCCAGCGACTGTCTCCATGGTGAACAAACTGATGAATGACAGCCTTGTCGAGGTCACCTGTGGAACTGATTATGCTCGATTGACCGGAATCACTCAAGCTTCCATCGGACTCAAGTTTGATACCATTGCCCGAGTAGTAGGGAACTACAGTTCGACGTGCTCAGACGCGGGAGCCTTGACGATCGCCCCGGCCACAGGTCAAAACACGCTCACGATTGTGTGGACCGCCGAGTCGGACTACGATCAGACCAAAGGCGACCCAGCGAGCAATTTCTCATTCAAGGGCGAGGATCCCGGCCCGGTTGTCGAGAGTATTACAGTCTCAGCCGCATCCCAGAGCTACGAGACGTTACGAAAAGGACATGTGGAGGACTATGCAGCTTTGATGGGACTCTTCACGTTAGACCTCCCGGACACCGCCAACTCTTCGGAGGTCGAGACGTCCGATCTCATAGCTCGCTATACCAACGGCACATCTGACCCGTTCCTCGAATCGTTGATGTTCGACTACTCAAGGCATCTTCTCATATCATCCTCTCGTGAAGGGTCCCTGCCGGCAAATCTCCAGGGAAGGTGGACCCAGCAGCTCAAACCGGCTTGGAGCGCAGACTATCACGCCAATATCAACCTCCAGATGAGTTATTGGGGAGCAGATCAGACAGGTCTAGGTGCTCTATCAAGACCCGTCTTCGAATACATAACAAATACGTGGGCCCCAAGAGGAAGCGAGACGGCCCAGTTGTTGTACAATGGCTCGGGCTGGGTAACACATCATGAGATGAACATCTTTGGATATACAGGCATGAAAGATAATGCACATTGGACGAATTGTGCGTGACGAGCTTTCAGAAACCCTCCAGTGCAAACCATGGATATTAAGGGAGTTGTTGGAGTTGCTGACTTTTGTTCTGTCACCAGATCCTGCTGCGGCTGCGTGGATGATGCTCCACGTTTTCGACCACTACGATTACAACCGCAACATCACCTGGCTAACCGAAACTGGATACCCACTTCTCAAGGGGGTAGCTTCCTTCTGGCTATCCCAGCTGCAGGAGGACCTCTTCTTCAACGACGGGACCCTCGTGGTCAACCCTTGCAACAGCCCTGAGCACGGTCCGACGACGTTCGGCTGTACAAACTACCAGCAGGTCATCCATCAAGTATTCAATGCTGTATTGGCTACCGCGCCCCTCATCCCAGAGACAGACGCCAGCTTCCTAAGTTCTGTATCCGACACACTCTCCCGTACCGACACCGGAATACACATCAACCCTGACACCGGCGTCCTCAGAGAGTGGAAGGTCCCAGACAGCTACCTATACAGCACCAGCCCCCAACACCGACACATCTCTCACCTCGTCGGGTGGTTCCCCGGCTACAGCATCTCCAGCTTTGCAGGCGGCTACCACAACACCACCATCCAGGACGCCGTCCAGGCCTCCCTGATCGACAGGGGAGACGGGACGGACGCGGACGGCAACGGGGGCAATTATGGCTGGCCCAAGGTCTGGCGGGGGGCCTGCTGGGCGCGGCTGAACGACTCGGACCGGGCTTATGAGGAGCTGCAGTTGAGTGTCGTGAATAATGTCGCGCCTAACCTTCTGAGCATGTATAGCGGGAAGGCCCCGCCATTCCAGATCGATATGAACTTTGGGTGGTCAGGGAATGTTTTGAGCATGTTGGTAGTAGATCTGCCCTTGTCTAGTAGTGGAAGTGGTGCTGGAGACGACAGGACGGTGGTGTTGGGGCCGGCGCTTCCGAGTGCTTGGGGTGGTGGGAGTGTCAAAGGGCTTAGGATCAGGGGTGGTGTGGTAGTTGATTTTGGGTGGAATGAGGATGGGCTGGTGGTGAGTAAGGACGTAAGGAGTGGTGATGCTGCAGGTGTGAGATTTGTCAATGTTCAAGGAACGGATCTGTGATGAGCTAAGGATAAAGCTGTCTCGCCCTGGGAGAGTAGCCCTGATGTGATGGATTAACAAGGCCTCGCTTCCTCCAAGTTATCATCCACTGGTAGTAATTAAGGAGTATACATGGCCCTGTTTCCCTCTTTTCAGTGACACATTCGAAATCGTTATAAGTAGGTGCTTGCCAGGCTGCAATATAACTTCCGTGTAACATCGACAGAAACGCAAGCGGCAGCAGAAGGGAGACTATTTTGATATCTAAGTATCTACCTCCCCCAGGTCCAGAGCCGTCCTCGCCGGCTAGTGCCCCTGCTCATCGCCATGATGCGTCCTTGGGAACTGAACCCGCCCATTGCAGGTCCTCATGACCGTGATGAGGACTGTCGTCGTCCTGGCCGCCCTCAGTCTTTGGCCGCCTTTGACAAGTACAAGGCCAGCATGCCTCCGAACTCCAAGGAGCCAAGGTCAGTCTGTCGTGGGTGTCCCAAGGTGGTGCGTCTGATTATACCAGCTTTGCTAGCAGGTATCAGCTGCTATCAATGTGGAAAAATCAAGGCAGATATTGGGAAGGCTCTCAAGCAGTGCTATATGCAAGAGTGTCTGGGATTACAACAAGGTATATAAATGTTGTCCAAAGCGTTACCGCCCTGCCTTTTCAGGGGGACACCAAGAGCCACAGCTGACATGACTGCTGCATGTATGAGAAGACAATTACTGTCAGAGAAGGAGCAGATACCAGGGAAGAAGATCGAATGAGACAAATGATGGTGTGAGTTCAACAAAGTGAATAACATCAGAAGGCTCCTACTGCATCCGACCTGGGGGACTCTTTGGGAGATTGTATCCTCACGGCCCGTCCAAAGGCTTTCCTAAGATGACCTGGTTCCGCCGTCGCCCCCAAAATCATCGATGATCCCCTCATCGCTGGTGTCGACAACAGATACTATCATCAAGGAGGTTTCCGTCCGCTCGACCCCAAAATGGTAAGAAGTTACCCAGGTATGTATTGGTGGTGCCTCGTCGTACTGTGCCACTCGTCTCGCCACCTGCTCTAGCCAGCCAGGCAACTGCAGGTCCGCAACCATCACAACTCTCCAGTATTTGGATGGAGTGGGAGTACCTCCAATCGGAAAAGAGACAGATAGTCCAAACCAGGAGAATATCATTTTCCAACGCATCTCTAGCAACCAATCCCGCCAGCTTCACTGTTCCCCGGAAAGGAGATGACGTCCTCTGCACGTCATTGTACGCGAGGCATAAGGATGAACTATGTCAGACGGGCCGGAATATCGCCGTTTGTGAACATGGAGTGGATGGTGGGTCGATACAGAGACATCAGGAGGAACTCAAGTGAAAAGGTCTCAAGAAGAGCTTCAACGGAATACAAAGTGGAAATACAAATGAGCATTAACCCCCAGAATTGTTGAATCCAATTCATTCCTCTCGACTGCCATTACCACACCAACACATCCCAAACACATTTCAACTCTCGTATCACATACGGATGAAAAAGGCCTGCCTCTGTTATATATAGAACTGCCACCATGTCCACAGACGATAACGGGAACACCAATTGCAGTAACATGACTGACTGCTATGACTGCAACAACAGCAGTAACTGTACGTAGGGATTCTCCCTTTCCAATGAATGATGCCAGTTGTCTTGATGGGCATGGCAGTCCCATGCTTGAATGTTCCATCCTTCTCCGCTTTGGGTGGTATAATGCTAATGATTTTATACATTTTCAGGCACTGGATGCACGAGGCTGAACAACTGTAGCAACATGAAAGACTCTGATGTAGGTAACATGATCATCCCCTATGTTGCCTCTGTTGGAGGCCATGAGAAGGGGGGTTGGGGGGGGGGGGCGTCGAAGAAGGCAAGCTGATGACGAAACCACCACCTTAAAATAGGACTGTACCAAGTGCAGCAATTGCAGAGAATGTACCGTGAGTATCTTAGTTCCCATTTTGTGGCTGTGCCCGTTACGCCTCAATGCTAAGTCCGTGGGGGTGGATGTAGGATTGCGTCGAGTGCTCCAATTGCACAGACTGCTCCGGGCTCCACAATGAGAGCAACCAGCATGGCGTCCACAAGACTACTGATGATAGAGAGGGCGAGCTTAAGTAATGCCTATGGAGAGAGCGGTGGCAGCTATGGCATCGTGATGATGTTGTTGAGAGATGAGGGACCTTGATATCGGCCAACAGACGTTGACATGAGAGCACACAGGGGAGCGAGCATAACACAACTCCGTTGACCGGGGTATCAAAATTCAAAAGTCATCGCTTATCTATCCTCCAAGATCGTCAATGATATGAATAACCTTCGAAGAAGGAAGTCAGAGCCTGAGAGGCGTTGTGCTAGGCCGCAAGGTTCGCTACCCGAGACAGCTCCCAAGAGATCTATCCTACATCACATCGCGCCGTGCAGATTCAGATTTCCTCCTCACTCTCTCCATCCTCGATACTGTACTCCTGTGCCGTTCCATCCCCATCCTCTTCGTCATCAAAGGAAGCAAAAGAAGCACCGCCATCATTTCCATCTGCATCCGAGTCCTCGTCATCAAGGTGTCCAGATCGTGCGCGTTGCGCTTCCATCCTCAGTCGCTGTGCAAGAGACATGCGCTTTGGCGGTGCCGGCTCGTCATCTTCATCTTCCGAGCTATCGTCTGTGCTTTCCTCAGAACTATCCTCTGCCGAAGAACTAGCCTTTTGTGGGTCGGCGACGGCTTCCCCAGGTTCACTGTCGTCGTCATCATCATCGCTCTCGGCAGGTAGAGCCCGCGATCGTCGATTCTGGATGGTTCGTGGAAGTTGGGGCATATCGTCGTCGTCCTCGGAATCGGAAGGCACGGCACGTGCACGACGATTACGGCCTTGCGCAGGTAGTGGACCATCATCCCCTTCCTCGTCACTCTCATCCTCGGAATCCGCAAGCACTGCCCGTCCGCGACGACTTGCGGCGGGGCGCGGTTCCTCTGTCTCCGTACCGCTTTGGTCTTCCGAGTCTGATTTAACGACGCGACGTTTTGGTCGGGATGCACGGGTCTGCAAATTCTCCTCATCCTCCTCCTCCTCCTCCGACGAGGATGCATCCTCATGGTCTGCTTGGTTCTCACCCTCGTCATCATCGTCGCTTGAAAATTGGGCGGCTAGGTGGTCGTTGATCTCGGAGGGAGAGCCAAGAAGCTGACCTAAAGTGCCTTGGTCTGAGGAATCGTCGGCGACGAGTTGGCCTGGCAAGTCGTCTTCGTCGTCCGTGGATAGGTGGTCATGGATGGAGTCGTCGTCAATACCTTCGCTGTCGTAGTCGTCTTCGGTATCATCAGAGCCTGAAGAGCCAGAGTCCACCCATTCGTCCCAAGGACGATCCCATGCCTTCATGTCGTTGAATAGCTGAATGCCATCATGGCCGTTGAATTGGACCATGGGCCAAACCTCGATGTTTTGGATTCGGGTGACAGCTTCGGTCAGCATTTCCTCCGTCACGTAATCCTGGGATAGTTCATGTGAAGTGGCCAGAGGATCGGCCAGTATGTTACGGTACACCCGGACATTGTCTCCTAAACTCGACCAACCTGTTTCCCGTAATTCGATGTTCTCTTGAGCATAATCGCGATGCTTATCGAGATCAGGCCAACAAAACATGCTTTCAATTGTGTTTACCAAGCCTGCCTCCCCGTCCTCCTGTGTCTTGGAATAGTAGTGGTGGACATTATCTGATACAGTCCAAGCGTAATCTTTGACAGGTACATCCTGGAGTTCAGATTCGTCAAATAGTACGAAGAGCCTTCTCACACTAGGTAGCAGGTAGCAGGCATCCACCAAGATGTTGTCAAAAAACTTGAACGAAAACGCGAGGTTTTGGAGTGAGTCCCCCAGGTCCTGGATCGCCAGTAGGAATGCAGCGTCATCACTTCCGAACGACGTCACGACATGAATGATGTCCTTTTCCTCGTGGTAGCGTATGATCTCTCTTGCTGAAAGAGAGAATGTGTGGGGCGACGATTTCAGAGCTAACCCGCGGGACTCCCTGTTGACAGCGAGAAGGGTTCTCATTGGCGCCGTCTGATTTTCAAGGGCTGGCCCCGGTGTGAGTATGGGAAGTGGTGCTCCAATCATATAGATCTCAAAAAGGCGTGGTCCTGCAGTCAGGTCGGGGCAGAAAGCCTTCCAGACCATCTCGCGAAGCTCAGCGGGCAATTTCTTAAAGTCTGGGAAGGATTCAAGGTAATCGCCATCGTCATAGTCAAATGCATTCTGCCCCTCGTAAGCGGCCTCAGAATCATCCTCTGACGCCTCAAGGTCGAAGAGCCCGTTGCCAGTGGCTTCTTCATCAGAGCTGGAGTCTTGCGACTCGTCGTCGTCGTCGCGAACGGATTCATTGTAAGGGTGCTCGTCGCTGACTTGGTCGTCGGACATGATTGATCATCGACAATTCTCGCAGCGGTGGGGACAAAGTTTGTCTGTCGCAACGAAGCAATGAGGTCAGTTGGAGGGTTTGGAGGTGAGGTGAGACGCGAGGTTCGATTTACCGTTTTGACGTTGAAGTTAGCGCGAGTGGCATTTAGGCTTAAAATTAGCGCGACGCGTGCAAACGATCAAAAGTGGAGATTAGATAAGCGACTGATCTGCTGAGGAACGCTGAAGCCTCAGCGCTGGATTGATGTTCATCCATTGGCTCATTGCCTCGGTTTTCTGTCTCCCCCACATCATCCGTGTAAGTCGACGTTAAGGTTGGCCTGATATAGGTTTCACTCTCGTTCGATCCCATGTTAAAGTTGAAACACTGTTTATTTTTATATAACGTTTTGGTACTGTGAGTTACGATCCACTTTAGAATAACCCTGTAATTATTGTTAGACTGGAGTTTCTATCTCAACCTTTTGGACCTCTTTGGTCTGATCCTGGGATAACTATGCCCAGTCTTTGGCTAGCTAAACATTGCATTTGTGCTACTAAACGGCGATATATACCCTAGGGTACCCTTCACTTCTCACATTCTCGAATCGATCTTACCAAATCAGATTTGCTTGAGCCATCCGAGTGATGAATGGCCACACGATACATGTGGCTCAAGTGCACTTGCAGTAGGTGGGCTACTACTAAGTAGGTAAGTACCCTCCCGCAATCTACCTTCCAGGGAAGAGAAACTCTTTGAGTTGAACGTCGTCTTCGCTGGTGCTGAAGGGCATAGTCCCCTCATTCTGGTACATCCATGCTGCCGGCGGCTCATAGACTAGACAGTGATAATTGGGTGCCCTCCACATTCAATGATTAGGGATGTGCAGCCGGTGACAAAAGGTGTGTACAATGGCAATTCAAGGAAACTCTATAAGTAGTTTCTGAAATCGACCTCTAAGAGATTATAGAACATGTTCCCATGCAGCAGTCAGAAATTGGAAGTGAAAGTTCCCTCTGTCCCAATCTTTATTATATACATTGCAATACATGAGTAGGTATGTGGCAAGCAGCAATTTGGTTGATTGTAGCCCTTTTGGCCTGCAATATCCGCTGATACTGGCTGGCCTGGTCTCCTCGAGTAACAACTGTCAAGAACCACTCTTTAGCAGCTTTTCTTGACTAACGCCCCGATCAACTCTTCGAGTTGGCAAGAACGATATCGATGACCGAGATGTTCGGGCCAGGCCAGTGCTTCCTGGCATGTGCAAACCACAGCGTCATTGCCACCAGCAGCACAAGGCCCATCACAGGTCCCGAATAGTTCATGTTTGTTGCTGTCACCGGGATCGTAGAAGGAAAAGGCAGGAAGATTATGGCCCACGAGCTATATATCAGGGCCCAGATGTTGATGTAGACTCCATAGCGCCCCAGGTTCCACTCCCCCAGCTTCAAGCCCCCTTCAGCACGAGCATTCCAGCGAGCATGCAACATGGAGCCGACGGCGATGGCGTAGCTGATGTAACATGCCAGTGCGGACAGCGCAGCGATGGCACCGTAGGCGATGTACGCTGTGGACTCTATGTTGAGAAGACTCAGCATGCAATCGATGAACGTGACGAGCGCGACGGCGCGGATGGGCACACGCTGCTTCGGGGCCACGTATGAGAAATAGCTCGGAAGCCCGCCGTCTCTCGCCCACGCCCAGGTCAGTCTTGAAGTCGAGGCGATAGAGGCGAGGTTGACGTTGAAACAGATGATGAAGACGCCAGCAAGCATAGCTGTCGTCGCACCCGTCGACCCAGTAGTGCGGAAGACAATCTCCTGGATTGCACTGCTTGCGTTCAAGACGTCTTCGACGGGTCCCATCGCCACCAACGACATGATTACCATGATGAAGGCAAGGCAGCCGTTCATGAAGATGGACCAGAAGGACGCCCTGGGGATGTCGACCTTGGACTTGCGAGCTTCCTCACCCATGTGGATGACACCTTCGTGAGCTGGAAATATGGTCAGCATTGGGCTCGTTCCGGGCGAGGGCGTTTCTTTGTCAAGACTGCGCTGCCCAGGTGAGAGACAGAGATAACGAAAGACGCACCGGTAAAGCACCAGACAAGGGATAGCATTCCCACGTTCGACGCCACAAACGGATTCTCCCAACCAGACGAGTAGTTCGTAGAGACGATGAAGGAAGCAGGATTCCTTGTCCCCATTACAGCCAGAACCACCACGTAGATCACGAACAGCGAGACATGAAGAACACCAGCCATTAGCTCAAAGTAGGGGATGATCTGGAAAGCATGTGTGTTCAAGAAGCCTTGAAATATACACATGCTGATGGATATGACACATGTTTTCCACCCGCTCACGACATAACTTGGGTGATTCATGGCTATCATGGCTTCGAGGAGGATCACGGCAACGTTGGTGCAGCCTGCAATGACCGACACATATGCAAACCATGTTGTCCATCCTTGGATCCAAGTGGCAATTCTCTTAAATCTGCCCGTCGACAGGGCCCAAGTCCAGTGGTATTGCGCACCGGCTATAGGCTGGAGAGAGGCCATCTCAGCGAGAGAGGCAGATTGGCCCAATGCGCCGAGGAAGACGACGAAGAACCAGATGAGAAATGATCTTGGGCCCCCATTGTACAGGGTATAGTACATATTCCTGGATAAGACTACGTGTCAGCCTGCGAACCTGCGGCACGTTCAGTGTTAAATTGCGAGGCTTACAGCAGGATGGCTTCCCATGTTGACATGTAAGTCAGGGAGAAGGCAAAAAGATGGGCAAAAGAGAACAGCCTGTTCGTGCGAGTCTGCTTTTCAAGCTTTGCTGAATCTTGAGCTGTTGAGACATTGATGGAGATGTTTGATACATCCTTCGGTCTCGACCGGAGGTGACTTGTGCTGAACTCGACGGTTTCCGACTTTGAATCAGACATGTCGCTAGATTTCAAAAGATGGCAATGGCAGAACGGATCTTGGAAGCTGTAACTGGGCCTCGAGAAGCAGACACAGGAATTGACCAACAGATTAGTCTGGAATTAGGGCGGAGAGGATAAAGGGAAAGTGTTCCTGCGCCGGTGAAGGGGATGCTCTCGAGTGTTGGTCCACGGGTCCAGATTGCCACCGAATACCCGATATCTAAACCACGTCCCACTCCGACTTCCTCGCCTCCGAAGAGGAAAACATGCCCGAGCAATCATCAATGCAAGGTCAAGGTGTGGTGTCTTGCATCACCCGATTCTCGACTGGATGTTGGTTGGCTGAGGAGGAGTACCAGCAATACGTCGACCACAAATATTCGACCTCCAATCTTCTATGCGGGTGTGGAAAAAGACCCCGAATGGATGGTGGTGCCGGGGCGGCCCGTTGACCTGGGACGACAGGAATAACGGGGCGAAGAGCCGGTGCCCCTTTTGTCCGGGGACGTATCCGGGTTGCAGACACAATGACATATCATCTCTTGGTACTACTAGTCTCATTTCTGTTGGCCTGATGTTTGCCATCCCCTGCCGAGAGACAACCCGAGGAGCCAGCCCACATGTGCGAGTAGTGGAACGACCCGAGTCTACGGCTACCTAGAACTCGAGATATGGAGCCGGGCTTAACATAGATTGGACAGAGGTACCCATGACCCTACAATCCTCGTGGCCCTTTCCAGTCCAAGTCAAAGTTTAATAGATATAAGAGGATCTTGTATACATGTATTGTTCCACGGTTCTTTCGTGCAACATTGAACAGGGTAGAACGCATGGATTTCAATCGATAGATCAGCCGACGGCACATTCGTTCGTGCTTCCTACTGTTGCAACGAACTCGGTTTCTCATATCTATCTTATGACATTATTCTCGAACTAGTCTTCGGTCATATGTGCAGCGAATCAGAATCATGTTGCTTTGCCAGCTTTCGAATGATTGCGACCTACCTTGAGCTTGCAGGAGCGGTGAGTTGGTCCAATTCATAGATGCCAGCGGCCGTGGTGACTCGGGCCGAGCTTTTCATCAACGGCCAGATGCTGTTTTAGACCAGGGGTATCCAAAGGAGTTGACGGATAAAACTCCTACTATAGGAGGTGGTTAAGATGATGTGCCAAGTATGCAGCTGGTAGACTTCTTCGAACATGGTACTGGAACAACCCGAAAGTGCAGAAGAAGCCTGTAGATCTCAAGCTCAGACTGAGAGAGGAGGAATTGATGGCATAGAGCACACCTAGTAGGTGCCGAAAGTTGATATAACCGATGAGTCCCAGCTCAGTTTGGCAAAGATTTCTATGATGTTCCTCTCATCATAAATTGTTCTCGAACAAAATGGCATGGCAGCCAGCAGCCCCTTTATTCCCAGTCTCTGATGACAACCATGCCGCATGGGTGGTTGTTGCGACCCTTGTTTTCCTTGCCTACGCTATACTGGGCGTGGGTGCAAAAATGATTGTCCGTTTCAATTTATTGGGGATTCATATAAACGACATCATTGTACTAGTCGGAACAGTATTGTTGATCATAGAATCTGTGTGTGTTCTACTGGCCTGCAACGAACGTGTCGGTCTTGGGCGGCATCAGAAGAGCCTCGATCCAGATGCCTTCATCCAGTTCAACAAAGTCAGTGGTAATACTTGATAGGAAATGGCTTTTTATTAGTACTGACTCGCTTTTATTTCCAGTTCTACTACGCAATCTCTATCCTCAGCTTGGCCGTGATCACATGCAGCAAGCTCGCCATCTGCCTTCACATCAATGCCATCAACAGTTTTGGACGTTTTCGTCTTGCGAACTATATTCTGGTCATCATCATTATCGTCTCGAACCTTTCCGGGTTCCTCGCTGTCATAGTACAGTGCAAAGAACCCAATCCATGGCTCCTCAGCAGCCAGGAGACCTGTTCCAGTCGCCCATCGATATATATGTACAATGGTGTCTTGAACATTCTCACCGACGCTAGCCTCGCCATACTTCCAGTGGCAATGGTTTGGAACGTCCAGATACGGCAAGCGGATAAGTGCCGAGTGATCGCCCTGTTTTCCAGCCGTTTGCTGTGAGTCAACTTCGCCCCTTCAAGTCTAACAAGTGCCATTTCTAACTTGGAGAGACTCAGTGTCCTAGTGGCGTCTATCCCCTACCTGATTACCGCCACCGCTTTTCTTCACGATTATTCAGACCTAACCTGGTCTGCCATCTGGCCGACTGTCTGGCTTCAGATCTCTCTCAGCCTCTCTATCCTGACCGCGTGCATTCCAAGCCTCAGGGTTATCATCGATAGCTGGCTGGGTCATGTCGGCTCAGCGGCAATGAACAATACCTATGAGCTGCAGCCCGGAAGTACTTGGAATAGCGGCGGACGGACAACAATAACGACTGATGTCGATGGTTCCAGGTTCTCAAGGCAGATAAGATCAGGAAAGAGGATATCCACTTACGATACGGGCAAAGTAATGGGTGCCTATGAAGAGATACAGGTTAACAGTAGTAGTCGTGTTGTGAAGCAACCTTCAGAGTCAGGTGAAAGCGTGCAGAGACTCACAGGGGCTACTGGATCAAGATATATAGATATCTGACCAAAGCCGCCTGTAGCTTGAAGATGTCAATGTCTGGTCAGCTAGGGATAGTCTAGCCTCGTTGACATACTCAGGTATGTAATCACCACGCGAGGAGCTTTCGATATATACATAGACTCCTCGCTAGAGTCCAATTTCTCTGCGGGTAGTTGACAGTAGTCAGTTTACCTCTCTGTCCATCATGCTTGATTGCTACATAAGTATAGTTTAGGAAGTTCGCCAATTGATGCCCCGATAGTACGAGATTACATGAATGCAGTTGCCTAGGCACTTGATACTTATTCAAGCACGAATGAATCTTAAACAGCTCTATCTTGATAGGATCCTCCAGAAGGCGAATGTTGTAATGGGATCTCGGCAGTATTGTAGCGTTTGGAGCCCCTGTCAATAGAACCGTTAAGCTTTATCTGCATGTGACTTTTTTTTATCTTTTTTCTAGGTCCCCCCACTGTGAACTAGAAAGCTCCTAGGTACCTAGGTACTCGACAGTTCTATGATTATCCAGGTGCTTCTGGCTGAAAGTCTTTTCGTCTCGTTTATTGTTTCCTTCTGCAATGAGCATCGAGTCGACTTTGCACGGCTCCCAACCCCGACACCATTGTCCTCCCAGATTCTCCAGCTCAACATCAACCATCAAAGCAGCCTTGATGATGGCTGCCACCGAAATTAGGAATGCTCACATCGAGACATGTCATCCTGGAAGTATGTTTGGCTCAATGCTCTGCAACTCGTTCAACCTTGCTGACTTCATTGATATGCAGGTTCAGTGGACTCCAGCTGGATTGCGACGTCCTCGACCACCACGATGCCTTCTTCGGAATCTCCCACATCGAGCCCGCCGATCTGGATGCAAACGAAGCAACCGCACTTGAGAAATTCAAGAATGACCAGAGAAAGGTCCTCGTCCAGGTGCTCAACCGCGAGCAGGAGGCGGGCAGCAACCTCCACAACGCCAACATTGCTACCTCGACCTCACCACTTATCTTGGCAATGAATTCGCGCAGGGCGGAGGAGTCTTCACCATGTAAGATAGGCAGGACGATGAGGCTGCTCTGGCCCTTATTTCAAGGCCACAGCGAAAATCGCGTGGAGTTTGAGCAGTGGCTCGAGGTGGGCAAGACCAAGGTAAGTTCTCGTGCTAGATTAATCTCAGATGCAACTGTGCGCCTGGAGTTTGCACCTAACAGCTAACATGTTCTTTCAAGATCTTGGTGGGGCTAAGCAATGGCTAAGGCGGGCGCGCTTGGGGCGGGCGCGACCAAGGTGAGTCCACGTGTCTAGTTTATCCTGGTTGCACCAGACTACATGGAAACTCGCATTCATATGCTAATATGTTCTTTCAAGGACCGGAAGGATGAATCCTTGAGCCCTTAGAAGCTTTCCGAATCTTCACGCGACCTCGACAGTCCCCTAAACATGGGATACTTATCTCCATCTTCTCAAAGATGGAGCTGGGTGGTGAAGATGGCGTCAAAGCCATGACCACACCACCCGCAAGGACGATGCTCTGTCTTCGTCCTCTGAACCTCAAGGGGCCTTTCACCCTTGAGGACCAGGCCATTCCTGGCCACCTGGCTGAAGATGTCAGCTAGGCCTTGGTGGGCCAGGACCATGAAAGCCCGCAAGAGGACGGAGAGCCTCACCACTCCCACCACCGCAGCCACTCCCCGAAGCCATTGCTGCCCAGATCATCCATGAGGAGATGTCCCGGAATCACAACGAATACTGTCTCCGCTCCGAGGACCTTCATGATGATAACGGCCTAGTTCAGGAGGCTAGCATTGTTCAGTTCCTCTTGAACTACTGCCCCAGGGTGCATTGTTCAGTTCTTGCTGAACTACTGGCCTCGGGCTCTCATGCACACCATGATCCACGTTGTGCTTAACCTTAGTCCAACCTACCAGAGCATGATAAAGTACCCGGAGGCTTATATTCCGTTTGACCCGGGACTGTGGTCAAGGCCTTTAAGTGGGAAATGTTGTTATGTTTGGGTGGCTGGGGGGCTTCTGGGAGAGATTATGCGTAATTATAGAGAGTACTTGAAGGGCGACAACGCATACATGTATGTAACGTAGGGGTATCACTCTACTGAAGTACTTGATGCAACAAGTATCTAGGTATATACATATTGAATTTCATCTACCATTGCATACCTAATCACCAATTGATGAATAAAGTCAAAATGCCATTTTCCAGGCTATTAACTTCTATCAATATGCAGAACGACCTTGGAACCCAGGCGATCTGCCCCAACCCCAATATTTTGAAACCTCTTGCGAGGTCAAGCATGGGATGGCATCCTGGGGACTATCACAATCTATCCGAGTACCTTGATGTTTCCACTTTCCCTTTTGTCTTCATCAGTTTACCTGCTGAGTTCTGAGCTTTATCTATTCATACAACTGTCCGTTTTATCAGGATAGGATAGAGGCCTCTGCGACTAAGCAGTGTCATACTTTCTAAATAGGACTGTGCCTACTACTCTTACTTAGAAGTACTTACTTAGGTACCCATGAGTTAAACAGATGCGGACCCTAACCCTCCATCAGTGCTCCTAGTCCTGATCCCAAACCTGGGTTCTGGAAAAGCTTCTGTGCACTTTGTGGATTTTACCGCCACTATCTCTCGACGATGAACCTAGGTACCGTACTTTGAACGGGACTCCTGAGTACCTAGGTAATTATACCAACTACACCAATTACCAATCACCATGATACGAGGCGACTGATTCGGAAGCTACTGTGATTGTTGTTCTTCGGACCTTCCCCAACGGTCCTAGCCAGGGGTAAGCCGCAAGACCCGCCCGCTTCCAGGATACTACACTACATCCCATACTATGCACACGATGTGTACTAGGTCAGTATGCAGTACGATCCGTATCTACCTAGGTAGGTACACTACATTGGCTGCTTGGGTGTTTCAAGGCTGAGTGGTACCGTTGCACCAAGGTTCAATCAAGCTTCAGGACATGCTTAGGACATGCCCCATCCGGCATGGCAGTGTGGCATTGCCTCTATGATCGTCATAGAGACTTCCAATGCAGAATGTTGTGGACCACGAAACTCCACTTGCAGATGGATACGCCATGCAGCTCCATGATGCCGCTTCAAGCCGACTCTGGGATCCTGACTCCTTCAAATACCGTGAGGGTCCCGTCCCCAATGTCTCGTGAACGAAATGTCGTCGGTTTATGCTCTTCTGCAAACCCTGAAAGGCTCTGAGCTCAGTCAGGAAGCCTGTCCCCAACCGCCAACATGCGCGTCAACCTTCTCAGCACCTTGCGGCTCGCTGTCGTCCTCGCAGGCACGGCAGCGGCCCTCACCGTGCCGCACAACCATGTTGTCCACGAGAAGCGGCACCTCCCGCACCCGCGTATCAACAAGCGCATGGCATCCAATGCAGTCCTTCCCATGCGGGTCGGCCTCAAGCAGAACGCAGCTGCTCTCGAGGCTGCTGAGGAGTGGCTGATGGAAGTGTCCCATCCAGCGTCGGCCAAGTACGGACAGCACTGGACATCGGACGAGGTCATTGCCGCGTTCAGCCCACCGGAGGAGACGGTCGAGACCGTCTCCTCCTGGCTCATCCAGTCTGGCATTGCCAGGGAGAGAATCACGCACAGTCAGAACAAGGCCTGGCTGGCTTTCGACGCCACGGTGGAGGAGGCGGAGAGACTCCTGCACACGGAGTACTTTCACGATGACATCGAGGCAGACCGTGGGTCGATGGTTGGGTGCAATGGGTACCATCTGCCCAAGCACGTCCAGGAGCATGTGGACTATGTCACGCCAGGTCTGAAGGGCACAAGAATGGACTTGCGACCTTCCAGTGCTCGGAGAAGGTCTGCGAGCGGCAACGTCAAGAGCACGTTGGGCGGCAGGAGGAGACCCCAGAGCTACAGACGGAAGGCCATGCCAGACCTCTCCGCCTACTCGAACTCGAGCGACCTGGCGACGTGCGATCAGGTCATCACGCCGGCATGTCTTCGGGCGTTGTACAATTTCGAGGCTCCAAGCCCCAACGCCACAGTCTCAGCCAACAACTCGCTTGGGATTTTCGAGGAGGGTAGCACCTATGCGCAAGAGGACTTCAATGAGTTCTTCACCACGTACAGCCCTTATATTCCAAACGGTACACATCCTGTACTAGAATCTATCGACGGTGCTGTTGCTCCGGTTATTCAAGAATATGCGGGTGGTGAGAGTGACCTGGACCACGAGCTTGCCTACCCTATGTAAGGCCGCGCTTCCTATTGTCGACAATAACATTAAAGCCTTTGCCGCCGCTGACTAACCACTTTCGCAGAATATACCCGCAAAGTATTGTCTTGTACCAGACTGATGATCGCTACTATGCCGCTGGCGGCAATGGTTCCCAGACTGGCATCTTCAATACGTAAGTGTTTCGAGACAATATGACCTTGGGGGTAACCCGGGCTCACGGCTCATCCATCCATCTATCATGGTCGGGCGATGTCTAATTCTTGAACTCAAATAGTTTCCTTGATGCCCTTGATGGTTCCTATTGCACGTACTCAGCCTACGGGGAGACCGGCAACGATCCAGTGCTAGACCCAACCTATCCGGACCCGAACGGTTACGAGGGCCCGCTGATGTGTGGCGTCTACAAGCCGGCCAACGTGATCACAATCTCATACGGCGAGCAAGAGGCTGACCTGCCAGCGTACTATCAGCAGCGGCAGTGCAACGAGTTTCTCAAGCTCGGCCTCCAGGGCACCTCCATCTTTGTCGCTAGCGGCGACACCGGTGTAGGAGGATATCCTGGCGGGTCTACCGGTGAAGGAGCGTACTATGGCTGCCTTGGGCCAGACGACACCGTCTTTAATCCGACGCAGCCGAACAGCTGCCCTTGGTTGACCAACGTGGGCGCGACGAAGGTGTACGAGGGCAAGACGGTTTACGATCCGGAGAGCGCGGTGCTTGATGAGGACCCTGGCTTCAACTACAGTAGCGGTGGCGTGAGTGACCGGCTATTTGACCCTTTACATGCCAGAACTATAACTGACACACCTCACAGGGATTCTCCAACATCTTCCCCGTTCCTAGCTACCAGCAGGAAGCCATCGACGCCTACTTCAAGGACCACAACCCGCCCTACCCTTACTACTACAACGGCAGCTACCTCAACGCTACCAATGGCGGCGTATACAACCGCAATGGACGAGGCATTCCTGACGTAGCCGCTAACGGTGATAACATCGTCGTTGTTGTCGGGGGCGATTATGAGATTTCCGGAGGCACTTCGGCATCCAGCCCCATCTTCGCGTCGCTGATCAACCGGATCGTTGAGGAGCGCCTTGCTGCTGGCAAGGGGCCACTGGGATTCATCAATCCCGTGCTGTATCAGAACCCTGGTGCCCTGAACGACATCAATAACGGCACAAACCCTGGCTGTGGGACGGAAGGGTTCGAGGCTGTCGACGGCTGGGACCCCGTCACTGGACTTGGCACGCCGAACTACCCTAAGCTGCTGGAGCTGTTCCTGAGCTTGCCGTAGGGGAGGAATCGACAGGCTGATCAGATGGGTGTGCATTGATGTACTCAACTTAGAAGAGGCCGCCTCTTTCGCCATGCTAGCCATCGGCCACGCTTGTTGTTCCCGCGACGTTGGCGCAGCTAGCCCGGGTTGAACCTGCACGGAACTTATAAGACATGAGACATCCTCAATCTCTGTCTCATGTTGCTAGTTCCCGTGAATAGACAGATGCCTATCGACGATGCACAGACCGCGCTTGTCCTCGTTGTCCACTTGACCACACCGTGCACTAATTAACGACATAGCACGGAATCTTGTTGCATGCCTCCCACAAGGCTGTTCATCAATCGATTAAATTTCATTTTGCCTCACTTAGTTCGGGACGATGAGTTCGTTGCGCACTTGGCCTTACAACCCACTCCAAGCCATAGAAATACAAAAGGCAAAGTACAAGAAGATGGAACTTACCAATATCGTCTCTCACTGCTGCGGCTCAACACTTTCACACATCATGCTCAAAATGTGGCTATACCTGCTTTGCATCGCAGGACCCATAGCAGCTGTGATCAGCCTTCTCTTTAAGAGGATAGACAAGAATCCGGAATGGGTGGAGTACAACCAGATGGACGCCCAGCCCAGCGTCCAGCGGGAGCCTATGCCGAAATACGACGACCCCTTCCTCAGAGCAGACCATCCTTTCTGGGAAGGCGACCCCCCGGCGAGTGTTATTGCTGGAGAATATAAATGGAACCCGCCCCGGTTACAAGACATCCCGCCGGTCAATAAGTTTCCTCGAAGACCTCCTCCCCCTGAGGATAAATCAGATGCCGGATAATGATCAAGAGCGATGAGGACGCATAGAGGAGATCGCTATGCCTGTGGTGAAACGATTGTGGGGTTTTCAATACTTGGGCCATGGTGTTGAAACTCTCAGCCAGATAATTACTCGTCGACAACTTCCCCACGACTTAGCGAGTGTAGGTTGTGTGAGGGACTCCGGGAGGCTTGACTCTGATAATTGTTCTCCCTCAGATTCTGGAATCGTGGACCAATGATCGAATAATTTGCTGCAGGAGCAGGATTACAACTTGCAACGCCTGAGAGCACCCGGGTGGAAACCCAGAGCATCGACACAGATTTGCTGCGGAAGAACCCCACGGGTGTGCCTGCGGCCTCCACGCCGGGAATCTACAACGAGCTGGGTGGGACGCATGAGGCATTGGGAGGGCACTGGGGGGCTTGCGAGGATGACACACGAATATGCTAATGATAGCCGCGTTGGGCTCATAGTTGTGAAGCGTGGCAGCACAGCTGGACACTCCTTGCCGCCCTGAGTGCAGCATAAGAGGGCATACATGGCGACCTTGTGGCCAAACCTGTACCTAGTGCTGGCTCCAGATTGTGAAGTTCATTAGGGTTATGCTAGACGAGAGCCTCTCTACTGGATTCTACTCCATTACGTCGGGGATGAATTATCATCATCTATCGTCTCATTCCACAAATTTCCGCTTCTTCAAGGGCCACACCCCAATCTCCACCTTCACCCCTTCTTCCTCCCACTTCCTTATAAACTCCGCAGGCACGTCCCAGCGACTGTGCCACCCAACCCAGAGCTTCAGCCGCGAAGCATCCACGTTGTCTTCCTCCACCGCTACGGGACCAAGCACGTTGTCCAGCCTCTGCCCAGGCTGCATACGACGGGCTATGACTCCAACAGCTTGAGACTGATCGAGCCCGAAATCGAGTTGTGCGGATTTGAGACTGGGCATCCGTCCGTGCGAAGCCGCGTCCGCAAGATCCAACATGAGGGAATCGAAAGCCACGTCTGGCCTGGTCCGCCAGGGATGATACGGTCTCTGTCCGTTGACCACGACATCCCGATCCTCGTGGTCGGCCGAGTCCACGCTCGCGTCTGAGCCCGAATCGTCACTGCTCGCGGACCTCTCGTCTATCGGGCTGCCCCAGCCTGGCTCCTCGTCGTCCGGGCTGCCCGTGTAATACCACTCGCCGCTCGGGGCCAGGAGGCCAGAGGTGATCTTGAGATGCTGCAGGTGGGGCCAGACTGTTGTGTCGGCTTTCACCGGGCCAGCGATGCGTCCGTCACGGAAAAGGTCGGGTGAAAGGAGGACACTGATCAGCTCCAGCTCGACTAGAGTGCCTTGCGACAGCTCCCGGATTGCCTCGCAGAGAGGGTCGATGCCCGTCTCTTGATCTACGACCGAAAGACTCGTGGCTGCAAAGCTGTGGTTGCTTGGGTCATGCGCACCCGAGCGCTCGATACTCAGTTTCTTCAGCTGGGGTAGAAGTTCACGCAAGCCCCTCAGCCCTTTTGCCAACGCTAGACGATGCTCTCTTCGCATCTCCTGTCGCTTGACGGCTGGATCTAGCCACTCGACATCAAGGCTGTCGAGGCGGGGGAAGGCGGCTGCAAGCTGGCATATTGACGTCGGGTGCAATACCATGCCTGGACAAGCGTCGAGGACAAGACTGCTGACTAGATTCACAGACGGCAGCTCAATCTCCCCGAGACTCATATACCGGCGTGCTGCGCTCGAGTGGCCGATATCGAAGTCTTGGTATGTTGGCCCATCACTGTCATACAGGAGGTCATCGTCTAGCCTGAACTTGATAGACAGATGGAAGCTGCCCATACCGTCAAACTCCCACTCTGCCAGCAGACTCAGGAGTGAGGTAAGCGCAGTCCTGGCTGCCTCCTCGTTGGCGGCATGAAGGCCAGGCGTATCGCCACGGCTGGGCATGCACACGCAGACATCAAGCTTGCGCAGTGCAGCCCTGCGCCGGGGTTCCGAGAAGATGGCCGCGAATGTGGAGAGGTCAGTGCTCTTGAGGTCGATGTGAGCAAGGGATTGGGCCTCGAAGGCATACTGCCATTGTCGTGAGACAGTGGCGTATATGAGCTTGGGTGGAGGCGGTGCGGGCCGCGGCCGTGGCCATATCCGCCAGTCAATTCTCGGGAGGAAGGCTGGTGGGGGCTCGATACGAAGGTATTCAATGATGATGGAGATGATCTCGGGGCTGAGTTTGTCCATTTTCTATTATCTGTGCGGTTTGTCTTGGTGTGGGCTTGCGATGGGGAACATATGTAGCTGAACTTTGAGGTACTTGCATGTTACGGAATTGTGTTGGCTGCCTGCGGGCCGGCTTCCAAAACCACTGTCACCGGCGATTGCGAGTTCCGAAACCTCCAGGGGTTATGCTGCACTGTCCAAGCCTGTTTCTCGTCCCAATGTGTCTTCTCTACTCAATTATATCCTGAGTATAATTCGAATCTTCTCGTCGAGGGCTATCTAATTATATAGGTTACTATATCTAATAGCGAGGTTTCAAAATCTCGAAATTCGCGACTTAGGTATTAAAGCTGAGATTAAAGAAATCAAACCTTCCAAGGTTATGTAAGAATATACACGGTTAGATAACTCTCGAAACTCGAGATTTTCAAACATCGCTATTAGATATAGTAACCTATATGATTAGATAGCCCTCGACGAGAAGACTCGAATTATACTCTTAGTTTCTTATTCACTCTATGCTTAAGGATATAATTAAGTGATAAAGGTAGGAAAAAGAGCGAGTTCGAGAAACACCGTTCACTATGGCTATGCAGATCCCGGAACCTATAATCGCCGGTGACAGCATCTGCGTGGAGTCCGGGCCGTACCTGGGTACCCATGTATACAGTAGGTCGCCGTGGGTAAATATAGGACACTCAATATTATAGCAATGCTCAATCACAGTGGCTGGCACAGCTCCACTTTAGCCTTGATGAAGACTGATGACAGATAGACCCACAAAGTTACCGTATCCATCAAGAAACAACAAGCTGACAAGTTGCGAGGAGCAGTGTAAACCAGGACGGCTTCTTGGTAATCGACGTACGATCACAAACATTGAAGTAAGGTTTGTTATACCGGTCAAAAGGTGTACACGTACATGATTAGGTGGGCCTTACAGTGTGAGACTTTCCCAGTCTATGTACAGAGTCACTTCATTATTGGGTTTCCAAGGTTCGAGAGACATGCCAAAGTGTCGCTGATTTTACTGATACACTGTGAAGAACATGGATGGTGGTTCGATGGGAACATTGGTCCATATTGAAGGGACACGACAGCCGTCCATGGTCTGAGAGCTTATTATTCCGTGAGATGTTGGTTTGTGAGTCATCTAGTTGTGGAACAGTCGAGTGGAGGGCAGCTGGACCGCTCAGTCCATCGCTTGCACGCAGCACCAGTCTCGTCCTCATATAAATGGGAAGTTGCAACATTTGACAGACAGTAGAAACGAGCATGATACAAAGCTCCAACGTTTAAGCCAACCGTGCTGCTTCCTCGGCGGCAAAGATGGCGCAGCTAGTCAACAATGACCAACCTTATAACGACTGGGGTGACTATATTCCTGAAGACGATGAGGAGGATGTCACCGGTTTCACCGAGGGAGTCGACGGTTACGCCGTGCGTGGAGGGTACCCTGGACCTCCTTGTTACCCTGTCACCGTCGGCGAGGTCATCCAAGGCGGTGGCAAGTCCTATCGCATCGAGCACAAGCTCGGCCACGGTGCATTCTCCACGATATGGCTAGCGTTTGAGGTCGAGACCAACACCTCGGTTGCCCTCAAGATTCATCGCACCCACACGAGGGCAGGACAGGCCGAGAGCCGCATACGTCAAGACATGCAACAAACAATATCAGACCCTACCGGTTCCTGTTTGCTGGCCAGCACTTCGATTTTTACTCTTCCTGGTCGATTTCCTGAAGAATCCCATGTGGTGATGGTGCTGCCAGTAATGGGACCGGATCTTCATGAATATATGGACTCATGGGGCAGACATTCGAATTCTTCTACTCGGTTACGCTTAGCCAGAGATATCCTAAAAGCAGTGGCATGTCTTCACGCTCACGGATTCATCCATCGCGGTACGTGGCCACATACACCAATATTGTCCCCAACTTAGACTGAGACTTTGAGCAGATACTACAGATAAAAACGTCATGATAGGCCTCATCCCTGGTGCTCTCGACCAAGGACCGACACCTTCAGAGCGTTACAAGCAGGTGGGTCGCCCACAGAAGTTCCCTTTGCCGACGTGCGATTTTGTTTGGAGGCCAGGGGACCTTGTCGCGCCTATAGAATGGCCATCAAGTATGGTCGGTAAGACCGCCTTCTTGGGGGACTTTGGCTTGATGAAGCGCGCCGACTCTCCAGTGACCGACGACTACCTCCCACCTTTGACCTGCTGCCCGCCAGAGCTCCTCCATAAAGGCTTCGAGCCTACCTATGCGTCGGACATGTGGGGTTTCATGTGCATCTTCCACACTTTGATGACCAATTATACTCCTTTCTCTGGGTGGAGTGACTCCGGTCCTTTGGGCTTCATGACCCACGAGCTAGGGCCTCTGCCTCAAGAATGGGAGGGGCGTTATCAATTCCCGTGGCATTACCCTGATGCGGAGCGCGACAAGTGGTATGACCAGTCGAGAAGCCCACGAGGTTCCTTTTTTGAGAGATTTCTGGATCGTTGCAGGAAGGAGCTGGTAGGATCACGAGAGCGGGAACTGATAGTGGAGGTCATGTACAAGGGATTTCGATTCCAGCCTGCAGAGAGGCCCACGGCGCAGCAACTCCTGGAAGACCCGTCATTCCGGGAACTTCTGTCAACCCATGGCATAGAATAGGCATACCAACCCTGGGAATGCTCCCTCACAGCCTTCGGGGTTTGCAAAGACCAATACTGAATCATAGAGCTGAAGTTCAACACTACGCACGCGATACCTACCCTAGGGTAGATATGCTGAGCATCCTGCCCGTGAACGGCCAAAAAGGGTGAAGTCACTCGCTAACATGGTACTTGTGAGCCTTGCTTTGTCAAAATTTCTTGCCCTCATGAACACCGGACCTTGGAGCTATAAGCATTGCCAGGTGCATCACCAGGAAGATACAAGTCTAGTGAAGCTGCCAGAAATGCCAGTTATATAACGGGATCTGGGCCGAGCCGGCTTCGATGGAAATTGGTGCTTCTCAGTACCTAAGTAGGAATCACGTCCACCAGCCCATGCCAATGTTATCTATATTCTAGTAAGCTGGGAGTCGTCTGGCTCACCTCTGTCGGCTTGCTCCGGAAACAAGTCATCAAGACCGCAGACACATCATCAACAACTTATGTAGTGGTGCTCTGCACACGACCAACACTGTAGGAAGTCCATTCAGAGAGCAAAACCATCGAACGTTCATCAGAAGTCCCTTGCTCGGAATGAGGGAGCGACGAATGCCTCATCCGAAATGGGAGGCTCTGGCAGTATTGTACTCAGCATCACGATGTGCTGCCACGCTTGGAAAGTTCTTGTTATGGGAACAGAAAATATGTAATGGTATGGTGGTAAATCGGTTGGTATTTTGAGTAAACTTCGAGGAAAGCAAAGGTAGGCAGGTTCTTGAAAGTCTTGTTCCTTCATGCTTCGACTTCGAGTCCGGCGAGAGAATGGGCTGTTGAAAAGTAAAACTAAGATTGATATTCTTCATCGCCTATATTCTCCATCACCTCCGTCCACCAGTGTCAAAAATTGCCAAGAAAGCAAAACAGACTCCCCAACAGTAAGTCTTGACCACGCAGGCGCCCTCTTCCAGGTTCTGACCCGATCCCAAGAAGAGACCACGATAACTGTCTGTCCAAATATCAACCCTTCGTAACATACAAATACACCACCGGCTTCCCGCCCGGAAGTCCATTCCTCGTCTTGTCCCACCCAACACTCTTGATCTCCTTGGCCATATCCGTGTCATCGTCCCCCTTGAACGCCAGGCCCTTGTACCACTTGCCATTCCCGCCCTGGTGGAGCTCGATCGCCCTGTTCTTGCTGGGGTCCGGGTTGGTCGCGCCAAAGCCCTTCAGCAGGTCCCCGATGGTCGTGTTGACGGGGACGTGTACCGCCTTGAAGGGCGCCGTGAAGTTGGGGGGAAGGTTCCAGGGTGCGGTGCTGCCCGTCTGGAAGACGTGGATCTTGGTGTGCTCCGAGGGGAAGAAGTAGTTGTACCCCGGCTCACAGCCTACGCCGCCGGTCGAGTTGGTCAGGCTCGCGGCGGGCATGGAAGGGTTGACAACGGGGTTCCCGGAGAGGCCTTGGCCGTGGCTCATAGGTGGGTACTGTGTGGGACGGCCATAAGCGCCGCCGTAGTACTGCTGTTGGGGATAGTAGGCTGGGAATGGAGGATAGCCCAACTGTTGAGGGTATCCAAAGCCCCCGGCGACCCCGTAAGATGGTCGGCTTCCGGGAGGTGGAGGACCATTATCCCTGCCAAAGACTGGGTTGCGCCCGCTGGCGTAGAATGCCATATTGCTGGAATTGAAGTGAAGATCTGACACATATTCTGTCAATAAGTGCGTTATAGAAGACGTGTGGCGACAAGCCCAGAGACGAGTAGGACCAACCTGGAAATATGTTCTTCACTGCCAGTATGGAGGGTATCCCAGCTGTTGATAGGGATAAGGAGCAGGATAAATGTATTGTCCTGCACCGGGTGACGGATCAGGAACTGGAGCCGAGATGTATTCTTGATGCCACGGCCCTGTGGAGTGACTCCTTTGCGTGGGTGGTGAGAGAAACCCTTGGTAAGGAAATGCAACAGACGGAGTAAAACTCGATCGCTGTGGCAACGAAGGAGGAAATCCCGGGACGAATTGATGTGGGCCTGCCTGTGTGTAATCGTGATGTTGCAACTGAAGAGGCTGCCAGCGGCGATACTCAGGACGTATGTCTGTATTGATTTGTTAGTTCCATGAGGACAGAAGAAAGTTCTCAAGTTCAACAAAGACAGTGTAGTGTAGTATATATAACATAGCGAGAGATGTTGTGACTCTTGCGTGTGAGCAGTCACCGAGTTCCGCGTAGTCAAGATGAACCGAATCCAACATTGAATGCTTACCAGTCACTGCTACCCGTGGTGGCGGAGGACCAAGGTCGTAACCGTGCTGAGGACTCCAGCCGTTCTCGTTGAGCCAGGAGAATTGTCCCAGGAAGATCTCGGTCTGCCAAAGCTTGTGATCGTCCTTGTCGTAGAAAGCGGCGGCGATGAACCAAGCCCAGTATCTGTGACCGGGGTCGTCACAGACAGAGAAGTGATGCCCTATGATGAGCTTAACAGCTGGGTAGGGAAGATTGATGCGCCCTTGTGACTGATCCGAGGAAAAGTGTCTGTCACCCGAGGAGGACATAGATCCCGGCCACTTGAGGCACTGAGATCACCTCACACCGATCAAGGTGGACGACAGGAGTCACCAGGGTGCTGGCCAGCTGATGTATCGGGATTTGCTAGAGTAGTATGATAGTCAGCTCTGTTGTACGTTCGTATCGGTGTGTCAGGCACACTTGAAGCCCAGCAATGTTCATCGATAGTGCTTGACACACTAGACTCTGGTGAACTCACCGAATAGCTGTCCACAAATATTGAAATAACACCGTACCGGTGTTTCTCAGCTTTGATGATGCAGTTCGGTTCCCAATATGCTCACAGGCGTTGACGAGCTGGAAGATTTTGGTGATGAAGGAAAGAAACAAACAACGTTGATCCTCGAGACATGGCTGAGTTTATGTATCTGACGGAGGCGGACTCTTGGTGATCGTCACCACTGTTCGCTTGTCACCCAGTCGGTAAGTCTCATGGACATGCGGCCATGGTTTCCGGGGAGTCAAGGATAAATTATTCGATGACTGTCTGTGACTGGGGCCGTCCTGCTGTAGACATTCGATCCGGACCCCCATGATGTGATGGGCCTGACTGGTGTTCTGGGTTGCTTCTGATTCACGGCGACGAACTCACCCAGTCCTCCATTCCAATGTTTGCTAATCAATAGCTCTGACTCCTAGTAGACTATGATCGCTGATGCTGGTCTCGACGACTGCCCTGCTTTCAGATGGGGAAACGCGTCATAGAGAATCTTGTTCCTGAGATGTTGGCGACTCGATAAGCTGCATGCTCCACTCGCTCTTATTTCTTATGTCGCCCGTCCATGGCGCTTCAGAAGAAACCTGCATATTCGACGACGAGCTCAGGTGTCCATAAGAATGGTATCCAACGCAAACAGGGACTGTTCGAGCCGTGATGGGCTGGAATGATGTATCATCTCTAGCAGCGCAGTGCCTTCGAAATGCACTGGCCAGTGGCCATCAAGCCAAACCCCTGGGACACGAATGGGATGCAGCTGTGCCTTAGCAGCAAATGCATGTCCAAGCATCGAGGAGGGATGTCATGCCACGGCCGAGACGTGGAAGTGGGAACTGTCCTTGTCGTCCCGCGTCTAATTCCTTCTTGCAAGAGTCTGCCACCAGATGAGCTCAGTTGCCATGGCTATGCCATCGACGCATGGTAACAAGCACCTTAGACCTCTTCTCGGCTGATGATCTGAGTATGTGGTGTACTTTGTCGTTGGGCAACGCTTTCACTTCGGAACACCGGTGTGTGAAATCCGATTTGGAAACAGCATTGATCCTCGGATGCCGGACGGTGACTTGGGCTCCCTGCGACTTTGAAACATAAAGAGCCGCCCACATGCATGCTCTGGGTACATAAGGGAGCATCATGACAGAAGCCTCTCGCAGTGAGACCGAAAAACGGGCAAACCCAATTTCGTGGTAGGTTAGAGTGCCGAATTTATTCGTTATGCTGTATTCCAATATATACTTAGTACGAGCAGATGAGCCAGATGCTGAACCCGTTCGAAGTCGTCATTATAGAGGCTGGAATGTTGACACCTTCCAGTCCATGGTCGTCCAAAGAGAAAGACGGTAATGTTATAGTCCTAAAATAACCGTGAAAGTTGTCGTTGATGTCTTTACAACTATTGTCTTGGGTTCTCCCAGTCGCAAGTAACGTTGGCACGCCCTGTAAGAGAGGCCAACGGTCTGTTTCTCACAGATGTATTGTCGGGGAGGCTGGGTGCGGTTTTTTAATAACCCACGGACTTTCCTGAGGCGTCGTTTGCTATCACGCAACTTTGCCAATGGTTGTAACAAACAAGGCTATTGCGTATTTCATGCACAGTTTGGGAGGGAATCAGTGCCCATCCTGCTTCGATAATATCAGGAAGGCATATTAATGTTTGTGGGAGAGTGCTAGACTTTTACCGTCATAACTACCTAGGTATTTAGGTAGGATCAACTACATGAGAGATAGCCTATACGAAAACACTGAGCGCTTGACTGTTGATCTCTCGTAAACTATCTGCCTTGCTTTGAGGGGTGGTGGGATGTAGTTGACACAGATGGTGTAGTTTACCAAAGTTGATCTGTCCACATCAGGGACAAGGAGGAGGTATTATGGGCTGGGTGACCATTGTACGGTTATCACGGAGGGATCAACTATGATGGCCACTAAGCAGCTGTGTTCACTGGGAAAGATGCTGACAATGTCTGTGTAAATGAATTATTTGGTAAGCTTGCTGTATATCTGTGTTGAATTCTTAAAGTCTCCCCCCCTGGGTATATATACCGCCATGCCTGGGAAACAAACATCTCTTCCGTGAGGTATATCAGCTATTGCACAAACTGCCAGCTTAACAACCATTACACGACCACTGCCACAAGGCGTCCTATACCCCTTGACAGTCCATATCCCCACACAGTCCTCATACATCCATGCCATCTCGATCAGCCACGAACCGCGTGTACCGGTCCCGCGTCCGCCGCCTCGCCGCCTTGCCCCACCACGCCATGGGCAAGCTCGTGGCCAGGGCGCCAAAGGCCAGGACGCCGGCGGCGACGAAGGTGTTCTGCACGCCGCTGGCGCCCATCCACGGGCTCGTGATGAAGCTGAAGATCATGCCGATGGAGTTGTTGATGACGGCGACGCCGACCATGCCCTCGAGGACCATCTCCGGGTACGCGTCGACGAGGTACGCCATGCTCAGGTCGCCCGCGCAGCCGTACCCGAAGCCGATGAAGCCGAGGCCGACGTAGGGCACGGGCCACGCCCACCCCTGGGCGCTGCCGATGCCGAAGAGGAACATGCCCGTGGGGAAGACGACGGTCGGCAGGATCATCAGCCAGAGCCTCGACTCGGCCTCCATGATGCCCCCCCGCCGCCGGGTGATCCAGATCGTGAACCAGTCGCTGCCCCAGCCGGCGATCAGACAGCCGATGACGGACCCGATGAGCGTGGGGATGTTCATGTTGCCCACCTCGCCGTCCGTGTAGAACCACGGCGCGTCGTACCACGTGTCCTGCTCGACGGTGAGGTAGAACGTCAGCCAGGCGTTCTGCGCGCCCCACTGCAGGCCCGAGTACCACACGGCCGGGAAGGTGAAGACCTTGAGGGTGTGCAACAGCCGCTTGAAGTACTGCTTGAAGCCCGTGCCGCGGAGGTTGGGCGCGGGCGTGATGATGCGGATGCGCTGCCAGTACGACTTGAGCTTCTCCGGCTCGGCGAAGCCTGCGCCTGACCTTTCGGCGTCAGCTGCGAGCGGTGTCGCAGTCCCCGACACAACGCCTGATGCGCTAGCGGGCCCGGACTTCTTCTCGTTGAGGCTTTTGTCTCCCGCCCCGTCGATGCGCTCCGAGACGTTCAGCCCGTGCATGGTGGTGTACCGGGCGCGGTCGAACTGCGTCTCCTCCAGGCCGAAGAAGAGCAACAACAGCGTGCCGCCCGAGAAACACGCCCCCATGTACCCTACCCACCGGTACCCGAGGTAGCTTTGCGTGATGTAACTGGCGATTAGGCTGCCCAAGTACGTTCCGATACTCGTGGCCAGGACGTAGACACCGATGGCCGCGCCGGCCTGGTGCTCGAACCATAAGTCCATGAGACTCAGCTGCACCAGAGCCTCGGCGACAGACTCGGACGCCCCGACGAAGAGCTGACTCCAGATTGTGTCATTGGCAGTTTTGGCAACGCCGAACCAAATACTGCCACCGAGCCCAAGGAGCATGGAGATGAGGTAGAGCAGGCGGCGGCCATAAAGATGCACAAGGGGGGATGATAACAAAGTCCAGTATCCAATACCGATGAAGAGTACGCCAGCGCCGGTGTTGAAATAGTCGTAGCTGATGCCCAGTTCCTCGTTGAAGCCATCGGAGGCAGAGCCGGCGTCATTGGAGGTCGCGGCGGTGAGGGCGGTGACGAAGCAGACGAGAGCCGTGTGCCAGACCTTGCGCGCGAAACTCCAGTGGAGAGGATCGTTGGGCGAATCGGTCGGCTGCGGGACCAGGACGATGTCACCGTGCTTCTTGAGAGACGCTGTGTCGCCTGCGCCGGTGGTGAGGAGCATGTGGCCATCGCTGTCGAAGAGACGGCGAGTGCCGGGGAGGTCCTCTAACTCATCTTGAGTGAGCGAAGGACGCAGGACTTCTTCAAGCCCCTTATCGGACTGATCATGGCTGATGGGGTCAACTGCCATGGACCTGGTGATATTCGACGCGAAAGTACGCGACAGCCAGTCTCTGTGTTCTGCCGATTGTCGCAAGTCCTAGGTACTGTTACTGAATTCTTCTTGTCTCTTCTGGAGAAAAGACGACGATGCCTCCCGCACCAAGTTGTCTCAGCACATCGTGTGAGTTGTTTCGCCGCGATAAAGATGGTGACAGTAAGGCTTGAAGCAGGGAAGGATGAGGAAAAAAGTCGAAAGATTTTGCGGTGGATGAGGCGAAGGAGGGCAGAGGCCGCTGGGATGTTCGTGCCCCTCCAACCGTGGTGGATTTTAAAAATCCAAATCTCCGTTATCTTTCTAGACTAATCCGTCGATCCTCTTCCCACCTTGCTTATCTTAGCCGCGGAGTGGAGCGTTCCATGAGCCGTGGTGCCGTGGTGCTGCCGTCGTGCAGTGGGCACGGCGCGAACCTTTTTTTACCGCCGATCTTGTTTCTTGTGCTCGGCTGTCGGCTGCACCAAATAGAGAAAGGTTTGCCCCACCCAACCACCAAGAACTGAACGTTGCATCGACAATGTAAAATAATGGGCGACCTGGGGATGTGGCATGTGATATCGGAATGCCTCATCTTCAAGCCTCACAGGCACCTTGAAGTGCTCACGGCCACGACGACGATTACGCACGTCCATGACACCTTCATTTCCTCGCAGGGTTCCTGAGCCTGGTCATATCACCGCCCTGCTGATACTTAACCCGGTGCGGTCCTTCCATGGAGGTGCATAATGTTATCATGAAGAGAAAGACCCTGCTTGCTGTGAGTTTGGATCGCGTATCAGTGGCCGTCACCTTTGGCAGATAGCCCCAGCTCTTATGCAGCACTGCCGAGTAGCTATGCCACACGAACCAATGTAGCTGCTCGTGAAGTCAATGTAGTGTCGCAGGCCCAAGTGCCGTCGCCATCGCAACCGCAAGACGGTGGCGAGAGCTGGGCCTAGGGAGGGTTGGTACGGCAGTACTCATGCAAAATAGTCCGTAGCTCTCGATCATCCCCGTGATCAGTGCTGCCGAAAGCTGGCCTCCACCACACGGCACGAAAAGGCGGCGGCGTGATAAAGAATGTGACAATGATGGCAAGGACAAGCTCAGTCCTCGCCCACCATCCTCAGCCCACCCCTCAACTCCGTTTTCCTCGCCTCCTCGGGCTTCTTCCCACCAAACATCCTCTTCCTCTCGGCGTCGGCGACCAGCCTCTTCAGATACACCTCAGCCTCGACCGTCGCGCTGTAAGCGACGGCCGTCCAGCTCCAGATGTTCTTCCTCTCGGCATCGGCACCGGCAGCCAGTAGCGTCCTGAGGACGAGGAGGTTCCCGTTGCTGCTCGCAAAGTGTAGCGCCGTGTTCCCCTCCAGGTCGGCCATCTGCACGGCCTTGTCGGGCCCGCAGGGCACATACGTCAGCAGTATCTGCAGCACGGTGTCGTGGCCGCCCTTGGAGGCCTCCATGATGGCGTCCCTGCCCCTGATGTCCCGCCGCAGGATCGAGCCCGGGTCCTGCTGTGACAGGTAGTGCACGGTCTCGGTGTGTCCCGCACCAGCGGCGAGCATCAGCGCCGTCTGGAAGTCATCGTTCAGCGCGGGGAAGTCGGCCTCGTGGCCCAGCGAGACGAGCAGCTTGACGATGGAGAGGTGGCCGAGGGAGGCGGCGAGGTGGAGGTTCGAGTTGGACAGCCCGCCGGGGGAGGTGTCTGGGTTGTGGAGGAGTTTGGGGTGCGAGTGGAGGATGCGCTTGACGAGGAGGGCATCGTCGGCATGGATTGCCCGGCGTAGGCGGAGGGGAGCGTCGATCCTGGGAAGGCAGGAGAAAGACTGATTAGCTGGGAAGAGACGCGGGTGAGGCAGGGGATGGTTGTTGGTCTTGATGTCTTACATGGTGTGAATGAACGATGTGACAAGGGAGGGAGGAAGGCTGGAATCTCTGGTTGTTGACAGGAGTTGTCGTAGCTAGAGATTGTTCCTAAGGTCGGAGGAGTCAAGAAGCTGAGCCAGGATGTTTTCTATACTTACTCCAAGTACTCAATGTAGCCCGTGGGAGCTGTGTTGTGTCTTTCCTTGATTTAGAGGACCTCGGGAGCTTGGGCGCTCTGAGTGACAGCTGAGGATGACGTGGGCGTGGTGGGCTGGCATAGTGGGCTGGCCTAGTGGGCTGGCTCCCGGCAGCCCCTCCCCGGGGTTATAGCAAGGCCCGTTGCTTCCAATGGTACAGATCCCTACGCTACGCTGATCTTGCGGGGGAGGAGCCGCTAAATTTCCAGCTGGGTCGGAGCTCAAGCTGGCCAGCACCAAACCAAGCGTTACAATGTTACCTTCAACCCCCGGGCGTCTTGCCATCCGAATGTATACACTTCAAGAATGCCAAGTACGTCCCAAGGTTGGCATTATACTACAGTAAACAAGAGTACTATTTGGTCTTCCCACGGGCAGTATCATATCTTCGTGGGACCCCGACTTGGGCTCTACCTTCTCAGTACTTGAGTACTTAGGTACGCAAATAAACAGGTTATACAGTCCCTCTCCAGACTCTCAAATCTCCTCCTTCATGCGCGGCTCAGCGTGTATGCCAATCAATGTTGTGTTATTCTACACCTTTATCAGCTGCGGGGCTGTTGTCTCCCGTCTTCGACAATTCGACGCTGTTCTTTTCCGCGTGTCCTCTTTCTGTTCGCTATGCACCGTTCGATCCCGACAAGAGTATGCCTTGCCATTGGCCATCTGCACAGCCGCCCATGATAGTGGAAGGCCTCATGCAGAAATGAGGCGTGGATGGAGGTTGGGAACGGCCACCAACATCTTCCAACGACATGCCGCAGTCCGGACAGCCAGCTCGACAATTCGTTAGACAGAATACATAAACCAGAACACTGGGCTGCGTTCCTTTGGTTGTAGTTGTTCCATCGGCTACTTCCTCTACTCGCTCATCTGACGCTGTGACGCTGTATTGCTGCCCACACGATAAATCAAGGTACATAGTTATCGTGTCTATAGTGACTTGGCTCCGCTCTTTCCTCGAGAAATAGTCTAGGTAACGTATGCCTTCACTTTCGAGGAATATCCACATATCTGATCATTGACAACAGGAAACCAGCCATGTTCGCCGCGGTCCCCCTCAGATCTGCAGTTGCTGTCCCAAGGTGGGAAACCCATCTGCACCCTCATCAACCCACATGCAACAACTGCAGCCAACCTGCCGTCTGCCACATCACAGGCGTCGGGAACCCAAACGGCAACGCCGGCCGGCCATACTATGTATGTCCGAACTGTCAAGAATGGGTGTGCTGGGCCGACAACAGGGGCATCGCGCCCACCAACCCGGACTGCGAATGTGGACTGCCCAGCAGGCAGGACAAGATAGGAATTGGGAAGGGGGTGAAGACGGGGAGGGGGTTCTGGACCTGCAGTACGGGCAGGTGTGGGTTTTACTCGGAGAATGAGGATGGGACGCCAGGGGGGAGTGTTGACGGTTTTCGTCCTTGGCTGCTGATGAACTTCCTCTTTGCTTTTTGAACGCTGGCCAATTCGCATAGCACATGATGTGTACCTCAGTAGGTGTACAAGGAAGTGATGCTACTACATACCTTGCTGGGTGATGTTTTGACCTGGTCAAGTGAGACTTGCCGTGACGCTCGAATGTAATTACACGAAAACGAAAAGATGTGGATATCTACGAGATTGAGGCGAGGCATTTCACAGTGATCTTTCGCCTTGCTGATCATGAAACGGAACTTTACATAATCGGGTGAAACAGACTTCATATGTGCAAGCTGGTGGTCTACCGGACAAGTACCATACTGCTGGGGACCTGTCGACGGGGATTGGTCGACCCCTGAATTACATATACTGGTGAGCTTTATTGGACTTTCCCATACTAGTCCCGTCAGACTTGAATATATCCGGTGAAAGAAATAGTGGCTACATCCCAACCCAGAGCTTGTGCATCAGGTCTAACTTGTTCGCTACTCGTGGACAATATTAGGAGATTTACATCAGCTTGCACTGAAGGATGGAAGTGCCGATATGTTAGTGCTGACGACGAAGTTCACCTTTGGTACAACAATCCCAACTGCTGCGGGGATCTTGGGGACTTTCCTTCACCAAACATGAATTAATCTCGTGACTTTTTTCCACGTTTCTCAGTTTGTCTTATAACCTAGGGCTGCAAACTCGTTACTCTGGTCTAGCCGCTGAGGCGTCAATACACACCATTCTCACTCCTCCGCGATGTCGTCGAGATGCCCTCTTTGCAACAATTTCGAGCGCAGCCCTCGGGCTTTTGGGGTAGCTTGGGATTGCACTGCAGCCCAGCTAACCAACGCCGGGCGGGATGGCTGTCAGGTGTGTTCCTTGCTTCTTGAAGGCGTCCGGCATTTTGCATCGAGACTTGGTGGCATGGATTTCGTAAGGACCATTAGCATTTGCGGCCCAACGGTCGACCAGCTCGGGGCCGGGAGTCTTGTGCTTCAAATCTTTCCAACCGAGCAAGCAAGGAATCAGCCGATAGGCCTGGAATTCTTCCCAACAGGTGAATCAGGTAGGTGTGGCATATAGAACTGGCCGATACACACCCCTCTCTCTTTTACAAGCATCACAAGCTGACTGAGCAGATACGACGAAGCTTTTTCATGGGCTGAAAATGCTCCCAACTATATTTGGCGATACTGCCTCAGAAGGCTCATTTGCTTGGGCATTAAATGCCATCCACACATGTCTGGAATCCCACACCAAGTGCAACGCCGACAGATCAGAAGAACTCCCGACAAGGCTCCTCGATCTGAACGCATTCGACGGCAGGCTGGATATTCGACTGATCGAGACGGCTGGCATGTCCGCCTCTTACGCATGTCTAAGCCACTGCTGGGGGGTGGATAGACATATTACAACAGAGAGCAAGACTCTCAGCCTGCGCAAACGCAGTATTACATGGACGTCTCTTCCGAAGACATTCCAGGATGCAATTCATTATGTGCGCCGGCTCAAGTTGCGGTACCTGTGGATCGATTCTCTATGCATCATACAAGATGATTCGAAAGACTGGCAGCTCGAGTCTGCCGCGATGTCGACTATATATCACAACGCTTTCGTAACGATAGCAGCTACAAGCTCGTGCGATGATAGCAGGGGATGCTACTCATCTGGCACCGTGCTCGATCAAGATCTCCAGGTCGGGCCTCAATTTTACGTTCGCGAGAAAGCCGCACACTTTGACTCTTCGCAGTCTCCAAGTGTATTCTCTTCATTTCCTCTACTAACACGCGCTTGGTTCTACCAAGAAAGGCTTCTGTCTCCCCGAGTCTTGCATTTCGGCCCCAAGGAACTGCTGTGGGAATGTGAAGAGTCCAGCGGCTGTCAGTGTGACCATCTCGGCCCAGATACGAGCTCTAAACCTATCTTCGAGCAGCGCCTGCAACGAGACGCAGTACCTGGCGGTTTGGAAACACCAGCGGAAAGTACGAACCATGATACAGCGGGCCCCTCGACGAGCCATCATGACGAACAAGCGGAGAGGGTTGGGGAGCGTTACGACTCGCATAGTAAGCTCAAGGTCGCTTATAACTTCTAATAGGGGACACATTGAACCTAATATATCTCTGATTACCAGCTTCGCTGTGGCACGACCTCGTCAGCGAGTATTCTAGTCTTCAACTCACTGAGCTCAAAGACCGCCTTCCAGCCATTGCCGGCCTGTCCCGTTACTTCATCAACCGGGCAGGATTGGCCGAGTCCCCTCAATATCTGAGTGGCCTCTGGGACCGCTCCTTGACCCATGACCTCCTATGGCGCGTTGATGAGCCGTTGTGTGGGCGCAGCGAAAAGAGGAACAGGCTTGGTCCGCCGTCGTGGTCATGGGCTTCTGTGAACGGCAAAGCCTCATATTGGGCCGAGCCATTCTGCGCTCAGGACATTAAGCTCTTGAGTACCCCACTGCCACTGTCACTGCAGGCCACTGCCACTCATGGGGGCCCTCACGTACCCTCCGCTGGCTTGCTGAGGGTTTGGGGCCGTTTGACTCCTGCAACATTGAGTTACACTCGCACCGCCAGCGGAGAAACTGATCCCATCCATTACGAATTGTCATACTCGGGCAGACATTGCTATCTAAGCACGAACCCCTTTTCACTCACGATGTCTGAAGCAGGCAGGAATGTACCGTTAATAGCCGACTATAGCCTTTCTAGCGATGGCACGGACCATATCGAAGACCAGACGGTACTCTATTGTCTGGGAAACTTCGTCGGTGAGAGCTTCACCGCGTCCTTGGTGCTCCGTTCGATAACCCAAGAATCTGACCAGGGTTCTTTGGTCCATTATGAGCGCGTCGGGATTGTGGCGATTCCTCACATCGGGCGCAAGATCGGAAAGAGGTACGCAGTGGGGGTCGCTGACGCCTCGCCATCTTTGGTGACTTTGGTGTAGGTATCGCAGCTTAGGTACTATGATGAAACCTAGGTAATCAAGTATCTTTGTCTGATTCTGAGGTTGTAATCCACTATAAATCCACTATAGAAGGTGTGGGGCGGGTGTCCATTGAACGATAAGTGATCAATGCTTCTAACGCATAAGAAAGCGGCTTTATCACATGGCAACTAAACCAAGATACCTGCCTACTACGGATATACTCCCTATTACACAGTACGTACTTAAGCAGGCATCTTATGAATCCGTATACCCAAGTGTCAATGGCAGGGTTCCAAGATTGCATGAGATCCGAGTTACAGATACAGATTCGACCTCGGGGCCCCCCAAAGTATGATGTTCCAAGGTTTCCCCAGGGACACGTGGCCAGGTATTTTGGGCATTTAACTCCGGATCCGACAGACAAACGACATCTGGGTTCGACAGGTGAGGGGTGCAGAACTACCCTGTGCGTTCCCACTGCAGCAGATTGCAGGCCAGGTGGCGGGGGCTGTGACTGGCAGTTGACTGCTTTGCCTCGGGTGGGGCAGACAGGGGATCGAGAAGGCCCGACGTATTCGTACCAGGGCGCACTGCGGCGTGTTTCCCCTTATTGTTGACTGACGACATCACACTATCACGTCCACTCTCAAACGACGACACAAAGTCAAGAGAGTCAGGAGAGTTCAAGAGAAACACCACCTACCTCACCCCAGAAATACACAAGACACATCATCATCGCACAATGGCGGCTCCCGAAGGCATCAACGAGCAGGCTCTCGACTGGCTGCGGTGCTTTGACACCATGTTCGTCGTCGACGACTCGGCGGCCATGGCGCCGTACTGGGCTGACGTGCAGCAACTCATCGAGAAGGTGGCGCCCATCTGTGCTAAGCACGATCCCGACGGCATCGACCTCTACTTCATCAACCGTTAGTATGATTCCTGAGCCGCTGATGTGCAATGCTACATGAGTTGCATGAGTTGCGGGAGCTGCAGTTGCATTGGCCGGAGATTTATAGCCTTAGCGTCCTCCTTTCTGGCGGCGAGCACTGCTGACTATGTGAGTTCAATAGACAAGCCAGGCGGCTTCCTTGGACAGTTCAAGTCCATCCGAAAGACCGGGTACACCCGTATCGGTGGCTTCGTCGGAGGCATGCTGCTCACGGAGCAGGGCAAGGAGGTCAGCTCCATCTTCACCGAGAAGGTCAAGCCGGCCGGCAAGTGCCACATTGGAGCGCGGTTGTGAGTAACAGCATCCTTGAAAAACAAAAAGCCATTGTTTCAAGTGGTTGAGACAATTCCATAATGCTTCATGCATGGCTGACTCGGTGAATGCTGCAGGGGAAAGCTCCTGGACTGGTACGTTGAGAAGTTCAAGGCAGGCGAGGAGAGCGCGGCGCTGAACCTTATCGTCGTGACGGCGGGTGCTTTTGACGACGACATCAAGGCGCCCATCGTCAAGGTCGCACGGGAGCTGGATGCCGTCAACGCGCCGGCCCACCAGGTGGGGATCCAGCTGTTCCGCCTGGGCGGGCCCAACGTCGAGCGCCAGAAGACGTTTGAGTACCTGGACGACGAGCTGCACAAGGAGGCCAAGACGAGGGACATTGTCGACACGGTGACCTACCGGGGAACCGCCGATGGCGGCATGTCGGGCGATGACCTGCTCAAGGTCGTCCTGGGCGCGGTGGTGAACAAGCTGGACACGAGGAGCTCCGAGTTGCGACTGGACAGCAATGCGCCCGTGACGAGGGCGGAGAGGGACTAGACGGCCCAAGTGTCTCCCACGCGTCCGTCTATACACATAGGTAGTAGGCACCCTGGTGGTCAGCCCGGTTGAAACAGCCTTTATGGATTTTCCCTGCACATGTGTTCACACATGCATATGTACGAAGGGTACATTGGACGATAGGTGGAGCATATGGGGCTGATTCTTGGAAGAGGCCGATACACTAAAATCGGCCTGGTTCAGATGCAGATATAAAATTTGAGGCTCAATTTGTCCCCAGACCTCGGGAGAGATGACAGAAAATTAGTTTGCATGGGTCAATATCGGTCCATAAATGGAGCAACCATCCGATGGCGACGCTTGTACACGGAGGGAATTGTGGATATTTGAGTTCCCGCCTCCGAGAAGCGTACGACTGACCCTTTTCAATGTTCAGAGACATCTTCCGTGTCCCCGGCCTTCGGGGGTGCCGGAGCGTCCGATGAGTCGATACATACATAAAGCCCGTCTGATGGCGTTTACCAGCACGGACTCGGTACCGGAGTCCTCACAGATCACAGATGTCCAGGGGCTATACCTGGTCGAAACCATGGATCTATACCCTAATAAGTAGGTACTGGATCTCAACCTTGGCTGCTCCCGGCCGATCTATCCGTGGCTAAAAAAAACAACAACAGAAATTCACGGCGGAAAAAAAAAAAAAAAAAAGGAGAAGAGAAAAAAAAAAGGCTTGGCTCCATCAAGCACGTATCAGTATCAACTGATTAACTTCTGGAGGTTTCCAAACTGAGTTTATGAGATAGTATCCACACAAGGCACAACCGAACCGAGGTGGACCTTTGGTGAATGTTGTGAACACCATGTTCCCCATCTAAATGGAACGTTTTGCAGTCTGGACTGATTTGCAAGCAATCCTTCGGGCACTCGGTTGACCCACCGGTCCCGGTTTGAGCACCCGCAAGCGGACTAAATCCGATGCTTACATCAGGTTAACTCCAGAGCCGAGGCTTGAAGATTTTACAAGTTTTTGGCCCAGTCATGGCCCCAAAAGGTTAAGACAAGCCTCTTGAATCGTGTATCTCCCTGACAGACCTGATCTGCTGGTGCTTTCTCTCCCCATCCATCTCTCCCGATCTACGTCTTCCCCGAGCCTGTGCTTGCCAGTAGTATAACCCCCCCGTACTGCTTGCTTGCTATATACTACTAATAGGTACTACTACACTCTTATCCCTTTGTTTCCCAAACCTCAGGAGTGCTTTTAGAAATCGAGACTCTCTCTTTCTGCGCACGCACCAGAAAAGTCCCCTGACAAACCATCCGGGCAATGGCCCACGACAACAACATGGAGAAGGACGTCGAGTCGCGGCGTCCGGCCCGGATAAGCCACTTCAAGCGGGTAATCGATCAGAGCATCGTCAACGACGACATCCTCCACGCCCACTACCAAGGCCATGGTACCGACGAGAGCCCTTATGTCGTGGTTTGGCTCGATGATGACCCGGTCAATCCTATGAACTACACAGCGTCCAAGAAATGGTTCATCACGGGGCTTGTGGCTATCTCGACACTGGTCAGTGTTTCCCCTCTGGCTAGACCTTTGTTTAAAATACCGAAGTGGTAAGTAGTTGATAGTTGGCTGACTGAAAGTCCTCTAGGCCGTCGCCTTTGTGTCCTCCGCATATTCGGGCGGAGAGATCTACATCATCGAGGAGTTTGGTGTCGCACAAATCATCGCCACCTTGGGCATATCGCTGTTCGTCCTTGGCTTTGCTATTGGCCCATTGATCTGGGCGCCTCTGAGTGGTAAGTGCTCACATGCCAAGAGATGCAAATCGATACGCAAGCAATGCTAACGCCGATCCCCCAGAACTCTACGGCCGGCAGTATCTCTTCTTCGGCACCTACATGTTCTTGACCTTCTTCAATGCAGGTGCCGCTGGCTCCCAGAACATACAGACCTTGATCATTCTGAGGTTCTTTGCTGGTGCCTTTGGCTCGTCTCCCCTGACCAACGCCGGCGGTGTCATTGCCGACATGTTCCCAGCTGCGCAGCGTGGTTTGGCTACAAGTTTCTTCGCGGCTGCTCCGTTCCTTGGCCCCGTTATTGGTCCTATCGGTGCGTATTTTCTGCAATAGTTCATTCTCCATGATTATAGATGCTGACCAAGTACCCTATGTAGTCGGTGGCTTCGTTGGCGAGACCGTTGGCTGGCGCTGGGTCGAAGGTGTCATGGCCATATTCACTGGCTGCCTCTGGATCATCTGTGGCTTCTTCGTGCCCGAGACTTACGGGCCGGTGCTTCTACGCAAGCGCGCGGCCAAACTGTCCAAGCTGACCGGGAAGTGTTACATGACTGAGGCGGATATCGAAGGCGGCAGAGTCAGCATTGGCGAGGCCTTCAAGACTGCCCTCTCCCGGCCCTGGCTGCTCCTCTTCCGCGAGCCCATCGTCTTCCTCTTCTCCATCTACATGGCCATCATCTACGGCACACTCTACATGCTGTTCGCCGCCTTCCCCATCTGTTTCGAGCAGGTCCGCGGTTGGTCGACCGGAATTGGCGGCCTGGCTTTCCTGGGTATCGCCGTCGGCATGCTTCTCGCCGTGACCTACTCCATCTTCGACAATAAGCGCTACATCAGAGCCATGGAGGCATCACCGACAGGATTTGCACCGCCCGAGGCCCGACTGCCACCGGCTATGATTGGCTCTATTGCTATGCCCATCGGACGTGAGTTGTCCCATCCCCCGACCTTCTTGTAGCAATTTTATGCTGACCTTACAACCCCTTCCAGTCTTCTGGTTTGCATGGACCAACTATCCCAGCATCCACTGGATAGTGAGCATCATCGCCTGCGCGCCCTTCGGCTTCGGCATGGTCCTGGTCTTCCTCTCCATCATGAACTACCTCATCGACTCGTACGTCATCTTCGCCGCCTCGGTCCTGGCCGCCAACGCCGTCCTCCGTTCCCTCTTCGGCGCCGCCTTCCCCCTCTTCACCCCTTACATGTACGACAACCTCGGCATCCACTGGGCGTCTTCGATCCCGGCCTTCCTCGCCCTCGCCTGCGTGCCCTTCCCCTTCCTCTTCTACAAGTACGGCCCGGCCATCCGCGCCCGCTGCAAGTACGCCGCAGAGGCGCAGGCCTTCCTCGAGAAGCTGCGCGGCCAGGCCGCCCAGGAAGACAGCGAGGACGGCGAGGGCAGCACCGACGTCACGGCCGAGGGTGTCGAAACATCCCCCGCCGTTGACGGTTCCGCTCCGTCCCACCAACACCAACACCCCCACCACCACCGAGACTACGAGGCCGAGCTCGAGGCCCAGGCCCTGGACTACAGCTACGGCGACGAGGCGCACCAGCCGCACTTCGCGCCCGTCAAGCCGCACGGCGAGTCGCTGCACAAGACGTCGACGTGGAGGAGCACGCGGAGCGGCCGCAGCGTGACGTACGACGCCAGCCCGTACGACATCGACCGCGTCAACACGCACGAGAGCTTCGGCGCCAAGAAGACGAGGAGCCGCGCCAGCTCGCTTGCGGGGAAGAAATGATGATAACACCAGGACAAAAAAGTCGAACAGGTTTTGCGAATTTTGTTGTTTGTTTATTTACTATAATATGGGGAGGATAGATATCGGGCTCCTCTTGACGGACGCCAACAGGAAAGAAGGCTGGTTGATGATCGTACGTCTGGGTACGTGGGGGCCGTGGTTAGCGACTGGAGTTGGGTGCACTCCCACGGGATTATGATATATTTGATGTTATCACCGCTAGACCGGCTGGGCTTGGGCCCACTCAGCATGCATTGGAGGCGGGTCAATAGATTACTAGACGGATTGGTCCATGGCGCATCGTCTGGTGGACGGGCATGCATGTACGCTGGCATAGAACGGTACGATTTTTCAAGACGAACGAGTCCGAGCCAAATACTCGGCATGAGGGACGGCCTCCGGATATAATGCTATAAATAATTAGGCGACAGGGCATATTGGTTCCCTGATTACTCCTCAGAATACTTTACACATTTGCTTTTACTATTCCGTTCTTTGTTCGAATAATCCAGTCACGTACTTAGTACGCGAGTTAAACATGACAAGGCCTTTATTACAAGATTCTATCTTCTACGAATCCGTAAAGAACAAGTGTCTCGTTACTAGAACGGAAACCAACGAAGTGAATATCGTTCAACCTGGAACGGTGGAAGCCCTGAAGAAGGTTCTACCTGGATTGAGCACTGATCGTTTCCTGCAGATCTGGTGCTTCTCGCCAGTTCCGAACCGGAGGGACTCTCAATTAGCCCGGGACGTTTTCGTTTCGAGGAGGCTTTGCGTCCTTGCTAGCTGTGATTTCGCCGGTGCCCCCGGACTTTTTATGAGATCTCAACGGTCTGAATGATTGTGGCACGTCCTTTATCTTATGAAATCGACGCAGGAACGATTCTTCATCTTCTTCACCCTCTCCATCGTCTCCTACCGGGGAAGACACGGGATTGTGCTTCATCGATGCCAACAACTTCTCAAAATAAGCTGCGTAGCTAAAGTGAGTGAAATGGTCCCACAAATTTCAAGACATTATCAGCTTCAGTACTTACTTGATATGTTCCTGAAAAGATCCAGGATGTTGTAAGCCACGATCCTCAGGAGACACGACGTCCCAAAAACAGGCATAAAGATCACTCCAAGAGCAACATCTGCTGCCGCTGCCCCAGACACCTTTCCCCTTCTCATGGCGGTCACCGCACGCAAAACCCTGAGAGCCGGGATTTCGACGAAGATATAAGCCAGCCAGAACGAGGCAGGGGAACCAAAGGCCCCGTGTAGGTCCTCTTGGCCTTTGGTCTTCTGTCCAGGGACCTCGGTACCGCTCTTTTGTTCCTTCCCAGCTTTGCGCTGCTCATCGGGCTTTGCCCTCTGGTGTCCTCCGACGAGCAAGCTCTTCTCCGTCGCTCGCTTCAGGGCCCCAGCGGGCAGCTCTTTGGCTGCAGACAGTATCCACTTCGCACTGAATAGCAGGACAACGGTTACCGCGAGGGCAGCGACGGAGAACTCAACAAGGGCAATGATCAGGTCATGCGCTGGAGGCCCGCCCATGCTATAAAAGCTTGATGCGAAGCCGAGAGGCAGGAATATCACCGTGACGTACGTGAAGTAGCGGATGTTCTCGTTCCAGTGGAACTCGAGGTCCTGACGAGCCTTTTCCCTGCGCGTGGTGAGCGTCTCTTTGAGTTTGCGGACGTTGTCGCGTCGAATCTCAAGATCTCTGATGTGTCGCTCTGTTGAGCCTTGAAGCTTGTTGATGATTCCACGATACTTCCTCTCGTCGTTGCGCGTCCACCGGGGCTTTTCTTCACCACGGTCCTTTTCTCTCGTACTCCACTTCTGCAGTGTGTGCAAGACAGACGTGATATCGTCGTCCATTATTTGAAGAAGCTGTTCAAACTTCTGTGAATCATCCTTGGATGAGAGATAAATGTCGCTGTTGAGAACAGATGAGGAGAGTGTAACATTGACACCTAGCTCTTTTGCGATCTGGTCCAGGATCTTCCGCGAGCTATCCAAGATAGTAGCTAATATACGGTCCAGGAGATGAAGTTCGAGGACTTTCCTCTGCCGCCATTGTTTGTCCGTGTGCCTATCTGGTGACGTGAAAGGGAGTGTCCGGCCCCGAAATGGGTAACTGCTGGGAATGTGTTCGATGAAATGACACGTCCAATACCGGTCAAAAATGTCGCCATCAAAACGGAATCCTACTGAAGCCCGCCATATCTCCTTTCTGGAACTTCCTGGAAAGGGGTCCCTGCTATCAATGGGCAGCCCACAGCGTTGGTACGCAGCAGCAAAAGTATCAACCAGCACATAAAAGCTCAGGTGGAGCTCAGTCTGCCAGGTGTTGAGGACCATGGTCGTGTCGTCCCAGACGTGATTCTCGTATTTGGAGTGCCGATCGAAGAACAGGGACAATGCGGGCTTTTCCTTCTCCGGGCTGGCCATCCAGCACACAAGAGCGATCTCTGCTTGGGCATGAGGCAACCAGATGAACCGTTTTTTGGCGTTTTCCGCTGTACGTGCAGCACCTAGTTGGCTGCAGAGATCCATGGGACTTTGGCCTGTGTCAAGAAGCATGCGGCCCAACCCATCCACGTAGTAGTGCGTGCCATGGTGAGCGAAGGGGTTCTCTTCAAACTGTCTCTTTTCTCGTCTTCCGAGATATTTCTGCTTCGGGGTATCAGCGATACATACTCCCATGACGAGAGGTAGAGAGAAGTCCCGATTGGAGCCACGGTATTTCTGGAGTGTCTGAGCGATGATACCTCCGATAATGTCGCTATTTGGCTGGTCGGATTTGAGGAGCACGTTGATCTGTTGTACAAGGTCGACCTCCTCGGTCGACAGAAATTCTGGGTAGCTGTACAGCCACTCCTCCTCGAAGCTGGTGATGCTTCTCGCATCAATGAGGTTGTTGAAGGGTATGACTTTCTTCATCGTCAAGCTCCGCCGGCTTTCGAGGCGTTGGGTGATCTCTGGGCGTTTCAACCCAGGGTCAAAATTCTGTTTTCCTGCTGGAGGATCGAGCAACATCTTCTGGCGCTTTGGCTGCTCCATGAGTCCTACAAGCATCTCGGCCAGCTCAGAGAACAAATGAAGCAGAAACTCGTCTTCATTGGACAGTCGTGACTTCCCCTTGTTATCAAGTCGTGTCTGCTTCTGTGGAACTGCAGTTGTTTCCTGGAAAAGGGTGTCAATGTGCCGTGCGTGGGTAAGGAGAATATGGTTAATCTCAAAATTGGCGTGGTGATAGAAGTCTCTATCTTCCTCGCCGTAGAACAGGGCTGGCTTTTTGGTTGCCTCATCCAGCTGCCCTGGGAAAAAGCCGTTATGGCTGCTACTGCAGATCAGCACTTCAACACAGCTTTTTACCATACCAGCCGGACTCTGCTTGTTGAGGCAGTGGCCTCGAGTACCGACCATAATTCCTAAGGCGTATCGTATCGCGTTTCCCCAGCCAGCTTCTTTGTTCTCTTCGTGATAGAGCTGTGCCTCGATCGTGTTTTCCCATAGTTCGTGGAAGGAGCTGCCGGGCAAGAAGAAGCCGTGATCGTAGCCATAGAAAAGTGCTGTGTCGCGGGCATGAAATAAGAACCGCGTTTCTCTTGCTGATCGAGTCACAGCCAGCATTCTCCTCCGCGAAACATCATTTTCAGTCGTAAACCGCTGCAGTATCCCTCGCTGCACATCGCCGGAAAGAAGCCGCTTAGCAACCCTAGCGAACTCTTCTTTCTTTTTTGTTTCGGAGGCAGTTGTATCACTCTTCTCATCCTCAACTGGCTTGAGTAATGGCTGATTGCCCGAAAAACCCAAGTCCTCCAGCGATTTCAACGCTTTCCAGACCCAGAAGTGGTCGTCAAGCCGAAAAGTGTTGATGCCTTCATCCCTTGCATGAGGCCATGCAAAGCTTGCACGCTTGTCTAATTTATTGAGCTCCCGAAGCCATGACTCCCGAATTTTCCCCAGGAGAGAATGCACAGTCTCCTCGTCGTCCTCCATTCTTCTGTTCTTCACATCCTCTACCAGTCTTCCTCTGTCGTCCTCTTTCCTTTTCCTACCTCCGCCCTTATTGTAAAAGCTATGATAATCGGCCATCTTGAGTATTTGAAATGGCGTGTCCGTTATAGCATCCCTTGGCTGCCATGTGTCGCTGCTCTCGGCTGGAGGCATAATCCTGCCGGTTGGCCAGTAGTTAGCTGCGAAGCACCCAGACTTTAATAGCCGTCCATCCACCGTTATCACTTCCTTGAGCCATGATATGTGTCCTCGACAAACTGCCTTGATTCGTTCTAGTAGCGTCGTAACGTACGGGGTTTTGATCCCGGAATGTTCCAACCGCCTCGCCACATCGATAAGGAATCGAAACGCGAAACTATGATCAGAAAGATTAGCCCGGCTGGCGTCTGGTAGAAATCTGTGGGCCTTAACTTACAAGCTAGCTGAGGTGGAAATTCGATGACCTGACATGTCACCGCACGTCAGGGCTACGGATGTGTTATCGGCTGGGCTGCGACGTCGTTTGTCTGGTGTCTTGAGAGAAGGGATCGACAGTGGAATAGCACAAACCGAAAGTATGTGTTCCAAGTGCCGCCAGGCTAGATACTCGATGTGACTCTTTGGTGATGAGTTCGACGGCGGTCCTGAAGGAAAGCTGATTGCTTCCTGTTTGGAATTCCACCTCGTTTGGGTGTTGTCATTGGGATTTGAAGTGCTCTCAGCGTCCACCGATGCTCTTGTGTCGCCTTCCCTTTTGTTCTCCCTTGAGGTCTCTGGTTTCTTGTTCCCGGGGACTGCCATATTACCTGAGGAATTTGATTCCACACCATCAAAATCCTCATTTTCCTTGTTGCCTGCGAGTTTCCGTCCTGTTGTGTTTCTCATCGTATCATGCAGATCAACCATCGAGAGCCCCAAAGAACACAACGGAAAATTATTCTCACTTCCCCAGAGATTATTACTTTCAACGTGTAGGAATTCGATCACATCTGCTTCCTCTGCGGTAATCAAGAAATTCTCCCAGTGGATCTCCGAAGCCGGAAGAGGAACAAGCTTATAGGCGACGACGAACTCTGTCAAGGAGTGACCTTCGAGAGCGTGACCACGGCTGAATATAGAGGCATCGGGCATCTCCACTGCTTTGCCATCGATAAATAGTGTTGTCACAGCTGCAACAGAATGTAGCCCCGTAGGTAACGGCGTGTAATGCTGGACACTACTGGCACCATCCCTCACATCTCTGCTGTCACACTGGGCTTCAGCCGCAGTGCTGGACTTGGGTCTGTCCACTTGTTGCTTATCACCAATCACGGTTTCCATATGCTCATGTCTCTGTGCCCCAGTTTGAGCTACGGGATCCAACCTGGGGTCGTTATGTATGTAGTCCTTGACCTGCTGGGGGGGTTGTTCGTCCGAGTTCTCCTTTGGATCTGGCATAACGAGCCTGTGCACACATACGTGCCCGTATCCGTTAGGACCCGACACATGCTTGTAGGCAGGTCCGTCCGACTCATCTTCATTGAAAGAATAACTCGGGTCCAAATAGTCGAGGTCCCGGATCAGCATGTCTGTGTCAAGGGTATAATCGACCTCGACGGGTTCGTCCCCTGTATTTTCCAGAACCAGCTGCTGCAAGACAATCCCATCATGTACCATCCACTGGATGGAGACGTCCACTTTTGGAGACACAGTGCTGTATTCATACCGAGGCCATCTCCAGTTCACCCATTTGACCTCGAGCGGGTAACCTGGCCAGAAGAAATCGGCTAGTAATAACCCATGCATTGAAGGGCCAAGGTTCGCTTCTTTCGAGAATGTATCTAGCCTATCCGCTCTGGAATGGACCATATATGGCTCGTCTGTTAACGGCTGGTCCAGGGAGAATAAGCCGGAATGCCCAGTACCAAGGTATTGGCAACTTTGCAAAAAGTCCCCGTAGCAATTCACGCTTGCCGTTGTGCCTTTTTCACCAAAAGAGGAGTGGCACGCTTTGTTCGGGGGCGAGTGCCAAATTCCGCAGTGTTCATCCTTTGGGCGGAAAATTTGACCAGCGTTCAACTGACACTTTCCTACCACAATTATTAGCCTATCCACCACCCCTGGCAGAGAGGTAGACTAACGAGATATCAGGGGCCTAAAGCCTATTGTATCTTTACCGGGGACTGCGGTTTTGTCCCAGAATGAATGTCCCTCAGGTCGTGCACCATCAGCAGCAGCCATCGTGTCTCGACCAAGTGGTGTTTTAACTAACATAGAAAGTATGAGAGTTATTGCGAAGAAATCTGGTCACAAGACATAGAACTCTGGGTCGATTCACGGTGGCCTTGATAAGGGACTGAGGGGTACGACTAGGTGATGACCGAAAAGCTTACTTAAGTACCCATAGGCTTCAGGCAAAAGAATGCGGCTGAAATAATCAATAATTCAATCCTACTGCATGGTGCTAGTGGTGCTAGTGGTGCTAGGCTTTACTTGGCCAAACACGAACTGAGGAAGACCAATGAGAAAACTACGAGTCCCCTCTCTTCCTCTCCGATACAGCAAGCAGCGCGTAATCCACAGCCACACCATCATGTGAGCCCCTCAGTAAGTGCAATTCACTGTAACCTCCATCGGGAGCTCGGGCGATCGCCTGGAGATGTTCTGGTAGTACAGAACTAAGTCAATGTAGTTACTGGTCACGTGCCCATGGGACGCAGCATCAAATGCCACAATACTTGACCGGCTGACTTACCGGTCTCATCTTCATCCTTGCCACCCAGCCACAGCGGATTTTCATGCAAGTGGGATCTGTTGATAGACGGGAATGGCTGGTGCCCCGGGGCGGGGGCCTGTCTGAGTTGAGGTGTCGACGTAATCAATGGACACGTCGCAAAAGACGACTGCTGTATTCGATGCGTAGGAAGTGCACTCAAGCACTACTTTGAACAGTACCCTATATACAAAGTAGGTATGCATTGCGTTACCGAGGCCCACGGGGGAGGTACAACGTCTTGCCTGACGAAAGTTGGCTTGAAGAACCTGCGTGGGTTTGTACAACAGCAACAAGAGTATAGTGAAAGTCTTTAGTACTTGGCCATCCCGAGCACGGAAGCCAAGCCCCAATCTTCCATTGAAATGGACATTGTCCAATTTCCTGACCAACCAAACTCGCTATGTTCTTATTGCCATGAAGGCCTCGAAGAACGGGCGAAGTGTTCCGGTCTCTTGGTCCGACATCACTAGCGATACATCTGCACACGTTAGGCACCTGGCGTAAAGATTAAGAGAACTTTTAGTTTGGGATCCTCACATTGGTCAGGCCGTATGACCACAATCGTGATGGTATTGGGATCAACTCCGAGCGTGTCAAAAGCGTGGCCGTGGCCCGAATTGTAACTTGCATCGTCTGCGAACACTTTATGCAGACCTGTCGAAAAGTCAGCAGCTGAGCCTTTGACACGCATTTTCGATCAGACCTACTTCGAATATGGTACGATCCAGTCACGGGCTTGAATACCTCTGGGATCTGATGCAGCTCAAGCTCCGTCCGCTTCGTTTTTAATACCAGAAGAGACTCGATGATACTGTCCAGGTCCTTTCCTTCTGGGGTCAAACTTGTGACGATGGATTCGATACTCCCCGCAACACGTTCCAATGACCTCCTTATTGGGTCTTGTTGTATGTCACCAGCAAACACCACAATCCTCCACCGACAATCTGATCTCAGGATGCTCAACAGCTGGAAGACCTTTGCATCGCTGTACCTCACGACCTGTGCGCTTGGAAACCGCATACCAACCACCAATTGTGTCTTTCCTTTGTTCTCTGCCACCACCTCTGTCGCCGGCGGCCACACGATTATAGACCTGCCGTACTTGTATGCCTGTCCGGCTGTGTATCTCCCCGACTTGATGAACTGATCCCGGACATGGTCTGCCCATGAGATCGCAGCGCTGTCATCATTCTGTGTACTGCTCTTTGACTTGAAGATGTTACTCCAGTATCGGTCAAACTCAATCAACTCCGCTGCAGTCTTCTGTCTCTCGTCCACGTACGTCTCGACAAGTGCCACGCTCGCCTGCCCAGTCAGGTACGCACCGAGTTTCCACCCAATATTGTATCCGTCCTGTAAGCTCACGTTCATCCCTTGCCCGGCTTTGGGGCTGTGGGTATGGCACGCGTCGCCAGTTAGGAACACCCTGTACTGCTCATGAAACTTCTCTGCTAATCTCTGCCCGATGGCGTAGGCAGACCACCACTTCGTTTCTGGGATCTCCATCTCATATGGCCTGAAGATCAACTTTGCACGCTCGTGCAGATCTTCTAGTGTTACTTGGCTGGCGACAGTGTCCGGGGGCAGCTCGATGTAGAACCTTGCCAGGGAGTCTCCCTCCCGAGGGATTATGATCAGGTTCCCGCCGACAGACCGGATGACGGCCTTTTTGCGGATGTCGGGAAACGTTGTTCGTGGGTATAGGTCCATTACGCCCCAGACGACGTCAGTAGAGTCGCCGAGCATATTGAAGCCGAGCGCTTTACGGACTGCGGAGTGCGCGCCGTCGCAGCCCTGGAACCGGCGTCTATTAATCTCCTTCCATGTCACTTTCTTAAATTTCAGATTGACTCACAAGAGCGTATTTTGCCCGGAATATCTGCTCAACTCCGTCTTTGACAGTAGTAGCCTTAACGGGATATGCATCCGGGTCATTGGCCTTTATGGCGTCGACTTCGATATGCTTCACCTCGTAGCCGTAGTCGATCTCCGGCCCGCCACACCTCAGCATCTCATCTGTCACCATCCCATTTATCCTCGCCTGATTGAGGATCACATGCGGCTGGTGACTTATACCCGGCTCCAAGTCAGGGGCGTAATGTGACCTTTTGATACCACCACCTTCGACTCCACTCAGGGCAGTCCCTAGATCCGGAGCCCAGAACGACAGCTCCAGCACATGGTAAGACTCCCGGAGCAGCTTATCTGAGAGCCCAAAGCTCTCGAATATCTCGACCGTCCGGCACTGAACGCCGTCGGCTTGGCCTGTGACCAATGGACCGTCGCGCCGCTCGAGTACCCGGAAGGAGACGCCGTATTTCGACAGCCAGAGGGCCGCCATGAGTCCGGCAGATCCAGAGCCACAGATGAGCACATCGGTCTGGTGGATTATGGGTGCGCTGTCCATGGTGGGCGGCAATGTGGTTCCTGAAACGTGCTTGTAGTAGCTGATCTCTCCAGGCCTTCAGTGTTGCGGGGAAGTTATGCCGTTCCTCCGGGGTCGTCTGCGGATCCGCTCGGGGACGCGGGATGAGCGCTTACCAGCCGCCGACAATCGAGCCGACATTAGGCTTTAGCATGCTTTAGGTTTGTTATCTTTGGACTACAAGTCTATATGAAATATTGTAGTGAAGGCCGAGTAGAATTGAGAACACAGAGGGGTAAAACTTGAGTAGATCTTCGAAAGGCTTCGATGTTTGCATTCATGGGTTGCAGGGGTTCCCAAGGATTCCTGTGAGTTGTACGAAGCCAGAGGGAAGCAGGTGGTACAAGTTCAGATCTATTGCACATGGTATGGGAAGAGAATACAATTATCTCTCGGAGGATACATGTTTCAGCAGATACACCCGCTCAAGATCCTTGCAAGTCAAGAAAGAAGAAACGGAGAAAAGGAAACAAGGAAACAAGGAAACAAAAGATAAAAAGGACAAAAAAAAAAGGAGACGTCAGCTGGAAACCTGCTCGAATGTAGGAGGTAACTGCTGGCCACCTAATGACCATAACGTCTCGGAGTTGACCCTGGCGTAGTGACCCTTGGATTTGATGCGAGATCTTCCGAGGAGGAGCCCCGAGAAGATCTCTGTGGTGTTAATGGCAACCTAGGATGCTGAAATTGAAACTGAAACCCCTTTGCAGAGATCTGGTTGTTCTGCGACTGGTTCAATCCTGTCCCAAAGAGTGGAATCGTAGTCGGCATATCGGGAATGTCGCCCTTGGTCTGTTGAGCCGATGTAGTTGTAGTCTGTTGAGCCGATTTAATTGTAGTCTGTTGAGCCGATTTAGTTGTAGTCTGTTGAGCCGACGAAGTTGTGGTCTGGTGAGTTGACGGCGCTACTGATAGAGAATGGCATGAGATTTGAGTTCAAAGGTAGAGTAGGGATGGAGTCTCTTACCATGAGACTGGCGGCCTCCGTAACGCCGACATTTCTCAAGACCCTGCTTGAGGACCTCAAGTTGCTCACGAAGATGCTCGCGCTCTACCCGGATATCTTCTGACTCAGCCGCCAATGCCATGAGCTGCTCGTCATCCATCTTATTTACCATGTCTGGTGTCAAGATGTCGGGAATGACAGAGATCAAGCAATTCTCGGCGGCCAGGATTCGCACGTTCTCCGTGAAGGTTCTGAGTGAAAGCTTCGGGGAAAGAAGATTTACAATGTAAGCGAAGGGTATTGGGTAAGATTTTCAGAGGGGTTGCGTTACGTACCTTGTAATAAACAGCCATCATGTCTATCACCTTTGTGTACTCATTTGTCCTATCGTTCGCTTTTGTGATCGCAGCGGAGACGTCGTTAGGGCTGTTACCCTGTCTCTCATCAAGGGTCCTTCTCACTGTTTTCGCCAACCGGTTTCTGGCCTTGAAAGAGAGCGCGTACTGGAACTCCTCGTCCAGCGGTTGTGGAATCCCCATGGTGTAATGACGGAGCAGTTCTTGCAACTTGCCCTCCATCGTGGACATCCGATCTCGGAAGAAGGGGTCGACAATCTCGACCAAAATGGCTTCCCTGGTCTTCTCGTCTGCAGCAATGACATGTTCCACCACTGCCTCTGTGAAACTCATGGCCGCCGCGGATATAAGATTCAGGTGTTGTTTGGCGATATCTCCCCATTTCTGAGATTGGTCCTTGAAGAGCTGAACTGCGAGATAGTCATTAGGTGATCCTGGGAATTGTGATCCTAGGTTTTCCAGAGCAAGGGAACGTATCTCGCTCTCTAGCACACGATAGTCCACTTGAATCGGAGCAGGAACTTGGTATCCCTCAACCATGGTCATCAGTTTCTCAGGCAGGAAATCAAAAAGCTTTTTGTCATCACCGGTGCCATCATCCTCAGCGGTGCCATCGTCCTCAGTTGTGACATAACCCTCACTGGTGCCATTATCCTCATCCCAGATAATGGAACGCGTCTCTCCCTTAATCTTCATGACTGCAGCGAACGTTTGGTTCAAGTTGCGAACGACAGCACGAAGCCTGCGCGCATTGGTGAAACGGCCACCATCGAGGGACCACTTGGATTGTAGGTCCCCAAAAAAAGGGTCACTATACCCTGTGCCACGGATGGCATCTGTAGAAAGCCGGAGAACTCTTCCACTAATCTCGCCCAGGTACTGCCTGACTTGCTCTGGTGATGATCTCGGTGTTCCCAATTCTTTCAGGCTCTGGCGTTTCTCTTCAATGCTCTTCTCAATGTCCTCCCTCACGCTTGGGAGACTTTTCTTGATGTGATCCACCAAAACTTTGCTGAGTTTGCTCCGCAGCGATTTGATGCCTTTGTCGACTGGTCTGACATTCTTCCAGACACCATTGCTCAAAAATTCGGCTTCTGCGGCGTCACGATCTTCGTCAGAGAGGCCGGTCTCGTTCTCGGCTCTGTTGCGCAGGACATGCCACCCAAGGTTCAACTTATTGGCGGATTCTTTGTTCTGTATGAGTTGAAGGTACTTTTCCTCGTCATCCGATCCTGGGGCTATTCTATCGGGCTTGGTGAGTATACCAAGAGTACGCTCCGGGTCCCTGAGGCTGGGGTGGTGTCCGGGATCGTGCTTTCTGGCCTCGGTGAGCACTTTTTGGTTGGCGAATCCGTTATGTCCTGTCACGATGGCTAGTATTATGCTGTTCTTTCGCTCCATGTATCGGTTTGCTAGCTTGTCGACCATCTTCTGCCCGTTGGCAGACTGCTCCGAAGTTGCGCCGTGGTAGAAGCCCGGGAGGTCGATGAGGGTCAGTGACGGTACTTCCGGATTCGATATTTCGATCCGCAGGATATATTCGGAGTAGTCATGGTTGTTATTTCCAATTCCCATTACCTTCTTAGCCTCCTCGATCACATTGCTAAGATTGGCGTTGTCCCATGATGTCTCGTTGAAACGCTTCACGCTGTCGTGGTGGCTTTCAATAAACCAAGCACTGAAGTTTTCACTGGTGTCTCCAGCTACAATTCTGACTTCGAACTTGGTCACTTGCGCTTTGCGGAGGACAAGCTCCGTTGCAAACCGCGTGCAGACACCTCCTTTGACAGGGAAGCGGACTGAAGAGATAGCTTCGAGGACTGAGCTCTTGCCAGATGACTGGTCACCAACGACAATTATCTCGGGTAGATCGACAATGCGACCTACACCCATAGAGCGAAGGTCGTCGACGGTGTCGAGAAGGTCTCTCTGCTCCTGGATGAGCAGTTCCAGAGCAGATGCGTCTTGGATGACGGTTGCCATGGTTCTTGTGACTTGGTTTCAGAGGGATATGGGAATAATGCCAGTGAATATGAGTTTGAGTAGAGTCGAAACGGAAGTATTGCGAGGGAGAATCAATGTAAGGTCTGAATTGGTTGAATCGTGGCAACGTGTGTTTAGCTGCGTCTCGTGAAGAGGCCGAACATCTACCTATCTATATATTTCCAAGGATACTAGAAGTGTGACAACACGAGTCGTTAAGCGCTTGATCATGTATACAAAATGTTGGGGCTTGTCATCTCAAGGAGGCATTCAGCTCAACTCTGATGCTACCCTCCAGGGCTCCAAACTGACTACTTAGCCTTCTCTTATCATCAACCTTCCCATTTTCGAAGCGTCCTCGGGGTTTGCATGCACAAAACAGGGGGCGAACCCACGGGGGGGGACACACACCTGGGCAGGTGGCCCTCTGCAAGCCACAATTCTAGGAACCAACAGCACAAACACGCCCTTTTCATTGGTACCTGATATGGGTGACACTGGTAGATCAGCATAACGCCCCCATGGCTCCCTCACAACGTTTCAGTCAGGAATCCAAAGGATCAGAGACCTTGCAGCCAGCCCCTAGAATTAAAATAAGCCAAGGGTACCATTCATTCTCTTGTTACTGCAAGATATCTTCTATCATCAGTACTACGGCCTCACCACCTACGAGTTTCACGATATGCAGGAGGTAACATGCGGCACAGCCCCCTAATCCTCAACCTCGGGCCGCCCTTCTCTCCAAGGCGCCGAGAAGTCGAAATGATGCAATTTTGATAGTTGACAACTGGACTGTTCGGAACCGATAAATGATATTAGGCGCCGAATTGAGACTATGATCTATCACTTTGCAGTTCTTCGTTACTGGGGTTCCATAACAAACTGGCGGGTATGAAAGTGGCTGAGCTCTCAGCCCTGGAGGTGACATGATCTGAAAGGGAGGTCTCTGCCCTGCGACTGAAGCGATGTTCTGATTGTGTTGCAAAGTGTAAAAGTCCCCTGGGCTTTTCAAGTAAGAATTCATTCTTCGCCCTTCCTCGGCGGTCACTGGCACAGTAGGCGATATGCGAGGGCTCTCATGACATCCCTCTTACTTGGCTTGCCGTACCTAGGTATTAACGGGTGTTTATATGTGTTTGAAGACTTTCGCGAGTAGACATCTATCACCAAGAGCACATCTATTACCAGGAGCCGAAACTGGCAACCCGTATCTGGCCTGAGGAAGGTCGATTGACAGTCTCAACAACGGTTGGTTACCTACCTAAGCACTCAAGTAAGTACGATGCACTCAGCCATGGTACTCGGGTAGTCTTTCTTCACCTTGCGATACTAGCTACCTACTAAGTACTAAAGTAGGTAATGCATGATGAGGCAAACAGTTTCACCGGGAGCCTTGTATACGCCCTCATATTTGTTACCCACCCAAGCTATGTTTTGTATTATCAATGGTGAGAAACCACGAGGAATCAAACCATGCCAACAACGCCTCTGAAACGAAGCGGTAGCAACAAGTCCACCTTTGGGCAGTGTGTCATATACAAAACAAACGATTGTGTAGAATACTCATCATCATAATAATAAAACCCACGCCTAAGAAATCAAAAACGTGTCCATACAAGTACACCCATGATATATATAAGAACACGACGCCACAAGTGATCAGAGGCGGAACGGCAGCCTCTGTTCACCAGGCGCGTGGTACTCCGGGACCTTCATATCGAGATCAGCGCCAGAGTACCCCAAGTCTTCAGCAACGAGGACGGCAGCCTTTTCACCGATGAGAAGAGCCGTTGAATACGTGTTACTGCGATTATGATCAGTATGATAGGGCCACTTCAGCATATCTGGGACCAAAACGTACCATCCAACATTATCAGGGCAGATCGACAAATCAGCGACCTTCAACCCCTTGACTCCATGGACATTCAGCCGCTCATCAACAACACCGTGCTTGACAATGCTGTTGCCCTCCTTCGGAGCCATAGAGCAGGTCCCCAGGCAGTGCCAAGTGCTCTCAACATGACGCTTGACCCATTCCTCGACGGCCTCAATGTCCTTGGAGTCGTACTGGAGCTCGTCGCGGAGCTCCTTGGCGTGACAATTAAGAACGTGATCCTCAGGCTGCTTCTCCGCCTTTGTGAGTGGGCTGGACCAGCTACCGTGACCGATACCTGCCGAGTGATTACCGGGCAGGGCATAGGCCTTGGTGGTCGCAAGATCCATGTCGTGGGCACGGGCAGGGGAGTCGTGAGCGAAGAAAGGATGCTGGTTCTGTTAGTCATTTGAGTGACGAAGGGGGGTTGGACAGCAATCAAGATACGTACCATAGCCTCGACCTCACCAGCGTAAGCATCCATGCGGCGAGCCGTCTCACGAGACTTGATGTATCCCCATACCATGGGTACCATGTCTCTTTCATCGTTCATGAAGCCAGTGTCGAAATCAGGGCTCGCATACGGGTCAGGGCTCTTTATGTGAGTAAATCCACGAGAGAACGGGTACTCGAGGAAGTGGAACATGGTGAAGAAATTTCCAGGAGGCATGAGCATGTGGTCGCCAAACCACCCGCTGATGACACTGTAGTGCATGACTGGCTTGTCGGGCTTCTTCTCGAAGTAGGACTTCCACCCGTCCTTGAAATGAGGCGTCGGCCAGGTCTCGAACTCCCTGAGCTCATCGGCCGTGGGTCGGATCTTGACACCGGCCTCGATGCCATTGGTGGACAAGGGACCTGTGCCCTTGAGGTTCCATTCATCATAGACTCCTGTGACGGGTAGATCAGTATTACTGGCTTATTCGAATTTCATATAGACTGGACTTACTCCTTTGAACCTCTGGCTCACCACGAATAAAGTCATCAAAGGTCTCTGTTTCCGGCTTCGCACGGTATACAGAGAACGTGAGGTAGTGGTCCTGGAAGTTGAGACCAACACCAGGGAGGTCAACAATAGGCTTCACACCCGCTGCTTGAAGCTTCTTCGGGTCACCGATACCAGATCGCTGCAAGATAAGAGGAGACGACAGAGTACCACCAGACACTATGATTTGCCTTCGGGCTCTGAACGTCCGGCTCTTTGGCTGACCGGGGAACGGCTTGGTGGGGACTGTCTTCACACCCACGGCCCGGCCGTTCTCGATGATGACTTTGTCAACCTTGGTGTTGCATGCAAGGTACAAGTTAGAGTGGACGGCTCGTGTGGCGTGGACATAGGCATGGGCACTGTCACTCCGACGACCAGTATCACGGTTGATCCACTTCAACCAGTGCTCAGCACCGTGGCCTGTCACGAGATCCTGCAAGTCATCGACGACAGGAATCCCCTGAGAATCCGCGGCTCTGAGGAAGTCATCCTTGATAGGGTAGGTGTAGTTTCCGAAAGAGACCTTGATGGGGCCTTCGTGTCCATGGATGTCTTTGGTGTGGCCCGAGCGCTGGTATGTCTCATGCTTCTTCATGAGCGGGAGGAGATCATCCGTGGTCCAGCCCTTGGCCTGAAAGTCGTCGTAGTCTGAGGCTGAGGCCCGAGTGTACATCATGAAGTTGATCGATGAACCTCCACCGAGGATGTGGGCACAGGGCACCACGGCCTTGCGGCCTGAAAGCCATTTAGATGGGCGGGACTCATAGAATGTGGCCGTCTTAGAGTCCAGCTTCATGTTCCGGGGGTATATACCAGGTCGGAATACCCATGGGTTGTTGAGGTTGCTCTCCCCTGCCTCGATGAGGAGGACCTTGAGGTTGTGGTCTAAGTTTGCCAGCCTGTGACAATGTTGTTAGTACTTTGCGTCTCATGGGCGTCATGGGCTTCAATGGTCTCACCGGCCGGCCACCACACATCCGCAACTCCCACCACCACAGACAATGATGTCAAACTCCTCAGGGAGCCCGCCCATTGGCGGGGATGCCATATATTCTCCCATATTTGTTGACAGTTCAGTAGTTGTACTACGTGGAACGCGTATGAGTAAGACCAATAGACTGGCGGCGTGATGAAGAAATTCGAGCGAAAAGATCAGAGACAAAGGGCTGCTTATGTACTTTGGCTGGGACAGTCTAAGAGTTGTCATCCATGAGACCCTTTCCCTCGAGATGAAGTGCGGAAGTACATCTGATCAACAGAATAGGGGGTCACAGCAGCCTCCTTCTCCAACCATCATAGGCGCGATGCCGAGAAAGGTCCGTTGTTGCAGCTCTCTGAATCTTCCCAAGACTCGTCGACTCAGTCAGCCATTGGTGACGCCCTTGTCTCTTGCAGGTCCCCCTCCTTGTGATGGCCCGCCGGGCTGCGGGCACCAATGGTGGTATTGATAGTCGACGTGATAATGGTCATCTGCAGTCCCCCAAGCTTTGGAAAAAGGAGGAGAAGTCACTGACTATTTTGGTCTCGAGCTCGCTAAAACGAAGACCATGAAGTTTACTGCAATGATTTAGAGTTTGTGCGTGCCTTGGCAGCTTAAGCTTGAAACGGGATCTTTATAGAGACATGGTACAAACTTCATGGTATCAGACTTCAATGGTCAAAGCGGACATGAATGGTAACTAGGTAGCAATGGAAAATGGGATGAACGTGTCGGCTTGCTATCAACTGGTAGTGTAGCATTCCGTATGTGTAACCTCTGCCGCCCGAGCGAATATCAACGGTATGCAAAGTGATGCCAGCCTGTCGACTGCAGCGGCTGAAAAGGGGCACATGAGGTGTACATGGGCCAATCAACTTACATTGTCTCTTTTCAGGTGGCTTGCGGGGTTACTGGGCACTATGTCAGAGATCTGCGTCACGGCGTAGCATCATGGTCCACCAGTTAAGATCCATGGAGCTTCATACTTCGGTCTTGCGGGGTATAGATTCAACTGGGTCATTGGCCAGTATTCAGGAGCCTCCAAGAGGTGATGGTGGGAGGCGATCCAACTACCGATGTGAGATGTGAGTGAGCCTTCCTTCTTGTTGGGATTCTCACTTCTGGACTGGACTTCCATTGCACTAAACCTGATCCTGTCCTGTAAGCCTCCTTTCCCCAATGCCAGTGGCTCGAAGGCCTTGCTCTCGATATATGGAACTAAAGCAATTGGGAAGTCAGGAAACTCACAGGCTAATGCAGCCGAGCCACACAGGTATACGTCGACGTTTGGCAGAATGCCGCTCGAGCCCCCATGAGGATGGATGACCACTTCGCTTTGGTATACCGCCTTCCGAACCCCAGTATTACCCCAGATCCTCTCCACTGGGGAGTTTGCGGGGGTTTGAGGATGGTAGGCCAGACGACGGACAGCAGAGTGTCTGTTGGTCCGGGTGAATAGGCCCCGCCCCCGGCAAAGTGTAAGAGTCAGTTTTATCTTGTCTTGAGAAGCCTATCAATCTTAGATCCAAACGATTCAGATTCCTTGTGCTACCATCCTTGGAGCTGAAGGTAATATTGGTTCCAATGCTTGGGATGAATACAACCCTGATATGCGATGACACCCATCTTCCCTCAGCCGAATTCCGACGAGAGGGCAGAACATCTCCACTTGACCCCCACGTATTCACTTCTCGGTGTCTCGTACGGAAGGCCGGGCCGGATTGGTGCAAACCGCAGTAGCCCATAACTAGTCTGACGGGCATGTGCAGACTGAAGTCGGGGATGGAAGCCGGGGATGAAAGCCAGCGGACCCGTCAGAACATCACGGGCCGGTCACTCTAATGCACAGCCGTCTTAAGTCTGACGACAGCTGATCAGCTAAGAAGGGGTCTTGCTTGTCAGACCAGAAAAGATTATACAGGGGAAAGTTTAACAACACGAGCAGCTGGGGTGGGAATTGCGCAAACAGATTTCAGCTGTTACCCTAGGGTACTTTGTGAGCTCACCTGCTGTTACAGCTCAACTACTTGACACTTATGTTGAGGCGAGACTGTGCCGAAAGATCCGCAGAGACAATCTAAAGGTGAGCGTCAAGGGCTGAGCTGTGGCAAGAGTATTCCGGTTCATCCGGCACTTGTTTAGTATTTCTGGTTGATGGTAACGTGAATATGTCTCAAACGGCTCGCCTGGTACCCGGGGTAAGCATTTCTCAACAACTCTTATGGCTCTCTTTGCAATTAGGCAGCGGGGATCACTTCTTTCAAGATACTACTATATCCATGTTTGCTCCCTTTTCTCCCTCCCCGCAGCCGCACTTCGGTAAAGCCCCCTCTTCGCAGTGCCCAACCCTTCTCTCACTAGTCCAATAAGGAATTGAACTCCCATCGCGACCCCGTCGATGATCATGACCTCCCTTTCGTCCATACCAACAGCCTTCTGACAGATCTCCTGCATCTCCGTCATCCCCGCGCACCCCAGGCAAATACAATCCGCCCCTTTGCTTACCAGCCTCCTCGCCGCGCTCACTAAGCCCGCGTACACTTCCTCTTTGGGCTTCGTTTCCAGCTCTAGAACAGAGACGTCGGCTGCCTCGCACCCCGCCGAGAAGCTGCCCAGTCCGTATGTCGTATTGATCGAGTCCTCGTGCAGGAATCGTGATCTCTGGCCTGTGGTGATCACACTCAGTCTTTCACCACACATCCTACTAGCATACAGCGATGCTTCCATGATCCCTACACATGGCTGGGTGAACTCCTCGCGGAGCATGGGTATGAGCGGATGTGCAGAGAAGCATGCTACCAGGAAAGCGTCGAATCGTGGCTGCGAAGGGTCGTTGATCATTAGATGTAAGGCGCGGAAACAGTCCGCCGCAGACAGGACGGCGTCGGCCCGGCCTTCGATAGCAGATGGTGCTGTTCCAGGTGCCGTGAACCCATAGATTGTGACGTGCGGGGGGATTGTGCCTGCAATGCTTCGCAGGCAGGACTCGGTCATGGACTGTGTAGAGTTCGGGTTGATGAGAAGGATGGAAATATGCCGGGTAGAAGTACCGGTCACAGACAGGAGGGGCGACGGCATTCTGATAGATCTTCCGTTGGACACAGGATCCTTCTTCTAGAGCATACCTAGGTATGTAGACTTGATGATTTGAATAATCTGTGTATATGTAGACTCTTATTGCAGAAACCCCATGGACAAAACCGTGAACATTCAGAGGTTCAAATCCCATCCAGGGGAGATCACTAGTCGGTCGACGTTGCATTGAACTGATAAGGTCGGACCCTGTTCTCCTAATACTGTGCCAGGACTCGCCGGCAAGTGATGCCATAGATGATAACCGGAGCATTCCGGGGAGTTATTCTTCAATCTGGTGTAATAATTTCTAAAAGCTGTGCTTGCTCATACGTCAAGATATATATACGTTGCCATATGTACATGAATTCCAACATTTACAGCTCTATAGCGTCGATCATCACAGTGTCCTGCCCTAGCACCACATAAGTTAACGATATCAACAGTGCCTATGACTTATAGCTGCGACGCTTGCGTTTGTCAGAACAGCCAGTTGAGGACACTACCCTCGTGGAATCAGTAGAAGCAGTAGATGCCGACGAGTCAGCATCAGTGGACGCAGCTGCCGAAGTGGTGGTGTTGGAGCCAAGGTAAGCAGCGACATCAGATGCGTCCATGTGATACAAGAGTGAGCCCCAGCCGAGCCCGTCATATCTGCCCGATCCCTCACCGAGTGACCCAGCACCAGGCTCGAACCCACCATAACTGTTGACTGTGTAGTTAAGGTACTTGGTGGTCCAAGGGGCATCCAAGCCCTTGATCTGGACATAGTGGCTGTAAAGCAGTTCCCATGTCGGACGAGTGGCACCACGAGAAGCGTTGCTGATCTGGGAGTAGTACACAATGCTGTTCGTGTAGTTGACAAACGGGACGTCGTAGCCAAGATTGTAGCGCGCAAAGTACTCAGCGCTACCGAGTTGTTAGTACTGTGGTCGAACCCCAAAAACTTGCGGAGTGCTTGCTTACCCTTGGAGAATACGGCTGTTGTTGTAGGCGAAAAGATCTTCGCCCTGGTTCCAAGCTTGTTGGCCAACAACACCGAGCATCTGCTGATCCAGCGCTGAGTGGCCCTGATCGCGGCCAGACTCTTGCCCTTGGCCCAGAATCACACCGGTACCAGGCTCTTCGACCAGGTTCGAAACAGCAAGGTTGATGTTCCCGTTTCCTCCACCGTTCTTGAAGTAGTCGACCACGAAGTCCCAGGCCGTCGAGTTGTCTGAAAGAACAGCGATTGACATGGCGGAAGCCATATTGCCAAGCTCCCAGTTCGCAAAGAAATGGGTCCAAACGTGTTCGGCTGGGAGCTCGTGGTTGAGGAAAGCCAGGTTCATGGGCAAGAACACATTGTTCATCATGTCGATAACTTTCTGGAGGCCATCATCCGCGAACGGCTGATAGTCCCGCATCAGCTCAGCGGCATTCGCCAGCTCGCTGCCCTGAAAACCAGCCGACAGATAATTGTCCATGTCGGTACTGTTGGTACCAATGCCCGTCAACTTCTCTCCCCACGCAGTCAGGATAGCAGCCGCAGTATCAGCAAAGGTCTCATTCCCACTGATCTTCCAACGCAGGGCGAGGGCGAAGGCAGCAGCAGCGTCGTGCCACAGAGAAGCGCTGTTGTCGGAGTGCACGCCATCGGAGCCACGGTAGATGACACTAGTTGCGTGGTTGGTGTACTCTGCTTGGGCGTAGGTCGAGTTGGTGAGTTCGTACCAGGAGCTCAGCCAGGGGTCGAGGCCTGCCTCAATCTTGGTCTTGGCTCGTGTGAGGTCGGCGTCTGTCACGAGCATACCAGGGTGGACGAAAGCAGCAAGTGCGCCGCTCAGGGCGAGCGGAGAGAGAAGGAAGAGTTTAGCTAGGGTGGCCATGGCGAAAAGTAACTTTTGTTGAGGGCCGGCCTAAAAGAGGTGTGTAAGAGCGAGTTGTAAGTGTCACTGGCCTGCCAAGATCCAACATTGAAGTGAATCAATCCGAAGTTATATGAATCTATTGTTACATTGTTTGAGTGTTGACCCCAGTCTAATGCAACTCCACATCGTCATCGTGTAAACATCTGGTCATATTAGACGGACTATCGGACATCTGGGGAAGTCCTTTTTTTGGTCGAAAACAGGGACATGGCCTGTCGTGTCGAGTGTATTCGGCAATATCAAACCGCAAGTGGGTGTTTGCGGATCTCGTAGTTGCATTGCAAGATCTACTACTGTAAGCATCGGACGACAGTCCACGCTGCGGGTTGCGGAGCCGTCAGAGCCTTAATTTCCACAAGTAACAAGCTTCAAACACGCGGGCCGGTGAGTGCCCCGTTTCAACCATTGTGGAAGTTCGAGAACTCAACCGCCAGACTTTAGCGTTAGCCTGCAACGAAATGGTACGTTTCGAATAAATATTACATAGGGGGTTCTGGGAAAACAAGATACCGGAATAATTACGCTCCTGGGTTTGCAGGTGAGTGGTGCTTAGCCTGTGGGCCTGGGCATGCAGGGTTAGCATATTCGCAGCATAACTCTCAATAATTGATCAATATAGTATATGTATAGAGGGACAGCATGTATAATAAGCTTACACAGTATCTACTCAAGTAGTCAGGCAACTAAATTTGTACCCATCACCTCTTAGTGAGTTGCATAACACTCATAACCCAGAATCCTCACATGTACATGAATTAGCAAGTGGGATTAGGACCTGATAGGCAAATTGTCGTTTGGAATTTCTCTATACGATGATTACCCCCTCCCTTGCAAGAGGCCAAGAAGGAAAAAAAAAGGGGGGGGGGTAGAAAAGGAGAAAATAGGAGAGAATAAACATATGGGAATCGCTGCTGATCTATATATAACTGACAGTGTTTATGACTGTTTGCGCATGTGGCTGTTGTACAACCCTGTTGCACAAAACTTGTGCTGGTCACTCCTTTGATTGCATACCTAAGTACTTAGTACTTACTTACTAAGTAGGTACTCAAGTGCTGTTTATGTAGAAACATCTTCCTTATTGCCGGTGGTAGCTTGCAACGGACTTGATCCATCTACGACTCAGCTAGATCCAATACTTCCACTCTCCATTCATCATACCTGTCGCTGTTCGTCCCATCTGCCCAGTCAGTATAGTTGACTTTTCCCTTTTCAAAAAGCGGCCTTGATCCTTCGATCCAAGTATCCCGCCCCCATCTCGGTCCCAGACAACCTTTCCTCCAAGAAACACCCAGCGAGGCCAGTTCCGAACCTCGACACCTTCAAAAGGAGTGTAGTCAATACTGTGATGAAGACTATCGTTTGTGATCCTGAAAGTCCTGGCTGTCTTCCCCTTTGCCCCGGCTTCAACACTCCCCTCAACAGCATCCATCGCCTCTGCCGCGGGCGGTTCCTCGGGGTACCATATCACCAAGTCGGCATCAAACCCGGGGAGCAAGCTTCCCTTGCGATGGCCTAGCCCGTACAGTTTCGCAGGGTTCGTCGATGTCAACTCCACAAACCGTGGCAAGGATATCCGAATTTTGTCATCGTGGAACTGATAGCCAGAAGTCGGGTCGAACGTCCTGTTGAATATCAACGGCAAACGCGTCTCAATCCCCGGCAGCCCATTCGGCACTGATCTAAAGTCCGAATGAACACACCCGTGCTCATCGACCTCAGCCGTGCCCATCGCCTTCCCCTTCTTCCCACACGGGTGGTCGAACGTCGCAGGTGCATGATCCGAGCTGATCGTCGTGAACGTCCCATTCGCGACACTCCTCCAGATCTCCTCCAGGTCTTTGGCATCGTGTCTCAGTGGAGGAGCACATATGCTCTTGGAGCCTTCGACGTCCTTCGGTCCGGAACGTAACTTCTCGCTCACGAGATACAGGTAGTGTGGGCAGGTCTCGGCATGGATGGGTAGGAGTCGGCTCTGCGCGTCTGCAACGTGTTGAACGGCCTTGGGGGCAGACATGTGCACCAAGAGGATCGGCGTGTCCGTTACCTCTGCCAGGCTGATAGCACGGTAGGTAGCCTCCGTCTCGGCGATCTGTGGCCTTGCGACGGAGTGGAAGAATGTGCCTGTGTTGCCTGCCTTTGCAAGTCGTGCCGTGATAGCGGCGATCATATCCGAGTTCTCGGCATGAATCATAGTAGTGATGCCCAGACTCCGAGCACGCATCATCACGTTGAACAAGTCGGCATCTCCCAGCTTCATGGGCTCATAGGTCATGTACAGCTTGACCGATGAGATGCCCTCCTTCTCGACCAGCTGGGGCAGCTCGTCCTCGAGAATCGTCTCCGTGGGATTGGTCAGTATCACATGGAAACCGTAGTCACAGTAGGAGTTGCCGGTAGCCTTTCTGTGGTAGGCTTCAAGGGCTGGGTAGATGCTTTCTTCGTGGCGATTCTGCGAGGCGAAGGCTATGATGGTGGTGTTTCCACCTGCTAGTGCTGAGCGGGAGCCAGTCTCCCATGTGTCGCCTGTGGGTGAGTTGTCTTGTTCGATGTGGGTGTGGGAGTCGACTCCTCTTCTTCGATGTCAGTTTGGAGCAATATGACCTCGGGAGTTCTGAAGTGCTTGTTTGAGGTCGTACCCTGGAGTTATGTAGGCACCTTCGGCGTCGACAATATTCGCCTCAGCTGAGCCGTCAAGGCCATATCCGATGCACGCTATTTTCCCATCTTTAATGCCAATTTCAAGGCCAAGTGGTAGGACATCAGTCGCAGTCACCTGGGTGCAAGTCAGCCATGTGATGGGAGTCCAGAGTGTTCGTTCCAGCCCCAACTCACAATGCGACCGTTCTTGATGATGGTGTCCAGCATCGTCGTACAATCAATCTATAGAAAAGAGATCTTCTTCTGGTCCCCAAGTTCAAAGTCTTGTTATGGATTGGATTTTAATAGTAGAGTAGAACACATAATTTGACCATTGAATGAATGACTTTCGGAGGGGGCCGAACGTATGTAAATAATATAATATCCCGCGGGCACCGGGCGATCTGTGATAAGCTTGCACCGTCCCTCAACATTCAATGTTCTCTTTTGTATGGACAGAGATACGACCGCCGGCATCTTCAGCACCAATTCAGCTTCGAGGCGGGGTTGGAAGCAACAGAAGACCGGAAACCGGCCACCTGTGCATCCTCCAGCGAGGGGGGTCATCGGCGCAAGAAACCGGATGCCGGTGCTGCTTCGACTGTGCCCCTTACTGATAAGACGCGGCACACCCCACGACAAAGACAATATATGAAATGCGGATGGTTCATCTTTTTGCTCAGAATCCAGAATGTTAGGGATATCAGTAAGGAAGACAGGCATATCAGCAACCATGGCCGCCATCAGCAACACACCACAGCGCCTCCTCACCGTGGCAGCAGCCCAGATGGGCCCAAACCAGCTCGCCGACCCAAGAGAGAAGATATTGGGCCGCATGCTCAAGCTCCTCTCAGACGCATCCGCCCAAGGTGCCAAACTCGTCGTCTTCCCCGAACTGGCCCTCACCACCTTCTTTCCGCGGTGGCAAATCGACGATCCGGTCAAGAAGGCCGAGTTCTTTGAGCCCGAGTCCCACGACGACCCACAGGCCATCGTGAACTCTCCGAGGGTGAAACCACTCTTTGACCGGGCCAAGGAATTGGGTACGGACATGTACCTGGGTTATGCAGAGCGCTGGACAGATGACGCCGGCAAGACCACGGACTATAATACGACAATTTACTTCTCTGCGAGTGAGGGCAAGGTGATTGGGAAGTATAGGAAGGTCCACTTGCCCGGGACCAAGGAGCCCGTTGAGGCTGAGAAGGGGCGTGTCGTTGAACAGCAGCTCGAGAAGCGTTACTTCACCCCCGGAAACCTGGGCTTTCAAGCATTCCGTGCGCCGGGACTTGTCAAGGGCGCGGTCAAGGCGGAGTCCCAGGATGCGCAGGGCAAGGGTCCAAAGGAACTCGAGGGCAGAGGAGACCCGATCATTGGGATGATGATATGCAACGACCGACGGTGGGCCGAGACATGGCGGTGTTACGGTCTCCAGGGCGTGGAGATCATTCTTGACGGCTACAACACCACGGCCTATGCCCCTCAGTATGATGGGTCGCACGAGGAGCAGGAGAAGGAGGCGCTGTTGCACCATAACATCTCATGTCAGAGTGGCAGCTACACGAATGCGTGCTTTAGCATCAACACTGCGAAGTGCGGAGTCGAGGATGGTGGCGGTTTGATAGCTGGGACGGTAATCTATGATCCCCATGGGCATGTTGTAGCAGAGTCGAAGACCAAGGAAGACGAGTTGGTGGTTGTGACGATCGACTTGGCGGAGTGTAGGAAGGGTAAGGAGAGGGTGTTCGCTTTTGAGAAGCACAGAAGGGTGGAGCATTACAAGAGGCTGGTCGAGCAGACGGGTGCAGAAGAGCCACCGTTGTTGAAATAGTCATTCAGCTGCTTGACACCCAAATTTATCTATTATGCTGTTCCTCCATGAGATTCAATATTTTGTTGTAAGGTGTTGAGCTTAGAGTAGAAGTGTCATAAAGCAGTCCGATATAAACAAAACCGGACAGGGATATATATCGGCGTACTTACTTAGTACTAGAGTAAAAGCAAAGATCTCCGCAACGGAGGAACTACTTCGGCATGTAACAACCGAATGGGTGTCATCAATCAATGAGCTTGGCTTTTGTTTGTGTAGGGTTACATGCCGTGACTGTTGCTGCCGGCTAGAGTTTTCCAAACGTCTATGAACTGGACCACGTCTCGAGATACTGTCCGGATGGGTCTGGACTCTAATGACAAGAAACGATTCCTTCACAGCGGGGGCAGGAGGATGTTGACCGGATCCTTGGACCTAAACGGTATTGGCACCCTTGCAATCTACCCTGTGACCCCAACGCCGTCGCTATGACCATGAATAACAAGATGAGAATAAAGACGCCATAAGGGCAATTATGCCACGCGACCGCCCATGCCGCTCTTGAAACCACCCAGGACGACACCCCACTGGCCACCCAGGTCCTTGTTGCTCAGAGAGTCAGCATGACGACCAGTCACCACACGGCGCATGAGCACCGTATCCTTTGCCTTCCTGAGCTTTCTCCCGTCCCCGGTCGTTAGGTAGTCCTGGAACCACTGCTCCTCAGCACTGTCCAGTGGCAGACTGACTAGTTCCGTAGCTCGCGTCGCAGTGTCGAGAGACCCACGCCCCTCGAGGACCGAGGCGATCAATTGCTCAAACAGGAGCCTCCTGGTTTGCTCGGGGTGTGTCCGGGCGAAGTAGAAGGCCTCTATCAGGCTTGTCCTGGCCATCGCTTCGAAAAGATGTTTCAGCGCCGACGGGTCGTCAAGGACAGGCTTGACGGTGTGATAGTAGGCAAGCGCGAGGGAGTAGTCATTATCCTTTGCATTTTGGACGAGGGTCGTGATGATGTCGTCCGAGAACTCCTGGGAAAGAGAGGGATGGGCGAGATCTTCTAGGGCGAGCTGCACACGCAAGTTATTCAGTCAGCACGGGTCACAATACGATCGGCTGTCCAGGTCACCTATTGGCGCAAAGGAGGTGCACGCACAGGAAATTGATGTCGATCCATGTTCCAGAGTCCCTTCATAAAGGTCTCGTATTTCTTGGGCACCGCAAACCGGCCAGCGAAGATATCGGCGAAGCTGGTACGGGTTTGTGTGCCGAGGTGCTCGTTGAAGTCGAGAAGGAGATAGTAGAAGACAGAAAGCTTCTGGTGGACGGAGGAGTGGCTTTCGCAGATCTTTCGATGTAGCTGGTACAGACCGTCGTCTCCCTTGGGAGGGTATGACTTTGCTGCAAGCGAAAGATGGTCGTCAGATCGAACCATACTTGGTCTTCAGTCTAGACAGTGAACTCACATTTGGTGATGCCCAGAGCTTTCAGGACGCGATCAATGAACAAGGCTCCATTGAGTCGCTTCCTGAAGATGTCGATCTCTTGGCTGAACTCCTGTGTATAAGGCGATCCCCACTCAGGCTTGAAGACCTGGCGGTAATCGTTGAAGTCGGGCATCTTGAGCCGTCAAGTGTGTGTGTGTGCGCACGCCGTTGGTTGTGGCTTTGTCCAGGATTGAGGGATGCGGTCGTCGTCGCAAGGGAAATCAATTCAATTCCTTTATCCGCACCACCTTCAGCAGCTCCAGATAGCTCCAGGTACGGATTGCAGGGGGTTTGGCGATAGCTTATCGTAGCTGTTAAGGTTTACCTGCGGGGAGCACAGAATGTCCTAACAGATGACGATTCCTTAACACGTGTGGAGACTCCTCAGATTTGGCGCGTCTTGACTGGGTTGTTTTTGTTTACTGTACCATGACTTTTCGAGGGGAAACGAGCAACGCAAGTGCAGCCCGCACTTCAACTTGCAACAATTGAACCAAAACAAATCAACGACCAACGACGAACCATTTGCGGTTACTCCCACTTATCTACCGCATGTTGGTCGCCTGGCTTGGTTGACCTCGACCCTCGTGCTCCCTTTGCTATATCATTATCCGCCTTTGCTGCATTCTACAGCTGCTAGGTAGCCACACCACCCCATCTTCCGCCCACCATGTCGACGCGACCAACCCGACGAGCCGCTGCGAAGCGCAAACAAATCATAGAATCCGATGACGACGACGAGATTGCAAACCCCCCTTCGCCACCTGCAGCTGAGGAAGACGAGGAAGAGTTCACACCTGCGCCTGCTAAGACCACGCGCAGGTCTGTTGGCAGGAGGAAGACAGCCCAGCCCGATACCCCGCCACAAACAGAGACCAATCGTCGACGTGGTCGTCCAAGGAAGAGCGCAGCCCCAAGTGTTGCGCCTGACGCCACCAGTGTCGAGCCTAGCGGCGAGTCCAGCCGGCTAGCTGACCCTGACCAGACGACAGTACCAACCACAGCAGCGCCCCGCCGACGAGGCCGACCTAAGAGGAGTGTCGTCAAGGAGGAGAGCGTCGAGCCCGAGCAGTCCGTACAGCCCACGATTGAACCCGACGAGACTGGAGAGCCCGTTGTTGAGAAGGTCGAGCCGAATGACGACGAGTCGCATGAGAATGTTGAACCCGAGCCGACGGCGATGGACATTGATGAAGAGGTCGAGGAACCAGTAGTAAAAAAACCCGGGAGGAAGCGCAAGAGTGTTGCGCCAGCAGCAACTCCAGCTTCTTCGAAGAAGGCTGCAACACCCGACTTACAACCTCCAGCGCCATCCGCACCCGTTGGTACACCTAAGCCGACCGCATCGCCAGACCCAGAGAGGTTCCAGACGCCACTGATAGACATCACTAATACTGCTGGAAATGAGCAGCGGCGGGCAATCGAGGACACTCTGCTTCATACCTCTGTCAAGCCAATCAGGCCATTGGACACTGTTTTGGAAAGGCCAATGGACATTGTGCTGAAGTCGCGGACCATGGTCATTCCCCAGGTCGAGGATACCACACCCAAGCCTCGTCTTGTCATCACGTACCTTGTTCTCAACAACTTCAAGAGCTATGCTGGGCGTCAAGAGGTTGGACCGTTCCACGCATCTTTCTCCTCTGTCGTCGGCCCCAACGGCTCCGGCAAATCCAACGTCATCGACTCGTTGCTGTTTGTCTTCGGTTTCCGAGCCAGCAAGATGCGACAAGGAAAACTGTCGGCTTTGATCCACAATTCTGTGGAATACCCCAATCTAGACTCCTGCGAGGTTGCGGTGCACTTTCACGAGGTCATGGACCAGGTACCTCTCTCACTTCACTTGCTTCAGGCACAAGTTCTCTATGCTAATCTATGTCTCGACAGCCCGGCGGTGGTCACGAAGTCATCCCGAACTCCGAACTCGTCATTGCGCGCAAGGCATTCAAGAACAACTCCAGTAGTTACTACATAGATGGCAAGACCTCCAACTATACGACTGTTACCGCCCTGCTACGGGAGCGTGGGGTTGACTTGGATCACAAGCGTTTCCTTATTCTGCAGGGTGAGGTTGAGTCAATTGCCCAGATGAAGCCCAAGGCCGCCAACGAGCACGATGATGGCTTGCTCGAGTATCTCGAGGACATTATCGGCACTTCCAAATACAAGGCCCCGATCGAGGAATCCGCCACGGAAGTTGAAGCTCTCAACGAGATATGTATGGAGAAGAGTGGCCGTGTTCAACACGTTGAGAAGGAGAAGAATAGTCTCGAGGACAAGAAGGAGAAGGCGTTGGTGTACCTCCGTGACGAAAATGAGCTGGCGATGAAGAAATCAGCCTTGTATCAGCTCTATATCAGCGAGTGTAACGACAACGTTATCGTCACGGAAGAGGCCATCACTCAGATGCAAGCACAACTCGACGACGAAGTGGAAAAGCACCAAGGCAGCGAGGCGTTGATCAAAGAACTCCAAAAGAAGTACTCCAAGGGCAACAAGGAGTACGAGGCACATAACAAGGAGACACAAGCCTTGATCAAGGAGATGGCCAAGTTCGAGCAGGAGAGGGTTAAGTTTGAAGAGAAGCGGAAGTTCTTGGCCGACAAGCGCAAGAAGCTTGAGAAGACCATCAACAACGCCGAGAAGTCTAACTCTGATGCTGAGGTAACTATTGAGCAATGCACTGAGGAGCTTGAAACTCGCGCCGAGGATATCGTGGCCCTTGAGCAGCAGGTTAAGGAAGCGGACGCAGAGCTTGCGGAGATCAGGGAGGGGCTCAAGGGCAAGACACAAGCCTTTTCAGATCAGATTGCCGCCAAGCAGAAGTCTCTCGAGCCTTGGCAAGAGAAACTCAACCAGAAGCAATCGGCCATTGCCGTCGCTGAGAGTGAGCTGAACATACTCAAGGAGAAGGCTAATGCTGGCGCTGTTGCACTTGAGGAAATGGAGAACAAGATTGCCTCTATTGAGCAGCGGCGCAAGGAGAAGCAGCAAGAGCTCAAGGCCTGTCAGGAGGAGAAGGCAGAGCTGGAACAGGATGCCAAGGAGGTCGAGGCGGAGATCAAACAGCTCGTCGAACAAGAGCCAAAGATCCGGTCCAAGGTTTCCAATGCTCGGCAAAAGGCAGACGAGGCCCGGTCGAGCCTTTCAGCTACTCAGACCCAGGGCAACGTTCTTACAGCACTCATGCGGATGAAGGAGTCTGGTCGTATTGACGGCTTCCATGGCCGTCTTGGAAACTTGGGCGCTATCGATCAGAAGTATGATGTTGCTATCTCTACCGCCTGTGGCGCCCTTGACAACTTCGTCACGGACACCGTTGAGGCTGGTCAGCAATGCATCGAATACCTGCGCAAGACTAACATGGGTCGAGGAAACTTCATGTGCTTGGACAAGCTGAGACAACGAGACCTCTCTCCCATCCAAACTCCGGAGAACGCACCACGGCTTTTTGACCTCGTCAAGGCGAAGGACGACAAGTTTAGGCCTGCCTTTTACCATGCTCTTCAGGATACTCTTGTCGCTACGGACCTCGTACAGGCAAACCGCATCGCATATGGTGCTAAGAGATGGCGAGTCGTCACCCTTGATGGTGAACTGATCGACAAATCCGGTACCATGTCTGGTGGTGGTCAGTCGAAGAAGAGGGGGCTCATGTCCTCGAAGCTCGTTGCCGACACTACCAAAGAGCAGGTCCAAAAGCTTGAAGTGGACCGTGATGCTATCGAGCAGAAATTCCAAGAATTCCTTGATTACCACCGAGAGTGTGAGACTCGTCTGCGCGATCTCAGGAATCGGATTCCCCAACTCGAGACAAAAATGCAGAAAATCAACCTCGAGATTGAAAGCTCCACCAAGAACTCGGCCGATGCCCAGCGTCGCATCAAGGAGCTCAGCAAGGAACATCAGCCTTCCAAGTCTGACGACAGCCGCATCGCCGCTTTGGAGAAAGAGATCAAGAGTCTCAACAAGGAAGTCGAGAAGCTCCACGGGGAGACATCTACTGTCGAAGAGGAGATCAAGGCCCTGCAGAACAAAATCATGGAAGTCGGTGGTGACAAGCTGCGCACTCAGAGGGCGAAGGTCGACGGGCTCAAGGCCGAGATCGCTTCTCAAAACGAGAAGATGTCGAGCGCCGAGGTCAAGAAAGCCAAGGCAGAGAAGCAGATGACCAAGCTGGCGAAGGAGCATGCGAAGGCAACCAAGGAGCTCGATAGTGCCATTCGAGAGCTTGAAAAGCTTGAGGATGAGATTCAGAACCAGGGAGACAAGGCCGAGGACTTCACAGGTCGCGTCGAGGAGGCGCAGGAGGCTCTTTCTGCGAGGAAGCAGGAGCTTGCCGAGATGAAATCGGAACTTGATGAGAAGACGGCGGAGCTCAACGCCACTCGTGCTGTTGAGATTGAGATGCGCAACAAGCTCGAGGAGAACCAAAAGGCTCTCGCCGAGAACCAGAAGAAGGTCCGCTACTGGGAGGACAAGCATTCCAAACTTGTACTCCAAGACATCCAGGATCTTGAATCTCGGGCCGCTCCCAAACCTGCTGCTGGCAATTCTATCGATGGCGAGGCTGACGGCGGAGAGGCTGACGATGGCGAGGCCAACGGTGAAGACAATGAGGATTCTGACGTGGAGATGGCCGACGCTGATGCTGCCGAAGAAGAAGCTGAGACCACGGTCGTACGAGACCGCAGGGTTCAGAAGACACTGCCGCGTTACAGCAAAGATGAGCTCGAAGACATGAACAAGGAGACCCTCAAGGGCGACATTGCTGCTCTCGAGGAGAAGACGCAGAATGTCAACGTGGACCTTGGCGTCCTCGCCGAGTACCGTCGCCGTGTCGAAGAGCACGCCTCCAGATCATCTGACCTCCAGACAGCTGTGACCCAGCGTGACTCCGCGAAGAAGCGGTGCGACGAGCTCCGCCGCCTGCGTCTCGAGGGCTTCATGGAAGGCTTCAGCCAGATCTCGTTGCGGCTCAAGGAGATGTACCAGATGATCACCATGGGCGGCAATGCGGAACTCGAGCTCGTCGACTCGCTCGATCCATTCTCTGAGGGCATCCTCTTCAGTGTCATGCCGCCGAAGAAGACCTGGAAGAACATCAGCCACCTCTCTGGTGGCGAGAAGACGCTCAGCAGTCTGGCACTGGTGTTTGCACTGCATCATTACAAGCCGACTCCTCTGTATGTGATGGACGAGATCGATGCCGCGTTGGATTTCAGAAACGTAAGCCCCCTGACCCCTGACACTGAACCCCTATAGACCCCGAATGAGAGACTGACAGTGTCGCTTGTGCAGGTATCGATCGTCGCCAATTATATCAAGGAGCGGACCAAGAACGCCCAATTCATCGTCATCTCTCTCAGGAACAACATGTTCGAGCTTGCTGCCAGGCTGCTCGGCGTGTACAAGGTCAACCATATGACCAAGAGCGTCACGATTGAGAACAAGGACTACGTCGTGGGCAGGAAGCCCACGCAGCAGGTGCAGCAGTTGGGTGGAGGGGCTACGCAGACTGTCAACTTTACGCTGAGCCAGCCCTGGAGATAGGCGAGTGCCTGTACGTGAGGGCTGAGGGGCGGACAGGGCGGGAGGGGGTTTCATGTTTTCCTAAGTGCTTGTCTGACGAGTTTATGTATGGGTTCACAGGACGGGATGATGGGACGGTCGGACGGATGGGCTGGACTGATACTGATTAACGAATACATGGAATGAGACTGATACTGTCTCTTATCTGGAGGCCCCAGCTCACCATGGAAGAAACCTTCCAGCTGAATTCCTCAAGATCACATTGTGCTAGAGTGACAGCATGGCATTGCTATCTATGAGGGCAGCTTTGCGACGTCTTCCGTCCCGTCACCTCTGGCTTACTCTGTTGGCCGGTTCCCCAGGTGCGAAAGGCGTGGAGAGCAATACTCGAACAAGCTGAGCCTCGCTCTGTCCCATTCGGGCTCGACTCAGCCCCCGTACTTCATCCATCTGCTCGAGGTCCGTGAAGCGTGTCACCGACCACGTCGACACTTCACGATCTGCTCCACATCAACCGTACGGGCCTCGGGCAGGGTGCCGAGTTGCCGTCTTTCATCCGTCTTACATGCATACCAACTTGCTTACTGCTTACTTCGTGCAATCCCTTTCATCATCCCATCAGGAATGCTCGATATCAATGCAGACTAAAGCCCGCCCAAATAGGAAGGTCATCCCATAGCCATGGACTTTGTGTTTTAGCAGGGCTATAAATTGCTGTTCATTATATGATGCTGTTGGGAGCTGACAACTGACATGCAATGATTCCAGCGACATGGCCACCCAGATATCTACAGACCACCTGCCTGTCTTATCAAGGACCGACAGCCATGGGACTCCAATGCCATCTTCCCAGCCGGACCAACCAGCACACACCACCTTCGAGATGGACAACAGCCTGAGTGATGGGCCCCTTTCCGGCGGTGTCACAGCCGAGGACGAGACAATCTATCCTACTGGTATCCGGTTCTGGCTAATTATCCTTTGCAATGCGCTCGTCCTCGTCTTCATAGGTCTGGACACCTCGATCGTCTCGACCGCCGTGCCCTCCATCACGGACGAGTTCCACACTGTCGCCGATGTGGGTTGGTACTCAAGCGCCTTCCGGCTTTGCGCCTGCAGCTTCGCCTTCATGTTCGGCAAGATGTACAAGCTGTTCCCCCTGCGTCCCATCTTCCTGACCAGCATCGCCATCTTCATGTGCGGCTCGCTGCTGAGCGCCAGTGCCCCGTCGTCCCCCGTCTTCATCCTCGGTCGTGCCGTTTGTGGACTCGGCACGGCCGGGGTCATCCAGGGCTGTTTCTACATGCTGGTTCACGTTGTGCCGCTGAGAAAACGGCCCCTCGTCACGGGTGGCCTGGGCGCCATCGAGGGCGTCGCGAGCGTGGCTGCCCCTTCCCTTGGTGGGGTCATCATCGGGGGGCTGTCATGGCGGTGGTGTTTCTGGATCAACATCCCCACGGGCGCCTTGACCTTCATCATCATCGCCTTTGCGCTCAAGCTGGACCAGAAGGACCAGTCGCCCCTACCGTGGAGGCAGAAGGTCGTCGAGCTCGACCTCGTCGGGAACGCTGTGTTCGTGCCCGCCCTGGCCAGCCTCTTCCTCGCACTCTCCTGGGCAGGCACGAAGTATGCCTGGACAAGCGGCACGGTGATCGGGCTCTTCGTCACCTCCGTGGTCCTCCTCGCCCTCTTCGCGTACGACCAGTACCGTCGTGGCGACAAAGCGACCCTCCCACCTCGCATCCTGACCAATCGGTCCGTCATGGCAGGCTTCGTGTTCTCAGCCTGCACGAACTCCGCCATGAGCGTCTTCGAGTATTACCTCCCCACCTATTTCCAGTCCATACGCTCCTACACCGCAGCTGAATCCGGGTACATGATGCTCCCCGTGCTCATTGGCTTCCTCATCGGCATGATAGTGCAGGGCACTGGGGTCAGTGCCGTGGGCTATTACGTCCCTTTCATGCTGTTTGGTAGCACCGCCATGCCCATCTTCGCCGGTCTTATGACGACCTTTTCGACGACAACGTCTATCGGCAAGATAATCGGGTACACATTGGCCATGGGGTTCGCCGCGGGCGTTGGAATACAGGCACCCCAGAGCGCGGTACAGACTGTCCTACCGGAGAGGGATGCCTCGATGGGCCTGGCCGTCATCATCTTCGCGCAGAACTTTGGTCCCGCCGTGTTCATTGCCGTCGCGCAGACCATCTTCCTGAACCGGCTGAGCGAGAACCTCAAGGAGCTGGTCCCCGGGCTGAGTCCGGGTGCGTTGGACAAGATAGGCCTGACGGACTTGAAGTCGCTGGTCGGGAACGAGAACTTGGGGAAGGCGCTTGGGATATTTGATAGGAGCCTGACGCAGACCTGGTATTTGGCTGTGGGCCTGGCGTGTGTGACGATGGTCGGCAGCCTGGGGATGGAGTGGAGGAGCGTGAAGGATAAGAAGAAGGACCAAAGTTGAGAGGGCACAGGCTTTGCGTTATCAATGGCTCGCTATTGTATTGAATGTACACTCATGGTGTTGAAAGCTGGCAGCCTGGTGCCACGGTGTATCGACGATTTTTCTAGCTGGCAGTAAGGCGAAATCTAAGTGTCTATGATATCTATCTATGTAAAACCCGGCCGTGGATGTTTCTTCAAATAAAAAGAGGACTAGGAGGTGTCCACTGGTCCCATAATCATCAAGTCGTCTCTCTATACCCGAATCCCAAAAATGCATCCTCTATAACTTCTCCCTCACCATTACAAACAGCCCCTCGGCCTTAGTCAGAGTCACTCCATGCTCGTCTTCTATCCATACGCTCCCAAAGGCTTTCCTCCCTTCCACCTTGTCAAGTCTCGCCAGCACCAGGAAAGTACCCGGCACCGTAACGGGTTTTGAGAACATCGTGTTCAGATACGCCGTCATCAGCTGGGTGTTGCCCTTGATCGCGCCCCTTTTCCAGTTCACCTGGACGAGCAACGACAGTGCCTCGTCGAGGAGGGTCATGACGATGCCGCCGTGGCACACCCCGCCGAACCCAGAGACCAAGGGGCCCAGCGTCACCAGCATCTTGACTTCTGGTATCGAGGGCTGTGGCTCTGCCGGCGTGGCGTCCGGGTCAGGGTAGACGAGCACGATGGAGGGGATGGTGTCTGGCGTGTTGAGGGTTGCGCCAAAGAGGCCGTCGGCCGGGGCCTGACCAGACCCGAGTCTGCGATTCAAAGGGCGCCCGACGATAAGGTCAGGGGCGGCGAGGTGCCTGGCGCACCATGGTATCGATTTGAAATGTTCGATATCGCTGTTGGAGGCGGCCGGGGAGAATACGAGATCCATGGTCGCTTGCTTGCCAGGCCAGACACTAGGAGGTAGGCAGGACGAGTCTGGATTGTGAGGTTGAAACTCCTCGAGTTGGTGGCCACGAATCAGTCCCGACTTTAAGAGAAATCGTCAACCACATGTGCATATGTGCGCGGAAAACCGGGAAATTAAGAATCAGACCTCGGTAAGTGGAACCTATATCTTTGCAAAGATCCACTCGTGATATTGGGTTCAGTCCGCTTATTTCTCGGAATATCATGTCGATAGTTTGGTTATATCAAAGCGCTGAGTTATCAATCCTGTCGAGGACTGGTTGCTGATAGATGAGATATGTGCCCCGACGATGCAATTTTCGGAATCTTCCTAGCCTCATGCCTTACTCTTTGCATCTTGACTATCATTGTTGACTTTATAAATCGATCACGACGCCTTACACCTCCCAACCCCCTAGAACGGTAAATGGATTATTATCAGATCTGAAGCCTTTATAGGAACCTTCGTCTTTGTTACCGGGCTCAGGACCAAAGTTTGATCCCTCTCGGTGCCTCTCATCAGAGATCTACTCGTCCAGCTTTGACCCCAGCAGCTGTCTTCCCCATACGTGGTACTAAGGGTTGTTCTCAGAAATACCGTACCGATAATACTGTGGCGCTTCGTACCCATCTCGCACCAGACATGTTGGCGTGTATGTCAAGGACCTTTAAGCCAGTCGAGAGCGACGAGCCACGAGCACACAACTAGCCCCACCAAAGGCAGAAGGAAAAGGGCATAGAATAGCAATGCCGTTCCACAATTCCATATCCTCGGGTCGTGTTGGAATATACTTCCTCCGAGCAACTGAGAGATCTAGGTGTGTCAGATGGGGAACCCAAGCGTGGCATATCGTATCCCTTCCTATAATTCCAACCTTCTGGACAACCACCTGGGCATGAGATGGAGTCGTGTTAGGATGGGGTGACTGAATCTGATGTGGTGCATATCAATAGGGTTCTCCGTTGGATCAGCCAAGTCAACGACTGCGGGACGGACCGTCATCTACCATATTTGGGAGAAACAACTACTATTCGTACACCCATAGAGACCCCGAGGAGCGCTCGGGGGGGGGGGTGTGCATACACGATAATCACAAAATCACCGGCCCCCAACGGACGAAAGGAAAAGTAAAAGGATATGTACTTGCCTATTTTGTCGACTCTTTAACTTATCATTGGAGCGAAAATAGGCTTGGGGAGACCTAGAAAGCTGGTTTTAGTGGGGATGAAGTAACCTTGGAGCAGGACTGAGTATTTATCCGGGCCAGGCTTTCGTCCAAGGGCCTAGGTACCTGCAAAGGTTTTACTACGGTTATATGAGTGAATAGGTCTATACATACACTATATAGGAGGCGAGTTTTCCGGAAGTGTATTTTACCAGCTCTAAGTCGGTGGCTATGTGGTGTGACGTGGTTGGACGGGCGTGGATCAGAGACTTCGGCCACCTTCTCTCAGCATCGTCTTCGCGTCCCTCTTCATGAATGTGCCAACACCCTGCATCTCGCCAACATCAAAGAACCCGTAGCACTTGTACAGAGGATTTCCCTCGGTTGAGGCTTCTATCCATGCTGGTACAGACAAGGCATCTGCAACGTCACAGCCCCACTGCATCAACAGACGCGCCGCCCCCTGGCGCCGATACTCCGGACCCGTGAAGCATATGTGTAAGTCTATATAAATGAAACAAAGTTAACACCATTTGAGAAGGCTCCTGGTCCATTCTGGGAGCACTTACGAAGAAACCCGTCTGGGTTGGCCTTCCTCCTCTCGGCGTTCATCGTGTCCAGCAGCCCCTTTGACTTCTCCCGCGTCTCGCCCTCGAGCCAGGGCGGCGGCAGCTCATCCCCCGAGGCAGGTGCTCCCGCGTTGGGGTATATCTTCCAGAGGGCGGCGGCGGCGATCTTGCCGGTCGAGTTCTCGACGACCTTGAGCCAGACGGCGTGGTGGTGCTCGCGTATCATGTTGCCGAAGTGGTCGACCAGCTTGGGGAGGTCCTCCTCCGTGGGACAGCCCATGACCAGGTCCCTGACGATCTGGGGGAAGCATACCCAGCAGAGCTTGCAGATCTCAGGGAGGTCGGCTTCGGTGGCCCGGGTGAGGCTGAAGCGAGCGGTGCTGGACATGGTTTATGGCGTGTTCTGAGGGCGATTGGGCTGTTTACCTGAACCTTCAACACTTCTTCACCTTTGAAACATAAATAAAGACAAGAGGACTGGTGTTATAGTCATCAAAGGATGGTGTAATGCTGAGGATTCCGGACGACTTAGCAAAAGGTCAAAGCCCTCAGCTTCCCCGCTGTTTGCTTACTTAAGTACTTGCATCTTTAGTCTTCCCAAAGGGTTGGATATCAGAAGGATTCGTAGGAAGCTGGAGCCTGGACGTCTTGAAATCCTCCGAGCCCATGATGCATATTAGGTGCATATTAGGTGCATATGCAACGGGCTGCTATCACCTGGGCACATGCTACTCAGGTGCTGTAACCCATGAATGGCATGGTTAGACTGCCGGATTGCCGGACTGCCCCAACTATTTGACATACACAGGCATGCATGCATACATGTGTGGTTAAATGTCTCAATGTTTCTGTGTTCATGTGATTCTGGTATATCCTGTGGGCGAACACAGCAGCCCCGAAGAAGATTATGTGTATATACAAAAGTCGCTATAGATAAAGCCCGTCTATCCACAATCACACCCATCAAAGTGATATCTTACACTAATGATGATTATGTACAAATTACCACCTCCCACCGTCTATTCGTCCCCAGCCCGGATGGGCACTCAGAGCAAGAAGACAGCACCAGCCATCGCGGCCAGCACAAGCCCGCTGGCACCAACGGTGCTCTTGCTGCCCGAGTTGGACACGACGATGCAGTCAATGCCCTCGCAGGTGCTCGTCGGCGACGCAGCACCCGAGTCCGTCGCGCTCGCGACGCCCATGGTCGTCCCGTTACCGCCGGGGTAGCTGTAGGTCGCGGAGGCGAGGACCAGGGTCTCGGTCGCGTCGCTGTAGGTGACGGACCCGTACCCTGCCGTGGGCGTGCCCGTGGCCATCTCCAGGGCCGTCTCGGAGGTCTGCGTCGCCAGCACGGTCGAGCTGCCGGCCACGGACTTGGTCACCCTCGACACGGTCGTGGGCCGGGGGCCGCCGGTGCTCTGGGCCGCCAGGGGCACAGAGGTGTACGCCGCTGCCGTCTTGGACGTCGCGTTGAGTGGGGGGGAGGACTCGGCCGCCAGGGGGACGGCGCTCGAGGGTGTCACGGTCACGGTCTGGGACTGCGTCACGGCGCTAGCGCTCGAGGCGGATCCGACGATGGTGGTGGCGTTTGCGACCTGCGACGCCTCGGCCGCCGTGACGGGGCAGATGGTTGTCGAGAGGGCAACGACCACGGTGGTGATGTCGCCAACGGCACAGCCGGACGCACCGGGAACGCACGAGGCGATGGTCGACGTGTGGGTGGCAAAGATGGTGCTGGTCGTCATCTGCGTCGAGGTCAAGGTAGACTCCTTGTCGATCACGGTGGTGGACTGAGTGGTAGATGCCACGGCTGGCACAGAAGCAGCTGGTATTGTGGTCTGCGCAGGCACGGGCGTGCTCGCCAGGGCCAACGCGGAGCTCTTGGAAGCCTCAGAGGCAGTCACGGGGCAGATCGTCGTGTCAACGACAACCACCACTGTAGTCTCGCCCTTCTCATTCACGGTAGTGGATGTGCCAGTGATGTAACTTGTCGTGTGGCTGTAGGTCGATGGCGCGGCAGCTGGTGTTGTAACAATAGCAGACGTCTCAGACGTCGTGGGTGTTGTGGCGATAGCAGACGTTTCAAACGTCGCTGTTGTCTCCGCAGGAACAGGTGTGCTCGCTGCGGCTAGTACGGAGCTCTCAGAAGCCTCAGAGGCTGTCACAGGGCAGATTGTTGTATCAACAACAACGACCACCGTAGTCTCGCCCTGCTCGTTAACGGTGGTAGAAGTGCCGGTGACATAACTGGTGGTATGGCTGTGGGTTGATGTTGCGGCAGCTGGCACAGTCAGGGCGGCAGCTGGTACAGTCAGGTCGGCGGTGGCCGAAACACCTAGACTTGATGCAACGACAGATCCTGTTCCGGCCAGGAGTCCTGAGCTGGCGGCAGATACAGATACAGAGGCAGAGACGGATGAGCCGGCGGCTCCCAGCTCATAAAACTGGATCTTCTCGATCTCGAAGTAGGTCTCGGCAAAGGCCTCGGGGGTGGAAGCAACGTAGTCGACACAGCTGTCCCCCATGGCGGAACAGGTATTCTCCCAGAGGACAGAGTTGCCAGCAGTTGCGCCACAGAAGTCAATGTTGAAGACAAGCTGCTGGTCCGAAAAGGCGCTGGCCAGGTCACAGTTGTTCTCCTCGACCAGCAACTGCGGCAGGCCCCAAGAATCGGAGTTGGCATCAGGGTCGGGGCTTCCGGCGGTGATATCGGCGGGCACATTGCTGGGCAGCCAGTTCCAGATCTTGATGTGCTCGTCGGTCCACTGCATGGCGAAGGTGGCACCGGTCGTCGAGCTCCAGACCCCGGCCGTATCTGAGACACCGCACCCGGTTCCCACGTACTGGTTGATAGAGGTGTCCTCTTTTTGGTCATCGCAGTCCTGGGTTGTGACCTCGGCGGAAACACCTGTGGTGGTCAGGAGACATTGGCCGGCAATGGTCTTGTTTGTGTGCAGAGCCATCACGTTGCTGCCCAGGTCGTCCCATCCCTCATAGTAGTCGATCTCGCCGGAACTCAACCAGGGCGAGCCGTAGGACCAGAAGGCGGGCCATGAGCCGCACGACTGCACAGGCATATGGGAGAACTTGGCAATCATCAAGCCTTGGTTGTATTTGGCCTTGCTCATTACCCGCACGGAGTCACGGCCGCTACCCGTGGAGGAGTAAGTCTGGTTGGCATCGGGCCCGATGTAGATCTTGCCATCCGACGACGAGATGAGGCCCAGGCTTTCGGCGTCGGCCTGATTCCGATAGTTGACATAACCTTCTGTCGGGTCCGCGCCGTCTATCGCAGTGACGTAGAAGTCGAACTTGTCGAAGAAGTTATCCGCCGTGTATTCATCTGTAAGAGAGTAGGAAGTTGCCGCAACTTTTCCAGCAGAAGCGATGACAAAAGCTGCCCCGAGCTTTTTGAAAAGAGATGGAGCCATGATTACAGCAGCCAAGAAAGGAATATTGATAAGAAATAAATGAGGGAATACGAAAAAATTGGCTTGAGAATGAAAGACTGTTGTTGACGACGATACGTCCTAGAAAAGAGCAAGAATGAATTGCTCAAGGTCACGCTGTGAACCGGAGAAGCAGCAGAAAACAGAAAATAAACAGATAGAGAGATCCCCATTGAGCAAGGCCAAAATATGGCTGCCGCCAGGTTTTTAGACGCGCCCTCTCTCTTCAGGCGGCCGGGTACTCAAGTCTTGCATGAGTGGATACATGCTCCATATTCCTAAACTGACGATATCCGACACCTCGTTTGCTACCGTCTCCATAAGCAGGACCATCCGTTGGTCAAGACATCGTCGCCGTCCCCACGAGGTTATCAGGGGGTGCGGCAAAGTGGCTTATACAGACAGGTGGGCTAGCTCAAAGGGAGCAAGTCCGAGGCAATGGCACGTCAGGGATTATTCGGTATTTTGGGAAGGAAAAGGGGCTCCGGTGGCCGTTGACAATGCTTGATTGGGTCGTGGCCTCGCCTTCATCACCACATGCGGAAGTGCAGAGACTCCCAGGCGAACTGATTGCCAATCACCAGTTCGCGCGCTCGACAGCCAGATCGTCATTGAAGGCGGCTCTGCAGCAATCACATAGGAGCCGCTGCCGTCCCCAAGCTTTCGATGTCCAGTCGTCAGGCCCAACCTGGTAATTTGATCTGCACTGGGGTTGCACTCATGCGGAACCGCGGGATGCATTCAGGGGTTTCACTGGCTCGCGCGCCACTCTCGCTTCCATTGCCCTGTCAGATCGCCTCCAGGGAATGTCTGGTCCTTGTTCCCACGCTTCATATCTGGGCTATGATCTGCACCGGCGAGAGGCCTGCCAAGTAAACCTCGGTTTGTGTGTTTCAAGTCCCCAAGTCCACTAAGTCCAACATGCAGATCCGTACTTGATTGAAACGAAGGGCTACCCGAGATCAGGTCCCGTCTGCTTATCTGCCATCGTTATTGTCATCGTCGTCGTCGTCGTCGTCTGGTCTGATCAAACAGTCAAAGACCAACGCTTAAGTAGATGCCACGGACCGGCCGTTTCTATATCTCGACAAGGACAGAAAAGGTACAGTAGTCTGTGCGCGTCGTGTTTCGTCAGCGGGGCGCCACAGTGGATTGAAGCAAGGGTTCGAAACCGCTAAGTGTGGACTGTGGTATCGGAGCAATCCAATCCCGTTGCAGTGCCGACCTTCACGGCATTGGCGGCTTGTCCTTGGAGTCCTTGGGAAGAGGAAACATGAGATGGAGCCGGAAAGACTTCTCGGATTGAGATTTGGACGGCAGAGTTTGGATATTGCTTGGTTAGTCGACAAGTCCACGCATGAGTTACAGGCCACAGGGATTACTATTGCCAGTGGAGGCCACAGGTGGAGGGGATCAACAATACCGAGTGCTATGTGCGAATCTCTGTGCGATATGAAGTCTTGATCTTCCCTCGACCCATTTCTCAAGGTCTTCGAGCAAATCGGTAGGCCTTGTCCGATAGCCTCCACTGGCAATAGTAATCCCTGTGGCCTGTATTTCTTTGGAGGATTGGAACGTCCAATCGCACACAGAGATCACCTGAGGCTTTTTCCTTTTTTTTGGGGGGGGGGGGGTTCTATCTTTCTTCGTTTTCTCTTTCTTTCCTTTCCTTTTCTCTTTCCTCCCCCCCCCCTCCTTTTTTTTCCTTTCTCTTTCCCCCCTTCTGGTCGGTTCTTTCTTTTTTGTCGTATGCCCCACGGCCCTACACCTTGTGTTTGCAGCCACAGTAGGAAAGCAGCCGTTCCATGCGGTGCATATTGAATGCTTCACTATTTGTGCGACTTCTGGCTACGCTGCAGATTATATCCTTATGAAATCTAGAGCTGGATTCACTACAGTTTGTCCCCTCCGATTTTGTTAACGTTACTTATATAGCTTGTCTTACCATCCTCGCGGATTACAATGCCATAATTAACCAGAGGACAACGAAGTATGCCATACCAAGTGTCGATTAAGACTTATAAAGTAATGAAGTTACTAAGGAGATGTCTAGTCTGTTAATCAATATGCAGACATGGGAGTGTCGAAGCAGTACAACGAAGAAGACCCAAGGCCAGTTCCAAGCTTATATATGTAGCAGTCACGGCTGGATAGCGACGTGTAGATGAAGTCTACGAGTACAGAGAGTGAGTGCTCATATTGTTAGGTACTGTACACATATGGTCAACTAGGCTGGCTCATAACAAGGCTGCTCCCTTCCGGGGCGACACCAACTAACTTCCCCATGTATCGAGGCCACATCCGACTCTACCCAAGTCGTTGCCCGATCCTTGTCACTTTTGCCTATAGTGTTGGTCTGGATATTCCCATGGGGCAGAGGCTTGCCCTTGCACGTTTGATGCCTAATGGCAAACACAAAATCCCCTTATCAAACATGGCCAAGGCCTGCAAATGGCCACTCACTATAACGAGGCCGGAAACCAGGTAACTTACTCGAAAACTTCAAGAACTTCAGGGGCTCTCGGACTTGTGACAGATGAGTGAACGCCGGCGATGAGTGAATACCTCGTTAAGACCGCCTGATCAACAGGAAAACTTTAGTCCACTAACAGTAGTTTCGCAACTGGGGTTGATACTTAGTTATACTCCACCATATCTTCTTGGCGGGAATGGTCCTCCTGCTTGACACCCTAATACTCCCGGGCAGGACTTCAAAAATAAACTAGCGAGAAAGTGGAACAGGGGGGTCATTGGTCCTCATATTGGAAAAGGAAATGTACTTATCCAGTAGCGGTAGTACCTATATAGGAAGTAGGCTGGAGACTAATTCGTCATTTTCCCCACTAATCTTTTCTTCGCATTCCCTTTTTCCCGACAGTCTGGGATGTTAACAAGCTGTCGCTACTGTTTCCATCTTCCCCGCGCCGAAACACTACTGCTCTGCCAAGTATTTACTGATCTACGCAGTACATACATACTGCAAAGTATGTAGATACTTTAGGCATCTCAACCAGCACAATCAATGGATCTGTCACCCGTACCAAGAACGCGTGTCCTCGCAGACTTCTTCACGTCCAGTAAAGAGAGTCTAGAGCTCAATCTATTGCAGACCTTCGACATGGTATTCCTTGTCTGGCTTGCAAGGAGGACCGTGCATGGTTTTGGTCATCAGAAATCGTACGACTTTTTGAACTTTATCGGCGACCTCAGCAGCATCCCCTGTAGATACCTTCCTATATAATGAGAGCTGCCATCCTTTTCCCCTGACCTTCATGGGCTCCTTTTCTTTCTCTTTCACTTTTCTCGGACACATTGCAGTCACTTTGGTTGTCTTGATGATTATTGTATTAAGGTATACTTGCCCTATATCACAGTAATCCCCAAGTGTCATGAAGCTGCAGCTCCCCATCTTCTTTCCTTCATGAGTTCAGTCTCTCTCAAGGAGCACATATACCCTTTGGGGAGGGAGGGGGGTTTCTTGGAGAATACCCAGGTTGAAGCTTGCGCGGTCCTGCTTTTGAGGAGAGGTTATCTCGTGATGTCGTAGACCGTATTCTTGATGGACGATTCTGTGTGCTGTGTACCTCGTATCGTGCGGCGTCGTCGGCGGTGTTTAATGTGACTTGCTCAGGCTCCTTCGCTTTCAGTAAGAGCCGTGACCTGTCATCATGTTAATATTATTATGCCTGGAATGTGATCACTTCCTATCAAGCTCTATAGCAATCAAGCAATCTCATTCCTAGTATGCGGGCAGCTTGGATTCTACCTTTTTGGCAAACCTCTTTAGGCACTGCTCCACTCCCTCTGCGTCCTCAATGCAGTGCCAGTGACCCACGCCGAACAAAACCTCGAGCTCCGTCTTGGAGGGTGCTCCCCATCTGCATGCACGTCTAGAATTAGCATACTGCATTTTCGAGTACCACGTAAGGCGGGGTGTGTGTGGGGGGAGGGGGGGGTTAGCGCGTGCCTGTCTCCTATCAAAGCCAGGTCTTCCAGTTGAGCGACCTGATCTTCCTGTCCTGCCACACACAGAAGAGGCACCTTGATTTGGCTGTACTCGGGCACCGGGGCGTCAGCAATGGCTTGCGCCAATGATATGTACGCTTCAGTGTTGGACGACTGGATGAGTGACCGCACAAAGGCCTCGGCTGTCTTGGTGGCTTTGGACCCTGTTGCCCGCGTCGGGATGTCGACTGTGTTCACGATTCCTTCCAGGCCGTCTGTGGGAACGCAAAAGTAAGTCCGCGCTGTACTCATCAAGATGTACACTGGGGGTGGGCCGTGACTATACCCTTCTTGACAACCGCAACTCGGTGCTCGAATGCCTCCTTGGTGTCGGGGCCGGGGCAGATCGGGCCAACGCTCACGACACCTGCGATTGTGTGCTTCACTGCGATCTCACAGCACACAATCCCGGCCATCGATGCTCCGATAATGATCGTCCGGTCCAGTGACTTGCCCAGACCCTCGAGAAGGGCGACACAGTCGTCCGCGATTTCGTGTAGGTTGTGTGGCTTGCCGTTGTATGGTGACTGTCCAAAACCTGACGTTTCCCCGACACGTTAGATACCAAAAGACCTCGTAGTAGTTCTCTGGCCACCTGGACGTTATCATGAGAGCCTACCAGGAACATCAAACGAGAGGCATGAGTATCCAGCCGCAACGAGGCCCGGAATGCATGGTGCCCAGAATGAGTGTGAGCTTCCGAGACCGTGGATGAAGTAGAGTGTCAATCCGGCCCGACTGGCCGGCGTCCAGCTGTAGAAGATCTTCTTGCCGTTGATCTCCGTGAAAGGCATCGTCGCTGGTCTCTGTGGTTACGTTGAGGATTTGTGTTGTGGAGGAGAGACGATTCGAGTGACTTTTGGCACAGGCTGCAAGTCACAAAGGCGGAAATCAACCACCAACATGGAAGATCCAGATTATGGGGTTACGGGCCGAGGCACCATGTGGCTTTTGTAGTGTACTATGTACATTATTTGACACAAATAGAGTTCATCGCGACTCCACTATTGCGCTCAGGGACCGTCTCGACAGGGACCAGGCATATCCAGAGGCTTGTTCTTCCATTATTCGTAACACTGGCATGTTGGGCCTCTATCGGCAGTCTTGGATGAGTCGAGTCTATGCTAGACAGGCTAGATTAATATCCGCTTGGGATGGATGCCTTCTAGTCTCAGGGAATGGTCAGAGGAACAATTCAGATCAATCGGATTCGATTCCTAAAAGTTTCACTGCTGTCAGATAAGACCCACAGCTACCTTACCATGCCAATCTCCACCACGCACGCCCAAAGCAACGCTAGGTACTTCCAAGGTTATAACACCGAGCCCTAGGTACCTACTATGGGAGTTCTCCGGATCCCCGGCGGCGTCTTCCTAGCATGCTGTAGGCATTGCATACACTAACTTCGCACGTCTCCACCCCCCCAAGCACCGATGTGCACCTTCTTCCCTGCTCACGTGCGGCTCAGCTCAGGGCAGGCTTCACGTAGTAAACTACATGAGACATCTAGAATATCTATTGGGTGCATTAGAGGTGGAGCTCCGGGGAAGGCAGATAATCTGCAACGACCCTTGCACATACCATAGTATGCGAACGGAGACGTACGTTTTTCTTTTCTTTTTCAAATCCTGCCCTATATCAAGTGCCACTCCAGTAGGCATCACTTATCTTGGATCGGCAGGTATCTGAAAGATATATATATTGCATTAATATTAGAACTATCTTTCGTCTACTCTCTTGCTTCGTAGGGTACAAATCAACGATGGGTATTGCTTTTCCTCTCCCCTGCCTACCATGATAAATGCTGTGGTCTTATACGCATATTAATGCTTGCTAACCATGCGTTCTGCGATACGAGTCTGGTGTTGCTGATCTCCAAGCAGTCGCCTCAGGCTGATCTTCTTCTCCCGTCCCAACACGCACCTGCATACCAGATATAGGGTCAAGGATCGAGTCCCTCAACTTCAAGTGCTGAAGTATAGCGCCATATTGAGAATAAGACCCTGGAGGTAACGGGTCCGTTTCGACGATGAGCTCGCGTGATGCGTTTGTCGATGCCACCTCCTCCCAAGCCTCGACGACGCGCTTCTCCAACGTGGATTTCATGCAGCACCGCGAGCTTCTCCATGTGAGCCTGCATGCGCTCGATGAAGCGGTGCCAACCGACTCGTATCTGAGAATATCGGCATGCCCGTTCGCACAGTTCCACAGTTCCATGATCTGGAGTTTGGGCATCTTCATTGCGGCATTGGCCGCCTTGTATAGGAGCCGGTTGGGCAGCCCCGTTTCCGGCCGAAGGTATACTTGGGATGTCAGGGCAATCGACTCTAGGTTCGCGAATATACCTTCTGGAAGTTTTAGGCAATCCATGGCGTCACTGAAAAATGACACGGACAGATGCCTGAGATTAGGAGCTGATAAAACCAAGCCCTTGAGGACCTGAATCCCTGACCTTCGGGGTGTTTCCGTGTGTGTTCGTCCGTGAATAGCCGCGTTGAAGTCTTCGAATATATGCAGACTTTCTAGTGATGGCGGCAGCTTTGAGCCAAGAACTGTTCCTGCTCCAGACGGGTTCCACACTTCGGTAGGCCCATATGCCATGTCGTAAATGTCCTGTCCTAAAGTCCATGGCAATCGCCATCTTTCGTGTCGAATTTGTCGAAGACTCGTAAGGCTCTCAATAAAAAGCCTGCCAAGAGCCGACGGACAAAGCTCGCGGTAGTACTGACGGCGTATGAGTAAAGATGTTATCATCTTGACCTCGGGAAGACAATCTTTCGACTGCCCTCGCCTGAATCGAATCCCAAAGAAGTCAAGGTCAAGAGGCCGTATGAGTCTATTCGCCACGATGTTCATGTCCAGGTGCTGTTGGTAGGGCGGTGCAAGGGACGAGACTGTGTTGAACTTATGGAAATCACCCTTGAGCTGATTGTTGTTTCTGGTCCTGTCGTGATGATACCGCATGATATACTCTCTCTGGACTCTGCACTCGGCAAAATAGGGATAATCATCTTGCAGCCCAATATGGTCCTGAAACATATGATGCGAGTCACTCGGGGAATGAGCGCTGAGTTCCAGAGTCAAGTCTTGACCGTGGCCGCTGTCACTATTTTCCCAATTCGAGAGAATATCTAGCAGCTTCCAGAGGGCGCTTGTGAATATGACATTGTTCCTGTAGATGCAAGTCAGTAGATATTTCATAACAGCGGATTGTTTGAAAGAATACATACCTAACAGTCTCTACGCTGTCTTCTGGTGTCCTGCATTTCCTGCAGTCATACTGCTGAAGCTCTACACGTAGCCAGATATGCTTGATTCGCGGCATGCGACTTCCATCAGGAGGGCAAGCTTTGCCAGCAAGCTTCTGCCTTCGTCTCCAACTGGTGCGGTCTCCTTTTTTGACAGGGTTGTTGCTTTGACGGCGCTGTACGATCTTCTCGAATGCACCAAGGGCTGATGGGTGTAGGACAAGTTTGCCGAAACTTCTGCTCTCGAAGAACTCCTGCCACTCCGAGCAAACGGCTGCATAAGCCGCACGGTTCTTTCTGTCTTCTGGTGAGTCGCATTTATATTTATCTGCCAGCTCCTCCAAAATCAAGTCCTGAATAATCAGAGGCAAACTTGCCCAGTCGGCTGTGGCTTCAAGTGGGAATTGAGCCGTACTGGACTGGTGGATGTTGCCCAACGCCCCGGCGCTGTCCGGCTCCATTCTTCCCCTTTTGCGTTTCGGTTTTCTGTGCTCTTTTTGAGATTGTGTGGTGGTTTTCCTTCCCTCCTTCACTTTTTGCTCTGTTGGTCCTCGAAGGTGGTGGACTTTGATGGCTTTCAAATGTTGATTCGACCCAGAGTAGTCGAATAATAACATGCACGTTGCACGTGGTGGTCTTCCATAGGACGGCGTGCTGCATGAAGATCAGCGAAATCTGAGAGTAGTGGTAAGTTGGTGGGAAGCCTGCATGGCTACAGGATGGAATCCTTACAGCCCATATATACATGTATATATAACCGCTTCATAGATAACTTAGTTTTGTCGACAGCTTAAAATATTTAGCTTTCTTAGGCGGGCTACTAATTACTGACTTGTGTTGAAATTGAGAGGAGATGGGCTTAGCACAGACTATAAAGCTGTCCCAGCACTGGTCTACCCACTAGGATCGACTCGCTTCCAATAATATGCCTAATGATACGTGGGATGTTTTCGTCAAATGCAAGTGGCGTGAATCTTATTGGCAGTGGGGCGGGGGGAACGGGCGTATGTTGATGGGATATCTTTTCCTCTTTGGTCTTCTTCCTTGTTTACTGTGACAATAATAGCCGACTGGACTGCTCCAGTGAGGAATCCCACTCCTTTACCAGGGCGGGTCACTTAACTTTGGTACTGAGTATTCACAGCTATGCTGATATGTGTGGGCACAACCCGAAAATGGAGCTTATACCCAAAGATCTTCGGTTGGATGGCCCCTAAACCTTGCCAAGGGCGGCATATCCTAAGTCATCAAGGCCCCGCCCACTCTGCCAAGATGCCCAGTGTGTCAAAGAAGCCCGGGAAGGAATCGAAGGTTACACCAAGACGACCGGCAACAAGACAAGACCTCCAAACGCACTGATGTTGGTGGTATGTTATTATATTGGCCTGTCTTCCTTCTGAATCTATGTCACAAAAGCCCCCCTTCCCTCCTCCTCCAGCCTACTTGTGCTTCTTCTCATCATGTTCGCGCCGAAGATCGTGGTGGTAGTGCTTCCATTTGTGATCATCAGGGTCCTTGACAGCGTGGTAGAATTTCTCCTGGCAAGCCTTTTGTGACTTTCCTGGGAAGTGTTCCTAGGTGACAATGTTAATTCAATTCAAACATCTTGAGTAAGACTTTGTGAAGCTAAGTTTGTGCCAAAGGTGGACGTACCGTGATTTCCGGAAATGACATTCTCTGGGCATGTAGGCGGATAAGGAGCTCAGTATCCTCCTCTGTCCAAGTCCCCCGGTCGCTTTGTTCGCGATTGGCGATGGGTCGAGGACTTTCAATCCGAGACCCCGACTGGGCATTACTGCATACGGTAATGCGAGACGGTAGGGCAGCAGCCTCCTCTTGGCTCAGATAATAACCTCGCACCAGAAGCTGGATGCGGTTTGCATCGAGACGGCCATATTTGTCGTAGGCACTGCGGGCTACTGCCGAGAGCTGCTGCAGAGCAGAGTTGACTTGGTTGCTATTCTCGGTCTTATTAGCATTCCTCTGAATTCAATTGGTACAGTGGAGTGAGCGTGATTACCTGTCCATCGTGAACTTGTTAATGATCGGGCTGTCTTTATGGTTCTCAACGCTTTTGAGAAATGGAGACTGATGTGAAGACTGGCCTGCTTGTCTGCTGTATCTTGAGGTTGTCCTAAATCATAGATGTAGAGAAATAAAGTACGCCAGCGGGTTTATATACAAGTAGAGTAGAAGCTGGAGACAGGCAGAAGACAATAATTCACCTTCAAAGACAGGCCAGCAGGAGAAGCCTAGTATTCACAGGCCGAAATATTCACTTCCCAGAACATTGAATGGATTGTACAGCTATTGTCCGACATGAGACGAAATCCAATCTTAGGGGGGTTGAATTCACCGCAGGTACCTATACATTCGTGATTCCCAGCTCGAGAAATTCTTCAGGCCCTAATGGATGAAAACTGGCTTCATGATTGGATATAGAGAATACAAAATAAAAAAACAGGATTTGCATGTATATTGTTGAGGAAGACCATCACTTCAGAGGAACCACCTTCAGCACTCCCTACTGCACATAAGAGAATAGCTGAAAACAAATAGTGGGAGGCGAGGTTATCCCAAGTTGAATAAGCAAGATAATGGCCTCAAACTTCAGATGAGTTAGTTACAAGCAACAATGGATTGTACTGACAACTACAATATGCGTAATATTTTTTTTGAATAGTTCAGTTTGGTGAAGCACCGAGTCTGATCTGGAGCAAATGAATGCAATCAGGCAGAGATACCCACAAAGAGCCTCACAGCTAAGATCACAGTGTTACGGCTGAGTCCATGTTGAGTAGAGCTTATTGCTGTTCCGTCGCAACGTTTGGATCAAATGGCCTTGTCGAGCATCAATGTATATCATACGCTGCCTGTACAAAAGACACTTGTAAGCTGTGCTTTGCCCGTGAGCCAAAGAAAAGAAAGACCAGCCTACAGTTTACTTACTTGCCACTCGACCTTCAGCATCTCCCGAAACAAAGGCCCGGGAGCCTACAACCAGCTAGGATGACTAGCAACTATTATGTCTAGTGAGTACCTTGTTTTCTCATGGGTTCAATATAATACAGTAAAGTCTCCGAGTCCGTAGCGACGGTGATAGCTCCCAAAGGAGTTAAAGCTTTAGAATCATCTCACCCCAGACAGGTTTCCAAGTTGGTGGCATAAGCTGCCTGAAATCACGGGGTGAAAACTAGAAAAGAACGAATTCATGTTCTTAACAGACATCAGCAGCTCTGTTGCTGATTTCACGCAAGAGCAAAAGCCCGCCGTTATAGCGTAGCAGTAGAGGGAGAAGTCGACTTGAGAGCCTGCTAGAAATTAAGGTGAAGGGGGCGCAGAGGCTATGAAAAGCCAAGATAATATAAACATCAGAGAATAGGTATTCATAGCAGAGAACCTGGTTTGTATACTTAAGCTGTAAGACTGTATTTAGTCTGAATATTAGAACTTCTCCAACCATTGCATTATCATAGTATGATCTGGTTCGGGATTTTGGAGATATGATTGATACTAAGTATGCAATACACATGATTGCTCGATACTGGTTGCCCAACTCCCAAATTTTGAAAGTCTACACTACACACCTCCCTCAATGGGTCTATTTTATAATATCATTCCTCTTTTTGAACGCCATTACCATGCTGGTCCCCGTCCGTACCAATGCCAATTACATTACGTTCCACAGCATTACTGGGGGATAGCCCGTACAGTGGCGTCCAGCGCCTTCGCAAAGTACTCCACGTTGCCCTCGTTCAGTCCAGCAATCGATATCCGCGATGAGCTGGCCATGTACACATGGTACTCCCCTGGAACAATTTCGTTAGCCATTGTAATCTCTCTCAAAGAGGAAAAAGAATAAGGGATATTAAGGCATATGATGTCCGAGTCGGGGTTCGACTTACTCTCGAGATGCGCGACCTGCGCCGGGCTCAGGCCCAGAAACCCGAACATGCCCGACTGCTTAACCACATGGCTCCAGTCACCCGGCGCGCCCAGCCTGGTCAGCTCCTCAAACAGCTTCATCCTCATGGACGTGATCCTCCCGCTCATGGTCATCAGGTCCTGGGCCCACTGCTTCTTGATGTCGGGGGTGTTCAGGACGGCCTCGGCGATGCGGGCGCCGTACAGCGGCGGCGTGCTGATGGTGGCGCGCTGGGCGTTCTCGAGGATGCTGTCGACGATGGCGGCCGCCTCCCTGGTGGCCGTGACAAAGGTCACGGTGCCGACGCGCTCGCCGTACAGACCCATGTTCTTGGAGAAGGAGGTGCAGACGGCGGCCTCCATCTGGAGGTCCTCGACGAAGTGGCGGATCGGCCAGGCGTCCTCGTCCACGCTGCCGGCGTTGAAGCCCAGGTACGCCGAGTCGAAGACGGGGAAGAGCCCCGTGGACTGGAACACGGTGGCGATCTCCCGCCACTGCTCACGCGTCGGGTCGCAGCCTGTCGGGTTGTGCGCGCACGCGTGCAGGATGACGGCCGAGTGGGGCTCTGCGTTGCGGAGGCCGTCGATGTAGGCCTCAAAGTCCAGGGAGCAGGTCTTGGGGTCGTAGTACGGCAGCCACTTCACGTTGAAGCCCATCGTCTCGAACAGGAGAACGTGGTTGGGCCATGTCGGGTTGGTGAGGTAGATGTTCTTGATACCTGCGTTGGCCTTCTTGATAGTCATGCCGGCAAGAAGGAGGGCGCCTGTGCCCGAGAGGGATTGCACGCCAGCTAGCTTTGCGTGTGTTAGTGTATTACGTGTTTGAGGATTCAGGACTTGGTGACTCACCCGGCCCTCAGCCAATGCCTTGGTGTCATGCAGCAGCAGCTCGTAACAAGCATCGCGGAATGCTCTCATGCCCATCATGGGGAGGTACTCGTGGTCCGCGCCGGCGACTTTCTTCTCAGCCATCCGCACCGACGGCAGAAGCCATGGCTTGCCGTTCTCATCTCTGTAAGCTCCCGCAGACACGTTCACTTTTTCGGGAGACGTATCGACGCCGTACCGCCGGAGAACCTCGAAGATGCCATCTGGCTCGACGAATTGAGCGGCGTCGAAGATGGAGTTGTGACTGGCGGAACCCATTGCCAAGTATTTACGAATTATGTGTAAAGAATGTGTAAGTGAGGACGACGTGTACTGGTCAACTAGGAAGTAGGTAACACTTTGTTTGTTCTTTTGGGGCGTCCTTTGTTCGGGGTTTCCGAAGTGTATTTTTAATCTGAAAATTCCGCGGATAACAACGGCAAAATATTCCCATCGGGAGGTGGATCGAGCTAGGAGACAAGGGGCGAAGACCGAGCCGTCATGCGATATTATCGTGATCTTGCCGCCGAGTTCGGCCCCGGAGTCTGTCAAAGGTAGAGACTTCCATCCGAAGTTCCGCAAATCGTACAATACTTCGCTTGGCTCAGTCGGTTTTGCCAGTCGACACCTTGCCACGAGCAGAGGGTTGAACTTGCAAGCACGTTTATTACTCCTGAAAGCTGCTGCGGAAGCGAGTAATGACAGCGCGTGGGTTAGCGCTGGATCGTCCCCGAGTTCCGGTGTGCCTGATGTGGATATGGATCTTCTGCTGACATCAGTTGCATGCAGCACAGCTCAACATCTGGCTCGGCACCAAGTGAAGCTCCCGTGGCCCACTTCCCGGGCCGAGCAAGACCCACGACGGCGGTGGTGGTGCGGAAACCCTTCCGCCAAAGCCGACTGACTACGCCGAACCAAAACTCGGTCTGGAAATCTTGGAGTTTGGCATGCTCGTCACTCCAACCAGACCGGATCCAACTCCTCCAGAAAGTCCAACCCGACATTCACAAAGCTCTTCCACAGGTCCACCTCCCTCAACCACGGCTTCGTCTGCATCGCAAACGTCACGATCGTGCTCAGCCTGAACAGCTCCTGCTCGTCCTCGGCCATAACCATGATCGCGTCCCCGCGGAACACCACGTTCCTCCGGAGATCAATGCCCCCATGCTGTTCCGCCCTGTCAAAGACCGAGTTGAGCCGCTTCATCGTCCCGAGATGCGCGCTCCACTCGCTCTGGTCAAAGTCCTTGGGGATAAACTTCCACTCCCACGCCCGGCCGACCGGATCCATGAAGGTGAAGTTAGGCCGGTTCCACCACCCGATCATGAGCGGGTAGAAATGTGGCGCCGACCAGAGGCGCAGCAGTGCAAAGCGGGCCTGCGGTTCCCCCTGGGCGAACTCGCGGGCCCGCGCTCGCAGGTCCGGCCAGTCCTTCACGGGGGTGTAATCTGGTGGGTATTGCAGGGGTGCGCCGTCTGGCCGGTCGAACCTGAGGAACATATCGAGCTTGCCCGGCCGGTGCTCTTCCTCTGCGCCGAAGGCCACGCCGAGGCAAATTGAGGGGTGAGGCTCGATGTCCGAGGGAGTGATTATCCCGGCTCGGTAGACTGCAAGGTTCAGTATGAGTAGACCATACCGGAGGCGGTGATTTCAAATATTGGGCGAGGAGCAGGGTAAGAGATATGGATGGCACTTACGCTTGGCAATGATGGGTCGCACAACCAGGTTCCAGTCCCAAGGATATCCATCGACCAACGATTCACACTCTTTCAGCTTCTCCAGGCCCTCGTAGAAGCTCTTTGGTCTCTCTACAGGGCTGGAACGCCCTCTGCGGTCCGGAATCTCTTTCGCTCGCGCCGCCGGATCGAACACTTTGGAACCCTTCAGGTCCGATCCCTGGTCAGAGTCAAGGAAAGCCCTCACAACCTTAGCATCTTTGAGACCAGGGAAGAATAAGCCCATCGTCACAAACGCCTGGGTGATATCCTGTGCGAGATAGCGATGCGGCCAAGCAGATAGCGGATCCTCCACATATTCGTCGTACCAGACCTGCAGGTCGAGCATGTCGAGGATCTCCAGACAGAACCAGGCCCAGTCTGTGCCCGTGGCGCTGGCGAAGGGGTAGTTTTGAGCACCGAGGATCATCTTGGTGGATTCAACGTATTTCTCTCGCGCTCCTGGCTCCAGGTCAGCGAGATGAAAGGACTCCTTACATCCTATGTTGACACGTTCGAGTTAGCAGGTTTGTACATCCACATGGTAATGGCTTGCAGGGGCCGACGCACCATAAGATCTGTCTCGTTCCATGAGCTCGAGCCATTCCAGTTGCTGCAGATCAGGCCCGGTCATCTCCAGCTTCTGCGAGAAGAAATCTAGCCTATCTAGCATCTCATCTCTCCCTTCGCCATGTTTTCCAGCCTTGCGGTTGATATCAAAATACGCCACTCTCCAGATCGGAGGCACAGAGTGGATGAATTGCGAAGCTCCCGGCTCCTGGTCATAGGAAAGCAACAAAGCCCTCTGTGCGGCTAGGCTGAGGATGTCGTCATCGTCCTCATCCTCTGACAGCCCAGCGCTGTCAAGAAGCTGCGCGCCTCGGGCAAGCATCGTGGGAGGGATCCGCGAGTTCTCAAACATGACCACAGGATTCGTGATTTCCTTGTAGAGACCCTGATCACGCCCGCCAGCAAACAGGATCTCATCTTCAGCTGCGTCTGTATCGTTGTACATGAGATAGAGTGACGTCTCGGACTTGGGCAGCTCCCCTTCCAACAACTCTTCGATCCGGTCTCCCTTTCGAGTGCTCACGGCATGTCTGGTAGCTGGGCTGGAGACGAAGTCATAGATGCTAGTGGCACCTTCGCCAGGTTTGATCTGGCGCACCCGCTTGGTGTCATTATCCTGTGTCAGGTGCTCTAGTATGTGTCGCTGATGCAGATAGGCATCGCGAGGCGTTCTGATCCTGCGAGCCCGACGCAAATTCTGCCAAATATCAGTAAAGGACTAACATAGGAGGGCATGGCAAGGGTGACGTACATCCACTAGGCGATGGAAGAGCTCCATGGGACTCTCTCCCGGAACAAAATCCCAGATGAAGATGTCGTAGTAGGAGTCAAAGCTGAAATACCAATCGCGCACGCAGTCGACGTACTCAAAGAACTCCCTACCGACTTCCTGTACCACTTCCCACTCATTCTTAGACGCGCGTCCTAGTCCGGACTTTACCCGGTGTAACCATCGTTCGTCTTGGTCGGGTGCTCGCACAATCTGGCCGGTCTTGCCATCTCGCACCAGGATCTGTATGTAACCACTCTGCATTATACAATAGTCGATGAACCGGTTCGTCACAGGGTCACCACGTTTCATGTGGGCACAGATGATATTGCGACATTCCTCGATGTGATGCTGTCGTCGATGCCTGCCCTTGGACCCGATTTGGCTGTACTGCGTCCTATGATTGCCTTCGAATTGGATGTGGTAAGGAATAAAGCCCTAGGCTCAGGTTAGTTGGGTGCGCAGCAAGTTGCATACCAGATAACTTACCATATGGAGCAGTTGCTCATGTAATGCGTTTTGGGACCACGAAGCCCACTTGGCCGAGGGAAAGAATTGCCACAACACAAGCGTCTGTAGTTCGAAGAACTCGTCCCAGTTTCGACACAGGGAGACAGCGTCGTTGAAGGTGCAGTCTTTGGCCATGATAGAGAACTGGAGCCAGCCATCTCGAGCCATAGCGCTCTCGCTGGCATGGTTCCAGATGGCCTTCCCGCAAAGAGTGATCTTCATCCTCTTTCCCTTGGCCTCCTTTCCGGAGCCAGAGTTTAAGGAGCTGGATTCTACAGCCGTGATCCTCCTGGCCAAGCCGGACATCATTGCCGTGAACAGGTTCATCTCGTCCAAATCACCGTACATTAGGTTTCGCCTGAGGATCTCTGCAGTCGAAAGGGATTCGACTTCCTCCTCGGGTGGGGGCGGTTCTGGGTTATCTCCACGGGCAAAATCGGCGCAGGCATCTCTCAGCGCTTGGAGATTTGGTTGCTCGACCTTGAGACAGAGATCTCTCAGATCCGAGTCGGCAATTTCCGGGTCGCTCAGGAACTCCTCGACATTCTTCGCCCGGAGGGCTGCTGGCAGCAGTGTAGCGTGGGAGAGCAGTGTGCGGCAGAACAGGAGGGTCTTGATCTCGGCAATATCTGCGACAAGGCCTTCGATATCTTCCTCGGGCACTGGTGCAGTACGGTCCCGGGTCTCAACAGGATTTTGGACAGTACCGATCAGTTGCGGACCGTACATTCCGCGGTGGTCCTTCTTGACACCTTCTCGTAGGCGTTTTCGAATCTCCTCCTGGCTCTCGATGTGTCCTTTGCCCACCTCCTGCGGTTTCTCAACGCTATGAAGGTTTTGGGGGGTTTCTGCTGCCCTGGAAACCACAGTGCTGGTAGGATTTCCATCGGCAGGTCTTTTGGTCTTCTTCTTCTTCTTGCCCTTGGCTTTCGATTTCGACTTTTTGTTCTTGGCCTGGCTCGAAGCTTCCCCGGCCTCCTGCTGTTCCTCGTCATCGTCCTCAACAGTGGCCGCCGGAGCCAGTACCACTTGCATCTGGTTTGGCTCGTTTTCTGGGGCCTCCTGGATCTCTGGAACCTGCACTGCAGGGGGTTCTTCAGGCTGTTCGACGGCCAGCCACAGAAACTGCCGGATGAGATCGAGATACTTTTGTCTCTCCTCCTCCATGATATCATCAATCGGATCCCACTCCCCGTCATCGCCGTCAGTCTCGTCGGCAGAGTCTATGCGTTCTTTCCAAACCTGTTCAAGATATGCATCCTGCCGTTTCTTCTCCTCCTTTTCCCTCAGCGTCCTCAATCGTGACTGGAGCTCCTTCCAGTGCCTCTGGAACATGGCAGCCTCCAGCTTCACCTTCTTCTGTTCCTTCTCCCTCGTCTGTTCCTCTTCGCTCTGGCTAGACCGTACCCACTTGAACCACTGCTCCCTCTCGTACAGCACCGCCGCGGCCCGCTGCTCGACGCGTTCCAGAGCACGCAAGCTGCCGACGCGCCGAGCCTGCAGCCTTTCGAGGTAGACCTTGTGGCCATAGTCCATCTCCAGCGAGAAGAAGTGCTTGTGGTGCAGCTGGCGTGCCGCGATCACCTTGCCGAGGAGCACATACTGCTTGAACAGGTGGGCCTGGATCTCATGCAGCTCGGATGGGTCCTTGACATTCTTGAACGATATGTTGGCTATGGGTGTCCCGGCATTACTGCGCAGGAAAGCGGGCGCCTCCTGGTCGAGGGCGTCGAGCTGGGCATTGCGCCGCTTGTAACCTACGTACAGGCCGAAGCATTGTCTGGCGTGAAACCGGCAGAAGAGCTCATTGTATGCCGTGGCCTGGGCTATGCACCGCTCCGAGTCGGAGAGGTTTAGAGCCTGTGGTCATGGTGAGCTTCTCATACTTATCAAGAGGTTTGATCGACACGTGCAAGCTACCGCGCCCATGGGATTTTCAGATGAATATGGGAAATAAAGGCGGGACAAACCTGACACTGCGGCTCACCGATCTCGACAACGACTACCATGTTTAACACTGACAGGGCTTAAAAACTAAGGAGACGAGATCCCAAGGATCAGACACGTTCATTGAGACGCAACATCTTCATCGAGCCTGGAATGTCCTGAGGGGGGAAAGAAGGGGACACAGTTTTCTGGTCGTCGATCGCAAGTCTACAGGGGTTTTCAGGGTTAGGGTCTGTCTTGGAGGGGCAGGCTCCAATCAGTTGAAGCCTCATGAATTATCACCAAAACAATCAATGGGACCTTTTCTGGTAAACTTGAAGTTTCAAGTCGATGTAGGGTGTGCTGGGACAATCTACGACAGATTGAGAATTCTGGCTCGTAATGCTTATCTCATTGACCTGCGAGAGATATCAGCCTTTCCCAGAAGTCTACGGATAAACACCAAAGCCAACTTCCTGTTCGGCGAGATTCGAGGTCATTGGCACCTGGGATGGTTGAAGGTGATGCGAGATCATATACTCAGTATGTACTAAAGTTCTTAAGTACCTTGGTAGGTAGCAGCAAAGCAGCACCAAGGAAACCTTGATAACAAAGGTCGACGTTCCTGGCGAGATCCCCAACTTATTCGCAGCTCCCTGTAATTTTCCGATCCTGTCTTCTGACGTACGCACAGTCTCCCTCCAGAGCTGCAATCTCAGACACTCCCTGCCCTTCCCCCTCAAACATCCCCGTCCTATCTATAGCTTGCACGATCATCCTTGCCGCCCTCTCAGCATCATTCTTGAAGTTGGCTGGCTCCAACAAGTGCCCAAGCACAAACTCCGCCGGCGTCGTCGCCCTGTACATATCAACAGATTACTTGATGTGCGCCAATGCGCCACCGGTGTTTCTTTGTCGGTCAGGGCCTCAACCCCGCGACGGCCTGTGGCAACTTTTCTCTACCTGCCTTCATTTAAGTAAGTAAGTAGCCGTGCAACCACTACTGTTTACAGTATTTTGATGTGATTCTGAGATCGAAAGCTTGGGCTTGTCTTGTCGACGGTCAGAAGTGTTATTGTGCGTAGGCTTGTGGCCGTAAATACTGTGGTGTGTGTGGTAATTATGAGTGATCTAGGCGATGCCAACTGGTCAACCCCCACCCCCGCCTCCACCCCCGCCCCGGCCCCCCTGACCAGTACACTTAGCCCTAACCTTACCACAGTACTTGGCATACTTAACTAAGTAGGTACCTACCTAGGTACCTAGGTAGATATGATACTGGGTTCGCATCTTGGAATAACTTCCAAGGTTCTCATGGCACACCACTCACTGAGCCTGATACTGGATATTCCTTTTCTCTATTGTTTGTCTGACGTCAATTTCCCTACTAATAATAACAGTCAAGTCATCTGATCAGAAGACTGTAATCTTGTAAGTCGGACATAGATTGCCGAGATGTACTGTACGGATCCGCATGTGTGGTCGGTAACACGGAATGGCGCCTCGTTGAAATTGGATTTGATTGGGCGAGTTTATTGCATTGTACAATGTACTCTCGCTTCACATGATTGCCTTTCATTTGGATGAAATGGGTGTTACTGTGAGAGGCGTCAACTGGTGAGATAGCGGGCCACAGAAACACCTACGAGATGGCATGAAGAGTCGAACAGGTCAGGATTATGACCGGTACTCGGCAGACTTCCGTATGAGGCATGTTCGCTATCCCGTATAATGGAGCGTAAATCCGTATGCTGTAGTGATTTTCGATACTAGGTTCAGTGTTGTGGACCATCGATCAGCAAGTTCTTCCATCAGGGTGATCATCAACTCTGTCGCCTCATCAGGAGTCGGTATCGCCTGTGACCATATATATCAACATAGTTATATCAGTCAAAACCTGGAGATGCCGTGTATGAAGGTGGTCTGTATTCTGATCACTGTTACAGATGATGACCCCTCTCATCTTGTTTGAGGGTCGTCTATTTAATCCGGGGATTGGCCAATGGCCAACGTCGGGAGACCATTCTACAGATCACATGTCTGCATTTGGTGGTACACTGGAGTGTACAGGGTACGTCGTACATGGTAAATCAAGACGTGCAAACCAAGGTACACCAGTACATGTATGCCCAGATGCGTACGGAGTACGCTGCCCAGGTTTCCATGGATCGTTTGTGGTTCCTGCATATATGTGGGACCTTGCATAAACGGTTACGGGCACACGCCTTGGGTTTCCAGCATTTCCAAGGTTGACAGCGGCACGCCTGAATTCAATCCATTGACGAGTGATGGACGGGCTGATGGGGTGTCGACTGCTGGCAAAAGCCGCTGTGGAATTGGTGGAAACCAGGACCGTTCCAGGCCACCAGACCACCTGTATGCATAGTAAGTGGTCCTACACAGGGCTTACAAGGCCTGACAGGGGACCCTGGCCTCAGGGTTCATTGCATCCTCCTCTCTAATTCCGTGCTCGTGTTGCTGCGCCTTCTCCTTCTACCGTTCCGTTGCCTCGGCCATTTCATCCAACCTCTCGCTCGCCCTTCCTTTCCGGCCCCCTTTCTGAGTGGAAACCAACCTTGGAACTGGAATTGTCACATTCATCAACTGTGGAGTTGTATGGGTTGGAATGGACTCCCTTCCACTTTCATTCATACTTGCAATTCCTTCCTGACCACTGTACACTTTTCCATCTCTCTCCATTTCCACTTCCATTTTCCATCCTCACTCCTTTTGTCATGTTGTATTGACCAACCGACAACCATTTGAACAGATAGATACATACGGCGGCATTGCTGCGACCCTTCGAACCCAAAGGTTCCAAGGCTGTTGCATGTTCTGAATAAACTCAGCCATTCCTTATCATACCCACCAAAGCTTCGTATCGGTACTTTACCACTCGTCCAGCCCAGCCAGCATCTTCGAAGCGATTGATTCCATTCGCAACATCGCCACCGTCCTTTTCAGCCCATCAAGTAGCCGCCAGCAAACAGCAGCCAGCAGCCAGCAGCCAGCATCACGCTCCTTACCAAGTCCGAACCCATCACAATCATTCTCGAAAGCCATTCGATCCTTTACGAAGCACTTCTATCCCGATAGAGAGAACAGGGACAATCAAATAAGAAACAAGCAAGCAGACAAACAAGATGGGCAGACTACACCCCCGTGACATGACAACTCCACCTGCTGCCCAAGCAGCAATGGCCTCCCTCGCGAAAACAACAACCACTTCTCCTTCCGACCGCCTTCTACGGCGTGGCTTGAAGATAGTACGATCCACGTTGATCAGCCCGAGATGCGTTAGCAACGCGCAGATGAACACATGCGAGAAGCCCGCACAGTCGACAAACGAGAACCTGGGAGTTATGGTGGGCGGCGGGTACGTCCTTCCTCGTTCCGTGCACTTTCCTCGAAGGCTTCGTTGCCACCGCCAAAGTCTAGATGCTAACACCTTCTGTTTTGCTCTATATATAGTGTTATCGCCTTCATCGTCGTAATCATCATCCTCGTCCTGCTCCACTTCCGCCGCAACCGTCGCGAAGTAGAGGAGTTCGCAAACGACCGTCACGAGCTCGCCGACTATGGTCTCGACGATGTCCCGGCCAAGAAGGGCGGAATGGGAGCAAGCGCTCGACACATCCCCTCACCTGCACCGAATGTACCACCAAATCAACTGTCCGCGAAGCAGCTTGCGGATATGCAGAACCCCTTTGGCGCCGGCGCAGAGATGTCGGATGTCGACAAGCCAGGCAGGGGGAGTCCGCCGCCCAAGTACCCCGATGCTGTGAAGATGTAGAGCAATGATGGTCAAATCGCATCAGATGTTGATCATGGACAATTGGGGACGGGGGAGGTGCAGCAACATAGTCGGATAACGAATCGCACATAGCATAATTAGGAATTAGCACCCGCTGCGGAGAGAGGACTTGTGACGGTTGCTACACTGCATGATGGATGGCCCAAGAAGATCCCTGTCGTGGGCTAGGGTCTGGAAGTACGGAGAGCGGTGGGGTCGTCCGGGGTGTCCTCTGCGAGACCGCCGTCCCAAGCAGCTGCCCTGATTCGGGTAGTGGCTGCCCGACAGCGACAGTGGCAATCTAGAGTGGGAGCCTATCGACAAACAGTGGAAGGAGGTTGGTTTATGTCGATAGTGAGAGCATCTATCACGGGGGCGTGTACCATGGACTGGCATATGTCCCATTGGAAGCAGAAGGAATGGATCGTTCGATTGCGGGTTCAGAGGTGTCCCGCTTTCTAGAGCTTGCGAGGGCGTCAATACGCGCAGCATCACAGCTTCGACGGCGAAGGAGGGTCGACGAGCACAGTTCGGTCGGCCATTCATTACGGGTAACGATATCACGATAGGAGCATCAGTAATTGACTGCATTTCACTCAAGGCAAAGGGCAAGTCACTTGCAAGGTCAAGTGGTAATATTAGCGGCCCGGGTTGGTCCTACTCCAGGCTCTCTGGTCTGTCACGAGCTGGCAAGGCCTGGTCTCCAAACCAACATCTGACGTTGAAGTAGTGGTTGAAGAGTATTAAAAGCAATCATCTGATCTCTCAGACTCTTCGAGACAGGGAACCCCTCCCCTGTCTGGAAACACGCGCGACCATGCGACAGTGTGGTGGTACCGTATGTATGCATGCCACTCTCCCCGGCGGGTTGTAGCCGTGCAACGCAACTCTGCGCATCTCGTCAGGTCTCGTTCTCAGCGCGCAGCAGACGCAAAGCAAGATGCCTCCCTCCAGGCAGACGGCTCGAAGGAGCCATTCTGCTACGGGGTGCTTCAGGTGCGCCGGATCTGGACTCCCCATAGCGATATGCTCTTTCACCCTCCTCCCAACTCCGACATGGCACGACTGGGTGTGAAGGGAGCAGCAGCTTCGAGTTATTTCTCACCACCCATCGCCGCATCAGACGGGGATCGTGGTTTCAGACGATGGCCATATCTACTCAAGCATGAACTCGGTGGGGTCCGGGTTTGCCAGCTGCCGGTCTTATGTACTGTACATGCAAATCCGGAACTGCACCGGGACGGACCCCAGATGCTTGTCGCCTGTCTTTTCCTCTTCGAGGAGATAAACAAGTAGGTAGAGGACATACTAAGCTTTACCCCGCGTTCTGTGGCCCCAGAGCTCCCTGAATAGCCAACACCAGACACCAGAAAGGGTGGGACTTTGAGGACCACGAGGGGCGACGGGGTCTTCAGGTCGTGGCTTGTCACTTTGCAATGTCCTTCCACGAAGCCGGTGATATCGGGGCAAAAATATGGGACACTTTCTACAATGGGTTGACTCTCGACCACTAATTACTGAGTCATTTTCACCTATCCTCTTGTGTGCAAGTAAGTATGTAGAGAAGTTGGGGAGGGGGGGGTTGAGGAGGGAGGGGCGCATATCATGCAGATCTGGACTTCATTGACCCGAATCACCCATCCAACAAACAACAAACATTTGTTTATTCCCTCCCTAACGCGCCCTGCCCCCCAAACAGCCCATCATGCCTCTCTTCAAGCCCGAGAACGTCAACACCCCCGTCCTCTCCCAATTCTCCCTCAAGGGCAAGATCGCCGCCGTCACAGGCGGCGCGAAGGGGATCGGCAAGGAAATCGTCCGCGGGCTCGCCGAGGCCGGCGCCGACGTCGCCCTCATCTACGGCAGCAGCGCCCAGGCGGCCGAGGACACGGCCAGGGAAGTCAGCGCCGCCACGGGCCAGCGGGTGCAGCCGTACCGGTGCGACGTGGCGGACCGCGAGGAGACGGCCGCCGTGATCAATAGCATCTGCGAGGGCTTCGGCGGCGGGCGGCTGGACGTGGTGGTCGCCAACGCGGGGGTGTGCGCCAGCGTGCCCAGCCTCGAGTACACCGAGGAGATGTGGCGGGCCAACAACAGCGTCAACCTGGACGGCGTCATGTGGACGGCGCAGGCGGCCGGGCGCATCTTCCAGAGGCAGGGCAAGGGGAACTTCATCGTCACGGCGTCGGTCAGCGCCTCGCTCATCAATGTGCCCCAGACGCAGGTCGCGTATAACGCCTCCAAGGCGGCCGCTGTGCACCTCGCCAAGGGGCTGGCTGTCGAGTGGGCCGACTTTGCGCGCGTCAACTGCGTCTCGCCTGGCTTCATCATGACCGAGATGATCACGAAGCAGCCGAAGGAGAGGTTTGACAAGTGGATGTCGATGATTCCTGGGGGCCGGATCTGTGATGCTGCTGAGTTGAAGAGTGTATGTTTGACTGCCTTTCGCCCTCTCGCTCATTGCCTCACGATAACTGACTGCTGAACTTTCGGTTTTAGGCCTATGTCTTTCTGGCCTCCGATGCTTGCTCCTACATGACCGGTGCCGACATAATCATTGATGGGGGTTACACACTCACCTAAAGAATGGGAGGCTCGGATGCTCGAATAGAGGGACATGTTCATGTCCAGAGGCATTGGTACGCGGTGTTGCCGCCTGTGTACCTGAGTACCAATGATACTTGTATTGATACAAAAGTCGCCGTTCAAGTGTCTGAATACTCGTATACATTCTTCTGCCTCATGCTACAGAGTGACCCCACCTGCTGGTTCCTTCCTGGATTCGTCAATACTCAGTTTTTCTGCTGCAGTAGCAGGTTATATTAGTATAATATCCCCGGGCATTCAAGACCTGCCTACGTCGATATGACCCCGGCTCGATCAACCGGTCCGTGAAGGCGCTTACAGCCGGGCCGTATCAAGTCTTACTATCGTTTCGTAAGACTAGGACCAATGCAAACTCGCCAAGATCCTGCAAGAGGCGCGTGCAAGACTTTGCTCAAAAGGACTACCTACGGGGGTACTTGAGTACCTAAGTAGGGGTCTGGCGTTTGCTTTGTACCACATAACTTTTCGAGCAGTCCTAGTATCACTCCAGCCTCGTCATCCCTGGACAGTGAGAATCTCGTACATTGAAGTAGATGCTCTCTCACTAGTATGCAAATTATATACACCCTCACCGTGGCGAAGAATGTTGGTTCATGACCGTACCGACAAGGGACTGTTTGGTACTGCTTCTCGCAACTTCTATAGTAAATCTAGCTGCGAGACCCACCTGCGACGCACCTAGTGTACAAGCATCAACTCTCTATTAGCTACTACAGTGGAGCTGTGCCAGCTAATCCACAGGTATTCAGACAATTTTTACCCTGAGACAGGTGTGTAAGATACTCTTTGATCAATAGTAGAGGCTACAGATGGAACCTTGAGAAGGGGGGAGATCAAATACCTTCAGCATGGCTATGGATTATATATATACATATATATATATAGACCCTGAGAATATTTCCGAGCGTCACCGAAAAGGCTCCGAGAACATGTTACGAGTCGTACTACAAACAACATACGATAGCCCATTCTAGCAACATTCCACTATTGTGTGGATTCGTTCATGATCTAGTGTATGTGCCTCTCTCCAATTGATGTGCAACAAAGCAGCCCTCATCCGACCACCTCACCCGACCCCCTCATTCGATATGTCTATGTATGTATTGTTACATATGTAGGTAATGATAAGGTTCAACTCCAATTCCTCCACCAAGCAGGCCACTCTCAACCGCACTATATATAGAGGGATCATGAGTGAGGACTAATACGAAAGAATGCTCAAGCTTCCCCTCATCCGGTCCTAAGATCTTACTCCCTCATCAAACATAGCATCAAAGCTCAACTACAAGCTTCCCTCTTGAGTCTTCACAGTCATACCAGAAGCATCATGGGCGGCCCAGTCTTTGAAAATAAGTCCTTCGTCTTGAAGGCAGTCAAACAGGTTGCCATCGAAGACAGGCCGAAGCCCAAGTTGAAAGACCCTCACGATGTGATGGTCCATGTCGCCCATACAGGCATCTGCGGCACTGATGTGAGTTCTCATATGCACGATGCTGATTTACCCCCTCCCTCCAGCGAGGTCCCCCCCCCCCCCCAATACCAAAGAGAAGAACAACGTTGGAATAGTCCTAACCAAGCCTCAATTAGGTCCACTTCTGGGAAGAAGGCCGCATGGGCTCGTTCATCGTGGATTCGCCCATGGTCCTAGGTCACGAGTCCTCTGGCGTAGTAGTGGAGGTCGGCTCCAAAGTGACCAACCTCAAGCCCGGCGACAAGGTGGCCATGGAGCCCGGCGTCCCCTGCCGGCGCTGCGAGATCTGCCGGAACGCGCTGGGCCATCTCTGCCCCGACATGATCTTCGCCGGGATGCCGCCGTCGGACGGCACGCTCGCAAAGTACTACATCAACGCCTCCGACTTCTGCTACAAGCTGCCCGACAACATGGACCTCGAGCAGGGCGCCATGGTCGAGCCGCTCTCTGTCGCCTGCTCCGTCGCCCGCACGGCCGACCTGCGCGCCCACCAGACCGTTGTGGTCCTGGGCTGCGGGCCCATCGGGATCCTGTGCCAGGCCGTGGCCAAGGCGTGGGGCGCGAGCAAGGTCATCGGCGTCGACGTCGTGCAGGCCCGCCTCGACCGCGCCATGACGTCCTTCGGCGTGGACGGCGTCTTCATGCCGCGCAGGCCGGGACCGGGCGTCGACCCCATGGACCACGCGCGGGCCATGGCCGAGGAGATCAAGAAGACGTTTGGCCTCGGCTACGGCGCCGACGTGGTCCTCGAGTGCTCGGGCTCCGAGCCGTGCGTGCAGATGGGCGTGTTCGTCGCCAAGCTGGGCGGAACGTTCGTGCAGGCTGGCATGGGCAAGGACAATATCAACTTCCCCATCACGGAGATCTGCAGCCAGGGCTTGACGCTCAAGGGGTCGATCCGGTACCTGGCCGGGTGTTACCCTGCTGCTATCGAGCTGATCTCGTCGGGCAAGATCGATGTGAAGAGCTTGATTACGAATAGGTTCCCATTCGAGCAGGCCGAGGAGGCGTTCGAGCTGGTGAACCAGAGGAGGCCGGATGTGTTCAAGGTTATGATTGCCGGTGTGGAGTAGGTGATCGCACAAGACGAGGTACAAAGGTGTAAGGAGTTTTGGGCTCCCTTCAGACCGGGGTATTTTCTATTATCAAAATTCGATATATTCACGTGTTGGCATTGCTGAAGTTTGTGCATATATCAGCTTGGAATGCCATTTGTACTTCCTTTTTGGGAAACACCGTGGGTCTTTGGATCACACAACGCAAGTCATCGATGTACTTTATAAGAGGGGTTCTTCGTAGCTCTAGTTGAAAATGATGCCTCGTGGTAGTCTGCTTAGCGTGGTCAATTCGTGATATACGGTCCTAACAACCTAGGCATTTGGGTAGGCTCACGATCCAACCCCTATTTCTGATCAATAGAAATTAACATGTTCAACCGAGACACATGGGACTAGGTTAGATCCACCACCTGCTCACCATAGTGACTCGGGATATATTGTACCGAACAGGCGGCATTCTCTTGATCCTATTCTTCTTCATTAAACTCTTTCCCCAGGTTCCCCAGATTCTCCGCAATATTCTTTGTTCCAATGACCAGGAATTCTCCCCGCAAAACTCTCAATATTGCCTAGCCTCAGGGATTCCCGATGTGCCAAGGGTCCGTAAATCCACTACCAAGATTCATGGCTTCTTTCGCTGACATTATGCCGACCAGTGGTGTGATGGGGTTGCACCAAATCTCACTCGGAACAGTAGGATGCAACATTGGTACAATTCTACTACTTAAGTAGTGCGGGTCCACGACCCAGGGGCTGCTCGTTCAAAAGGGCGGTAATGGACGACGACGAGACTAGACAGATCTCTCTTACTTCTGGCTGAGAAGGTTGGTTAATACTGGTTCCTGGCATCACTTTCAAGATGCGTCCACTTTCGTTAGGAAGATCTCTACAGCTGCTGCTGTCTTTCACGGCTGCTGCATACGCTTCTTTGGTTGCGAACCAAACCGAGTCCTACCTTCTAGTCGCCAATGATAGACTGACAGCCGCGGTCAGCAAGTCAACAGGAGCGATCTACTACCTGTACCTTGATGGACAGAATCTCCTAGAAACATCGACGTCCACGGTTGTCACGTCAGGTGGCGTAACGAGCAGTGGTGTCAGTGGCATTGGGCCGTATCTGGACTGCTACTGTACTCCAGCCGGGCACTACATCCCAGGTACTCAAAACGCCACTTATTCGTTGTACCAAGGCGTCGACTCGTCGAATACCTCGTACGGTGGAATCTCGATGAGCCAAGTATACGCTCCAACTGGTCAGATCCTAGAACAGTACTGGTTCCTGCGGGATGGTGAGACCGGGCTGCACGCCTTCAGCCGTTTCGCCTACCACAACAAGACAACGCCATCTTCTGGTGTGTTCCAGGAATTCAGGACACTATTTCGACCGAAAACACCCCTCTGGACAGACCTCATAACGAACTCAGAGATCTACGCCCCTTTGCCCATACCGGACCCTGCGACAGGAAACACAACCAATGCATATACTGTGCAGGATGCGACTTGGTACATTGGTAACAGGACCAATGACCCTTACGTCGAGGCCTTCTCGGACTATTTCACCAAGTACACCTTCTCAACCGAGTGGCGCGATCAGAAGGTCCATGGCATGTTCGCCGACGGGACGCAAAGTAACGATGGATCAACATTCGGCTCCTGGATGGTGATGAACACCAAAGATACCTACTTCGGAGGCCCTACCTGGTCTGATCTCGTCGTTGACGGCATCGTGTATAACTACATTATATCCAATCACCACGGCAACCAAGCTCCCAACATCACGGACGGCTTTGATCGGACATTCGGCCCATCGTACTACTACTTCAACAGAGGAGAGGCAGGAACAACATGGCAGGAACTCAGAAACGAGGCTTTAGAGTTTGCAACTCCCGAGTGGAACGCCGATTTCTACGACGACATCGCTCATCTCGTGCCGAATTATGTGCCTACCTCAGGTCGCGGCTCATGGAAGGCCAAGGTCGAGATACCTCAGGGCGCGGAGGATCCGGTCGCTGTCCTCTCGCCATCTGGACTCGATTTCCAGGACAGCAGCTACGACACGGAAGCTTACCAGTATTGGGCTGACATCGATCCGGAGACTGGGGAGGTCCAGATCGATAGGGTCAAGGCTGGCACCTATAGACTGACCGTGTACGCCAGTGGCATCTTTGGCGATTACATCCAGGACGGCGTTGTCGTTTCCGCTGGCGAGACGACGGACTGCGGAAGTGTGACTTGGACGCCAGAGTCGGCCGGAAAGGAGCTCTGGCGGATGGGCACACCAGATAAGTCTGGTGGTGAGTGGCTTCACGGTGACCACCCAGCCCCGGACCGCCCTCTGCACCCGCCAGAGTATCTGATTTACTTCGGAGCGTACGACTATCTCGAGGACTTCCCTGATGGTGTACATTTCCACGTCGGTGAGTCGGATGAGGCCAAAGACTTCAACTACATCCATTGGTCAGTGTTCGGCGGCTATGCAAACTCGGTGCGCCCAGTGCAGGTCGAGGGAGACGGCAATATCAACAACTGGACCATCAGCTTCGATGTCGAGGAGAATGACCTCAGTGGCACGCAGGAGGCAACCTTCACGATCCAGTTAGCAGGTGCCAAAGCTGCGACTGGCAATTCGGATGCGTATAATTCCTCACAGGCGTACAACAACATCCCGTACAACGTTGTTGTTAACGGACACGCGCTGGAAACGTGGACCATCCCGTAAGTCCGGATATCCCGATGCTTACCCCTTTCGCCCCATTGTCAAAACGTGCTGTAATGACTAAAAAGCGGTGTCACCCACCATCTAGGTACTACATGTCCTCGTCATGTGGCGTCCGAAGCGCAGTTACATGTTACCACCTCGCCAATAAGTGGAGATTCCCGACGAGCTACTTGCGGGCCGGAAAGAATGCTACGAACGAGGTCATTCTGAATTTGCCGTACAACGCCACGGATTACGAGAGCGCGGTCCTGCCGAGGAGTATATATGTGCAATATGATGCGCTGAGGCTGGAGGTGAAGTAGCTTGTCAGCTCGCATTGAACCAGATACGACTTCTGGAAGGTAGAAGAAGTTGAAAATTTGTGACATATCAACAAACAATCTCCACGACCTTGCTTTTGAATTGTCTCAGTTTTGTCCCGAGCTCTGGTTAGACATGCCTCCACGTGGCCAGGTATATATCTTGTCACTAGGAAGTACAGAATGCTGTCAAGGATAAGCCAACCAGCACTTCAATGTTACGTTCCAACCTTCCAAGATCCGTCAGATGGAAGTAGCGAAGGAAACAAGAATTCCCCTTGATTTCCATCCGGATAGATCCAGGATTGTAAATGGGATTCTTGATACGGCCCGGCTTGGAGGACCTAGTGAATCATCCAGTGTTCCCAGTCTAGTTCTCAATGTTATCAAAGAGGAGCTCGGGCCTCTTGAGTTTCGAGATATTGCTACTACAATGAGACAACGATCACACCCCAGATCAGATTGCTCTCAGAGTGGTTCTACCATCGACCTGCTATCCTTGTTCTGTTCTTATCTATAAGGTCTTGGGGGTAGCTTAGCTTGTCAACTGGTGCTCTTCAAAGTCCCCTCGCCCGAGGACCGGAAAAACTTCCAATAGATGAACAAAGATCCAGATGTCATTACAGACGTCAACACCACTCCATCCTCATGCTCTACACTCATTTGGCCCAGTCTACTATGTAGGAATCAATAGCACGCCAAGAAGATTGGTAAACGGCATGTGCATTGGGATCGTCGTGTCATCCCATCCTGCTATCCGGATCCCTTCGAACCCGATATACTTCCCCGCGCTATACACCGGGATACCTAGTCTACCCAAGTCTCTTTTCGCCATCAAACTTGGAAGGCAAACTCGCCAACACTGGAATAGGGGAGCAAACTAAGAATGTTGGATTGTGGCATTGTAGGGCGTGCGGATTGCTTGGGCTTGCTGTGTAGCCATGGACTTGTCCTCGGACACTGACCTTGGTAGGCTGCGCCGAGCCCTGCGCCGAGCCCTTGCGCCAGGCAGCCCCGAGGACCATGCCTGTCAATACTTTGGAGCCGATCATGACACTCGGGACGATGATCCGCCCGGCGAGAGACTGAATGGGGACTAGTGGGTGGAGGGAGAGGTGGGAGTTGAAGAATCGATTGACGGGGCGGGGCTATTTGTGGAAACTCGACAAGTTCGATAGCGATTTGTGAAGAGAGCAAGATAGTATTTCTATCTTGAAGGCTGCTGATTAGCTAGTTGAGATTCTGTCTTGATGCCCAGCACCATCATGTCTGCCTGATTGTGTAGGTATTGATTGACGCTCAGATGCTCGTCTCTCATTCTTCAAGCACGCCCGGCTGTGGGACTGGAGGGTCGGACATCATACCGCATCGCCGGTGGCCATGGATATGAAATATGACTATTGAACCAAACGGCCTACATACAACACTGAAAAGATCTTAATCCGTTGTGGGCACGGCGTGCAGATCAATCTAGATCCCTCAGCGGACCCTGACCGCTTAACAGAGTGGTGTTTTTATTTTTGGAAAAACCATGGAAAGGAAAACCACCATCATGGAACCGAGGCCGATTTTGCTCTAGCGCTGTAAGGCAAGTTACATGTGCTGGTCCGCTGAAGGATTTCAACGGGATGATGTCTGATGCTGACATGTGAGACATTGGCCTCAAATACTCTTCCGGCCAGGAGCATTGTGGGTTGTAAAAAGGCGCGGCATTAAAGTAAACATGGCCGTGCATGCAGAATCTTCATGCCTGAGTAGGCCAGTTACAGGCCAACTTCACCAAGCCTCCTGCGGAACACATGGCGTACGATTGGAACGGATAGGCAGTATGAGCCTGTTCTCACCTCACGCTGACGCTGGGAAGTCCACCTGGGCAGCCCTGGAGCTCCCAGAAGCAAAAGCATCCCGAGAATAGCTGGACCGAGCTCTGAGACATGGCCCAAGGCCCGCTACGCAGGACGACTTTAAGGTTCTCGTAGACGGCGGGGGCAGCCCACTTCGTCTTGCTAATAATAATAATAAGCTTAACCTAAAAATGCTTCGTCCTTACCGCCTTCAATGCCAAGCACGACCTCGGGCATGTTCCCGGCAAGACTACCTGCCACAGTCTCGTATTTACTTCCCCCCTCCCCTGCGCAGGAAACACTTCATGCCTCGACGCGAGCTCGCAGTTTATGCTGCAGGGCTTTTGCTCCCGGACATCCAACATCCTCGGCCCATCCACTGCCCATTCACTATGTATGTAGCCCTCCTGTGCGACAAGGGGATACCGCACTCTCCTCTATTCCCGTAAAGCGGCCGGTGCCACCGTCCGTCCGGCAGAATCCTGGAATCTCTCGGACCTTACCCTAGGGTACCTATGCCCATGTAACGGCCTCGGGAAGCACACTACGAGAGGCCTGGATTGACAGCTTCGCCTCGCTGCGGACAAGGGGAGCGACAGTGCCACAGTGTTGGTCGGGGAGGCCAGACTGAGGAACGAGCATCTCTGCGCTGACCCATTGGGCGGGCAGGTGGACAAGGGCAGAGCGGAAGGGAGGGATGGTAGGGGGAAAGGGAAGCCGTGTGGCCGCCAGATAAGGGTGACCTGTTCGAGCAGAAGCTTTGTCGAGGAGATTATTGCTGAGTGTGTTCATCCATGGATGACCACGCGGAGACGTGTAATCATGTGTCCCAAGCGAGGAAAGTCTGGTCATCTGGGCATCTGGAAAAGCCCTTGAAATAATATGTCATGCGGCGTGGGTGAGAAGTGACTAAGTCTTCCAATTGATGACTTTTTGTTGAGGGGCGGTGAGGGCCCAGGTCGACAAATCGATAGAGGGTGTTGAGGCATCGTATTGCTTGGGATGTTGATTCCATACAGAGGGCAGTACATAATTAGTAGCTGAAGTATGTGACTCAGCCCCTCCCCTCTTCAATGTTCCACTACTATTGGTGTCAGACTTGTTCTTATCTCTTGGCCGAAGATCATTTCATCTCAGCCAGCGTTTGGACCTCGGGAGCGAAAATGATACATTGAAATCCGCAGTAGGGATCTTCTTGTGACGAAACGTTGTTTGCTGCCTAGGTGGATGATGAGTAAAGCAAAAAAAGGGGGGAGGGGGAATATCAATTGATATCTCATAGGGGGTCAACCCTACTAAGTAATTCATGTACGTACCCGTGGTACCATACGCTCGGATGCCAATAGTCTGCTTGAGTACCTAGGTACTCACAAGTCATACTGATAGGACGCAGTTGGCAATATTGTCGTTATCGTCAGTAGTCAGGATAGTACGACAGTGCCATTTACTTTTGTCTTGTCTTGATCTTCTTCTTTGTTCCTTTTTTTCTTCCTTTCCACCTTACTGTTTTTCTTCAACTGTTTCTTCTAGTGCGAGTATAGTGTCAACGTTCACGAGTCTAAAGTCGGGCTTTCCGTTACTTAGTTTGTTTGCTTGACAACCTTTTTTAGAACTTGAGTACCCGTGGACCCTGGGCACACCACCTGGGCTGTGCCAAGACCCAGGCTGCTGGGCAAGAACCCGGATGCGGCGGCACGGCCATCGCAGCGTTTGGTGTGTAAGAAGGCCCGGACGTACTCCGTATTACGACGTAGGTGGTGCGTATTAATAATACTGCCCAGGTACCCAAGAGCAAAGTTCATGTTTAAATCGGGCCAGTATGTTCTATGTACCTAACCAGATGAGTTCTAACCCCCTCCCCCCAGGCACACCTCGCCCGTATCCGGGGACTCCTTGTCCTTTAAGCCCCGTTATACCCTAAGTACCTAGGTAGGTACCCGCAGAACCCGAGAGGGTGTTACTGCTACCCATGTATAGTATTCGTATATTATATCAATATCATCCGTTCACTGGGCTTGGGTCTACAGACATAGAAGGTGCTTGTGGAAGGTTTTGCAATCACACTAGTACGATTGTACACCCAGTACTACCGTATCTTGGTCTTCACACCACATTTTGGGTTCAGTCTTTGTCCCAATGCGTCCAGACTGGAATTGGCGGGCATCCCGTAGGCATCCCGTGGCCAGCAGGGCTGAAGTGCCGGGTGGTGACATCCATGGATACCTCCGTACTTAAGACGGTACGGTATGATCGCCTCGGAGATTAATACATATTGCACGGCAAATGCAGGTAGTGCCAGCTACTCTGTACCTCGATTTTGCTTCTGTCTCGTTGAAGATCCTGATGTTCTTGGCAGATATCTAGTGTATCGACTACATACCTACTTAGGTAGGTAGATACTCAATCAGATACATACCTAGTACTTTATTGATCAGAAACGCCCCCCAGGGGTGGGCAACTACCAGTCCTAGGTGCTTGAGTACTTCAGAAGGTACCTCTGTAGGAAGTGAATTATGGAGCCGGGGGGAGGAGGGGGTGGCACAGCGTAAGTGGTACTGTAAGGGTTCGGGTTTTAGCCGCTGTGAAAAACTGTTGAAGCTGAAATATTGAACACTGAACCTCATTGAAGCGCCTGAGCGTGCCCCCCGCCCCGCCCACAATGGCCATGACTGGTGTGCCCACTGCCCAGGGCTGTGCTGTGCTCCGGTGGACACGCTGTTCTTTCTCCACCAGACGCACACTTACAGTACAGTGTACCGTAGGTACTACATGTTGACATTCACCTTACTGTGAGTACTAACCGCCCTGTACTGGAAAAGGATTGATAGCACTTTTCCTCCTTGACTATCGTCATCATCACCGTCACATCGCACCATCACAACTCACCTAACCTCATCCACCTCACCTAACGTCTCTACACTGCAGTATCCGTACGACCGCCATCAGCACGGTACCTATCACCTATCGTATCACCGCATCACCGTGTCACCTTTTGTCGCCCAACAGCAGAGCAGAACACCCGTTGGAACGCCGCCTTCAATCTCCCACGGACCTAATATTTAGAGGCTTGGAAGGAAAACCCTACTGTGTACTCAGCTTGCCTATCGTACGAGTGCCAGCCGTCCCCCCCGCTTGCGCGCTTGCTTGGCGTGTTCGTTTACTGGTAGAAGCGAGCTTCAGTCCAAGCAGCCTGGCAGCCTCCTTTCTATCAACCCAGGCTACCCTGCCCTGCCTGCTTCGGTACGAACTCTACTCCGAAGGATGACCCGCGTGCACAGTATTGTCAGGATTGTCTCGAGCCCACGCCACTGCTTAGTCGACCAACCGGGCGGACCTTTAGTGCTCCTTCGTCGTTCTCGGTATGTAGCTGGCTCCACACATTGTTGTTGCTATGTGGGCTACGTGGGCAAGTGACGAAAGCCGGCGCGATGAGAGCAGGTTTATCCAGCTCGCTCCACTGTTTCTATTTCTAGCCGACGCCGGTTGGCCAGGGCCAATGCAATGCATGTCAACCATCAGTAATTGCAGGAATGCCCACAGCCCACGACGCTGTCTCCCTTCCCGGCCCCAAGCAAGCGCCAGCGGCAGCCGTTCAAGTCAGATTTTCCACACTTTCAGCGCCAACCATGGGCGGCACGACGGCACAAACGGCACAATAGGCACGTGGACGGGCACCAAGGGATTCAACGTCGCTTCCGAACCATTTGGAGACTTTTCTGCCGTCTCTTGGCTGTCTCCCAGCTGTGTCTCCCAGCCGTTTACCTGCCGTCTCCTACGAGTTTGAACGTCTTCAACAAGCTGTGCTAAGCCAGAGTTGACCCCAGAAGAGGACGGTGCGGGCGGGTTCTGACTTCGAAACGACCTCCTGAATAAGGTTGATTATCCACTTCGGTGCCTCGGGCCCATAAAACAGGCTCACACTGGGCAAATCCCCCGAATCAAGCCGGATCCATTACCCTTGCGTGATCTACGTTGGATCAAAAAGCTCTGTTCCTATGCTGGGGCCTTCGAGCTCGATAGACGTCGGGATGCCAGGGTGCTTGCCTTATCCGCTTCTTACCATCCCCATCTCCACTACAGCAGTGCTGTGTACGGTTTCGTACCCCTTACCCTGGCTCGACCCTTGATGTCAGACTGCAAAGGTCAGCGTGGTTTACGAGAAGAACCAAGACGCTACCACGTTACTAGGTAGGTAGTCTGGCTGCAGAACTCGTGTCTGCCTGATACCCGGTCTTTCCTATCTCGCGCAAGCAATGCGACCTCATGGAGCGGCTCAAGCCAACCCCCACTCTGAAGTTTATCTCATGCATGTCACCTGGACATACACACCACCCACCCTTCATGAGTGTCGAGGAAGACCAAGACTCACTATCCCATCGCACAGAGACCCCCCCCCCTTCCATGGATATCCTTCCAATGTCGAAGCTTTGGGGATGTGGAAATCGGTGGCCCGAGTCCTTTGCTTGAGACGCTTGTTTGGGATTTCCCACCAAACTGGGCCCAGCTGCCACGAACATGCCTGGCATGTTAGCCGCGACCAGGAAGATTTCTGGGTCCCCATCAGCTTCTCAGCCTGGTTCCCTTGCGCCCAAGTCTCAGCAGATATTCCAAAGGTATTCTCTATGTATCGTCACCATGCATCATGGCGGCAAAGCCACGACCTCGGCCTCGTATCCTTGGGTGGACCAGACCCACGGGTCAACTCCGGGAAGCAACCACCCGGAAGTTCGTAGTTATCTTTTTCGTCGTGCCTTGAGGCGACTTTCTTTTCTATCCCTCTACATCGTGCTTCTAACTGTTACCTGTGTCGTCATTCGTGAGGAGTGCCTGTTGTCATTTTCGTGGTTGTTTACCATCGTCACTCGCTCACCATCGTCACACACTCGCTTTTCCTCTTGTTTACCTTTTGCAAATCGAAGTTTCATGCAAGAGTGAGCGACGACACCACAACCATCACTACGTACATGTGTGCTTCGCGGCCCACCGAGGGACCTGCAACATGTTAGTCCCGGAGAGCTTGATTCTCCTTTTGGGTGTCCTCCTCCCGGCCCAGGCCCTGAAGTACGATCCCGACTTCGTCGACTGGAACCTGAACACAAATGAGGATGCGACGGATTCGCTCGACTACTCGGGAAAATGGGAAAACCACACTTTCCAACCATCTCCCAAAAATTGGAGGTTCCCTTTCTACACCCTTTTCCTCGACAGATTCGTCAACGGCGACCCAACGAACGACAATGCCAATGGCAGCGTGTTCGAGCAAGATATCATGGGAACGCAGCTCAGGTTCGGCGGTGATATCCAAGGGTTGGTAGACAGTTTGGATTATATCCAGGGCATGGGTGTCAAGAGTCTCTACATAGCTGGATCGCCCTACATCAACCAGCCATACGCAGCAGATTCATATTCGCCCCTGGACCACACGCTCTTGGACCAACATTTTGGCAACATCACAGCTTGGCGCAATGCGATCGACGAGATTCACGCGCGTGGCATGTAAGTGCCCCCCTTCCCCCGCCCAGCGGCGCAAGCCAACGCGCGCAGAGTGCGCGCCATCAGTCGCATCGCTGGCTTTGGCGCAGCCTGTGACATCCCATGTTCGTACTATGTTTCAGCTACTAATCGCCCTCACGTAAAGGTATATCATCTTGGACAACACTGTTGCCACGATGGGAGATCTGATAGGCTTCAAAGGGTATCTCAATGTATCGGCACCATTCGTTCCGGAGCACGAACATGAGGCCCTTTGGAAGACCTCAAGACGGTATAACGACTGGAATTTCGGTACCAAGTACAACGAGACTTGCGCACCCCTCCCCAGGCTGTACTGGGATAATGGAACTGAGGCCGGGAATGCCGTATTTGATACCTTTGGCGGTTGTTACGATGGCGACTTTGACCAGTATGGTGATACCGAGGCTTTCGGTGTATATGCCGACTACCGTCGACAGGTCACCAAGTTTGCTTCCGTCCAGGATCGACTGCGCGAGTGGGTCCCTGACGTGCTGGACAGGCTGTCGCACTTCTCATGTCTCGCCATCCAAATGCTGGATATCGACGGTTTCCGTTACGATAAGGCGACCCAGGTCACAGTGGACGCCTCGGCGACGTTTTCGGCCCACCTTCGGGAGTGTGCTAAGGACTTGGGCAAGGACAATTTCTTACTTGCCGGTGAGATTACCGGTGGTAACACAATGGGTTCCATTTACATCGGTCGTGGGCGACTGCCGGAGCAGTACATGAGTGACACCCAGGAGGCTGTCAACTTGACAACCGACAAGGCGAAAGATATGGATATTTTCATTCGGGAAGAAGGCCAGACTGCCCTCGATAGCGCGGCTTTCCACTACTCTATCTATCGAAGCCTGCTGCGATTCCTGGGTATGGACGGTAGCATGGAGGCTGGGTATGATCTTCCGAAGAATTGGGTCGAAGCTTGGGCCGTTATGCTCACGACGAACGACTTTCTGAATGCCGAGACCGGAGAATTCGATCCGCGACACATGTACGGAGCTGTGAATCAGGATGTCTTCCGATGGCCTGCTATCACATTCGGTATTGAACGAAATCTTCTGGGCCTATTCATCACCACCTTGCATATGCCGGGGATCCCGCTGCTTCTCTGGGGCGAAGAACAGGCATTTTACACTCTCGACAACACCGCGTCGAACTATATGTTCGGTCGGCAGCCCATCTCTGGAAGTCCCGCCTGGCAAGCGCACGGCTGCTACTCTCTTCCTGCCGAACTCTATTACAAGATGCCGCTCAACGCCTCCACACAGGGATGCCTGGACCCTACAGTGTCCTATGACCATCGGGACCCAAGCCATCCCGTCAGGAACATCATCAAACATATGTACCATCTCCGCGATAACTACCCAGTTCTGCAGGATGGATTCTACCTGTTGGAGCTATCTAACCACACTGAAGACATCTACCTACCAGGTTCATCTGGTCTTGCCACGGAGACCGGCCTATGGTCAACTATGCGCTCCTCATTCCTTGGTATTCAGGATTTGGACACGGAGACCCCAGTATGGCTGCTGTATCACAATCGCAACTCCACGTACTCATACACCTTCGACTGCTCTGACGAGGACGGGGCCCTCATCGCACCTTTTGCGGGCGGTACGACCGTTAAGAATCTTTTCTTCCCCCATGAGACGATAAAGTTGGAGGACTCGCCAAAGAAGCTAGGCATCAATGGGTCTACCGAGTACAATGGCTGCAGTTCGTCCCTGGAAATGGATCGCTTCGAGTACCGTGCGTTCGTCCCAGAGGACCTCTGGGTGCCTCCACCGCCCATGATAACTAAATTCTACCCTGGTCATGACTTCAGGATTCAATCAAGCGAGGCAAGCAACACTCTCGCCGTTGAGTTCCGCAGTAGTGTTCAGATGGACTGCGACTCGTTCACTGAGGCTATCAGCTTTACCTCAACTACCGAGTCGGGCCTCACTCCCTCCCTCGACGAGTCTACAGTGAAATGTCTGAATGTCACATACAACGACCGACCTGACTATTCAGGGGCCCTCGCATCCGCATGGTCATGGACCGGCAACATCACTGACCTGGCTCCGGGTATTCACCAGATTATAATCAGCAACGCAACAACTTCCGATCTAGGATCCTTCACCAACTCCGTGGATCGCTTCCTCATCCGCGTCGGTGGCGCAGATAATCCTATTGTGTTCCCGACCACTTCCAACTATTCGTCAACGCTCCTGTCCAAGGATGATAACGGGGGCCTCAAGCTCACCCACAGCGCACCGGGCGCAACTTCCTTCCGCTATTCGACTAATTGGGGCTCTACTTACAGCGACTGGTTCCCTTACGAGAAGACTTCGTCTATCGAGAAACTGCCATGGTCAGGCACGGCGGCCCAGGGGTGGGAGGGTGAGCACGTGATCGTCCAGTACTTCTCCAAGCTTCTGGGAAGCAGCAGCTACACTCAGCAGGGCGATCTCGATTTTGATAAAGGCTCCCGCCGGTTCCCGCACATCTTTGCATCAGGCCCATTCAACGAGTACGGATACGATGCCGGTATTGACAACAAGTTGAAGCATTCAGCAGATTCCATGTGGCAATGGCACTACATGGAGGAGTGGCCGGCACATTTCCAGCTTAGTATTTGGGGCATCAACCCCGACGGCAAACCGGATCAATCTTTTATCTATGGTGATGTTGATAGCGACGGTGTTATCGAGCGACTGCCCCCTTCATCTCTTGTGGAGACCACCATCAACGTCACCACAGCACCGCCGAAACCCTATCTGGCATATCGACTCGTCCTGCAGGACTCGACCCTCAAGTACGGCCTCATTCCCACCGGCAACATGTACCTGCAATTGGCACTGTACATTCTCTTGTGGGTTGTCCCTCTCCTCGCAGGCATTGCGGCCGTCGAGGCCTTCAGGCGCTCCTTCTACAAGATCAAGTTCAACGAGATTGGTGTCGCCCAGCCCTCGGGATTCACCTTGCTTGTCACCAAGGCCAAGGATACGTTTGCGGGGAGGTCTCACAGGGACAGCTCGGACAACTCTATCGTCGTCGCCGGGGCTGCCGCTGTGGGAGGGGAGAAGCGCAAGCGGGTCCTCATCGCTACGATGGAGTACAACATTGACGACTGGGCCATCAAGATCAAGATTGGCGGTCTGGGTGTCATGGCACAGCTTATGGGTACGGCGCTGAAGCATCAGGATCTCATCTGGGTCGTCCCATGTGTGGGTGGCATCGATTACCCTATCGATACCCCCGCGGAGCCGATGTATGTGAAAATCATGGGCCAGTACTATGAGATTAACGTGCAGTACCACAAGTTGGAAAACATAACCTTTGTGCTCCTGGATGCACCGGTATTCCGGAAGCAGACTAAGGCTGAACCGTATCCTCCTCGTATGGATGATATGGAGAGTGCAATTTACTACTCTGCTTGGTAAGTAACTTCACACGCTATTCTTGGTTGCGTGACCATGCTGAACATCGAAACCAGGAACCAATGTATTGCCGAGGCCACCAAACGTTTCACTATCGACCTTTACCACATCAACGACTACCACGGCGCCTGTGCACCCTTGTACCTCCTTCCACGCACCATTCCCTGCGCCTTGTCTCTTCATAACGCCGAATTCCAGGGCATGTGGCCTATGCGTACGCCGGCGGAATGTGATGAGGTTGCGGAGGTCTTCAACCTGCCTATGGAGGTCGTTAAGGAATACGTTCAGTTCGGATCAGGTGAGTCCATGTGCCGGAGTCGGGATTCTGCTTGGAAGTGGTCTGCTAACCACTGACACTAGTCTTCAACTTGTTGCATGCCGGTGCGAGTTATTTGCGCATCCACCAGAAAGGTTTCGGAGCTGTTGGTGTGTCCAAGAAGTATGGTGACCGGTCCTACGCGCGGTACCCTATCTTCTGGGGTCTGTCGAAGATCGGGCAACTGCCCAATCCGGACCCGACGGTAAGTGTTCTACGCTGCTCCTTTGCCTCTCGTGTCTCCATTTGAGGCTCCGACTTGGTACGACGACGAGGCTAATATCACGGTAAACAGGATACCGGCGAATGGAGCAAGGACGACCTCGTAGGAGGCCAGAAAGTCACAATCGACAAGGCATTCGAGGATAGCAGAGGCGAGCTCAGGCGCCAGGCTCAAGAGTGGGCTGGCCTCGAGCAAGACGAAAACGCCGAGCTGTTTGTGTTCGTTGGACGATGGAGTCTGCAGAAGGGTGTGGACCTCATCGCCGATATCTTCCCTTGGGTCCTGGAGACATATCCCCAGACCCAGCTCATTGTAGGTGCTTGCCAAAGGAGGAGCCAGAGTTCTTGACGCGTGATAGATGCTGACTATCCCTACAGTGTATCGGACCTATGATCGATCTCTACGGCAAGTTTGCTGCTCTCAAGCTGGCGAAGCTTATGGAGAAGTACCCCAAGCGTGTTTTCAGCAAGCCTCAGTTTACTGCCTTGCCCCCTTACATCTTCAGCGGTGCCGAATTTGCCCTTATTCCCTCCCGAGACGAGCCTTTCGGTCTCGTTGCCGTCGAGTTCGGTCGTAAGGGAGCACTGGGTGTTGGAGCCAGAGTCGGTGGACTTGGCCAAATGCCCGGTTGGTGGTATACCGTGGAAAGCACTAAGGCATCGCATCTGTTGCACCAATTCAAGAACGCTATCGTTACAGCCCTAAAGAGCGACACCGAGACTCGCGCCATGATGCGCGCGCGCGCGGCCAAGCAGCGGTTCCCGGTTGCAGAATGGCTCGAGAGACTGGACAAGCTGCAGCAAGGAGTCATCAGGACCCACGAAAAGGAGGCCAAGAAAGCGAGCAAGAAGAACTTCTTGTCCAGCACCAGGTCTCTCTTGGGAGGTAACCACAGCAAAGAGGCACTCGACACTGAGATTCAGCTGCAGGATCGCACGCCGCAATGGGTACAGGTGTTGCCGGACTCGGATGACGATGAGTCGACCACCGGGAACCGCTCTCGATTCACTACCGTGTTGAGCTCACCGGCAGATTCTCGCCCAGGCACACCAGGCTTCGATCCCGCAATGTCGTCCGGCCCTTCGACACCAATGCCTTGGGCACCCGGCCACGCATATAGGGATTCCGAATCACCAAGCCTTATGTCACTTCCCCGCCCATTCGCTCTCGGCATGCAGCAGAATGCCAGCCGAGCCTCCATGCTCAGCATGGACGAGGTCGTTGGTGAGAGGCATGACTATAAGCTCCAGCAAACTGACCCCTTCTTCACCGACTCGAGAGGGTCTTTCTACTTGGCCTTCGAGAAGAAGCTGGACGGGCTCGACGCACAGAACACGGTTTCCGACCTCTGTATCGAGGACTACCTGATCAAATCCGAAAAGAACTGGTTCAACGAGTTCCGCGATACGAAGCTAGGCCGCGGCCGTGGCCGTAACCGCTCTGTTTCCCCGTCATCGCGCGATCACTCGCCGGCTCGATCAACCGGCCCGTCGAGCCGGAATAAGTTGACGCTGGCACTGAACCTTGGTGATAAGGAGCGCCGGCCTTCTCGCCTGGCAAGCGCCACGGTCTTGGACCCTGATGACAAGTCTCCAACCGATGATGATGACTACGATAGACAGTTCGAGCTTCCGGATGACTACGTTCCTCCTACTGGCCTGAAGAAGTACCTCCAATACCAGATTGGCGAGTGGCCCATCTACGCCATCCTTCTCTCTATCAGCCAGGTCATTGCTTCGAACTCGTACCAGATTACCCTCTTGACCGGCTCTGTCGGTCAGACGGCGACAAAGCTCTACGTCGTGGCGAGCATTTACCTTGGGTCGACGCTTATATGGTATATCCTCTCTCGAACCGTCAGCCTGAGGTTCCCTCTGGCCGTGCCCTTCTTCTTCTACGGCCTCGCCTTCATCATCCTCGGTGTCTCTCCCTTCGCTTCTAGTGATTTCACCCAAGGCTGGATCCAGAACGTCGCCACGGGTTTCTATGCCTTCGCAGCCTCATCAGGTGGCATCACATTCGCGTTCAACTTCGGCACTGACGGCGGCTCCACCATCTCGGCATGGATCATGCGTCTGGCCCTCATCCAAGGTGTCTCACAGTTGTATACTGTCGCACTCTGGGCCTGGGGCAGCGCCATCAGCGCAGCGACCGCCAACGACGAGGTGGGCGCTTACTCCCTCGCCACCTCGCCTTATATGCTCGCAGTGTGTCTCCCCGCCGCCATGATCCTCTGGATAGTCGGCGCGATACTATTCCTTGGACTCCCTGACTTCTACCGCGAGACCCCAGGCCCGGTCCCTCAGCTATGGAAGACGCTCCTCAAGCGTAAGACCATCGCCTGGTACCTCTTCGCCGTCATCATCCAGAACTACTTCCTGTCGTCGGTCTACGGCCGGAACTGGTTCTTCCTCTTCTCGTCGAACGTGCTGCCCATCTGGGTGGTGGTCCTCATGTGCGTCTTCTTCTTCCTGGTGATGTGGTGCATCGTGCTCTTCATCCTGGGCAAGGTCAGCCAGTCCCACCCATGGCTCTTCCCCATCTTCTCCGTCGGGCTCGGAGCGCCGCGGTGGGCGCAGATGTTCTGGGGCTGCTCGCGGATCGGCCTCTGGCTGCCGTGGGCAGGCAGTGCCGTCGCGGGTGCCGTCGCGAGCCGGCTGCTGTGGCTGTGGCTCGGCCTCCTGGACGGCATCCAGGGCGCGGGCATCGGCATGATCCTGATGCTGACGCTGACTCGCGTTCACGTGTGCGCGGCCATCGTGGCGGCACAGGTGCTGGGCTCCATCGCGACCATCGCGGGGCGGGCCTCGGCCCCCGACAAGCTGGGCCCCGGGCCAGTGTTCCCGGACCTGAGCGAGGGTGTCGGACACGTGCTTGGGAGCGCGTGGTTCTGGGTGGTGCTGGGGCTGAACCTGTCGCTGTGCGTGGGGTACTTCAAATTCTTCCGCAAGGAACAGGTCAGTAAGCCGTAAGATGGGCTTGTGGGTGGTGAAAAGGTTGAAAGGATATTGGTTTGGGGATTGGGGGGTGTGGTGTTTTTGGGGGGTTTGAATTCGGATTAGGATCTGGGTGTGGTGTATATAGACGATAGATAGCGATGGGCTATGTATATTTAGTGCCCTACATGTTTGTACATATATAATGTTTACTTATGGATTACAACTCGATGTGCCAAGATGTCTTTGTGTGGTTTCCAGTCTCTGTTGCAACCTGCTGCTGCATATGTGCTGCTACTTGGCATCGTGGCATCCATGAGGTGACAAGGGCCCCTGGGGATGCGCACGCCGACATGTGTCGTCTAGGTCGATCGAACACCTATAACGGTGATCATATAAACGGCCTGTCTTGAAGCCACATATGCATGCATGCAGCCAGCCTCGTTGCATACGTACATAGATACATACACATCAATATATATATACACATGCACGGAATGCGCCCCCTCCAGGGTTTTGAACCGCCAGGCCGCGGACAGCTGACAAATGCTTAATGTCAGTAGTTATTTGAGACTGATATGCTGCATTGTATACGTATCTTGCGAGAAATATGCCCAAACCTTGGAACTGAAATCGAAAGCGCCCACCGTGATGTTTCTGCCTGCCACGATCAAAAACCTTACAAGTCACTGTAGACCTCTTCTGGCATCTCAAGGCTATCTTTACTCCTATGTATGTAAGTAAGTAAGTAAAATGCCAGGGGCCATTGGTGATCCTCATAGCAGAAGTAACTTTTCGCCCTAGTTTTGGCCGGGGGCGACATCTCAAGCGAACCCTCGGCGTTCATGCAGTGCTGAGAAAAGACGGGGCTTTGGAATCCATTTTCGCAGGAATATGCCCGACTATGCGGTATGTCTCTGGTTTTCTGTCTGTTCTTTGCCTCAGGGAGTCAGGTTCAGCCCACCACATAAGTCCCTACGATTAATTTATCCGTCTGTTCAGGGGGAAGGGAGGGCACGGAAGGATTGACTGGATCTAGAAAAGAATGCTACTTGGTGTGCATACGTATATATGATGTCTGTCTCCCGGACCACCTTGCAGCCTCTACTCTGCCCCTGGAGGGTTCGTCACGATCTTGGCATAGCCCCAACGTTGCCGCGTAAGTGTAGGTCTCGCTTAAAGTATTAGTGTGAAGCCAATGGGCATCGGGTAATGTTTCTCTTTGTTTCTTAATCCCTCCTGGCCTCGTGGCCCGTCCGCGCTACTGTGCTGTTATACTATGTAGGGATACACTGCCTGCATACATACCAAGCTTACGTACCAGCAGTTCGGAATGTGGGACCCATCTACTGTCTACTGTGGGAGGGAATGAATTGGATTGAATGCCCAGGATCACCACCCAGGATCACCATATTCAAGCAAATGGGATTTATCCAGGTCGAGTGACGGGAAACCAACGAGACACACACTTCACCCACGGCGGTTGTACCTAATTCATACTTTGCTGCAGCTTTTAGAGTAGCATACATACACCGTTGTGTGTTAATCTTGCAGACATGTTGGCTGCTGCGTCGGCCTCCCACTTTCCGTCGCCCCTTTTAAGCTTCCTGCTTCCCGCCGGCCCTGACCGATTATCCAGATCCCGAACGTCCTTGTCAAGATTGTCCAATGAGACGCATCCGAAAAGTAATGCTACGGGTCGTCTTGCGCGTTCCCCGTGGGTTGTTCCCAGGTCCAGCCCTCGGGAGATCTGGGGTCCTCTTGGGGAACGCGTAAGAACGCTTGCGCATTCAGGCCGTTGTGGATTGCAATCCTGCTCCGTTGAGAGGCCACGGCAGGTCCCCAAGGTGGACTCGGTGGTAGTCGGTGGAGACCAGGGTGGGTGAGGACGAGGCTCTTCGCCTCGCTGAGGCTCTATACCACCTGCCGGAAGTGGGCCATGGGGGAGGGACCATGGTCGATCAAGGTTCGTGCAGGAAACGAAACATACTGTTCCTATTGTGTGCCAGACAGACCGTACCACGATGTAGGTAATATATAAGTCTAGATGGGCATCGCTCTCTCACCGGCAGGGAAGAAAGAAAGATCTCCATCCTCATCACCAACCAGCCCGCCTCTCACACTCACTGAGAAACAACCGCCTCTTTCTATTTACCAGTCCATTCTTTAGTTTCTCACTTTCCAAAGAGATACCCTGTTTTCAAGCTTTCCTGCATTTCACCCTTTTCCAAGATGGTTGCTTTCTCCAGAGTCGCCGCCGGCGTGGCCCTGGCCGCTGGCGCCCTCGCTCACCCGGGCGAGGTCCACAACAACGACGAGATCCGCCGGGACATCGAGGCCCGCGACCTTCACTCTGCCGTCGGTGCCCGTGCCCTTGCTCAGTGCTCCGGTGGCGCCACTGCCCGCCGCCTGAAGCAGCGCGCTGTCCAGCGTCGTGCCGACAAGGTCAAGGCCCTCCGCGAGGCCCGTGGCATCAAGGCCGCTCCCAAGAAGTACCGCCGTGAGCTGGCCGACCTCCAGGAGTATGAGACTGTCAACCACAACATGTCGGGGACATACGACTACAACATGTTCACCGCCCTCGAGAACGTCTTCGACGCCAACACCTCGTGCATTCAGACCCCCATCATCACCGCCGGCCCTTACTACATCAACGGCGAGTACTTCCGGTCCAACGTCAAGGAGACCGAGTTCTCGGATGGTGTCGACCTGTTCATCGAGGTCCAGTACGTCGACATCAGCACCTGCGCGCCCGTGCCCGCCGTGGCCGTCGACGTGTGGAACTGCAACGCCACCGGCGTCTACTCGGGCGTCGCCGACCCCGAGGGCGGCCTCAACTCCACCTTCCTCCGCGGCGTCCAGATGACCGACAGCGACGGCGTCGTCACCTTCGAGACCATCTTCCCCGGCCACTACGAGGACCGCGCGACGCACACGCACCTCCTCGCCCACACAAACACCACCCTCGAGCTCAACGGCACCGTCTCCATGTTCAACAAGCCCGTCGCCCACATCGGCCAGCTCTTCTACCCCGAGGAGCTCCGCAGCGCCGTCGAGGCCACCTACCCCTACAACACCAACGACCTGCCCGTCACCACCAACGACGAGGACATGTGGAGCGTCCTCGAGGCCGACGCCAGCTACGACCCCTTCCCCCAGTTCGTCTACCTCGGCGACGACATCACCGACGGCCTGTTCGCCTGGATCCAGATCGGCATCAACGCCTCCGTCGACTACCAGACCAACTCGTACTACGCCGTTGCCGGCTACCTGGCCGCGGACGGTGGCCACGCTGAGGATAGCGGCATTGGTGGCGGCAGTCCACCCTCCGGCGCCATGCCCTCTGGTGCGTTCCCCACCGGTGGTGCCGCGCCTAGCTCTGCTTAAGGGCCGAGTAGTGTGAGGAAGATGGGGGTGCCGTGGTATATATCTGCCATGTAATGACCGTCTCGGAGGATTTGCAATGATGGAGTTTGGTTTTTTGGCGGGGTTTTCCCCTGTACATTTATAGAGCGTCCATTTGGACTGGATGTAAATACCGCATTTATACATACTATGATGGTCGAGCATTAGCTGGGATCATAGAACGTCGAGCATAAAAGCTATTGCTTTACTCACCTTTCGTTTCATTCATCTCGTGACTTGCAATTTTGCCTTCGAGAGATATAATGTTCGTTCTGCTGAAGTGTCAGGCAGGCATGGTGCAAGATTAGTACACACCGTTTACATCGAGCGCTGTATTACGGGAAGGGGAAAACCTCCATCCTTTCTGTCACCATCTCCAGTCGCTCTCCCGAATCGATGAGGCGACCTTGAGTCAGCATGGTGCTCGCTCTTCAGGTATAAAAAGACGATGGCCTGCTCTAGGACGGCGATGTTTGGTTTGGCTGGACTGATACATGCATGCTCTGGAGACAGTGATTGCACTCGTAGCTGATCAAGAGAGACGAGTAGAGGGGAGCAAGTGGTATTGGTAGGAATGCTATCCTGCTTATTTGAAACAGTGTCCGCTGGGTGCAAGGAAGAACCAAAAACCGATTGCGGTCTCAGCCTTAGTATTTACGGAAACGATTCGGAGATCTCTCCTGAATGCTCCTGTTGATCTGGGTAGACCAATGCGACAGCCTCATGGCCACAATGGGCTCATACTCGGGCATCTTCATCAGCTTCATAGGGAAAGACCCAAATTCGCCCCTCGCGGCGTGGACGGAGAAGACAGCCTCGATCGAGTGGACAATGGACTTTGTGTTTTCGTCAAAGTACAGGCCCGCGTGCCGCATCTCCTCGAGCAGCGCCATGACACCGGCCGCGTCGCCATAGCGTCGCCACATGACGGCCATGAGCCGGTTGTAGAAGGATGTGCTGACGCCAAGGACGTAGGAGGCGAGGCCGAGCTGCTTGATGCGCGGCAGGAGGGAGAAGGCCAGGGGGGACGAGCGGGAGAATTTGGTGTCGAGGAGGCGGAGACCATCGAGGAGGAGCATGGGATAGATGGGGCCGTAGATTTCCATGTTCAAGGTCTCCTTGGGTGGCTCTGGGACCTCCTGGACCTTCGGGATATCCTGGACATCCTCGACCTTTTGCACCTCGTGGATAACCTCGACTTCTGGCTCCACATCCACCTTCTTCTTTCTGCTACGCTTCGCCTTCGCCTTCACCACCGGCTCGGGTGCTTCCACCTGAGGTTCTTGGGGCACTTCCGCAATACCGAGCTTTTCAACGAGGGGAAAGACTTCCTTCTCTATGATGTCCCACACCTCGAAGTCGGTCTGAGCTGCTTCCATCATGGTCAAAACCCTCAGCCGCTCTGCCCTGCGCTGTGCTTCCAGCTTCACAGTCTTGGCTAGTAGGCTTTTCGACTGGACTGCCTCGACCGGATCTTCACCAGCATCTTGCTGTGTACCATCCTTGATGGCTAGTCCTTCCTTGCCACCTCCCTCCGTCGTGACTAGCATGTCACTGGCAGACTCGATCGAGCCAAAGGCGTACCTTGCTGTCCTCCGGAGACTTGGCGGAAGCTTTAACAGGGCCATTTCCCGCTCGGAAGCAGAGAACGTCGACTCAAGCGGGGACAGGGGATCCAGCCCACGGATACCAGGTTTGGCATGGGAGAATGTTTCGGCCGCATCTTGCATGATGGTGTTGACGTCAAAGTTGGCGTCCTGCTGCAGAGCCTGGAGAAACTGGGGCCCTTCTGGTTCATTTTCTTTCTTCTGTTTTCTATCCTTATTCGGCACGGCCGGGCTCGCGCCGCGGCTGGCAATCTCCTCGAAGATGCGCCTGAAGGTCTCGCGCTCTGTGGGGGTGATGGTGTCTTCTTTGGTCTCAGACTCGTCTGCTGGATCTGGATTATGGTAGGCGAGCTCAGGAGGCAGTTCGAATGGGATGGGGTCTTTGGTCAGGTCTTTGGGTCTTCGTCCGCTTGGGCGGCGTGGAGTTGTGTGTAGGGACCGGGCGAGGTAGGTCGGTACGGTATAGCCAGTTCTGGCGAGCCGGTATATTGTCCGGGTCTGGTACAGGAAGGGCGTCAAAGTGGCAGTCATTTTGGGATATGCCATGTGAAAAAGATAGCCAAGGACTGGATATGATATGAAGCTGGCCTGCTTTGATGTCTAGTTGTTGTTCAGTGGGCGATCCAAGATAATTCCAAAATAGCTTCACCAAAAAACTCCCCGAAATTTTGTACGATAAGAGGACGGGGCGCTCGGGCCAGCTCCTTATCGGCCTACACTGCTTACTACTTAGTAAGTACTCGGCTAGGTACCAAGCCCCTGCAGCTGCAGCACCTGGCGTCCACTGTAAGTGCTTACTATAGGTACTCGAGTACCTACGTGCTAGCGTGTGGCACTCGCGAGGCAGAATAACGCGCTAAACTTTCCCAGCGCGTCACACATCTAAAGTGCCTTTTCCTTTGATCTTCCTTTCTTGCCCCGTTTCTTGTCATACAGACCCATCACATCTACGGCTTTCTTGCCAAGCAAGGCCTTCCCAGAGAGTTCCTCTTACTGTACTTTCCAATTGACCCAGTCGTTCCTCTTCAAAATGCCCGTCAAGAAGGAGGGAGAGGCAATGTCCACTTTTGAGCAGCGCCGGCTGCAGAATATCGCCGACAACAACGCGATCCTGAAAGGGCTGTCTCATACTGCCGCCAAGATTGCGAAGCCAGCTCCAGCACCGAAACCGAAACCTCGCCCACGGCCTAAGAAGCCGCCGGTCGAGAAAAAGGAGTACCCAAAGCGGGAGAGGGCGGTCGCGACCCGCGCAAGTTCACGCCTCAAGGGCGAAACCCCCGACAAGAATGGAATCAAGCGCGAGGCTGACGATGTGGCGCCCGCCGCTTTGTTCCCCGACAAGCCCGCCAAGAGAGCGCGCGTGAGCGACGACCTGAACCTTGGCGATATCCTCGTGGAAGGGCGGAAGTTTGCAAAGGATGCTGGCGCCTTTGCTGGTCTCATTTCTTTGCCGCGTCAAGGAGCCGAGCCGGGAGTGCGGACGTTCGATGAGGACGATATAAAACAAACGACAGACAAGGAGTTGAAAGCGCTCAGAGAGCAAATGGGCAATTTGGAGTTGTATGATAAGTGGGCGGTAAATGGTAAGTCTTGTGGTGTTCCGGATGGTTCTTTCGACGGCTGTCACTGACTTGTTCCTGCTGTAGACATCAAAATCGTGCCCCAGCGGGTCTACTCCATGGGCTTCCATCCGACTGCAGAAAAGCCATTGATCTTCGCAGGAGATAAAGAGGGCGCCATGGGCATCTTCGACGCCTCGCAGGATGCTCCTGAGGTGGATGACGAGGACGAGGATGCAGAATACCCTGACCCCGTCATTGCAGCCTTCAAGACGCACGCGAGAACGATATCGTCCTTCCACTTCCCATTTACGGACCCGAAGACCGTCTATACGGCGTCATACGACTCATCGATTCGGAAGCTGGATCTCGGAACCGGAACTCCAGTCTCGATACAAATCTTTGCACCGGACGACGAGGAAGACTTGCCCATCAGCGCTATAGATATGGCTCCAGATGATGGCAGCACTATAATATTCTCTACCCTTTCTGGCTCGGTGGGACGACATGACATCCGCACCAAAAACGACACCGAGATATGGGCCTTGAGTGATTCAAAAATTGGCGGTTTTGCCCTGCACCCACATGCTCCCCACCTCTTTGCAACGGCATCCCTAGACCGTACAATGAAGATTTGGGACATGCGAAAGATCACAGGCAAGGGTGACATGCGACTACCGTCGCTGGTCGGGGAACACGAGTCGAGACTGTCCGTTTCACACGCCTCATGGAGTCCTGCCGGCCACATCGCGACCAGCTCGTACGATGATACCATCAAGATTTACGATTTCCCCGAATCCGCCTCTTGGAAGGTCGGCCATGAGGTGTCCGACAAAGACATGAAGCCAGACCACATTGTCAAGCACAACAACCAGACGGGCCGGTGGGTGACGATCTTGAAGCCTCAATGGCAGCGGCGTCCGGCAGATGGCATCCAGAAGTTTGCCATTGGCAACATGAACCGGTTTGTGGATGTTTTCGGCGCTGATGGAGAGCAGCTGGCGCAGCTTGACGGGGATGGCATCACGGCTGTCCCGGCTGTTGCACACCTGCACCCTACCCAGAACTGGGTAGTCGGTGGAACTGCTTCTGGAAAGGTCTGTTTGTGGATGTAGAGAGCGATGCTCATGCTGAGGATTGCATGTACCGTAGTAGTGTTGATGATCATCCTGGGTTGCGAAGACATTCGGGGTGTTGGTGTGAGCGATGTCCTCAAAGTCCTGTTGCCCAACATGATACATATTATGAAATCGCATAGGCATATATGCATGTCTCAGTTCGGTACCTGGGTAGACCTTCCATAGATGTTAGAGGTATGTGTATGAACACGCTAGTAACCCAGATGAAGATGCAAAGTCTGAGGTGGTTGATATAGCCTTTGGGATCCCACGCGTATACACATCACATCATCAGTTACTCCCTGCTCTGTGATGATGTTAAAATAGAGAGTAGTGATTCTGGCTTCTGCTCTGAGCACCCCAACCTTGGTAGTTGTGCCTCAAAAGCCATGGTAGAGTACTTGTCGTCCCAGTTGCGTAAGGACCAAGGGAAGAATCAAACCGTGTGTGAGATGTGAAGAAGACATACATCATGGAAGTTATCAGTCTCCTCAAGCTTTCTAGCATTCTGTGAGCCAGCCTATCTACACGATACATATGCCCCTCGTGTAGAACAGAAGGTAGGTCAAGTACAGAAGCAAGATGCATGTGGTGATGAGAGGGATGAAAAGAAAGGAGCATGAACTGCTATATGAATGGCAGGAGACGTTGGCAGGCAGTCACTGCATCGATGGTAACGGCCAGCATCACATGATCTAAAGAGAGAAGGGGGGGGGGGGGATTGCAAGGGGTCACTGGAACTCGATACCTCTTTATACCCCCCGGCCATCTTCCAGCTTTCAACACGGGCGAGGTAGTACGAGTTGGGGCTGTTTGGCGTAGTGGTTATACCGCACAAACTCCAAAAATAAAGTTACTGTACATTAATCCGCTTGAAACCCGCAGACACAGTGCCAACCGCACCAGGCCCTAGGTTGGATCAACACTGCAAATAAGTTCCCAAGTCCGAAAGGAGGGCGCGCTGTAGCACCAAAAGTGGCAGGGCGTGAGGAGTGATTTCCTTTTGCTATTTTTGCTCAACTGGGTGTTGCACTTGGTCCCGCACTGTGCTGGCGGCGGCGAGGCTGGTGATGCATGCCCTTTTAGGTGGCTCGTCTAACCACGAGGCCTGCTGTTCGATTCCTCCCCGTGACAGTCCAACTTTTTGGATACTCTGGAAGGAGGGAGGTAATGACGATTTGGACCAGGATGCATCATTGCCAGGGTCATTTCGATAGGACCTAGTCTGCTTCCTACGTGCCTGACCTGTGCCTCTCCCAGAGAGCCCCAGTCGGAACAGGCGATGATGCACGCTGGATTCTGCTTTGCCTTCCTGAGTACACCTGAGTACTACCGGCACCCAGGTGTAGTACTCCGTAGCGTGACGCGTATTGGATGGATCGCTATGCCGTCGCATCCAGCTCCTGAGACCCAGGATATTTTCCCAAAGCGCCACCTGCATCAGACTTAGGGTAGAAGTTGATTTCCAACAGTTCCTAAGGAAGACATTCTACTGCATTCTTACCTTGGTCGATGCCGCCCACATCTCCTGGCTCTCAGCTCAGCCAGTCCATCGCAACGGGGTCAACTTGGAAACTGGTAGCTGATAGCTGGTGACCTTGATATGGACCACTATACTAGGCTGAGGCTCGTAGAAAATACGTACCCTAGGGTATGCTTATGGCATGTTAAAAGAGACGGCAACCTTCGAATATCTTGGTTAGTTGGCGAAGTCTGCAAAGGACACTCGCCCCCCAGGATGCGTTTGTGTGCTATCGAAGCACTCCTCGACGACACCTATGTTTTCCTACAGGAGCCTCGCATTAATAGTATCGCGTTGATACCCAGAGTCGGACCCAATATCCCAGATGATGCCCCAAGAAAGTATCATCTGGCAATGTGCATGCTGGCCTCCCGAGATGGGTGCAACCCTAAGGCTTTTCGAGACTAAGGTTCACGGACAAGAACTTATTGGTCTCTGTTCACGGCAGGTCCTCAGTCTGGCATTTATTCGGAGGACGTATGAAAGCGTCTGTTCGGAGCTGCATAATATGCATGGCAATGCGTATTGCAGCTATAGGATGAGCTAGAGGCAATGCACTGGCGGGTGGCTGTGACCATTGACATCTGCGCGCCTGCAGTGACCCACGACGCAGGTACAGATATTGCATGTGCTTGAGCCTGGAGCAGGCTCTCGGTAGCCACATAACACGTCCAATGATGTTCGCAACAAGGCATTCACATAACCACCAGATTACAGTCGCGTACATCCTGAACAGATTGCTGAGCTGATCAGCAAGCAAAAAATAGTGGAGAGTGAGAGCATGCTCTGCATAGTTTCGCGTCCTCTCGAGGTGGGCGGTGTTCCCACTTGGAGACCAATCAACGGTCGATTCCAGGGTCTCTGTACATAAACCAAGCTTCTGCCTCGAGCAACACCTCACAGGCAAAGATGAGGTCCTTGTTCGAAGCGGGAAATCCAAGGGGGGTGTGGATTTCGACACCCAGGCAGTCTGAAGCTTAAAAGGAGGGGACCTCGAGATCATGGAGACAAATTGACGAGATATTATTACGGTAAAGCTGCTAAGCCAGCAAGGTTCGTGAATAATATAGGGGTGGAGAAGGGGTTTTCCAACGGTCGCTGATTTCGATATCCAATACATAGTCAAGTAAGCAATACTGTCTGCACATGTGAAAAGTCAATGAAGACATTGACAATATACGCCGGCTGTCGTCGTCTGGACACAATTGTCACGTGGCAATACACTGTCCACGGGTTCTTATCTTTGCACCGTTTTGGCATGTGACGGCCAGGGCGGTAAGTCATCTGGAAGCATGTGTCATCTGGTGGCTCTTTCACCGTCATCCCCGGGATTCCAGCCCATATTGCGGGACCGTTTGAGGCTCGAGCGCCATCGCACCAGGGCGCCTACCGTTATCGATACATAATCTGATCAATTGATTGCCCTAAAACTGCTAGTGGACCAGTCATGCTCCATAAAAATACCGTATCCGACCAATCAAAATGACCCTTTGATGGGCTGCCGAGGGCCTGAGAGATGTCCCCGACTCCTTCCTAATCACTGCCCTGTAATCCGTACATACCTGCGGTACATCTACACATGTGTGTACCTTGGTATCCGAGAGCTCATAAACCTTCTCTGGACTTTGAGGCTTGGAGACTTCCACCGAGGCCAACCTGACCGACCTTGTTTAAACACCGCTGGTTGATGCTTCTTTTTCAGACACCTTCGACCACCCTGACAGGCCTGAGTTGGCCGGCATGTCGTCTATCATCTGCCTAGAATAACCAGCCTTGCATCATCCACCATCCACCGTCCATCCTCATTCTATTCTTGATCTTCTTGGCCCTTCTCTTGGATATTCATTTCGTGTAATATCTACCGTCCTTTTGGCTGCAGCAATAGCACAAGCACATGCACATGCACGTACACACACGCATGCACATCCTCCCGTTGACGACGACCATATCACTTCTATCATCATCCGCAGACTGTGCGTTGTTTGGTCACATCGCCATTCACTAGAGGACGTCGCACTACCTCGCAAGAGCAACAGAGTCAGCGTCGCGTGTGACCGACATACCGTGTACAACAAGCACTTGCATTGTCGCCTGCACCTCAGGCCGTGACTGTATCGCGCGCCACAGTCAGTCACAGTTCTATGTACGAGACCAACATTCTACATAGACGCCCTTCCATCCAATACTAGTTTCTGGGAATTGCTTTTTTGGATACGAAATAATCGATTCAGCGCATCAGACAAAGAGATCAACCCCTGCTGTCCAACCAGAGCCGCATATCGGTCCACGTCGTTCCACTCAAGCATCATCATCCACTAGGACTTCGCTACCCCAGACTAACCTGCAGCTATCCCTGGCCAGGCAGCGGTCTGTCCAGGCTGACCCACGAGACAATGGAGCCTCAAGGACCTCAGTCCTCGGACCATCCTCATCCTCCTACATCCTCCCAGACAAATGCGAGACAAGACTTACACCACCTCAACGATAACAATACCTCCTCGACTTCCTCCCTACCGCAACAACGAAAGCAGCAACGCAGTGCCTTATCCCCTTGTCGACACTCCGAGGACGGATTCCGACGTCGAGTACCTCGTTGGAAACTGCAGAAGCGACAGTCATCCCACCCTCCTAACATGGACTTTCCGGAACAGCTCAAACCAAAAGATGGCGATGAGGAGCAAGAGGAGGACGTCTTGCCCGTCGGGCTCGGTCAGGGCAACCGCCAATTCATGAACATGAATCAGAGCATATTCGGACTCATCGCTGCAGCCGGCCCAAAGGTTGACTTCCACGATAGGTTCGAGGGACATAGCAGCGAGGAGGAGGCGGAGGATTCAGATGGCAACGGGCCACGCCAAAAGTCTAAAGACGATGGTGCAGCAGATCCCATGGCGCAAACCACAATCCTGCGAAAGCCGGGCTCCGAGAGCAACGACCACCACCGGAGAAAGTTCTGTGACAGCAAACTGATGAAGTCGGTCCCCATTTTGTCGCGCTTGTCGACTAAACGTCGGTCGAGGAAGGATGGCAAGAAATCGGTGATACAGATACAAGAGGAGTCAGAGCCAGAGTCTCCGGTCTGGGATGCCCCATCAATATTGTTGACAAACGACGAGAACCGACTTGCGCCGGTCATGAGCCGTATGCTCGAGGCACGCGCCGAAGTATCGGCACGACCAAGTTTTGACCTCGAACGCCAGTCAACAGATAAGAGTGGTGAGCCATCAAGTCTGGCGGAGACAGAGCCATCCGACCTCTCCAAGAGGTTGCAGAAGATCTTCGAGTTCGACGAGCCGGAGGAGCTGATATCAGGTTGGACCCCCTTCACCCTCCGCACTCTTCGCGTCCCTTCTAGACTGTGCTGACTTCGAGACCAGAATACCCGTGCTGGCTGCTCCAGGGTGTGCTCTTGCAAGGCTACATCTACATAACATCTAAACACATCTGCTTCTACGCATACCTTCCAAAGAAAGCGGTCAGTCAAGTCGAAGTGGATCCAGAGAGGACAACGCTCACACTCTACCAGCATGAGGTCACCAAGTCTGGCTACCTGTCCAAGTCTGGCAAACGGAATCCGAAGTATAACCGGTATTGGTTTCGACTCAAGGGTGATGTCTTCTCCTACTTCCGGGACCCGTCAAATCTATACTTTCCTCACGGGCAAATCGACCTCCGATATGGGATATCTGCGTCGATAACCGACAAGGACAAGGAGGGCGTGCACTTCTCCGTCGAAACCGACCACAGGACGTACCACTTCCGCGCTGACAGCGCACCGAGTGCCAAGGAGTGGGTCAAATGTCTACAAAGGGTCATTTTTCGAAGTCACAACGATGGCGACAGCGTAAAGATCAGCTTGCCGATTGCGAACGTGATTGACATTGAAGAGGCACAGATGCTCGAGCTCGCAGATACGTGCAAGATACGTGTGATCGACAATGACGAGACGTATGCTATTGATGAGGTAAGCTACCTGCGTGATGGAGATGCAGGGGGCGAGCTGGCGACTGACCATCAGCAGTACTTCTTCTCATTCTTCAGCTTTGGCAAGGAAGCCATCAGTGTTCTCAAGCTCCTCATTGAGGAGGTCTCATCGCGAGACCATAGCAGCGAGGCCAAGAAGCCCGACCAACTGTCAACTGTGCACGACAATACCACGTCAGCTGTGCCGTCCTCGAAACAAAGTTCCAGCAGCAGTGACAAAGGTGGTCTAGCTACTCCCCCGAATATCAGAACCGGCAAACTGCAGGGAAATGTGAAGGCTACGCTGTCACCCATGTCTCCCCAGTCGCCAACAAATCTCTCTCCACGTGCTAGTGGCGAATATTTCAGGAGGAGCTACGACGCGACGCACCATTCCGGTCACAGGAGTCTGGACTTGCACCACATTGATGCTCACCGGCGGAGCTTTAGCAGAGATGGCCGGTCGATGAGCAGACATCGCCACAACGATAGGAGATCCGGAGCTGATAAGGACATCTCGACTGATTCCTACGCCGACTCAACGGAAGACCCTAGCATAGCAAGCATGTCGGCCATGACAACGTCAGGAGAGATGGACCAGTCGGCTAGTCAGATCCTCAGAGGCAGCGATGTCTTTCACAGCCCGACCCTTCACAGGTCAGCTTCAGCGTCAAGGGGGAAAGAGCGTGATTCACCCCGTAGCCACCATCGCCACATTTCTACCGGGTCTCTGCGCGGCCATTATGGGCCTCACCATGCTGCCACCACCGGCAATATCACTGACCCCTCAGCTGGCGAGCATTTGGAGCCCAATCCGTCAACTCCAACGCTGCAAACAATCAGTAAAATGGGCTCGTATCCACTGCAACGAGTTGGCGCCTTTGCAGAATATCTAGGTCGACATTCCAAACGTGTGGGTGGTCTCCTTGCTACAGAGTCTATCGGCTACGCTGGCAAGGTATCAGGCATGTGGAAAGGTGGCCAAAGGCACTACGACGAGTCTAACGTGCTCAAGACTGATGACGCCAATGACTTCGATGAGCAGGATAAGGTCTCAGAGGAACGTTTCCAGGCCCATTTTGCGCTGCCACAGTCGGAAAGACTGAGAGCGACTTATTTCGGATACTTCATGCGCGTGCTGCCTCTCTACGGCAAGGTCTACCTCAGCGATCGCACCTTTTGCTTCCGCAGCCTCATGCCCGGAACGCGCACAAAGCTTATTCTGCCAATCAGGGACATCGAAAACGTGACAAAGTCTAGTGGCTTCCGATTGGGATATGCTGGTCTGGTAGTCGTGATTCGTGGACATGAGGAGCTGTTCTTCGAATTCGGGGACGTGGCGCTCCGCGATAACTTGGCTGTTTTCCTGCTCAAGGGGATCGAGACTGCAAAATCTTTACGCGATTCCCAAGGTATGGATAGTGATGAGCAAGAGGAGGCTGACAACGCAGTAGCCGAACACGAGGCGCTTGAGAAGGCCCGGCATGAGGAATTCCCTGGACATGAGCTCACCCTCCCACGACACAATACCGGCGTTTCTGATGGACCTACAATCATTTTCGATGACCCAAAAGCCTCATTCATCAACTTCAAGCCCGAGAAGTCCCTACGCATCACCTGCCTTACGATTGGGTCAAGGGGCGATGTGCAGCCTTATATCGCGCTTTGCAAAGGATTGATGGCTGAGGGCCACAAGGCCAAGATTGCCACGCACATGGAGTTCAAAGATTGGATTGAAAGCCACGGTATCGAGTTCGCTCCGGTGGAAGGCGACCCTGGAGAGCTGATGCGGTTATGCATTGCGAACGGAACCTTCACCGTTGCTTTCCTCCGAGAAGCCAGTTCCACCATGCGGACTTGGTTGGATGGTCTACTGGCTAGTAGCTGGCGTGCGTGCAAGGGCTCAGACGTGCTTATCGAAAGTCCTTCTGCCATGGCAGGTATCCACATTGCCGAGAAGCTGTGCATCCCTTACTTCCGTGCCTTTGGCATGCCTTGGACGAGGACGAGAGCCTATCCACAGGCTTTCATGATGCCGGAGCGCAAGATGGGTGGTGCATACAACCTGGTCACTTATATCCTGTTCGACGCTGTGTTTTGGAAGGCCACGGCGCACCAGATCAACAGGTGGCGCAACAAAACCCTTGGCTTGCCGAACACCAGCCTTGAGAAGATGCAACCCAACAAGGTGCCTTTCTTGTACAACTTCTCACAGCACGTCGTGCCCCCACCTCTGGACTATAGTGACTGGATCCGAGTTACTGGATACTGGTTCCTCAATGAGGGCGGCGAGGACTGGACTCCTGACCAAGACCTCGTGGACTTCATCGACAAGGCCCGGAAAGACAACAAGAAGCTGGTCTATGTCGGCTTTGGAAGCATCATCATGGATAACCCGTCCAAATTTACACGAGAGATCATTGCCGCCGTTCAGAAAGCGGACGTGAGGTGTATTCTTAGCAAGGGGTGGAGCGATCGGCTTGATCCCAAGTCTGCCGAAGCTCAAGAGGCAGGCATAACTGCCAATGATGTCAGCTCCGGCAGCGATGGGAAGGATGGCTTGACTGAGATACCTCTACCCCCTGAGATATTCTCCATCAAGTCGGCTCCCCATGACTGGCTGTTCAAGCAAATTGACGCTGCAGCGCACCATGGTGGATCAGGAACGACTGGAGCGAGCCTGCGTGCTGGTATACCGACCATTGTGCGTCCCTTCTTTGGCGACCAGTTCTTCTTTGGCGGTCGCGTCGAGGATCTCGGTGTCGGAATTCTGCTGAAGAAGTGGGGTGTAAACTCCTTCGCAAGGGCGCTGTGGGAGGCGACGCACTCCGAGAGGATGATAGGCAAGGCGAAGATACTAGGGGAAAACATCCGCAAGGTAAGTTGGGAGCGTTTTCCAACCCTCTTTGAATTATGCAGATTCTTATCGATGCTGACCATCTACCTACAGGAGAACGGCGTCGACACAGCGATACAGTGCATCTATCGCGACATGGAGTATGCCAAATCACTAATCGAGAAGAAGGCAGGCAAGAATGCCGCGGCAGCCGAGCGCGCAGCTACGTCCGGCTCCGATGGGGACCTGGATGACGATGTTGAAGAGGAGAGCTGGACATTCATAGGAGACGACACCGGCACGGAAGATGATGGCGATATTGACATCGACGCGATGATGAAGCGGAGTCAGTTTCTCGCCAGCTTTTCCGATTCTGCAAGGCCTCAAATGCTCAACAGCAAGGCGCTCTTGGATAACAACACGATGCTATACACTGGTGACACTATGCCTGGATCTGCAGTGCCTGGAAAGCATAGCCCGGTCCCGCGGCAGAGCAGCAGTGACGACAGCGCGAAAGAGGGAGTCATGGGACGTTAGTGGGGTCCTCGACGAGCGAGCTCCTGGCTACGAGGGCGTCTAAGATGGGCAACCGGATCGCTCAGTGAGAGTGGTGCAAGTAGCTCAACTGTGATTGTTTCTCTCCGGAGTCTTGAACACAGTGGTAGTGCGAGGCGTTCGCCTTGGCGTTCACCCGGGAGGCACAGCAAAGGAGATGTGAGGATGCTGCGGAGCTGGTCTTGAAGGGGGTGCTGGCTTGGAACTCGGAGGCAGAGACTTAAGTCGAGGAGGTCTTGATGGTTTCATCCTCGCTATTATTGATGGGCTTGCCTAGGGTTGATGGACACGACTTGGATGATACCGTTGGATATCGGGACCTTTTTTTGGTGGCAGGGGTTTCGGACTGGTCTCCTCATAGCCAAGCTTGAGTTGTTACTTTGCTCTTCTTTTACGCGTGTTTACATGATGACGGCACATTGGGTGCAGCATGGAGTTTCGGAAGAAGCTTTTCCCTGGAAATGTCAATTGGTTATGATAGACCCTGGATGTTCTAGACTGAAGCAGAGGCACAACCTTGGGGGGTGAAGTGAGTTGAGGCCGCGGAAGGACATCGCCGCACTGTATTGTTAAAGATACTAATACTGGTCTGAAGGGGAAAGGGTATTGCCCGGGTAATCATACAGTATAATACTGCTTCATGTGTTGCATCAACAAGCCCTCGCTATGTGCACATAGACAGCTCAGGCACCGCTGACCTCTCCATACGTACATTGATCAAGTCCCCCTTGCTGCAGTCGTGTAATTCAAGCGTTCTTCGGTCTCCCTGATGATATCCGGCAAATCCATTGGGACTTGGACTCAGAAAGACTCCCAATCATCAACGGTTGGTATGCGGAAGCAATCAGAACATAAAAGCTTCGCCCTGCTGTATTTGACCAGTTTGAGACAGTCCACCGTGCCTTTGCCGTTGCGGACAATGGTCTTGCATTGGGCACAAGGGCCCGGGGGTATGTTTGGAAACATTAAGTCAAGGCCACTCATGAATGCAGTGGCCCAGTCCACAGCAAACTGGGGGATCTTTCGGAACAGCATCCCAAAATCCTTTCGCGATTCGAAATATGGCATGGTCGCAATCACCAGCCCCAAAACGTATTGCAGAACAGTGTCTCTGATCTTGGTGCCCACGTCGTCCTGGTACAAGGCTCGGATCGCTGGAAGTATTTCGCCCTTGATGGTGCGGTCGACAGCACTGTTCTTCTCAGCTGAGGGACAGTTTGAGCAGAGGTCTCTGGAGATGTTCTCCATCCTGTACTTGAGCGCTCTGGTGAGGAGGTCGTGTAGCTTGTCGAGACAGAAGAAATCAGCCAGCTTGCAGGTCTTGATAATGGCGACCAGGATTGCCATATCTGGGAAGGCCTCTTTGAAGTCGACGGAGCCGACGTAGAGGAAATGGAGGAGGCAGTCCACCTCGTCCTCTGTGAACATGGTGAGTGTGACCTTGCCAGTTTTCCCTTCCTATGGAAACGGCCGCAGATGTCAGTAATTGTCAGTACTGTAGCTCGCTTGGGGCAGCGACAGGGTAATCAAGGTTATTACTACCTCAAAGGTACCCAAAAGGGCTTTCTTGAACCACTCGCTACGCGTGCAGAGGATGGTCTTGTGAACATTCCAGGTGCGATCGCCGCATTTCACCTGCGCGTCGGCGAGCAGGCCGGTCGTGAGAAGCCTTTTGGGGGGGGGGGGTGTCAGCTGACAGAGTCGAGAGGGTCCGGACGAAACAACAGGATAGCAGACGAGCTTACTCCAGGTCAGTGTTTTGAAAGGTATCCTGGGTCAGGGCCCACAGGGTAGGTCCCTTCTTCTCTGCCATGCTCAGCGGCTTCGATGTGCCGACGCGGTAGTGCTGTGTTGGCGCGGTCGTGATGTGCTGTTTCAAAGGTCGGTGTAGGGAAAGGAAGAAGATTTCGTAAGTGAAATCGTTCGTGGGGTACATATACGAACGCATACGTAGACGGAGAAGCTTGAGAAGAGACGTTGCTTGCAACCAAGCTCGAGAAAAGAGGTGGAGGGGACGCTTGAGGCTTCCTACGAAAGGTACGTGGAAGAAAGGGACGAGTAAATGGTATTTAGGGTTCTGGAAACTGAGGTGCCCAGGTACTAAACCCAGAGTATGTGCCTGATAAGTACTTAGGTAGGTACTGAAGGTGATAATGAAGCCAAAACAAGCTCTAGTACCTAGGACTACTTGCCTTGTATGCAAGGTTCGAGAAGCCTTAGTACTTTGCCGTACTCGCAGGTGTTCTGCGGAAACTTCAAGCCATCACTCTGCCGTATGGACAAGAAACGTAATCCGTCGTGAAAATATTCCTTTCATAAGCATATGTAAAGCACTCTCAAGCCCGTGCCGAACTTCCACGTTGTTTGTGCTAGGCCATGCAGTCCGTTGCCCTCCCTCCGGTCTCCGGTTCATCAAGGTTTCTGCAACTCCTCCAGCGTTGGTACAGGAAAGCAATCTCCGCATAATCCCTTGTCGCCTCGCCCCCTCTTCCGTAAGGACATGTTGGGATATATCTCACGCACGCCTGCTTCCTCGCATTGACCACATTTGTGACATCTGGCCGCACCATAGTTGGGCTCTATATCAACTCTGGGATCCGTTGCTTTGAAACAGGCCATCAGCGCCAGCGACCAGTCGACCGCAAACTCCGAGTTGTCACGGATGAGAGATGTGAAGTCGTCGTTCTGTAGAAGTAGAGAAACGCCAAAGATTGCTGTGCCTAGCAAGTGTGACTTGAAAGCTTCCCTGAACCGTTCATCGCCCCTATCATCCTCATACAGGGCCTTGATGGAGGTGATGATAGCCTCGATCAAATCGGGATCGAATTCGGTAGGGTTCTTCTTATTGAGATGCGAGGCGCATGACTTGACCCAGTGTAGAGCTGCAGCATCTCGGGCCTTGGTCGAAAGCTCCTGTAGTTCTTCGAGGCAGAAGAAGTCTGCAAGCTTCCACACATCCATGCAAGCTACCCATGTGTAATCAGGGGCAAAGACCTCCCCCAGCTGGAACACACCTGTGTAGATGAAATTGAGCACAAGGTCTATCTGGTACTCGGGGATTTCGATGATGTCAACAACGCCGGTTCGTCCCTTCTAGATGCCCAGGTCAACCGGTGAGTGCACCTGATATAGCTCAAGTGGAACGCCTTACCTTCCAAGCCTTGCCCGTCAAAGCTTTCTTGAACCACTCGGATCGACTGCACAAGATGGCCTTGTGGACCTTCCAGGTGCGCTTGGTCTCAACACAGCGCACCTCGGCATCAGCCAGTAGCCCACTTTTCAGGAGCCTTTCCGTGGTCAGTAACTGATTCGAGGTTCCGTTCAGTAAATGTAACTTACTCGGCGTCAGATGATCGGTATCGGTCCTTCGTCGTAGTCCAGACCACATTGTTGTCCGATATTGTTGGCTGCATGGTAGGCATCGATGGAGCAGCAGAGTGTGCAGGGTGGTGAAGCTGCAAGAACGGAGACAGAAGGAGGAGTTTTGTTTTGTGTCTCAACAACCCAATGGGGATGTAAAAGGGGAAACTTGTACTCGGGAGAGAAATCCGACGATAGAGGGAGGGATAAAGATCGATGTGGACGAAATGAATGTGACGCACGTTTGTTTCTGGGGGCGGTAAAGTGTGTGAGTGAAGGAAAAAACCCTGGTGGGTTCTTTTGTCCTGACAAAAGAAATCGACCCTGAGCTTGCGAGAAGTGTGAGGAGTCGTAGCATGAGGAAGGGAGTTTGTGGGTGTCTGCCGTATCTGGTGCCGCAGGCTCCAGCACCGGGCAGAACGTGTGATAACGGGCAAGAGACAAAGGTACAATGATGGTCAAATACAACCGTCCGAGGAAAATTCGGCGGAACTTTATAAAGTGCATGAGTCTATGAGTGTTGACAAGCCAAATAGGCGGCGGGGTAGGGCCGAAGCTTCCCAAAGCTTCCATACTTTGAGCTCAGCCAAGGCTGCAAATATTCACAAGTTCAACAGCAAGAGATGATGTCAAGGGCACAGAGTCTTTGCGTCGAATGGCTGTGTAAGTTTCCGGCAACTTGATAAAGTACACGGGTTCCCAGTCGAGTTCCCCTCGCAAGTTGTAATTTTGCCTTCTCTCGGAGGAACATATCATCCATCAGCCCTTGTTGCTATCACTTGCTTGTGCCGCTGCCCTCCGTTGCCTTGCCAACCCAGTCCTCCCAGGTCGGAGCAGAGACACAGAGGCCGCAGAAGACCTCGGGCTTTTTCACTTCGACCCACGCCCGAAATCTGAACCCGAAGCCGACTATTTGCGAGCGGCAGGTTCTACAGCAATGGCCCCCTACACCCCCGCAGTCTTGCCCAGAGCCAAGGCCTCCCATGAGCCCTAAGGCCCAGTCCAACGCGAATCCCGGTATCTCGCGGAGGAGTTTCCTGAACTCTTCCTCTTTGGCGAGGAAGCGAATTCCCAGTAGCAGGACGGCCAGAAAAGGAAGCCGGAAGGTATCTTTGATGCCCTCACTGTCGTCCGCGTACAAGAGTTGGACCTCCCGAACAATAGAGCACATATGGCCGTCCTGGAGCTTCGACTGCATGCCATAGGATTTGGTCATCGCAATGAGAAGATTGTCGCGCGCCTGGAGGATGATTCGTTGCAGCCTGGGCAGGCAGAAGAAGCCTGCCATCTTCCAGACCTTCAGCTGAGAGATGATGGGACTGTCGCCGGGAACGTGTTTCTCCAAATCGACGACTGAAATCAGACCAACATGTCAGATACGGCAGCTAAGTGCACCCCGAGGACCACTCACCGCCAGTGTAAAGGTAATGCAACAGAAGGTTAACTTCATCCTCAGAGCAGATCTCGATTGTCACGATGCCGGTTGCTGACTCCTGGTCTCAGTATTAGCCAGTGGCATCGAGCGGAATGCAGAAACTCTGTCCCTCACCTTGAAATGGCCCATGAGAGCCTTCTTGAACCACTCACTCCTGGTGCACAGGATCGCCTTGTGGACCTTCCATGTGCGACTACCGCAGCGCACCTCGGCGTCAGAAAATAAGCCACTTTGTAGAAGGCTTCAAGTCTCCGTCAGCGTCAACACGACCCTGTGACTATTCCAGTACACGGCGAGAATAGAACTTACTCAGAGTACGACTTCAACAAAGGCTGTGGGTTCGACGTCGAGTCGCTTGTGCTTCGAGCGTTGGAAGACATGATGGTAGATCTTCGGCGGTGTTGTGATATTCAAGAGACGTGACGAGGTAATATGACGATGAAGGTGTGATTAAGGTGAAGACTTTAGGTCAGGAACCACACAAACGATGCAGGTCCTTGTGGTATAGTATCCAAGGCAGGAGAAGATAAGCGCCTAAGTTAGTCCCAAGATCCTAGCCGCCTTTGGAATTCTCCCTTTGAGCCTCGAAGCTTCCACTTTCTGCCTCTCACCTTCCACGCCACGCCAAGTTCGGCCGTGGAGGTGCCTAAGGCACTGCAACTTCCCGCCCTCGGGGTAGTACAGCCAGCATGCCCATTTCTCGAACATCCCTTCCTTCATCTGGTTCCTCGCCCGCTGGCCGATATAATCCTCGATGAACGCCCCTCGCGGCATCGCCAGGCGAGTTGGAAAGACGCGGCTGAGATAGTGTTCGGTCGAGGCGATATGTGTCTTGTCGTGCCAGAAGAAGAGCGGCGTGAGGGGGATCTTGACCTCCTCCGAGCTCGTGAACTCTCGCTTGAGAGATGAGGTCAGCTCCCTCAGGAAGGGGTACAGGTTGACGTGCGCCGAGTCTGCATAGCCCAGCATCCGGGGAGAAGGCAGGCAGACGTACTTTACGGGCGCTTCGTCTGGGGAGTTCATCATAACATCCAAGATCGATCGGATGGGGATGTCGGCATGCAGGTTCCAGTCATGTTGTTGCACCCACACGTACGGAGTCTCAACCAACCTCAGTGCCGACCTTACTGCTAAGCCAAACCCCAGACGCTCCGAAGGCTCGATAAAGATAACCTGCTTGTCCTCCGTCCTCTGTATCGTAAATGGGGTGCAATTTCCGGGCTTGCACGGCGACCCGAACTCAGCCTGATCACCCTCCTCGATGACCGACACATCCTCAGCTTCCTTTCCGACAAATTGCTGGAATATCAGCTTCTTGACGTTTTCCTTGTACACCGGGAAATTCGCAGCGCCCTCCGCGGTGACCGAGCCTTTCTTGAGACGATTCGCCGCAGCAATCCGGTCGAACGTGTCAAAGACAACAATGACCTTACATGACAGCAATGCTGGGCAGAACTCCCGGAAGGAGGCCAGGATGGTGTCCAACAGCTCGGTAGACGGCGAGGAGGGCGTTGGAGACGTCGTGATGATGACTGTAAGAGCCTCGGATACTAGTCCTGGCACCTGAGACATCTCGGGCAGATGAGGTGAACAGCCCTAGATCCCTTGTCCGGAGAGAAGCTGCTCTCAATGTTGATGCTGAAATTTGACGTGAATCCGTCAGTAATTTGGCAAGCTCAAGTGCTTCGTGCTTGGGCTCCATGTGGGATTTGGCTCAAACAGTGTGCCTGAGCGATGCCATAGCCTACGGGTGACGAGTGCTTGATCTCCGGAACCGCAAAGCCAGCGGTGTTCTTGTGACCGTGATTGTCTGATCGGGTTGAAGGACTGTCGTTGAATTCGTCGTCGTGACGCCACAGCAAGTTTCTCGTGTGGCTGTTCAGTCACAGTGGCTCGGGTATGGTACAGGGTTAGGGCTAAGAGTGAATTGAGCGGGGGAATAGGGGGGGGGGGAATAAGAGAGGGGGGGGGTGGAATGCCCAAATTCCCTACCCCTAAGCCCGCCCATTTGTACCACGACTTTCCACCCCGATGGGGAATATGGATAGGGACCGAAGGCAATTTACATCTCCGTGTATATTGGACTTCTTGATTATTCAAATTCGGCTTCAATGTGGTGGGTGTATGGGAATGACCACCTATCAGATGCGGACATGTGCTGGAATGGTACTGGTTGTCCTCCGGGATCCTAATACAGACAGATTGGAGCAGCTGGGCAGCACAACGTACGAGTGTGTGGACAGGCGGGAGCCGCGGTTCCAACTTGAATATTGCGAGATCTGAGCCTGAAAGAGCTTACGAGATTTAGGCTTCTTCCATTTTCTCCCAAGAGACCGCATGAAAACCCACTCACACAATTAGAAGTGGCTATAACCTGCTAAGCCTCGACTCGGTTCCTTGTATAGGTGGTCTCATCCCTTCCTTTGTTGAATCTGACCATTTATCGATCTTACCGCTATCATCGCCCCCAATTCTACCAGCAAGAGATGCCCCTGGTGATCACTTGGTCAGGCTGCGGACATATTGTTGCTGCCAAAACCTCTCTTCTCTGGGAATACATGGCTGATTTTTGAAGAGACTTCGCAGACTCTTCAAATGACTATGAAGAGTAGGACGTTCGTTCGCCTTCCTTCTATGGGAGCTGCGAGGGTGCCACTATCTACCTCCTTAAGTACTTAGGTACTTAGTAAGTAGCCGAGAGTGGCAAACAGGCTGAGGACCAAGCCCAGAACCACTCACCCCAACTCCGAGTTATTCTTGAAGCACAGCACAGATATATCTACAAGTAGGCAAGTGAAAGAATGACGCGGGCAATCAATGGATTTCTGCGCGCGATACATCTATATGACGGATCCGTATCTTACTCACATAATGTGCATGTAGTTTGCAGTGCCTGCCCCATCTTGGTTTACGCCCACGCATGCAGCTGAGATGCTACTTTATCACATTCTTGCAAAGTCCGGAGGTTCCCCGCACTTGGGAAGATTGACCCAGCTATCTTCTATACTGAAGTCGAGCCTCCTACCTCCTGATTGACTACGCGCCATCGTTTATTGTGCTAATGACCCTCAACCTGGCACCTTATATCCCATCAACTGTTCCTTTCTTCTGCATTCTGTGATCAACAGCAATCATAGCCTCATTGCCGCTGATCCGAACACAAAAGATGAGCATTCAGGTGCTAGCCTCGCAGCCTGACTCCCCGGGCTTATGTTCAACTTGCCGCTCTATACCTTTTCATGCCATACCTAGCACTTTCTCGCGTAAGTCCTCGCGAGAACTTGTGGAAGTCATCAGCGTTGGCACCTTCTATTCTGCTGCACCTCTTACACCTTGTCCGTTATGTCGCATGCTCCACTCGTTGGTGGACACCACAGATGCACAAGCTACGAAATATGAACTCTGGGCTGTCCACCCTCACGCCGGACATCATGTTTTCGATAATGGTTTCGTCTATGACTCTGGCACTTCTTTTACAGATGCTATCTGCATTTGCCTTGTGAAGTTGAGCGATGCTTGGTATGGGCCAACAGATTCGTCACTTCGTCGTATCATCGCGGGGAGAGGAGGGGTATTTCGCGAGCTTCGACAGCCAGTCGGTGACCCAGACAAAGGTAGCGCCGTCACCGCACGGCCAATCGATGCTGATCGATTCGACGAGAGAGCCGTTCTAGACATGGTCGGATACTGCAAAGAACATCATGGTCTCTCCTGCAACAGCAAGCCCCAATTTTTGCCGGGCTTTACAGTGCTGGACTGCGAGGCCAACCCAGTCAGCAGGCTGAGGCCCGAAGCCAGTATCCCCTATCTAGCTCTAAGCTACGTTTGGGGGTCAGGGTCTCTAGCGTCCCCCGAGCCCTTCTCCCCGGTTGTCATGGATGCTATCACGGTGACTAAACGTCTCGGATACCGTTACCTCTGGGTTGACCAGTACTGTATCGACCAGACCGACAACATACACAAAATGTCGCAGATATCACATATGGGTGTGATTTATCACAATGCCGATATAACCATAATTGCTTCAGCTTCCCAGAACCAACAAGATGGCCTACCTGGCGTTAGTTGTCCAAGAACTCGAAATTCAGATCCACCTATTCTCATGGGCAAATACAAATTCACCAAAGCTTTCCCAGACCCTGGGATTGAAATTCGGAAGACCAAGTGGGCCACACGAGGATGGACATTCCAAGAAGCTGTTCTATCACGAAGAAGGCTTTTCTTTTTGAAGGACCAGGTCTATTACGAGTGTGGACTCATGAATCAGGAGGAAAGTGTGAAGCTGAATCGTGCGAACCTTCCAACTGGTAATAAGCTAAGAGAAAATATTTACCGGTTCGAATTTCCCCGTGACCATCTTGGTTTCTTTACTTCGGGGTGCGAGGAGTTGGTCGTCCAATACACGTCCCGAGTTCTTACTTTTCCTGACGATGCATTCAATGCCTTGAAAGGCGTCTGGTCCCGACTAGAGACGATGGAACCTCGGCTGCGACATGTTTGTGGACTCCCGCACACACTTATCGGTGAGACAGATATTCAACCCTATGATTTCAGACATGAAGGGGTTGTCAGGGGATACACGACCGAGACAAATTTCTGGCGTAGCCTCAGCTGGTATCATACATATGAGGCACCCGTACGCAGATCCCAGTTTCCATCTTGGTCATGGCTTGGCTGGGCTGGCCAAATAGCCTTCTCATGTGAAGATCTTGTTTCCTCACGTCCGTATTCCAAAGCAAAGGTCTGGTTCCAGAGAAGCCACAGTAAGACTGGTGTTCGGGGGCCAGAGATGTTAGCCCTGGATGAGGTGTTGTGTTGCAGCCAAGATACTGGTGAATTCTCTTCAGTTATGCATCTGAAGACCGAGTATCTTCCTGAGGAAGCACAAATTTTTGAAGAAGATGGCCACCCTCATTGTCGAGTGCATGGATATAGAGGGAAAGTTCGATTGAGCTTGCCGGAACCATTCACAGAGACTAAAAGAAAATTCTGCACAGGGGAATATAGGGCTGCGCTGCTACGAAGTACGAACTGGGCTGACAAGGTTGTCCACAAATACACCTTGGACCAAAGATATAGTCATTCCCTATGGTTCATTGTATTGCATGAAAAGCAGCCATCGTGTTATGAGCGGATCGGGACGCTTCGTCTTCAACAGGTGTGGCTTTACAGAGATATTCCAGGGCTAAGGAGGGTCCATAAGGACCAAGCGAAGATACTCGGCTACCTCACACGGTCTCATTTCGTCATTGAGTAAAGCTAGACTAGTTATAGCAAGAATCAGTCTAAGTGCTAATATTAGATGCTGTTCTGCCGATGGCCCGATATAGAGACCCGAGGATTAGGAGGGAATATAGCAGCTTTCTGTAACCAGTGAAGATTTGAAACATATATACGTAGTAGTTGCCTGTCAGGATGGTCTTGAGAACTGGTTCTTGCTGAGAATGGCATTGTGCACCTGTGGTTCCTACAGATAACAGCGAAGTCAGAGAACTCGCCAGTCTCCAGATCAGCTTCGTAGCTCCCAAGCTTAAAAGTCCTTCGGTGACCCAGAAGTGGCTTCCACCCAGAAGTAGCTGCATTAATCACCCAAATGCCGTGTTCGTATTACCAAACAGATCTGGTCAAGCCTGTTTTATATCACCGAGGCTCCCCTACTATTGTTCAAACTACCCCAGCATATCTACTAATATTAAGAATTGGACAAGGTAGCAGGTAGTCTCTGCCTTTTCACAGTAGTACAGGTTAATTATATATTGTTTTGAGGCTCCTTTATGACAACATGGAGATCCTCACTGCTGGGAATCAGCAGGAAATTAACAGGGCGTGCTTGCCAAATTTTAGCGTTATGGCTAGTAATACTATCAAGGTAATATCATTAGTACTTGAAGGTAGCCAAACTGAAAGTATCTTTTTTTCTGCTCTGAACAATTAGGAACTGGTAAAGGGTAAGTCATTCCAGAATACAAGTAATCACCTGAGTTCTCAAAGCCTTATCGATCCCTTGCAGTTCACATCCCTAGAAAACTGGGTAATTAACATTCAATATCCACTATCTCCTATTCCATGTACCCCAAAAGCATTGAAAGGGAAACATGCAGCCTGGGCGCTTTGTATTATTGACCACCGATAATTCAGTCCCCTTAGGAGCTAAGACCTCAAGAGCTGCCCAGGTGATGGTATCAGCATATTTACCCTAGCATTCACCCATTGCCCCCCCCCCCCCCAAATCCAAATGCCACCCACAAGCCTTCGTATTGTATGTACCTAGTCGAGGTACTTCCAATCACTCTCACTGACACTGTTGTTGTAGCACTCCCGGGAGCAAAAGGTTTGATCCGTTCTACCAAAGAATGCCAATGACTTTGTAGGAACGTGAAAGACATCTGTCCGAGGCTCCTTCAGATCGATATCGGGGATTGTCTTGTCGCATGCTAAGCAGATCCACCCCTTCCCAGTGTGTTCGGTGAAAGGGTTCTCGCCCTGACAGCCCAGAAGAGCTCTCAGGAAACGGACGGAGAAATCAGGGAGCTCGTCTAGGAGGGCGAGGAATGACTCCATGTATCGTATGTAAGGGGAGAGGTAAATGCTGAGGCTGACCAGCTCAGCCTGCACCGGGCCTGCCGCCCTGTCTTGTCTCCATGCGGCCCGTATACCAGCCTCGATGTCCGGAAGGAAGCTGAAACCATCGGCAAAAGCATACAGTCGGGTTGTGCTGACAGAAAGCTCAATGCGACGCCTGGAGAGCTGGCTCAAAACTCTCTGGCAAAGGCCATTGAGGCAGAAATAGTCGCCTATACCCCAGACTAAGACGCAAGCCTCGAGGAATGATTTGTTGGGGCTTTCGTCTTTGATTTCCTCGATGCTGATGCCTAAATGACGAAGCGTAAGATAAGTCAGTTGATGAACAGTTCTGCATATCAGGGCCGGATCACTTACGCCCACTGTAAATGTATCGCAGCAACCAGGATATCTCGTACTCCTCGAAGCCTTCGATGGTGATCTTGTTCTCTACAGATTCCTGGAATATAAACAAAATACCAATTGATTAGTGCTGCGCCTCGCCATGCATTTCGGATCATGCATATGGGCAGATGCCATACCTTGAAGCCATTCTCCTCCGAAATGGCAGCCGTGAAGTAGGGACAGCGGCTCAGAATAACTCTGTGCGTCTTCCATTGTTTGTTGCCACAGATGACCGTGAAGTCAGAGAAGACTCCTGTCTCAAGCATTCTGTTTTGATGGTGAGGTTAGCTTGAGACTGATCGAAAGGGTGGTGGTTGTATATATACCGTAGGTCAGCTTCCCAACGTGGCTTTGCAACTGACGAAGTCACGACCATGGCAGGATGAGGCTGATAGAAGCTGTTGTCTCTGTTAGATTGAGAGACGGAAGTCGATGATGAGGCCGCGGACAACCCAGGATTTGTCGTTGTCGACATCTTTGCATTGAAGCCTTGCCTAGAATATGGGCATTCTTGGTATTGCAGAAGCGACACAGATTTGGATGAACCTTGGAAAACTCTAAAACTGGTATTTATAGGTTGGACGTCAAGATATTGGAAAACGCTTTGACCAGGGCCGCGTTAAAGGTGAGGCCAGTGATTCCATGTTTACTGCCGCACGGCCTTTTCTTTTAGGGGCAAGAAGGAGGGGGGTTTTATCTGAGGTTCAATGTGGCCCAGAAGGTACGTATTGACTTTAGCACCCAGGTGCCTAGGTAGACACATAGGTGTGTTGGTAAGTACTATAGTAAAGGGGAAGAGAACTTTTCTACCTACTGAGAAGCATAGCGAAGCAATTGCTAACCTGAATGGGGACGACAAATACAGGGTAATGGACGATTTTGATGATCACCATATAGGATCTTGATTGCTATCTCTCGCTAAGTTTTGCCATTCTCTGTCAACAGGTGCACACAAAGGTTCAGTCATCTAGGCATGCAGTGCCCAAGGGGCACATTCAAAAGACGATAAGATAATTAATTAGGTAGCTAGGAATATGCACATCAGGGTCGTTTTCGAACATGAGGGTTGTTTGAACCTTTTTGCATAACTTCACAAAGGCTTCGGCATGTAACCGATCGCATTTCAAGATTGGCTAGTCTACATATTGACAGCTCTGGCAGCGGTCTGGTGGTGCTGCATGCCAATGCACTTTTCCAGTACCACTTGACAGCTCCGCTACCCATCTAATGAGTACCCGACCTCCCCAGCCTCCTGTCCCATCTTTACCAAGCTCGCCCTCATCTTTTCTGCCCTCGGTCTTGTCTTCTCATCCAGCTTACTAAAATCCACCCGGTCGATCCAATCTCTCAGACCATGCTGCAACACGTTCCTTGCTCTGAGCGTTGACCCATCGACGTGTCCGGCACTGCCATGCAACGTCATTCTCTCGACTTTCGAATCATACACCCCACGATGCAGGATATTGTTGTTATAGAACACGATATCCCCAGCCTTGAGCTGCACAGCTACCTGCCCGGGAATCTCCTTCTCAAAAGGATCAGCGTTCCTCTCGAAATCGGTCCTCGCTCTTTTATGGCTCCCCGGGACGGCAATCAGGCTGGCATCGTCATACAGCGCCAGGTTCCACTGCGCCGAGAAGGCAGGTTTGCCAAGCCTCTCCAGCTCCTCCTCGGGCGTGGCCGTGGCCGGGATGTCGTCACGGTGCCATCGCAGCTCGAAGTCCCGGTCCGGCCGCACCAGGAGGTTGAACAGCTCCATAACCAAGTCATCGTCGCTGCACTGCAGGAGCTCTCTGGTGGGGCCGACCACGGCGTCGCTGAAGTAGACCTGCGCGAAGGTGGAGCTGTTGGGGAGGTCCGGGTGCATCATGCCCTGGACCCCCCAGATGCCGTGCTCCTTGGCCACCTCCGGGGTGTTCTGGGGCCAGGGCGGGAACTGCTTGGGGAGGGTCCTCACGTTGGGCCACTTCCCTTGTCGTGCTAGGGTTGCTACCTCGGATGTGGCCTCGCGGAGCTTGCTGAGTTGGTCTGGGGTGATGGCGGATGGGATGATCACGTAGCCGTCGCGGTTGAGACGGTCGAGGAGGGAGTCGGCGGCCATTGTGATATTCTTCCGATAATTGTAGCAGATGTGTGTGTAGCGAGCGAGCTAGGTTTGATCTGGACGGGCAAGCAGGTGTTAGGCCTCTTTTTTGTAACTGAAATCTGGGAGAAAGCCCACTGCTTATACAACAGATGGATGAATGAGTGAATGGACCTTGATGGTGATGGAGTGAGGTTGATATAAAGTTGATGCCCTTGCAAGCTACCCCACTTTAGATCGCACACTGTCTTTAGAGTCGGATTGTTGCATGAGAGTACAGTAAGCTTACTTACGCACGTGTACTGTGCCTCTCACCATCAATTGGATCCTCTCGCTAGCTCTTCCAGGAACGAACATGCATGGAACGTTGCAAGCTTCCAGCTACACACTATTATTGTGGGCAATGAGGCGAGCATTCCTAGGCCCATGCTACGAAGGGAACGGCGAAACGGTTGAACGTCCAAGAAGGCCTGCAACCAACCGGCAACGCCTTGGACACAGCGACCACTGATAAGCTGCCCATGGCTTCGAAATGGCGTCCCGTAATTATATGCATGAATGGCTTGACTGCTTGAAAATGCACAGTTTATCCATGTGCATGCCATGTTGGATGACACGGCGTCTCCCGCCACAAAAGTCTGAGTAGGCGGGGTTGAATGGGGATGTCTTCCGAATGCCTCCACACCAACGCCCGGTGAGGCCCTCGTTCTTTTCCTAGAAGCTGCGGCTGCCATTGTCACTTGAACTTTCCAATATTCACCCAGGACAATCCATAATAGCAGACACAACAGCCACGTCATGCTACTCACAATGGCCCAACTCCTCCTCGCCACCCCAGCGTCCGCGGACTTCAACCCTCCCGGGGTGCTCTCACCTCTGCCTCCAATGGGTTTCAACAATTGGGCAAGGTACATGGGCGGGCTCAACGAATCACTCTTCGTCAACACCGCCGAGACCATGGTATCCAAGGGTCTCCTCGCAGCAGGATACAACCGGCTCAACCTCGATGACGAGTGGTCTCTCATGGAACGCGCGCCCAACGGCTCGATGCAGTGGGACCCGGTCAAGTTCCCCCGCGGACTACCATGGCTGACCGACTTTCTCAAGTCTAGAGGCTTCATCCCGGGCATCTACACCGATGCTGGGAATAAGTCTTGCTCTGGCTTTCCGGGTGCTTATGGCTATGAAGATACCGACGCGAGGGACTTTGTAGATTGGGGCTTTGAATACCTGAAGCTGGATGGGTGCAATATGCCCGACACGACCGAACAGACCTACCGAACCGTGTACGGGAAGTGGCACGATATCCTCACCTCGATGTGGCCCAACCAGATGGTTTTCTCCGAGAGCGCACCGGCTTACTTCGCCGAGGCCGACAACCTTACGGACTGGTACGCCGTGATGGAGTGGGTTCCACAGTATGGCCAGCTTGCGCGGCACTCTAGGGATTCCTTGGTCTGGAATAGCACCAACTACTGGCCTGACATCGCGGGGTGGGACTCGGTCATGTTCAACTATGGGCAGGAGGTGAGGCTGGCGAGGTTCCAGAGGCCGGGATATGTGAATGACCCTGACTTCTTGAACGTTGACCATTTCGATTACACATTGGACGAGAAGAGGAGCCATTTTGCTCTGTGGTGCAGCCTCTCGGCGCCATTGATTCTGAGTACAGACGTGTTGAACATGACTGATGCCGAGGTTGAGTATCTCACGAATCGGGAACTGATCGCGGTGGACCAAGACCCCCTCGTCCAACAGGCAACACTGGTCAGCCAGGATGGGCATTGGGATGTGTTGACGAAAGGCCTATACAACGGCGATCGGCTGGTTACCGTCCTGAATAGGGGCAACGCCTCGGGTGATCTGGAGGTATCCTGGGGACGGATTGGCATCTTCCCAGAAGAGCTGCCCACACCGTCCACTATCAATATCAAGGACCTCTGGAATGGTCAGTCGACGATGGTATCGCTCGAAGACACCAGCGGCATCAAGGCGGCCGCCGTTCCCTCGCATGGGACAGCCGTGTTCCGCCTATCGAACCCCACACCCGGCAACGCCATACGCACGATCCCCACAGGGATGATCTTCAACACCTATTCACTACACTGCCTTACGGACTCTAGGAATGGGACTGTAGCTTGGTTGAACTGTACCGGGGAGGAATCTCAGGTCTGGAGGGTAAAGCCGGACGGCCACGTCGATAGTCTTTTGCAGCTGGGACTGGGCAAGTGCCTCACGGTCGATGCGGGCAGGGTGGTGTCGAGGACTTCCGGCTGCGCGGCGGATACGGGCCAGCGGTGGGACTACTTTGTCTCGGGAAACCTGATCAATTCTGCATCCGGGCTGTGTTTGACTGAGGACCAGAGCGGTGGCGCTCCATCGGCAACGGTGGAAGAATGTGGATATCTGACCAACGAACAGGTTGTTGCCTTGCCAGTCGGAGTACCAATTTGAGATATCGTTATCGTCAACTACTCAAGCAACGTGCATATAGCTGAGCAACACATTACGCCTTGGACCCCTTCCCGTCATCCAACAGCGTACTCTTCCCATCCACGCCCGACCATTTCCTCACTCCATCTCCCTCAAACACCTCACTATCCGTCACGCGGCTTCCCCAGCAGATGTGATCCTGCACCTTGAAGGCGTCCTTCCCCTTCTCGGAGTGGATGCCCTGGATGAGCTCAGGGAACAGCATGATCATGTTGCGCCCCTCGTCCAAGATGGGGGTGTGGCAGTTCTCGCAGTAGGCCTTGCACGGTAGCTCGCGGACGGGTTTCTTCAGAGTGTTGGAGTAGAAGGTGAGGCCCTCGGCGCCGTTGACGAAACGAAGGTCGGATTTGTGGACTATGGCGGCCCATTGGAATGGGGCCTGTTGAGTTTGTCAGTGTTATGTGTTTGCTTGTCAACTGGTGGCATAAAGAACAGGAGCTAGACGGTTTTCTTGTGTTGTATGCTTACAGCGTGCATTGTCTGGCATTGGACGCAGTGGCAGTATTTTGAGGCCAGTGGTTTGCCTCTGTTTAGCAAATATCTGATGTTGCCGCAGTGGCATGATGCTTCCCATTCCACTTTGAAGTCCTCGTCTGCTCTAGGTTTCTTGTATGGGTGCTCGGTCTTCCATGCTGAGTCAACACCTATGGCATCTGTAGAAGAAGACATGTTTCCATTCATTTGCTTGTAGTTTGGCACCTGGGCATAAGAATAAAGTCGAGAGGTAGAATGGATGCCCAAATGAGCAAAGACGGGATCTGTTTTTGAGATGTTGTCCAGTGAGTGAGTTCAAACGTCACGGTTGATGACGTCAATATCTTTGCTCCAAACTTGGAACTTCGATTGCTTTAATAAATACTTATTACTAGGTACTTCTTGCTAAGTGGCACTGTAACGAGGCGAGTGTGAAGTATTCAAGCCTCTCAGGAGCTTTTAGGAGCTAAACGGCCAATGCCATGTAGTATAATATCTTGTTGAAAACTTTTATATACACCTCAAGTAGACTCACTTGGTTTTAAATTTGAACAGTCCCTTCTAGTTGCTCCATTTATAAGTCAAGATTACTATAGAGACCTGCTCGAAGTGAAGGACACTTCAGTGACTAGATTGGATATGCCAGAGCTCAGATGGACAAGGCATGAAGGAGTTCAGCCCACCACTATACTTTACCTAGCACAGCACCACCCCCAGATTACCTCCCTACGGTTCACTGCACCTGAGGTTCTTGAAAAATCTCTCTTCCCTTGTGTACGGCTGCAAACACATTTCTAAATTTTCACGCGACTTCACGACGCGCTTTCCAGATACGTCTACTGGAAGTACCAACCCTCGAACCCCACACAGCTTCTTGTTCCGCCTTCTCAAAAATTCCTCAGCCTTGCAGCTTCAAATCGCAATCACATTAGAAATGCATTTCTGAGCAACCTTCGATCTTAAAGTCTTGATTACTTGATTCCTTCTGCATTCCTTGGGTCATTTCGAAGGCAACAACAAGCCAAAGTACTCATTCAAAATGCAGCTGACACCGGTCGATGTCGACGAGGAGTGGCCTTTTGACCTCGTGCTTCAAAACAATGCCCAGTCGGTTCCTCTCAATCTGAACTCAACTAGTCTTCCATTTACTGACATAAATACCAGGCTTCTCGATACAGGCGAATGGGCAGATGCTGAGATCACCTGCAAAGGCAAAACATGGAAGGTTCACAAGTGCATCATTTGCACCCGTTGCAAGTGGTTCGAGAGGGCTTTCAAGAGCGGATTCCTGGTAATATTTCGTGCCAATGGCCTAGACCGAGTTTAAACTACTTGGTGATGCCGATATTAGCTGACCTTTGGGTTTTCCAAACAGGAAAGTACGACAAGCAAGGTGAACCTAGATGAGGAAGACCCAGTTCGTTTGGGAGAACTCTTGGAGTACATTTACGGTGGCTGTAAGCAAACCTCCAGATAAAGTCATATCTCATACTGACACGACCCATCATTCAGACATCCCCCACATGCCCTCCTCTAGAAACACCAAGCATGGCCCCAGGCTGGATCCGGTCCACCTTAAGCAGCGTGTCGAGCTCTGGTGCCTCGCCGACTTCTTCCTGGATCCCAACCTCGCCCGATACCTAGAGCTAGATTTGATGTGGGACTTCGCTGGCTATGTTGAGTTCCTCAATTGCCCGGAGATGAAGGAGGATCCTTGTGCCCTGAGAGTGTTCATCCAGGAGTTTGAGCCAGCCACCTGCAAGGCCCACGAGAACCCCGTCGCGCGAATTCCCCAAGCTCTCATGGCAGTCTTCGCATTCCTGATCCAAGACTATTTGCCTGCTACGTTGATCCAAGGCCTGAAGGATGATTTCCCGGTGTTCCAGCAAGATTGGGATATGCTCTGCAGAGCCCCAGCTCCTTCTGCTGGTACACAATCGAAGAAGGGCAAAGGCACTACAAAGACGGCTGTGAAAAAATCATCTAAGAATGCCGAATTATGGTGCAAGAGCTATTCACAGCATGATATATCCGACGCTGTTGATCGGCTGTTCGGACTCCTGCCTGAATGTCATACAGACGTTGAGACTTCGGAGGAAGATGAGGAGAGCGAAACTGAAGAGGAAGAGGACATGGAAACCGACGAGGTTGAGACTAATGAGGACTATTCTGATGTGTCTGATGAATCTATCTGATCCTCTGTCAGATGATCCTCGAATCACAACGGTCATGGGTGGTCCTTCCTGGCTCGACACATACCTGGACTAGATACGTGATGGAGCTCATGAGCATGGGAAGAGGTTTCCCAAGGATGGGGTTCCCCTACAGAGAGAAGAAGTCTACTGAGGTACAAGGCTCCAGGATTGCTTATTAATCTTCTAAGACCTATGAACGTGGGTGTTCAAGGTGCCTCGCATCAAGTCAAGGAGATGCTTTTACATCAGTAGATTTGAAAATTGATTACCCCATTCTGCTTACCACTTGCATATATATGAAACCAAACAATGTGTCAATGATTGGACTGCCATATACTTCTCTGTCATTGAGATAGGTGTGTGCTTTGAGGGGTACCACATGCAAGCGTACTTGGGCTATAAGCCTTCCCAGGACACGGAGTCTCCGATCGCAGTAGATGGCTTCTCTAAGTGCTTTACTATCTGTATTCTCAACATAACTCATCAAAAATTGCAAGTCTTGAAGTAGGTCCATCTTGGGGTGTCAATTTCTTTCATTGATGATCCCTTTGATCTCTAAATCTTGCAATCCAGTCCACCCTGGGGCATTTACTCGACATCTGCTGGAGCATTTATGTGTCACTACTACAGCAGGAACCAACCGTTAGACTTTATAGGCAGCCCCCAAATCTTTTCCAAATCAGGACTCTCGCACTTCCCACAGGCTAGGGTTGGAAGGCATATTGTAACCTTTACGTTTGACCTCGATTGGACCGTGCCACTTTGTAGGCCTACCGCCCGTCACCTATTAAGGTGCCTACTTAAGTTACAAGTACCTAAGTACCGTGTCCAGCCCAGCCCTAAACCATTTCAACAATTGTGCTTCTTTACCAAGATACCTGCATTTCTGAAAACCCTTTCAAGATCTGCATTTCTCTGCTCATCAGCCAAGATGTCGACTCGCCTCGGCAGCGATAACCTCGAGTAAGTGACGTCCCATCACCTTGTGCTTCAATCTTGCTGACGATATGATCGCCATCAAAAGACTCCTTGAGTCGGGTATGCTCTCCGACGTCCAGATTATGTGCAAGGAGCGGGTCTGGAAGGCTCACAAGGTGATCCTGTGCGCCCGCAGTGAGTGGTTCATGAAGGCTCTCACTGGCAACTGGCAGGTAATGCCAACACAAGCAATCTTGAAACGATGGTAACAGAGCCTTGCTAACCAAGCCTGGAGCTGGGAATCACAGGAGTCTACCAATGGGGTAGTTAACGTCCATGAGATGGATGCAGACACGATGGATACAGTGCTCAAGTACCTGTACAGCGGTGACATTATCATCGACACAGAAGAGGAGGAGCCTGTTCCCTTGTCAGCCTGTGCACAGCTGTGGCTCCATGCCGACTACTTCCAGCTGGCACTGCTGAAGAACGAAGCCCTGAGCTATCTCCTCAAGTGTTTTCAGGACACTGCCAGCTGGCTGTGGTCCTATCGGATTCTTGGTCGCAACACATTCGAACTCTACAGGCACAACTGGATCCGCAGCAATGACAACGAGAACCTGACACCATTCAACAAAGATCTGTTCCACGCTGTCAAACTTGCATACACCAATCCCACAGCACGCTGTATCCAGAAGGCACTGGCTGTTTGCGTCTACGCCATGGGTACCAACATCACCAATCAGTACCTCTCAACCTCGATGGAGCACATTCCCGACTTCAGAGCCGACATGCTGAGGGTCATGGCTGGCATGCACTTCGATGCAGGTTTCACCTCAGTTCTCGAGGCTGCTCACTATCCTGGCCTCACGAACGTAGACCTAGACTGGACATGCACTCGTTGTCGAATCCCTCTCAGGCAACATTCCTGGGACGAACAGGGGGTGGTTGTCGATCCTCTCTCGCGGGGCTTGTCCATATGGTGTGTCACCTGTGTTCCGCACCTGCGACTTCGCTTCGAAATGGTGATGGAGCTGTTGTAGTATTCCGGGGTGCCGGACTAGCTGGTGGGCGTGGAGGAACTGCTCTTGCACTAGGTATTCATTGGCATCTTACGAAGGGAAGGATATGACGCGGAGGTTGACAATCGGTCTTCAAGTGAGGTAGTAATGAACACATTTCAACATTGAAGTGCAGCAGCCAGGTGACACAAGCTTTGGCGGGACTAGATGTCCGTCCTACTGCTGTCAAGGGGTGAGGCTAGCATATATGTACAATCGACTACCTCCTTCAAGATGGTCAGCATAGACTTTGATACTAGTGCAGCCATTGATTCAAGATTCCAGAATTTGTGCAGTGAGCAAAAGTGTGTGTTCATGCTTAATCGCTTTATCTTAACTGCCTCAAAACACATCAAGACTGGGTATCCAAAACATTATTTATCTCACATCCCATTTACATCATCTTCATCCCAGCGGAAACCAGCCCAATACTGACAAGATCCTTTTCCCACGGACCCCCTTACATAGCAAGGACGGCAGCCATCAGACCAGCGACCAAGGCAACGGATCCAGCAGCGACACGGCCAGCACCGGAAGCAGCGATGATAGAGCTGGTGCTAGAGCTCGAGCTAGCGGTGCCAGTGGTGGTGGAGGTGGGCAGGGTGACGGTGCCGATGGCAGCGTAGCCAGAGCCGGGGACAGTGGAGTTGCCGACGGGGTAGGAGGGGGCAAGAGTGGTCTTGGGGACGGCGACGGCGGCGACGGAGGATGCGCTGCTTGGCAGGGCGGACTCGACCGAGACGGCGGATGCCGGGGAGGAGGCAACGGGGACGGGGCCGGTAGGCGTGCCGGCGTCGGTGGAGGCCTTGATGGTGGTGACGACGGGCTTGACGGTGGACGAGGTCACGGTCGAGCGGGCGGGGCAGTTGGTCACGGAGGCGGCGCACGAGGTGACGGTCACCCACTCGGTGGAGAAGACGGTGGACGAGGCGTCATCCTCGGGGTCGACGACGGCGGCGGCGGGGGTGACGGTGGGGGCGGCAGTGGTGGCCTCTGCTGCGACGGCTGAAGAGGAGGAAGAGGTCGTGGCGGCCTTGGCGATCTGGAAGGGGTTGGAGTACTGGAAGATCTCGGCGTTGTTACCGTAGATGATCTTCAAGCCGTAGGTGGCGTCGTCTCCGAGAGCAGAGTCGACGGTCCACGAGTACTGGCCGAGAGAGTTGTCGATACCAGCTGTTGGAAGCAAGTGTGTAAGTACGTGTTTGTATGCACATGTGTGGGTGGGCTTCAATGAGAGTATATCCCGAGATGGTATAGGAGAAGAATAATAATCAAGAACTTACAAGCAATGACCTCGCCCAGCTGCAGGGTGGTGGGAGTGGCACCCTCGAGGATCTGGATGGAGACGGTACCAGGGTACGCCGAGGAGTAGTCCCAGGTGACGGTGTAGGTGGAACCAGCAGTGACGACCTCATCCTTAGTCGGGGTGAGGACGGCATCGAAGCCAGCGGTCTGAGCCACGACGGCGGAGACCCAGGCGAGGAAGGTGGCGGCAGAGATGGTGACACGCATTTTGAAGGTTGGTTTGGTGATGTTATTGATTATGTTTATTAGGAATATACAGTGAAGATCGATCTAAAGAACGACGACAGTGACTGAAAGCAAGATAAATGCGATTTAAAAGAGCGTGTGGGTTTTGTTGGTAAAGAACGACTGGAAGTGTTTCCGAGAGTTGGTTGGTTGCCCAGGTGGTTAAAGAAGGTCGGAAACGTTTCTGTGGGAGGTGAGGGAAAGGAAAAAAGGGGGGAAAAGGCGTAAGAAAAGGCCAAGTAGGTTTGGGGCAGGTGTTTTATATATTTACTTACTTAGGTAGTTGACTAAAGCATCAACCTGGGCATTTCATCTCACACATCATCAGATCTGTAGTAGTAAGGAGAGGCCGTCAGCATACCTGGGTAGTTTGTGGGTTGTTCTACCTCTTCTTCCATGCTACCATGGTACATAGAACTAATGCAGGGCCGTTCACCAGGGGCTTCAAGCCATCATCGCATTGGTGCAAAGAGGAACCTCGTAGGGGAGCTGGGGAGAGAAGAAGCAGAGAGGCGGAGAAGCAGAGAAGACGCCAATGCAAGGTACAGCCGACATCCATGCATGTTCGTACATGGTGTAATATGACAAGGGGCAAATTTGGGACCAATTGGACCCTCCCTGCCCTCCCAGGGCCTGACTGCTTGGGCTTGACGTTGCAATTTCCCATGCTGGCCCGTCACATTGTCCAATTTGATTGACTGCCCTGTGAAGGCTTGGATGGTTTGGGCGGTGAGCCCCCCTGGCTTCAAAGTTCCCACTGGCCTGGCAGGTCCTGGCTGGCCCGGCCGACCTGGCTCGGCTGCATGGCGGCCTCAGCGATCACCCCTGTCAGGGCATTAGGGCATTGGAGGCATTGGGGCATTGGGGCACTGGGGGGGCCAGGGGGGCAGGCCCCAGTCCTCTCAAATTCAGCGGGTTTATGCACTGTCCTGGTGCTCAGCTGTGTCAGAACAGTGTGGCAGTGTGGTCAGGAGTGATCACCAGTGATCATCATGCAGAGCTTGGGGAATAAGGTTATCTGAGAGTCTATCTATCGGATGGTGGGAGTCTGAGACGAACAGCTGTACGAAACACGGACATTGTGGTGCTGCTGTGCTGTACATACACTTTAAGTAAGCGAGTGAGAAACCCGGCAGACCAACCTCATGCGAGCATGCTTGAAGGTTCCTACTAAGTGCCCAGGTGTCCATGGAGAGTGTAGGGTACCTATGTAGGTAGTCTCGTATCCATGGATAGGAGAATCACGAAAATCACGAGGTCTCCAGGCGAGTCAGGCAGTTGGTTAGTTCAGTTCCGAATCCAACGTTCCATGCAAATATACCAAGTACCAACTGAGGAACCAACTGAGGGTCCTCGCCCCCTCTCTCCCAAGGGCCAAGACATTCCTCCCGTGGTCGTGCCCGGCAGTCGGCCCCCGCGATGGAGGTAAAAATAGCATCCGCATTTCATAAAGGTCAGCGCTACTGCATTTACCATTACCCATTTTGAATCGTCGTGGGGAGATTCACCGAGGCTAGTGGCCGCCACTAGATTTTCAAGATGGTCAATGGTGACCTCGGGAAGCCTTACATAGAGTCAGGGGAAAGGGAAGGAAGAAAAAGTCTGGAGTCGAGAAAGTCTTCATTGTGCCTCGGTGCCACCACCAATCATCAAATCGTTGATCGTTTAATCGTTATCCAGGATGGTGTCATCCCGTCAGAGGCGCACTGTGAGTTCCAGGCCCATCAACCCCTGTTGCCCTCACAAATGCCCCGTGAAATCCCCTGTCTCCCAAGCCACAGCCAGTGCCACATACTGTACCGTGTAACTGAACCTCATTTCTCGATGCTCCTCGCAAATATGTACGGGACGCGACGCCTGTCCAGTGCGGTCTTTTTTTGCGGAGTCTCGATTATTGTACCGGTTGCAGATCCGGGAAGGCATATCCGGATCTGTTCTGTACGACATACTATAGTTTGATTGTAGCGATCACCACAGCCAGAGTGAAGGAATCCACTGATTCCTCATCATTGACAGCCATCAATGATGATCATAGGGTTAGGGGCTGACCTAGGAGAGCCATTGCCAACAAAGACATCTGGAAGTACCCTGGCACGATACTGATCAAGACTTGCTATCAGTACATAACGCGTGTTGTAAGTGTCTAATACGAAGAGTTCCACGAATTGTTTCGGTTTCATTTTGGGAAAGAATAAAAAGCAAGGTCTAGCTAAGACAGATAGCTACAGCGACTCCCGACGGGAGACATGCGCTGCGTCACAAATCACGGAAAAGGGAGGGATTGGATCATATACTGGACCACCGGTACCAGCCCAGGCGAGTTGTGGTGGCGAACGAGAAGGGTGCAGGAGAACTGACTACTAAGTATATAATAGCTCAGATGCCAAACCAATTGTTTACCTTTGAGTCGGGTCCTCATATCTCCTTGCAGCCTCTACCCTTACTCCCACACAAATAGCAGAATGATTTACATAAGCGGGAGCAGGTCTCTCTCGGAACAGGTGACGCCTGTGGCAAGAATGTCCTTCAATGTCAGATGTGTACGGCGAGCCTGGGACGAGAGAGGCGGAAAGACCGTCATGGTGAGAGTATACATCGGCTAATTATTGGGAATTTGCAGTCTACGCACCCAGGCGCCGCTGCTCCCGGAGTCCTCGAGAGCCTTAACTAGAGGGCGTTGTCGTGGGCAAGGCAGACATCTGAAGAGACCTAGACCCCGTAACTGGCATCTGTACTACTTCAAACTGTTTATAAAGTACTTAGGAATCGTGTCTCGGCTCTTGGTCGGACTTAACACAGCTATAGTTTTTGTACCAGCATTTACCTCTGCTCCTGGCCGGACTTCCTATGTTTGGCGTTAACAAGGTAATCTGTACACAGTAACGACACCAGCGAGAAAAGAAGTAATGATTTCTCTAAGTGTTCTTTTTGTGGGGTTCGATCTTCTTTTTTCTCCAAGGGTTTGTCTTTTCCTCTTCTTCGTGTTTCTTCCCTACCCCCTGAGCGTCCGGCTATTTTCGTTCTACCTGGGTATATGTGCACAACGGAACGGAAGTACGGCTGTGAGGTACACTTCGTGATGTCGGCCTGAACCGAGACAATGATATCGTACAATACTGCTCAACTGCCTTCGTGTATATCGTCTGTCTCACTGGAGATGAAGTCTTAGGTAAGATATATTGTGCAGCGTGTTGGCAATGATCAATTATGACATATAGATTCCACAGGGACTCCGTGTCGAAACGTTGTCGCCTTATATCTTATTGAATTTAAGTTTCGTCTATATTCCCTGTTATAAATCTATAATCTTCAAGATTCCACTCATGAAGGCACGGATAGACTTGGTATCACATGCTTCGATGACTTCGAATGTTACTTCTGCGGTTCTTTGAATATATATTATATATTCTGTGTCTATCTACTTGGCTCAATTCCGTGGCCGGTAATTATTCTTCACATTGCACACACCATACGAAAGAATCAATAATCACACGACGCTGTCTGGGTGGCATCGACTCTACCTACGGGACCGTGCCGACGATGTCCATACCGGAGTCGCTCTCCCTCCACGGCTTGGTCGTCGAAGTCTCGGTGTAGCAGCCGCATAACGCCTGTCCAGACGCCATGCACGGAACAGTGAAGAAGAGACCGATCGGGTGTATTCCTGGAGTCACTCATGGATGGATTGATCACAATGTGGCCCGAGGTATCGATGTGAGGGCCGTGCCTTCAAAGCTTGCATATATCTATCATCACAGGATTGCGAAACTTTTGGAAGTTTCTTCCCCAGAGACTTTATGGGTGGAAGCTTGAGTCTCTACACAACTCAGACTCCATGAATCTTTTCTCTGGCAGTACCAATTCCAATGTAAGCTCAATCCTGAACTTGATTGAAATGGGTATGTCTCTTTGGGTATGGCCTCAAACCAAGATGGCTCATTTTACTTACGTTTGGGAAACTACAGTGGCACGCACGAGACGAACTTTTGTTGATTATGTACTTGATTTGTTGAAACATTTACAATAAACGAAACCACCTCCGCCTGGGTACAACCAACCCTCCACCAAAGCCGCGAGTTTAGTACACATTGGGCACATCGCTGATGATATAATTTTTCAAGCTCGTCGTGCCGTTCTCGCTGGTAGCAATAGCCTGCGCAAATGCCTGGGCCACCATATCCGCAGCCGTAGGGCTGGTGTGTGTGTGGTCACTGGGGTAGTACGTAGTCACAATGTCGTAGCCCAACTGCTGGTACATCAGGTCCACAGCATTGAAGTGGTCCACGAACGTGACACCGGTGTCGAAGAGAGCAGCAGTGGTCTTCTGGTACCCAACGAACCGCGGCGCCGAGTACACGAAGCTGCCCGTCTCCCATGGGTTGTTGGGCGTCTGGCTAGACAGCACCACCGTCGCGCCCTTGGCGACCATGGCCTTTGCCGCCTGGGCAACATAGTACACAAAGGTGTAGACGGTGGACCCGTCCGCGTCCGAAGTGCACGTCTCCTCGCCGGTGCCGGGGCAGTCCGACCGGCCGTTGTCGTTCGACTCGGGAGACCCGCCGTCGTTGTGGCCAAACTCGATGACCACGATGTCGCCATCGTTGAGGAGGTCGGTGACGGCGCTGAAGCGGCCCTCCTCCCAGTAGCTGCGGGCAGAGCGGCCCGCGATGGCCTTGTTGACGACGGTCGCGGTCGTGTAGTTGCCCAGGTACTGGCCCCAGCCGTCGGTCAAGCCATTGGCAGCACCACCCTTGGCCATGGTGGAGTCTCCACACATGTAGATGGTGGGTGTTGCGCGGGGTGCGAGGGCAACTGGGGTTGCGGTGGCGGTGATGGCGCTGAGAGCCACCACGGTGTAAGGGGACGAGAACTTCATCTTGACGGTAGAAGTGAAATGCGGTTGATAGGATCAAGTCAGGGGTGAGTTTGGATAAGGCCAAGAAGAGAAAAAGATAGGACGGCCTGAAAAAGCAAACCGGGGATGGGTTTTAAGGGAAGTTGTAAAGACTGAATGGCTGGCAATACGAAGTGATGAAGACGTTTGGCCGGAGAATGAAGCCTTCACGATGCAATAAGTCTTCAAGGAAGGACATCAATGCGTGGAGCTTCCCACTCGTGCCTTTTTAACAGACGACCATGCATAATGCACCCCGGACAATTCTCCCCCGCCAATGAACTTCATCCCAGCTGATGCCAAGGGATTAATTAAGGGGGCAGACTGAGCCAGAGCGCGACGCCAGACCTCGGGAGGACAAGGCGGAAGCATGGGTCCGCTCCGCGTCCAGTTAGAACTTGGGTGTCACAATCAAGGTATCGCTTGATGATATCTTCAACCGGCATCACGGCACAGCTTGGGCTCCAAAAATTCCGACAGAGTTTTTCCGTGTTGGTGGAAGAATTAGTTGTACCCACGTCTTGACCATTTCTGTGATAAGACTCGTATCTTCAGCAAAAATGGCGCTCCTGATGCTAAGGGAAGGTCGCAATGCCCTTGCGATTGTTTTGAAGTTGTTTATGGTGTCCCTGTTTCATCAGGAAACAAGCCTCCACTTTTGGTTTCGTCTGGAAACAATGGTGGCGGTACTTCCTCGACTCCAGACAGAATCATCTCCGCGATTCTCTTCGTGCTCTGGGCGCGCTGCGACTCCCGGGCCCAAGGGGTCAATATGGGACGACGTGGTGCCCAGGTGAGGACAAGGCGTGAATGTGCAGGCTACCAATCGAGATGAGCATGATGTTCAACAACGGGAGAGTCCACAATTGTGGAGTGGACATCGGAACCGAAACAACATCGAGCTCTTCAGCAGACACAATTTCGAGAAGCTTACATACAGAAAGACAATTCGATGGACTTATATACAAGAAGATAATCTGATGCTTGAACCACCTCGAATTCTTGGAATGAGCAAAACAGAGCTGAGGTAGTGGGTTGCTAGTTGCTTCATGGCCTGCTAGTCAGGTTACATGTAGACCACAAGTACATAAGTACTGAAGATCACGGGATATTAACATGAAGATCAAAACAGAAAAAGAATAAAAAAGATGAGGGTTGCCGCCGCGAGGGTTCGAACCTCGGTCTTTGGAGAGCTGACCAGCTTGTCCACAATCCAATATCCTTAACCTCTGGACGACGGCAGCTTTGAACTGGGGCATCGAAGTAGTCTGATGTAGACGTCGTTGACTACGTTCCACATAGGAAGCAGTACTTTATATGAAAACTGTTGGAGGTATGTATAAAGCAGTCATAATTTACCTTACCCCTAAATCCGTCCATGAAACCACCTGGATACGCAAAAGACACGTCCACGGGTGCTCCGGCCCTACATGTATTTAATCCTACCACAGTTTCAAAGTTAGAAGGGGATGTCTTATCATAGTGAGCATACATTTGTAGCAACAAGCCTATTTTACCTTCCATATGTGCTCTTGTCAAGTATCAGCTCTACGTAGCTATTTCTGTAGAATGTACAGTGCACCGATCCACAGTGTGAACATTGAAGGCTGTTTCAGACAACCACCTCCTACCCTCTCCGTCCTCCTTATAGCCACAGTGTCTTGTGCCTATAAAAACAAGACATATTTGCAATATTTCAATGTCAGGTTGCAGAATATAATGATGGAAGTGTGAGGTGAAGGCTGGCTTAGCTAAGCTCTCTCTGGGTCAACATCAATCTGCTCTATGAATAAGAACCACATGCATTCTGTCGATCCGGAAAGTGCCCTAGGGTACCACCTGTTTGAGTCTCTCACTAGCGCTGAAATCATCATCCAGGCCTGTAGACTCGTGCCATGCATGCAGGTAGTCCCACTGGTAATCGTTAGGCAGGTTCCTATCTCTGCTGGAAATATATTCTCTGAAAGTGGTAAAGTATCTCGGGTTGTTATACCTGGAATGTACCCTTCCACTCCCTAGTTAAGCTAAATAATCTGGTCTCAAGTCAGCCAGTGGCTTTGGCATTTCCTCTGGCATAGTTTCCTATTACTATAGGATAAGATTACCTAGGTAGTCTTCTGCATCACAGTCTACGAGGCAAGTATCCCGGAGGAATCTCACGTAACACTACATGTATTTCCCCAGATGCGTCTGCTCTCCAATCCATTGGGACAACAGGAAGCTGCCACGAATAAAAGTCAGCCGCTAAGCCATGGCACACTGCATTGGTTCGGCATTAAACCATCTTATATGCGTTATCTGAGACTCATTGGTCTCCATGTGACTTATCAGAGTCAAATCTAGATATTCACCCGAACGCTCCTCTTTGCTGTTGGCCATGGTATTGTGTGGCTGATTATGCCAAGGCCAGTCATAGTGAACCTGAACGATAGCTGGCAATAGTAGCTACAATAAGAGTGGTTTAAGAAATGGTAGATCCTAGGAATGATAACACATGAGATTGGCTTTTATAACTGTGCCGGTGTCTCGCTAGATTTGGATATCATCCATTGACTCCCCTCGATATTCGACCCCCCTTTTTACGCACTGAGCCCATTATCAACAGAACCAACACCTTGTCCAAGTTACCACAGACCTTGGCCACAGAAGACACGAAGGATGCAAACAATGAGCTCAGAGAATAATCCGGGCGTCACGGAAGGGCTTACGAAGGTGTCTATGGTAACTATCTCTGAGTCTGCTGGCTATGATCACAAAGCAACGAATAAGCTCCTACGTAAACTGGACTGGCATATTATCCCCTTCATGTCACTTATTTACCTGTTGGTTCCACTCCTATCTAAATCTATGAGCTCTTGAACAGTATTGACACAGAATAGACTCTGTTTCCTGGATCGCACAAACATAGGGAATGCCCGACTGGACAACATGGAGAAGGATCTTGGTCTTCATGGCATTCAGTACAATGACTGTCTAGCTATTCTCTTTCCCTTCTATATGTATGTGTATAACAGATCACCCTCCTTCCCCCCGAACACCACTATTACTCATGATTTCATAGAGCCGCTGAGATCCCATCCAACATCATGATGAAACGCGTCCGCCCATCCATCTGGCTGACTTTTATCATGGTCGGCTGGAGCGCTTGCATGATCGGTCAAGGGTTCGTGAAGGACTACCCCGGTCTCATGGCCACACGAACATTCCTCGGCCTCTTCGAGGGAGGGCTTTTCCCCGGTGTCAATTACTACATTACTCAGTGGTACTGTCGACATGAATGCGGGTTTCGCATGGCTATGTTCTTCTCCGCTGCGACTCTGGCCGGTGCCTTTGGCGGTATCCTGGCTCGAGGCATAGCCGAGATGAGCGGAGTCGGCGGCCTTGGAGCTTGGTCCTGGATATTCATACTCGAAGGACTGTTGAGCATCTTGGTCAGTTTCGCTGCATACTGGTGTATAAATGATTACCCTGCCGCAGCCAAGTTTCTCACAACCGACGCGAGGACTGAGGTGCTGAGGCGGCTCCGGGCTGACTCGGGAGACCTGTCCGAGGCTTTTAACACGAAGTATGTGTGGCAAGCTATTGCAGACTGGAAGATCTGGGTTCACATGTGCATCTTCCTCGCCGGATTCTGCCCCATCTATTCATTTGCCCTCTTTTCGCCGACCATTATCAAGGGTATGGGATATACCGCCAACAACGCCCAGCTGATGAGCGTACCGCCATACGTCTGTGCCTGCTTCTTCACAATTGTTGCCAGCTATGCGGCGGATCGCGCCAAGCAGCGAGGCGTGTTCCTCCTCGGCTTTCAGCTCATTGCTCTCGCAGGCTTCGGTCTTCTTGCTGGGACGAGCAGTACCTCGTCGCAGTATGGAGGGCTGGTGATGGCCGCCATCGGCATCTATCCTCAGATTCCCCTGAGCATGGCTTGGAACAGCGGTAATATCGGTGGCTCGTTGAAACGAGGTACTGGTATCGCAATGCAGGTGATGGGGGGAAACTGTGGGGGTATCGTTGCATCTTATGTATACTTGAGCCACGACGGGCCGCGGTATATCAAGGGACATAGTATCTTGATAGGCTTCATTGGGTACGTATTCTGCCTCTATTTAACGTTCTTGATAATGCTAGTACTAAGCTTGATGTCTATAGCATGGCATTCTTTCTGACGCTTATTATGACTGTCTGGTATCGCCTCGAGAACACCCGTCGCGATCGAGTTTCGAGGGAGGTTGGGAGGGAGGAATTGACTGTGGAAGAGAAAGTGCTTGACAAGGAGCTCGCTGATAATGCTCCTTTCTTCAGGTATACAACCTGATGCCGTTTCGGATAACTTGGAACTCAGCGTGAAATCTTCATATACGGAAGACAACATATACACACATGTAGTTGGCTAGGATACTAAGTATATATAGTCGGGAAGGGGTACTGTTGTTTGAAGTGCCACAGACGTAGCCACGATGCGACAGCCTTCTTCACAGAATAGGATGGTGTTGCATTCTGTGCAGGTTGCCGTATCTTTCGGGTCCAGACATGGGTCACCGTATTGGCCTATCGTAGAGGAGCAGTTGGACGGCACAATTATCTCGACATCGGTTCCTCAGACTAACGGTATATCAGCAAAGGTAAGGGGTTCTGGTAACAGCCAGCACGCTCAGCTATCTACCTTCCGAGACGCTTACAGCTGAAGTTCTACTGCATGACACCGCCATTACAATTATGACCCCAACCAATGGCGTGCATAGATGCCAGGGAAAGAATAGCGTTGCAACGCACTTGAGCATCACGAAGATTACGAGGTGACACCAACTACAAACACATGACGTATGAAGTCTCGCTCTATAATTAGTGTATGTAGTCAGATTGCCCAGATGTTGCCCGTTACATGTGCCTACTTAAGTATATAGGGATGTAGATAGGTATGTGAGGTTGTCAAAAGAATTCATCAACATTTCGCCTTGAGCATTGCTAAGAGAAATATGAGCCTCACACCGACAAATGTTACTACAAAAACTACTCCGAGAATGAATCCTGATACGCGAACGTCGAGCAATGTTCTCCATACGACCATGTTGGGATCTATCGATGATGATCATGCTGGACGTACTCCTCGAGACTCACAGGACGGCCATGAAATGCGAGATTTATCCGCGCACAGCCTGCTAACACATTTCGAGTCATCAGAGATTCCTTTCTCAAGCCAGTCAGAAGATGACGACTTTCGACTTTCTTCTTTGCGCTCCAGGCACGACACCGGTATTTCCGGTAGGATTGAAAGCAACGATGGAGATATTCAGCCACATCGAAACTCCCAAACGGCTGCTTCTACTTCCATGCGGCTTACATGGAGGGAGAAGGTCGACTGGTTCACCATATTATCACTGGTTATCGGCACAATCTTCGCCTTGGCGGCTCTTTCAGTTCTCGGCTTTCTGTGGTTTGGTAATTCGGGTAACAGGTCCTGGAAGGCTGTTATGGTCGGCAGCTGGCTTTCCACGGCGATAACCATCTGCGGCGGTGTAATGCAGCAAGTTGTAAACTTGCAGTTGGGAGTTGCAGCTGCTATGTTGGCATCCTTGGCTCTTGAGTCTCGCGATGTCCTCCTAAACGACCTCGCATCGGTATCGATGATACGGGCTACCGCTGCCGCGACATCTTTCTTCACTATTTTCTGGCAATTTTTCCGTCGACTCTGGACAGCGCGCCAGGAAGAGCGCCATTGGACAGGAATTCTATTCCTCTTAGTCTTGTCTTTGATGCTTTGGGCGCTAAACCAGTTCCTGTTGGTAATTCTCGTGAGCGACGTTGCTCTACGTCCTACCATTGGCAGCACTAGCAGCTCTTCGGTCCCATACAGCCTGCACTATTTTTTGTCGCCAACAAGTGGGATCCCAATGTCTCGAGCTATCGCAAATCAAGGAGCCTGGTTCACCAAGCCAACTACGTTTGCACCTTTTGCAGAGTACTCTGAGCCTCCATATATTGCTGACGGGGTCAGTGACACCGGCCGTACTCTGCGAGCTTTTCTTCCCATGGAAACAGTTGACCTACGAGATGATTTGAAATTCTACGGTGGAAATGCAACAGTACTAGACGCTCGAGTCACCTGTCAAGTTCCAACAATCAAGAGCCCAACAATCAACAACCCAACCATCTCAAATCAAGCGAGCGGACCTTGGAGCGGGGTCTTGACCACATTCTTCAACCTGAAAGGCACAGTAGCAGCCTCAAGAGATACACCTCGCCTGGGAAATAGAACCCTACAGGGAAATGTGTCTGACATCGGACTGGTTCACTGGATTGTTGACAAGCCCGTAGCCTTCTCATGTCATGGTGTTATAGCCGAAACCGACACGGAGACCGTCACTGACACCGAGTGGAGACTATCGATTTGTCAGTTGGGTGAAGATAATTTGACGTTCTCAGGGGGACTAGTTAGCGAGTTCCGGAATCTCACCAATTTTATGTCAGTTGCCGACAACGACAGTACAGTCAACAGCGACCCGACCACGTACGGTACCGCTTACCTGATTCTCAACTCGACACAAGGTACTTGGAATGATTGGGATGGCAACATTACGTCCGATTACTATCCTATTGCGTACCATGAAAGGGGGGAGTGGTTGGATCTCGTCTACTCCGGTCCAGACCTTATCCTTAGTGTATCTCTCTGTTATGCCGCTTTCGATTTTGCCGATACGGCCGTGAAAATCTGGAGCGATACAAACAGAACGGAGACCGCCTTCGACCCTACCTATGATACAACAACGTCAACATACACATTTTCCGCACTACGTCAGGCTATGGGGCAGGATGAATCTATTTCTATGTCAGATCGTGGACAATTGCAGCTAGCAAATAAGTCTAGCTGGCTCACTGATCGCGAGGGTGTTTCCCAGACCTTAGCCAACCACGGCCCCGTCAGTTTTAACCCCGAGCTATATCTGCGGTCCTTTGCTGACATCGGTTTCAACTCCAAAAAATTCATTACTGGAAGTAATGTTGGTAATAAATCAGGCATTATCCTATCCGGCGCCACATGCCCCGAGGCCGAGCCCCCCAACGATGACTGTGTTATCCCTCACCGGATGCACATTTGGCTTATCCAGGAGATTCTACACACAGGCGGCTCCATTGCCTTCGCCATGCAAATGATGATTACATTGTTAAGCTCGATGACTTATTACGACCAGATGGGGCAATTCGATAAGTCTACGGAGGCAAATATCACGTATTTCCAGATCGCCTCGGTGCCTGTCGCCCACCGTGGTTTCGTCATCGTCACGGTAATGCTAGTAATCCACTTCATCACCTTAGCGACGATCGTGTTATTATTCCTGCGGCGGACTTCCTTCTCACGGCTAGGGGCGTGCTGGAGCACCCTGGCGCAGGTGGGGGCGGGAGACGTTGCGGAGCATCTGCGGTACTCAACGCTGCTGAGCGATGACCAGGTTCAAAAGGAGATGCAGAGGCACGCGATTGGGCACGAAAAGGTGCATCTGGAAGCAGTGGGAGAGGGGGTTATGTTTGCCCATGGCTAGATACCACAGTTCAAACCTCTTTGGCTGTACTGGGGTATGCCAGCTAGGTATCTCCGGCTACCGAGGGGTTCAACATCGCGGTGAAAGAAAATTACTAGCAGGCGGATTGGGTCGAAGCTAGGCGGCTGCACTTTTCACGGCTACCAAGAAGGGCACTTGAGATGCCTCCGTCTGAGGTCGACAACATTCGGTGTTCTTCCCAAGCATTTCCAATTACGATTGTAGGTACGCCCTCCTTGTTCATTCTTCGAAGTGCCCAGGTGCCTGCGCCTGCACGTCAATCCAGGGGAGTCAAGAAGGGCTCTGCGTACCATTACACTTACGAATCCTAATTCACTTATTAGATGTCAAAGGCTTTATCCCTCCCCCAAGTCTTAAATGTTGTCCTTCATGATGAGGCCCCGATATTCCGAAGCATGTCTTTATACTCGTCAGCCGTTGTCAGGGGTATACATCGACATATTTTTATCGCCAGCTACACACTACCACTTTCCATGGGATGGAAGAATGGCGTTCATGTCACAATACTCATTTCTTCTGGATGATGTCGCATCTCGAACTAGTAGTTTATTTGCATTGTCATGGCTTGAAGACTACATGTGCTTGCAACATAGGAGTGAAAAAAAGGAAACTCGCCACAATAAAAACACAGCTAAGCACCCAATCATCTGAGGGAATCATCACCCTTAGCAATTAGTGGACAGGTTTGTAACGGTGCAATAAGTCCCATCGGGGCCATCCCCGATCTTAGGTGGCTCGTCCCCGTCATCATTGCCCGTGTACCGAGCACAATCCTTGCCGTCATCCTGGCAGGAATCCGTAATGCTGCAGGTATCCCCGTAGTTCGTATTGATACCGCACAGCACGCCGCCGTCCACCGCAACGACGCCATCGATGATGATGTGTCGCGCACCGCCATTGTTGCTGCAGTTCCCGCAAGAGCGGACTACTTTCCCGTAGTCGTTGGCGTAGAAGTTCTTGACCTCCACGGTGCCGAAACCGTTGAACTGGACGATCTTGTCGCTGGCTTTGAAGGCGCCGCCACCGTTGACATAAGATGTCCCGGAGTCTTGTTTTAAGGTGCTTTTAAGCATATTAGCCTGTGCAAGTTGTGGAAAAGGGGCTATGCCCCCCCCCCAAAAAAGGGTTCCTGGGGTTAGGGTCTCTCAGGGGGTTCACTCACAGGGCGTCTTCACAGACGTCAGTCCACCAGACATTGTTCAGCGTACTGTACTCGTGTTAATATACAACAATTATATTAATGTTAATAACGGAGTCTGCTCGTTTATTCTCACCAGGTGCCCTGACAATGAACGCCCTCAGCCTGGTTGGGCCCAATGATCACGTTCGATAAGGTAGCTCCATCCTTGAGGATGAACATGGCATCGTCCTCGCCTGTCTCAGTCTGTTCCTCACAAACCTTTGCTGTGGAATTGGTCAGTAGCCACTAACGCCAACACACTTGAAGCAGAGGACCAAAAGAGACATCACACACGATATCGATCATAGTATTTCATTCCACCGTCATACGACCCGCTAACCGTGATGGCCGCCGAAGTACTAGTAGCACCCGAAGACGCCGGCAACGAAGTGGTGACGCCTGTTGGGGTGGTACCAGAACCCGCACTCGTGGTGGTGGTCTTCAGCGTGGTAGAAGTGGCAGTACTGGTAGCCGCTGCCCCTGTGCCGGTGTAGTAGCAGGAACATTCCTTGGACAGCTGGCTGGGCTTCGCAGAGCAGTATGAGGACGCCCAGGATGGGAGGCCCGTGGTGGCGGTCACCGTGGACTTGGTGAAGGTAGCACAGAAGACTGAGGCAGTCCCTGCGTTGGCGCTGACGTAGCTAGCACACGGGTCGCTGTTTGGGTTTGTGCAGCCCAGGACGATGGGAATGAGGGCTAGGAGGGTGTAGCTGTGCATCTTGGTCGAGGGGCAGGGGGGATGGCTGGGGACAAATGGAGCTGCTTCGTGTTCCTGTGCGGGAACTTCTTGATGACCTAGTTTGGTCTTCTGGCTGTCGCGGCATCAAGGGAATTTGTGGTGATGTCCTAGGGGGTATTTATGCTCATCTGTGACAATACTGAGATTCTGGAGGGCTTCATGAGGAGTCAATACCAGTGGACAGCCATTCTGTTCAATTTGTGATTCGAGGAAGTTCAACCCATGAAGACGGTTAATATTCCCACCAGTTAACAGCTAAAATGCAAGCCCTTCACAAGTGATGAGACCTGGGAGCTATCCTATCTGCGTCTGGTATCGAGTGAGGCATAGGGCTTCAGAACGCCAGCAAGTACGCTCATGTAGAATGCACAGAACCCCCCGAACTCACACACCACATGATACACACGCAAGTGAATATCCCATTTAATGGACTCTATCAGCCACTGCAAGATAAATCGGAAGCTCTGTGATGAGCGTCCCCTTACGTTGATTTGCGGAAATCTTGGTCGAGCCAGAAACCCACCAAAGATGTTAAGGGCCCAAGCTAGACAGGACGGACTGACACGTCCATGGTCCATATTCAGTATCAAATATGCGCCATGGGCCCCGGGGTTAGTAAAACAAGACCATGTGCGGCTACATCGCAGACGACATGATTAGGTCCTCCTGTACCCCAGACGCCACACTGCGGGCACCGTACGACGTTGCACACTTGAGCAGTGACGAATTAGGCATTGGGGACTATTCATACAATATGATTTGAAGCACCCGTCATCCATGTTGACTATTCTCGGAGTTGGCCATACTGAATGATGTGCCAAGGCGGAGAAACAAGCTGCGCGGACTAGGACCACCAGTAGCAGTTGGTGAAGGCTTTAAAGATGACACCCTCTCCAACTATCATTGCCAAGCCTCAACTTGCCACTATAGCAAACACGAGGTGACAAGAGGTCACTTTTACCAGGTGCTTTGCAAGACCCAAGATTGGCTCAGTCGTCACTTGGCCATCTGAGTTAATGGCGAAAGGCTCAGAAAAGACATTTAAGGTGCTAATCAGAGATCGAAATTTCCTCTGTTGCAGTGCATAAGGTGAAGGCCATGGCGATAAAATTCTCGGTATTGCAACGTTCCTCTCATGTTCTAGCCAGAGGTCCTTTATGTTCTGTGACACCCCGCTCCATGCCTCCTCAAGAGCGCCCCAAAATCGCCTTGCAAGGTCAGGAGTTTGAAACCACCTTCACCAATCCAGAACGGAATGCCGGACCCGATCCTACATGCATGCTATAGCTACCTGTCTAATATAGTCTAGCAAGGGTGCCATAAGGGCTCAAGGTAACTCGAGGGAGTCGAGGGTATTATGATGGCCCCTAGTCTTCCCTAGGAACAGAACCCAGAGTAGAGGCGTGAGAGGTTGGCTTCAAGAGGCCTGTTCCTTTTGCAACAGTTGATGCTCCTTTCAGAAAATACTTTTCAGTTGACATAGCCTGGTCCCAACTTCTACTCAGTAAGAAACAAGAGAGAAGAAGTTCCGAATCATAGGTATCAATAATAGTCTGGCCCTTTCACGAATCCAATATTTCAAATGACGTTCCTTCTTTTCCTAAGAGCCACCAAAAACCAGAAGGCTTTGAACATGGGTTCTGCCAAATCCGCGCTGGCGCAACAGTTCCCGGCCACGATGAACCGGGAACTCAGCCACGACCATGATACTGACATCCTCGGTGTTGATACCAGCTAACTCTAATAGCTGTAACATAGCACAAAGCGTTTTCCCCGTGGAAAGTACATCATCGACCACCACCACTGACGCGCCCCTGGGGACCACATCTCGGCCCATCTCGATCCGTTTCTCACTCGAGCCGTTGGTTGCCAAAGACGAGATATACGAGGAGGGGCGAGCTACAGAGATTGTGGGCGGGGGAAGCTTTCCGGCTTCGCGGACCAGCACGAGGGGTACTTCGACCCGTGAGGCCAACGGTGACGCATAGACAAGGCCACCGGTCTCGCAAGAAACCACCGCATCGACTTTGGCCCAGCCACCCGTGAAGTGAGCTTGCAACAGAGACGTGCAGAGGGCCAACCCGCGCGGCTGCTGGGAGATGTCAAGCACGTGGCGGAAGTCGACGCCTGGACGTGGGAAGTCAGGTACCAGACGCACCATATTGGATAGTCGTTGAAGGTCTTCGTGAAAGAAGGGGAGAAGGTTCTGTTCCGCAAATATTATTGCTGCCTCGTTTCCGGTCCTGTCATTGTCGAAGATAAAATTGGGGCGCCAGTCCAAGGCCTCCATATTCGAGGTGCCATTTTGGTTGTCGTGACCATTGCTGTCTTCATGATTGTCGTCACTCTCGTGGTGCCCTCGACGAGACCGCCGCGTCTGCTTGCCGGCTTGGACGCGAACATCGAGCAGCCTGCTGTCTGGCACCAAGTGCGACAAGGCTGCGACCGGCGCCTCGTCTCTAATTCCAGTGATCAACAGCACGTCCACATCCGCGGCGCAGTGCACCACGTCCAGGAAATGCTCCTCTGGCAGCCGAGGGCGTAGCCGCACCTGTTCGCGGAAGAATGCGGTCAACGCTGGCCGGTGTTGCTCCTTGTAGGCACGGTCCGAAAGCAAGCGGCTCAGGTCGGCACCGGTAGCTGCGGCGTACTCCTGCTTGGTCGCATCGCTGATGCTGATCACTCGCGCCGTGATGGCCTTGTGGGTGTATGTGCTAAACACCGAGGCCCATACGGCGGCACAATAGTCCTTGCCAGCACAGCTCTCACCTGTGACAAGAACGATGAGCTTCTGTCCCACTGGCGCGCTCGGGAGCGGACAGGCATAAGCCAGCACATGGTGCGGATCCGCGTACTGTTTGAGCCGGGCCAGACGCGGGCGGTTTGGTCCAAAGGCCTTGTCTGCCAGCGCGATGTCTCTGGGATCTGGCCCAAGATCGGCGCCATAAACTCCAGTACTCAAGGACAACAAGTCCTTAGCGACTTTGTAGACCCAGCTCACGGTAGATCGTGCAGCTTCGGTGCCATCTTGGTCGCGGGGCCAGACACCGGTGATCACGCATGCAAAGTCCCAGTCGCGACAGCCGAAAGCAGTTGCATCAGCCGCAACGTCGCCGACTGCTCCGCCACCTTGCAGAAGATGGAGATAGCAGAGTGGCGAGGGACGAGTCCCCAGGGCCGCCACCAAGCTGTCGGCGACCTGTACCGATCCGATGTCTTTGAAGAATAAACAACGCTTGAACGAGGATGTCTTGCCGCCGCCGTGCCCGCCGTGCATCCCAGATACGTACATCTCGGTCTCGAACAAGCCTAACCCGTCCACGACGTTTGAACTGTCTTCCGGTCCCAGAATCTCACACACAGGATTGGGTAGCCGTGTTGCAGAGGCAAACCCGGTTGTGGAAGACTCGAACATGGTTACCCCAAGATGCAGCTGCCCGGCGTCCCAGTACAGATAAGAGTCGGCAGAACAGTTCCGGGGGAGCTTTCTGGCGACTAGTGTATCGAAGTCACTGAGCCTGCGTCGTGCCTCGGGGTTGTCTCTCAGTGGAACAACCCAGTTTCGAACCAGGTAGGTCGGAGCCGCATAGGCCTTGAAGGTCACGCTGATCACGATGCCAAAGTTCGTCCCGGCACCTTTGATCGCCCACAACAGATCGGACTCGTTTTCCGGGCGAATGGCACCGGCTGACTGGTGCTGACTTGGGACATGTCCCACGCAGAGGATCTGGCCGGACTCGACGCTGACCAGGACGGCACCGACGATGGCGTCGCACGCGAGGCCGTGCAGCCTGGCCAGGTGCCCAATGCCGCCTTGTAGCCACAGCCCGGCACCAACGCTTGGGCGAGCCCCCAGGGGCACTGTCAATCCCGCCGCCATGGCTTTGCGGATGATGTCTCCTGTCTTGCAGCCAGCTTCAGCGACGACCAAGGGACCGGAACCGGGGCCGCCTCCATTCTCCTCCACTGTGACAACGTGTAGTTGGTCAAAAGCGCTCATGTCGACCGAGACAACATTGGACCAGACACATTGGCCACTGTGACCGCCGCCGAGGACAGTCAGGCCGACCTCGTGCTTTCGGGCCCATCGAACGCACTGCTGGACGTGTTGGACTTCTGTCGGCCTAACGATCGAGGCGGGGCGGCGGAGGCGAGCTTCACGGTTTTTGATCGTCCTGTCCTCCTTCACCAATGGCATCTGCGCCATCAGCTCAGGCAGTGTGGTCGCATGTTGGGCAAAGGCGACCATGAGATCGGGACAACTGAACAAGAGATGATCTGGGCGGGCTTCCTCGCGACGGCCCAAGGCACGGCACACCTTGCGCCACTCGACTCGGGTTGTCTTGCCTACATCCCCGTCGACATCCTGCATAACGAAGCCGGCGATGAAAGAAGCAAAACGGTCCAGTACCTCGTCATTGTTTTCCACGCGAACAACTCCGGTGGGGAAGGAAGCTGTTCGATGGCACACCAAACCGTCGAGTTGCAAGGCGCCGTCGCGATGGAAAACCACCACCATTCCGCGCTGTGGCCGCTCAACAAGCATCTCCAGTGCCCGGTCGATATATCTGTGCTTGGGCTTCATGCCGTACATGCTGTGGCAGAACAGGATGACGTCGTATCTCTCTTCTTCAGGGCCCATTTCCGTACCGGCACTGCTCCCCATGTTGTCCCCCAGAACGAATGGGACTCGATGGATGGCGGGCGAGCTTTCCAGACAAGGCAGCAAAGACTCCGCTATGGAAGTCGAGCAAAGCCCCTCTTCCAACCTTGTAGCAAACAAGTCATTGGGCTCGAATGCAGTGTACTTCCTGACCTTCTGTCTCAGACATCTGGGCAGATATCCAAGTACGCTCTTCGGGCCAGGTCCGACTTCCAGTACCGAGATGTCCCAGTGGCTACGCGAGTTGAAGAGAGGATCCAGCAGCTGGGATAGTTGAGGGATAATGAAATCTTGGTAAGTCATCCATCCACCCTGCAACAAGGTATCGAAGCCAGCGCTATACTGTGTGTCAGACAACGACTGCTTCGAGGATGAAGCCGCTGCAGTAGCCCTCTGCCTCAAGGCACACTTCAGGGAATCGAGGGTGGCCATTGCGGCTCCGCCTTTGGTCAAGTCGAAAGTAGGTCACGGAAGTTAGAAGGTAGAAGTTTCATTCAACTCTCAAACTCAGAGGTGTTGAAGCGTTGAAAACGAATATCAATGGCAGATTGTACATGGGATACAATAATTACGAAGAGGGCCAGCTCTTGGACTCTGAAGGAAGGCTTTCCTGATATATAATTGATTTCAAAAGGATGAGTTACTAACACCCTGTCTCGCATTACGTTGTCTTGGTTATTGTTGTTTGGTACAGAGTGACTGAAATGGGTAAGGCTAACATGCAAATAGACAAATGCATACCTACTTCTTCCGTAGTGGGCAGTAGGCCTCCTGCATCTCACTTGCATAAACGTTGGCTCTTCATCACACAGGCAGCAACCAATGATTGCATACGTACACAGTAGAGTAGATTGATTGGCTTGTTGCTGCCCAATACTCGTATTATTAAGTTTCCACTTCAATAGCATCTATACAATATAGGCATAACAGGCGGGCAACCCAGGAGCCTTGTTTGGTGAGGCGCACTGAGCAAGCAGATTGGAGGAACTCTGCTTAGAGAAATTTGCAGTTTGTGAATATCCATACAGCTCACTCTTTTTGATCACAGCACGCACCAACTGCATGTTCCAGGCAGGAGGCCACCTCTAGCACGGGTGTTTTGTGTCAAGCACAAGGCCTGTCTGGGTTGACTCCACTTGATTGCATTCATACACCCAAGCCGGGCACCAGTGATGGCACGGAGGAGGACGAGAACCAGTTATGCAGGCCACGTATTAAAGGAGTGAGCCTTGCAGCGGAAAACACGATAAAAGCAATATTACGAGAATCAAGAGAGCCGGTTACATTGTACGGGCCCGGGACAACATACAGAGAAAAGAAAATAATGAAGCTTCCCTTCATCTAAATCAGACGCAGGAGGCCTACTAATCATACATTGTCTAGTCGATTCCTTCAAACATTGCACAAGATATTGGGCTATGGAAGCTGCTAGACAGGAATACTGGTGAGCTCTACGGGCGGGAAGTCAATGTCCTTGTCAACAAAAGTAATAACATATAGGAGAAACTCGAAGTAGGCTGCGCGTATATAAATCTGGATAGAATCTCCCTCGTAGGCTGAATTGTGCTCTCTACTTCTTCACTTACTCACCTGTGCACAGTCTACATCTCTACCACTTAAATCCATCCTCATTCTTCCCCAGTCAGCCATTCAGAGCCTGAAAAATCCTCTTTTTGACTCCATTCTTTCCAGGCCTCAAATCCAATGCCCCACAGCAACACAATGGAGGTCCCCAGCCCGTCAAGCAGCTCGAGCTCGGTCGCCGGCCACAAGGAACGTAAGAGGAAGTCCGACGATGAGCGATCGCCGGTCAGCAAGAAGTCCAGGCACGGCAAGACCAACGGCGCAGCCACCGACGCAACAGCAGAGGAACGAATCGAGAGCCTGGGCTATCCTCCACAAGATCTCCAGGATATGCCTCATCCCAAGGAGAAGTCCAGAAACACCGAAACACCCGATGAGCTGAAGGATGGAGCAGCCACGCTGGTGACTCCGTCGCCGGACACCGCGGCCGACATTGATGGCCTGAGGAAGCCCGGCCGCGGTACGAGGGAGCGCCTTGAGGAGACAACAGAGCAGGCTGATGAGCGCCTGTCCAAGATGTGCGCAGCAGTGCAGGTACTCATCGAGTGCGTGGGCGAGGATGTCTCTAGGGAGGGGCTGCTGGCCACGCCTCAGAGATATGCTAAGGCCATGCTATCCTTTACCAAGGGTTACCAAGGGGATATTCATGATATCGTGAATGGTGCCATCTTTGCCGAGGGGCATAACGAGATGGTCATTGTTAAGGATATCGAGATCTTCAGCATGTGCGAGCACCACCTCGTGCCATTCATAGGCAAGGTAAGCGGATGATAACCGTTAGCACCCGTAGGCAGACAGGCTGACAGGAGCAACCTCTGAAGATGCACATTGGCTACCTTCCGAACCAGTCCGTCATCGGCATCTCGAAGTTGCCCCGGATTGCCGAGATGTTCGCGCGCCGCCTCCAGATTCAGGAGCGCCTCACCAGGGACGTTGCCAATACCATCATGGAGGTGCTGGCGCCTCGGGGCGTCGCCGTCGTCATGGAGTCGAGTCATCTTTGCATGGTTATGCGCGGTGTCGAGAAGACCAGCACAACCACTATTACCAGCTGCGTCCTCGGGTGCTTCAAGCGCAAGAAGACAAGGAACGAGTTCTTGAGCCTGGTCGGGGTGAACCGCACTTGAGATGGAGTCCTGGCAGCCAGAGTAGTAATCATGTCTCATCTTGGGATCTGAGGACAGCATTACGTGTAAGTACATATGATGCTCAAGGGCAAACGGGTAGATGTACACGGGTAACTCTGTGTAAAGTGATAGGCGATGTCTTATTTTGAAAAATACGGTGAAGACTCACCAGAGTAGTTGAGACTGTCTTGAACTGAAAGTACATAGTAATGACTCTTCCCATATCCAGCTCTTCATCTCCTGGGTTGTGTAACGGACACGTCCCTGCTACTTGTGTCTCTGCCTGCGGGAACCTTCTCGTAGCCCTGGGATGGGTAGTCCCTGGTTGTTGTCTTGGTTCATCACATATAACAATCCTGGACAACAATCCGTTTGTGAAGGTACTGTTTGCGAATTTTGATTATTCCTATTAAATTTATAGATTTGATTAAATCTAGGCTAAGATCCTTCCTTTTAAATGAGTGTCTAGCCACCAATCGTTTGTTTACTCGTAGCTGTGTCAATCATGCCTCATGAACAATGAATGTGCGGTCTGAAGGAATAGTGGACTCCTTCATCGCGACTTGTGAGGCTCCATATAAAAATGCGCTCATATGGATACTCAGACGTCCAACATGCTCTTCACCCGCTGAGGTGGCACATTCGTAATAGAGTTGGTGGTATTGGCACTGGCACTCCGAGTCGCCGTTGTAGGCCGTGCCGAAAGGAGGTCGTCATGGTTGCCCGCTGTTTCGTCACTTCGCGATCGGCCCCTATCCCCTGCCTGCTGTTGTTGACCATTGGCGTAAGGAGGTGGCGGCCCGTCCGAGGAGAGATAGTTCACCCGCTCAGCGAAGTTCTGGGGGTTGTTACTGTTGGGGAACAGCAGACCTGCCACGGTCTCCAAGGCCTGCTCCGACCGACGACGGTCATTCCTGCCAGAGAACGCATTGGCTGCTGCTGGTCGTGTGACTCCGGTGCCAGCGGCACTTGGGGTCGTCCTGTTGTGCATCTGGCTCATTTCGATACCTGCTCCTCCAGAAGTCGACTCGGCGTCGCGGGTGCGGACTTCGACTGATTCATCGATGTTCTTGGCCGTTGCGCGGCCTCCACCCACTTCACGCACGTTGCGGGCGATGCGTTCGCGCATCGACTCGTTCGCCATATTACCGTTAAGGCGACTCCACCATGCTGGCTTGCGAACTATACCCAGCTCGCGATCTGTTTCAGCTCCCCGCAACTGGCGTTGGCGGATCAGCTCCCTGTCCTCGTTCGGATTGATAAACCCGGCAATGATTTGGATGAGCATGATCAGTATTGCAGGGGCGTAGCCGCCAACAAAGATGGCGACACGGTTTCCTGAAACGTTCATAATGGACCACTCGAATTTCCAGACCGTGATGGCCTGGAAGACGGCCACAAACAGAGCGATGGGAATGATAAGAAGGAACCGGTAGGGAGTAAACTTGATAAGTCCGACAGCACGGTTCATAATGCCTCTGTTGCGCTCCTTGTAGTGCTTGATGGAGTGGCGCAGGTGGTACACGCAGGTCAGCCAGGCCACGAATAGAATGAAGGCGGACGCCTTGAAACGATTGTCGGTGGCGCTGGGCATAGCTACGGCCCGAGTCTGCTCGACAGAGCGCTGCTTCTCAATGTTGCCCCAATTTCGGGGGATGACGAGGAAGAAGTCGAGCCACCACCAGAGATAGAAGAACAGAGGGACAAAGAACTCGAATTGGGCTCTCTTGTCATCCATGGCCAGTGCGAAAGGGTCGGGATCAATGTACTGCCTCTCCTGCCAGCTGCCCCAGTGCCTTACAGCCTCCCAGACGCAAGCCATTGTACATATGTTCATGAGGAACCAGAAGAAGGAAGTGAGGACGATGGGGATCTCGGGAAGGTAGTATCGATCGACGTCAATGTTCGTAATGAGACTGATGAAGCCGGTCGCGCACATGGCTACCATCCAGTACCACTGCCATCTCCTTCCAATGGGTCTGAACCGTTTCTCAGTAGGGAGGAACATGCGCCCGTGTCTGGTAAGACAGATCAGGGTGAACAACAGGCAAAAACCGTAGACGACAGCGAGGCCGATGCTGATGTAGCCTCTTGTGGAGATGGGATTGGCGGGCGAATAACACGATGTCGCGTTGATGAATGTGCCGTTGCCGAGTACGTATTGGGGTGCGTAGGGTTCGAAGGTCAGGAAACATTTTGAGCCGTTGGACAGAGTCTCGTTGGAGTAGAGGGTATAGTTCCACCGCTCGAGGGCGGTCAGGTTGAAGTGGACGCCTCCAATGTCGGTGTCTGTAGAGTTGTCGCCACCAGGCCAAGAGACCAGGTCTCTGGCATCAAAGATAGGCATGTTGGTTGTACTGGAGTCTGTCTGTCGTACGTGAAGTCGTCGTCGCGGTCGTGTTGACTTGTGTATTGTGGTGTGGGAGAAGGAGGTAAGCGGAGTCGTCGGACGAGTCAGAGCGGCGTCAGGCCAGTCAATCTCTGGTCAAGCGTATTGTTGATGGCGATAATGCTGTTGTTGTCTGCGACAGTATTCGAGCAATTCGGTGTGCTCGATTGTCTAGTCGACCATTTACCGCGTTTCAGTCAAGAAATCGGTAGAGCAGGGGTAGCAGAGGGCGGAGGGAGGAGGGAGAGTTGCGATGCGAAGGGAGGAGGAGGGAAGAGTCCAGACAGGAAGTGGAATATGGGTAACAGTGGAATGGAGGATGGAAGGAAGGAAGAAAAGATGATGGAGTGCGTGCGTGTGGGCAGGTGGGATGCACGAAAGCCGGGGAATCCGCACAGCGCACAGCAAGAACGAGTCGCTGTTGCTGCTCGCTCGCCTGTCGTTGCTGCCGTTGAAAATCACTCAAGCGGGATCTTGGAATGGGAGAATGTGGGGGTGCACTAAGCGGGAGTACCTACCTAGACCTGTATGTACATCCATCCGTACCTGCGCAAGAGGAATGGTCAACACGAATTCAGCCCACCACGAGATTCAGCTATGTTATGTTCATTTCAACACGAAGTGCATTATCCATACACTCGAACATTCAGACACGTCCCTCCCCGGCGGGTGTTGTCTCCAGGATGTGAGAGAAGACATACCAGGTACTTACCTAGGTAGCATCGAACCTTAGAAGTGTTGATCTCGTTTTGTTTCCGTGTCTTCCGCAGACGTCATTCCTCACCGAGTTAGCGGCCAGGCACGTGCTAGGAAGCCGGGGTTCCGGAGTGCAAGGATGTCGGGGCATCGGGAAGTCTAAAATGAAAGCCACAGTCCGCCTCGAAATGTGGCTGAAGTACCTAGGTACCCCTGTCAATCAGGTACGTATTCAGCTACTCCATGTTCAAGCCACATCTCCCCGGACACTACCGTGAACAGCTTAACTTCCTGGAGCTTGCTGGAGCTTGCTTGACCCCAAGGCACTCCTCATCTCAAGTCCTAGTCTCAGTTTCGGTGTCTAATGCCGCATTGTCCAATATGAACAGCCCGACCGACGGCGGGGCAGAGGATGAACCCTCCTACATCGACTACGAGACCTTCATCGCCCCAGACTTCTCCCCGACCTCTTTCGCCAACACTCTTGTTCTCTCCACAAACAACCCCAACGACACGCCCCTGGACCTCTCCACCCCTCTGTCCCGCGTGCTCTTCGACATCCAAGAGATAGACTCCCATATCGACCTCCTCACCACGCGGTCTGCGCTGCCACTTCTTAACCACACCAAAGACCAAACCGAGGCTAGTGGGAGGATAGTTGGGGAGATTGACGGGCAGATCAAAAGTCTGAATGACAGTTACAAACAGCTCGAGAAGGAGGTCATCCAGAAACATGCAGAGGCCGATGAAGTCAAGCAGGTTGCCAGCCGGCTGTGGGAGACGTTGAGGCTGGGAAGGGCAGTGGGACGATGTCTTCAACTAGGAAGACAATTGGAAATCCAACATACCGAGCTTGCCCCAGGCACGAAGAAGGAGGACCACAGGACCCTCGTCAGATGCGCACACACCATAGTATCCTTAAGGGAGATACTAGAACACAAGGGGCATGGTGAAGAGGGCCAGGGGCTGGACAGGGTCGACGCCATTCGGTCCTTGCAAGACCTTGTCACGAAACCAATCGAGCGATCCGTGAAGGAGACATCGGAAAGGGTAATACGCGAATTTTCCATGAGTAGCGCCTCGGGGTCATCCACGTTCGCACAGTCCGAGGAGACCAAGGCCAGGACAATATCCGCCTTGGTCACTTTGTACCTTCTCTCGCCAACGGCCTTGGCCAAGGGGCAGAAATGGACGCCAGAATGGATGCTCCAGGCCTTGGAGAACTACCTCCGCACCCAGCTACAGAGCAGCATCAGCTCCCTGCGGGACTCCCTCGCCGCCCTCCCTCGGCTGGAGCGCACCCTTGCAGAGGTTGCCGCCCGGTGTCAAAATATCGTCGCGCTCGAGATAGTGCTCGAATCCACCAAGGTACCGGCACACCCGCTCCTGCCAGGACTGGCCGCGGAAAAGGGACTAGGAAACTTTCTCCAACCGCTGCTTGCCCACCTCGAGACGGGCTCGCTGCCGAGTTACTTTTGGCGCACCATGGCGAGCAATCTGTCGCCGCGGGTGCAGGATCTTGTCAACAGGGGAGGCGTGTCGGCTCGGACATTGAGGACGAACAAGGACAACGTTGGTGCGGGTATTCGGGAGTGTGTCATACGGGGGAGTCAACCGCCTAGTGCGATGGCAAAGGCCAAGGGTGGCAAGGTGACTAGCTGGGATCGTGAGGTTGCCGTTATGGTGGGTAGTGTGGTTGGTCACTTGGGACGTTGATACCCTTGGGGATGTATACTGTCTTTCAATGAAAGCATCTGCGCAACTAGTTGTTGCTTCAATCCGATTCATCATTGTGGCAACGCGTCACGCATACTAGCACATGGGTACTGCTTCGCACCATCACACTCTACTTCCCCCACTTGATGATCCAGGTCAGCATCGTCACCATTTGGTTGTTTCCAAGACCGTCAGAACTTTAAATCTGTTCTCAAACACACCAAGGACTCTACGACGAGACGCCCGCCACATGAAGATTGAGCATCTAGAGGTGTCTCAAGTTCTTGTGCTATAGTATCGCTGCCGGCATGCTTCACACAAATCCTCCACTGGTCGTGCTTCCCATCAGCCGTGCTTGTTCTCCTGCCGATGCAATCCTTTGCGACAAGCCTCATCGTCGTTCCTTCCCGGCAGCCTCTGATCTTTGTGGTTGTATGTTGGCATTGGGCAATAGCGGACGTTCCAAGGTTTGCTGTTTCACTTCGACGGTTTGTTCCTCTGCTCTTGTTCGCAAACAATGCCGTTTCTACAGCACATGAACATCGACAAACCTGCTGTATTCTACCACGACAGATTGTTTTGGAACAGTCTCCTAATTTTCTCTGTTTTGGGCCATACATCAAAACATCAACATGCGGGGCATCACTACGATCCCTCGGCGAGTCATCACGGCTTTGCACAGCCGAATTGCAGCGACCAAAAGAATAATAAACCTCAAGTTCCGTTACGTCTGCGATGTCCTGGTCGGCATGATCATCGAGATCCTGTTCATGATCTTCAGCCAACAGAATGTCCTCGATCGACTCCCCAAGAAGCACGACCAACCGGCCGGAGTTGCCAATATCGAGCTCTACGAAGCCTTCATGTACCCGGATGACAAGATGGAACTGGTAAACATGATCTACGACGTGCAGAATGGTATCTGGAGGCTAGATGCCAGATCCACAGACAAGCAATTGGGACGACTCATCAACCGGGAAGACCGCGTACTCCTCCTGTGTCCACGGAAGCTGGTCGAGGTCTTGGACAAGGGCCGACACGGAGGAAGTGTGATCAGCGTGGAGGATGCGTACAGCAAGTGGCAGACAAAACATGTCCTGGTGAACCGGCTTTTCACCCCTGGGCAGAAGGGCCCACCTGGAAGTATGCCCGACTTTGGAACGTTCATGCAATGGGGGGAGGGCCAGGACTTGCGTCTGTCAAGCCACGACATCTTCCACATCCGTAACCTGAAAGGCTTCCTCCTGCACTGTTCCAAGGTCAACGTTGATGCGTCGACTGTGACCGGAAGTGTCTTGAAGTCCTGGATGGTCACCTTGCCGCAAATCCTCTCCATCCTTGAGGACAAAACTACTATGTACATGTGCAAGGCCACATATTGGGAGCTTTTCCGTCGGGGACGGGTGGCCTCGACCGTTTATCTCCAGTTGCATGGATCTGATGACCCAGACGAATCATCTCAAACCCTCGTCCCTCGCACGCCTCCCATCCAGACAGCGGACACCCAGACAATCGCGGCACTGCGACTCGCTACCCAGACTGTCGACAGTGGTAATAGGGCAGCTCCGAATGGTTGTTCAGGCAACGAGAGGGTCCGAATTTCAGCACCCAGTCATCAGACAGCTGACAACCATGAGATTGCCGGCGAGGCCACCCAGCCGTATGGAAAGGATCTGAATATCAATGACCCTCAGACATACTTCGCAAAGTTCGGATCCTTGACGTCGCCCCAGAAAACAGCAAACATTCTGATGGCGCTAAGCTTCTTTCTCCGTCCGCCTGAACTTGACTGGGAGAATCTCCCCTTGACGGAAGAGGGACTGAAGAAGGCCCTTTCCAGGTCTCGAGAACACACGCCTGAAGTGTTTATTGCCTCGCGCAAGCCAGACAACCGCATGGCCCCGCTGTCCCAAGTGACGCGCATCGCAACGTCTGCCGTCCACAGGCAATTTGGGCCCAGTGGCAACGACGGCGGCATGCGACAAGCCTTGAGGTCCTTGGGGGAGACGCCTGTCCAGAGCCAGTTGCGTCGGACCAGGCCTGTAGCATCAAATGATGAGACGGATCGACTTCAAAATCCCATCTACCATCAAAGACAAATGTTCAGCCTCGAGTCGCCGGGTTGTATGCCTCATAACCTTGCGGACGATGCGAGTGAACAAGGGGCAACTGCTATGGACTCCACAAACACGACACCTAAGGCTAGCAGACCGCTGCGGTTCGCTTCGATAGAGACGACTGGTACTGTCCGAGTGCATGAACAAGCTGAAGAGGACGGTGTGCCGTCAGGTGGGATCAATGGCAATGCCCTGAATCCGGAGGCTCCATCGTTCACCTCGCTCGTCATGCCGTCGACGGGTGTGCTCGAGGCCGAGGAGCAGGAAGGGCTGTCCATACCTGCTGGTGCACTGCCATCTATCAGTCTTGAGGATGCGACAGCTGTTGGGATCCCTGGGTATAAGAATGGCGCAGCTCATTCGGACTCCGGATACACATCAGCGGATGCAGGGAAATCGTTTGATGGAGACTCTGAAAGTTCTCGCATGTGTTCCAAGTCATCCTCGGTGACTGGGAATACGGACACAGTCACGGAATAGGGAGAAGCCGAGCTGGTGGGGAAGTAATGGCCATGCTTATCTTTAAGGTTGTTTTCAATTTTCATCCGACCTTTCCAGTCTGATATTCGTTGGAAAGTCGTTGCCGGCATCTCATAGCAGACTTAAGCCCAACTTGATTTCTTATGATTGATTCGCTTGAGTTTAGTTGCATTCCGGTATCCGCATCTCGCAATACGACGGTATAAACTCGCATTATGAGTGTCATCCCATCTCGAGACTGAAACCTGGACCGATGTTCCCAGCCAGCACGGATAGTCCGGCATGAGGCATACCTTGTCGCGTCTTCTTTCGCTCTTCCACGGGCCTGAGCTGGTCCGGTCTGTTCCACTTGTTCCAGGGCAAGGCGATCACCACCTGATTCTTCCGTGGGCGAGAATGCTTCAAGTTTTATACATCATGCTATCCGGGAAAGAAATTAGGGTGAAAGGCCGGAGATGCAACAAGCCGTCTTCATTATTTTTGAGGGGGAGATCGTTTGCATCGTCGTAGATTAGGATACACCAATCACCCCGGGCCTAATGTAAACATCGATGTTAAGAGGCCTACCTCCGGGAGGCATTTTCAATAAGGGGTACACAAGAAAAAAGAAGGATAGAATCAGAACAAGTCCTAATAAGACGCAGATTGAATCTGGACAATACGGTCAGTATTTTAGCTCGGTCCTACAAACGATAGTGGATTTTCCCCCTTGCTGTTATGAAACATGCATCATGGATAAGGGTACCGAAAAAGGAGGCTGCACCGACAGGAGGGGGCACTGGGACATGGATCCATCGTGGGAGTTGCCCCTGTTGTTCTGGAAGGAAGAAACAACCTGTGTGATTTGATTTAGGAAGAGGAAGGCCAGGAACAAACTATCAAAGAAAAAGAATATTTGAGATAGAATAGTACTTTTTGCAAAGGTGAAGGTTGTTCATTTTACCTGAATCCATTCAATTCTGGAGTTGAGATGCGGATAGACTCGGCCGAGTGAGCACTTGAGACTGTTGAAGATTGGATCGATTGGTCGCCATATGCGATTGATCGACAGAGGCTCTTACACGGCTTGCACAAGAACCCCACAAATACGGGCATAGAATCGATCCGCCAGTCCAGATGTCTGAGCATTCTGGTATCCTGGTATGAGGGTGGGGGCTGTCGATGATACTTTAATGAGCCTCTATTGCTACAAGGAAACCCGACTACCCGGTTTTATCTGTCTTTTCTCTCTTCTCATTCGTCCACATCATCAACACCCTGGCTCCCCCTGTTTCCGCTATGGTACCGAGCGCGGCTCTCCTACTATGTGTATTCAATAGTACAGTGATCGGTACCAGTCTACTACACCCTTGATACGCGGTTGAATTTAACACAGACGGGGCATATGTAAAAGAGTATACCTAGATCGGTTAATATTCTCCAAAATAAGTTAGGAGAAATCACATTTCCATGCTGTGTACGACTTGTCTCCTCCTGAGGTCCACAGTAGCCGCCAGCGTCCAGACCTGAGACGAACATCATCGCCATCACCCTTGCTGTGTATGTATCGTACATGGACTCCCCAGGCCCCCATGCATGCGGCTTATCTTATAGTACATGTATTTGTATTGACTTGTTCACATAATTCTAGGTACAGACGATACAGACGATACAGCCGATAAGATTTCGTCCGTACCGCCTCATGGTCACTTCTCCATTGAACCTGACACTCCGACATGCACGCCACCGTGACTCCATATGTGGAACAGAGCCCCCGTCATTCGTCCGCGAAGACATTGAAACCACCACGGATGTGATGGATGGGGCTCCCAGACCCCAGGTTCATCTCGGTCATCTCGGCTCACCCCGGCCATGGTGGGTGGTCTCTGACCTTGTCTGGTGTTTGAGAGCAAGGCTACAAAAGGTGACATCCATCCCATTCTTCGGGTCTTATTCCGGACCTCTTCTTGTTCTTCAGCCTCAAGCCTCACAACAACTTGCCCGTTCTTCCCTTCTTGGACCAGCAGTCATTCTTTTCTAGCGAGCTAGTTCTTGCTGACATTCTCTTCAACTCCAAAAAAGAAACCAGACACTCCTTAAGATCTCACCCAGTGTGAATCTTCCCCCAGGCTGTGCCTATCCAACTTGCTGTTGATCCATCAGAAAACATCCAACTTTCACTCACCGATATCCGAACCTTTCTTCTCCCCGGAAATCAGTCAAGATGTACAAGCAAATTACCGCCGCCGCCCTTTTTGTCGCGGGTGTTTCCGCCCACGGCAAGGTCCTCTCGCCCACCCCTCGCCCTCTCGGCGACGCCATGAAGGCCGCCTGCGGCGAACAGGTCTGGAACCAGATGTCGTCCGACTCTGATGGCAACATCCAGACCATGGCCCAGGTCGGCTCGTCCCAGAGCGACTTCGACGCCACCGCGTGCCACCTCTGGCAGTGCCGTGGCTACCAGTTCGACGACGCCACCTCCTCCAGCATCCAGAGCTACACTGCCGGCCAGTCGGTCGACTTCTCTGTGCAGATCGCCGCCCCCCACACCGGTGTGGCCAACGTCTCCGTCATCGACCTGGGCGATAACACTGTCATCGGCGATGCCCTGGCCTCCTGGTCTGTCTACGCCTCCACCGCCACCGGCGTGACGGCCAACGAAACCGCCTTCAGCGTCACCATCCCCTCGGACCTGCCCAGCACCTGCTCCACCGCCGGCGGCTGCGCCCTGCAGTGGTGGTGGGACGCCCGTGACATCGACCAGACCTACATGTCCTGCGTCGACTTCACCGTCGGTGGATCCGGCTCTACCTCCGCCGCCGCCGTCACCAGCGTCTCCAGCGCTGTGGCCCAGTCTTCCACCGCCGCCCCTACCACCCTGAGCACCGTCGTCGCCTCCTCCACCGACGCCGCTGCTGCTGCTGCCGCCACCAGCCCTGTTGCTGCCTCCAACTCGAGCTCCGACGCCGGCAGCTCTTGCTCCAAGCGCCGTGCTGCCCGCCGCGCTGCTGCCCTGCGCGCTTAAGTGATTCGGTCACTTTTTGAGGGATCTGTTGGGATAGATTTGGCGACTGCCGGTTGATAAACATGGGATTGGTGTTTGGTACCTGACCCTTTTGGATGGGTAGTTGTTGTGTAGACTTCTTTGTATAAATAATATACATGTTATGCATGTGGCTGTAATAATTCACTCTGCCTATAATTTGCTTCCATTGTGACCGCGCATGTTGATACTGACAAGAGAAATGCCAGGAGTTGAGGCGCAGTTAATAGCACTTTACCCTCCTACGGCCTTAGGTCTTCACATATTCAGTACTGTCTGCTTGTTGACGTACGGATTCTATGCGTTAGGAGGAATTGAGTGCCTCACTCAATTGTCAGCTCGTATGTCTCCATTTGGTATCCTATGTTGACCTAACCTTTGTTATACAAAAACGCCTTTCCTTATATATCATTCCCGCAGACCTTGCTCAAAAATATCCTGGATTAGGCTGTGGAACCATGCCATCCTGTGTATGATGACCTTCTTGCGCCTGATCCGTCCCCGATGAATTGTGGGATGAGCCGTAGTACTGCTGCCAGTCATCCTCCTGCTGAAGGTATATCTGGCTCTGCCTGTAGTCCGCTAAGTAATCCACGTCGTCTGGAATGGCCGCCGGACTATATCCTCCACCCGAATAATCACCAACAGGCGCCACCACAAGTGCCTCGCCTATATGCTCACGATCCTCCTGGTGTCCGTAGGAGGCAGTTCCCAAATTTGATTGCTGAAAGTCTTTCTCGTTCGGCATGGCTACCGGCTCCTCGAGGTGGTTTTCTTGGTGATCATAACCTGCAGCTCCCTCTTGTTCATATTCGGGGCCCTCTTCGTCATCTATAATGAACTGAGATAGAGCAGGATCCGGGTACGTTTGATCATCCCATGCTAGACCCCGGTCTCTTGTGTGTCCATGAGAGACTTCTGTATCACTGGACCCAGCCACCGGCATATTCCAGTCCAAATCGACATCATGCATCACTTCTTCTGTCCCATCAACAGAACTCTGTTCACCGTTCAGTGTCGTTTGTGACGAACTATTCGTATCGGTTTCTGAAAGTGCACGATCTTCCGGCAGACCCTCCCCGGTACTCATTTTCTCCGGCTGCCACGAGAAGCGACTGGGGTCAATCTCTTCTACTTCCGTCGGCGCATCGCTAGTCGTATCCTCCTCTATATATGCCCTGTGGCCACCAGCCTCGACTTTGGCGTCAGCTTCAGCATTGCTTTGGACGATCTTGCCTCTGGTATGCAGCAAGACCTCGCATGCGCCACCGAGGCCCCCTACGAGCATAATTCCAACGACAGCACCAAGGACGATTAAGATAATCTCCCAGGTTTGGAGACCACCGTCGGCTGAAGCGCGGGCTTCGAGTTTCGAGGAAGGGTTGCCCGTTTCTGGAGGAAGAGGCTTGCCGGAGGCTTGGGACGAGGTGATGGAGAGTATCAGTAGAGCGGGTAGGATCCGCGGGAGAGTTTTTGAAGACATCATGAAGGCCTAGCTTCAGTAGCAATGTAGTGAAGAAGAGCGTGGGAGTTGGAATTGTGGAAGCTTAAGCCCTATATAAAGGTACATGAGGAATGACTGTCCCCAGGTGAAAAAAATCGGTGACCGTAGGAAATTAAAAGGGATAATTCCAAACTTAAGACGGAGGGAAACTCGTCTTTTCTTCTGAAGATGAGGCATGCATACTTGAGTATCGGAAACCCTGAGTGTTTCTGCCCGTAAGGTATAATGGCCCGCCGTCAGCAAGGCCGGTTTTGCTGGACGGGATACTCATTGCCAATATCCTCTATGTCGATCTCAGTAGCCCAGTAATCGGCCGCATTGATGATTCCAGATTTTCTGTCATCCAATATGTTCTGCGAAACGATGGCATCGGTGGGTGCGGCCGCGGCCACGAGACCGCATTGGGAGCCGCGAACCTGGTAGAGGGCAGCTTCACATTCCAAGACAATCATGCTGGACCCGTGACTGTGAAAGGTACAGTAGATTTGAAACAAAAGAGGTTCGAATGCTTTTTGTACAAGAACTAGACCATGCTACTGCTCACCTAGAAGGCACACTCAATCGGCCCACATGCGTATATGTCGGCAAACGCCCATTCTGCCCAAGCAGTACTGTGATCTTGTTCAACGACCTAATATACGAGCCTCAAGCGCCAATATGTCTCAAGATGGGCTGGCCTATAGCGCCAATCTACTCAGCTCAGCGATTTTTCGCTTGAAGACCGTCCCATTCACGCTCCCGCGCGCCAACGCTGAGATCAACGTTGACACCCTCCTCCCCCAAACCTGTTCTCCAAGGTCAAGGCCAATACTCTGCAAGATTTCCCTGACAATTGTACACTCTAGGCTCAAGCACCTATTTTCCGGGGCATTCCATCTAGTGACTGGGTATGTTGTGATTCTCGTAGCCACTGGCCGGTCAAACTTCATCGTTAACTTCCTTGGTCTTTGATCGCTGCCGCCGGAAGGATGGCATTGTTCACAACATAACCTTTTGGGGGGGGGGGGAGTTCATGGTTAGCGACATAACTAATGAGCCCGAAACCCGAGAATCCTCGAAACAAATGAACATATTGCCGCTTCCTAAAGGTGATCGTCGGCCAGGGATGCATATCCCACCTTATGTAGACGCCACACCCGCGTTCATCACGATCTGCACTTGGAGAACCCTATTTTATAGATACGGAGACTAGGAGGGTGTTCGTCTCTAGTCGCTTGAAACATTCCCCTGTCGGAAGTGAAGAAGATCACCTATCAGTATCCTGAGCAAACATGAAGCTGACGTTACAGTGGGAGACGGGGATCATCTGCATAGCTATCTCTGCCCATGTGCTTGCACCTGGGTATCTGGCAGTCGTAGTGGCATAGCAGTATTATGCCAATTCACTTATGTACATAGATGCCGTCAAATGATCCTTGACTCGAGACCAGGTTGGCCAAGAGCCTAGCGTCGGCGGAGAAGGAGATGATCAAATGGGGAGTATCAAAGTCAGACGGGGATCTAGGGGAGATGACGATGGTACATGGATGTATAAAGCCGTGGCGGCTTGGCCTTGATCTGCCCCGGAGCTCCGACCCGGGGTCCACATGGCACATAGCTCCCGAGTATCACGGCAAGACCACAGCACGGGCTGACGGGGCAAGCTCATCTGTTGATCTTGAACAAGGCATTAGAGATCTAGCTATGGGCAGTACCCTAGGGTACCCGTGAACGGGAAATCAAGAGGCCAGCAAGCCGATGAGCCAAAGAATATTAGTGCTTATCGTGGACCTACATGGAAACAAAGACGAGGGTGGCAAAGATTCGGAAATGCTGCATATGTCAGCCGTCAGAGACGGAGAAGTCGAAGTCGAAGGAGAGGGGAAAGTAAGAGACCTCTGCGGCTGAGTGAGCGGCGGTGGCACGGCAGTCGATATTTGATTACAAGCATGCGTCTGAACATCCGTGATGGGGCCGAAAACTTTGAAAGCTGAGATGCACTCACTCAGGAACAAATGTAAAGTGATATACTGCTAGACTGCATATGCATGCCGTAAGCCCTAATGAATTGAATGGAAACGTACAAATGCCAGGCGGAGGATGCCAGGATGCTTGGGACGCAGGGACTCGACCGTGAGGCTTTGATCGGTCCTAACGAGACAAAATCCGCCGACTGCACGAGACATCTGCTGGGGCAAGCCACGATGGGTCCAGACCCGCCCAAAAACATCGGGTCGTCTCCCGTCGTATAGCTTATCAGAGAAAGGTCGGATGGGAGGAAAGACTGACTTAGCTGCTCAGCAGCACTGGTGCTACACAGACTGTCGTTGAAGGCTGTGTCGACCGGAAATCCTAAAACCGTTGCACATGTGTAGCGGGCTATCCCTAGGGAACTTTTTGCCAGATTGTCTCACCCAAAAGTGACATTTCTTGAAAGCAGAAGCCACTGTATTCCGTGAGTCCCACCAGCCGGATAGAAAGGCAAAGGCAAGTGGGTAGATTTTGGGTACTTATGTAGTCATATAGGAGACCAAGATCATAATGCTTGTTGTGACCCACAACACGGACGGAAAACTCCAGAATTATGGTTTGGATATGAAGGGATTCGAGAGGACGAATGTCAACATGGCATCATGGGTGATCCATGCAGCAAAATCAGCATCAAGTGTCAAGCACTCAAGGCATCTGATCAGTGGGGTTTCGGCGGGCGGATCGACAGGCGTTGTGTCACTAGCCAGGGGCAAAAGATGAGCCAGGCCAGAACGGTGAATGGTGGTCATGATAGTCTCCTCTACTACTACATAACACAATGATAAGAGCCTACCTGGGTATCCTTGTCCATCATCTTCTGGATTAGGGAGTCCTTGCGGAGGTTCTCGAGGAGTTAATCAGGGAGATCCGGGTAACGAGAGTCAGGACCACATGCACTTTCGGCACCTGCACGTGTGAAGATCATTAAACGTCAGAAGGACCTTGGCTCGACAACGCAACCACGCCGACAATTGTTGACCGTTGTCGGCTCAGTGAAGGACCCCTGTCAATTGTCGAGATGCAGAATGTGAGGGAAATCTCCCCGCCATCCTGGCACCGGCACCTCCTCATCACCACCTACATACTTAAGCACACAATGACTGCCCCCTCATCAGCCCATGTCGCAGCCAACGTCATGAACAGGGCCTTCGAATGTGAGAATTCACACGCAAGCCAACAGTCGGTTCTCGGTTAATCTTGCAGCCAAGTCGGGAAGGACGGAAAGAAGATGCCTGGATGCATGCATGCACTTGTACACTATGTACCATCCATGAACGCAGCTAATAGCGCACCTAGCAAAGTCGCACCCCATAGAATCTGCTGAGAAGGATGCCCATGTGTTTGCAGTGGAGTACCATAGTTGATTGCGACTTTCCCCTCCCAGCCTAAAAAAGGTCAAGGAAGAAAAAAGTCCGCCTTCCGCCCCCATCCTTTTGTTCCGTTTCACACAAGGTTGCGTACTACGGTACTGCGTACACGGGTGCACAGGGGGGGGGGCGCTCCCCATTCTGACATCAAAAGCCTGGTCCCACCCTCATCACCCAGGATGAAAGAGGCAAGACTATTGCTTCCCGCAACTCTTTTTCTTGTCCTCCTAAAGGAGTCGACATTGATCACAATATTCATATTTTTTTCGTACAGCCATAGGAGCTGGACATGGCTGCCCGTCCGGTCAGCATGCATTGGATGTAAGTCTTCCCCCTGAAGAAAAGAGAATCCTCTCGCTTGCATGCCGTGCATCGCTGCGCTATCAGTGGGGTGCGCTGCAAGACAATAGGATTCCACCGCCACGGTTCACCAACTACACAACGCTGGAAGACTTACACAAGCCCACTCCTATAGACCCATATCCACAGGCTGCTTCGCCGCCTGCAATGCCATTTCCAAGACCTCACAAGCTCTCCGGAGCTTCATTCGAGAGGTCCGCGAGGCACGAACAGAACTCGATGCCGTCTTGGCCGAGCTCCACTCCCTGGACGGCGTCCTCGACATCTTGAAGGACGATGCCTCCTTTTTTACGAGTGACCTGGCACAGCAGACAGCACCCTTGCTTGAGCATTGCAGCAATATCGTGCGCCAAATTGAGGGGTACATGCACGTGTGCAATGGCCTGGGACTGCCGTCACGGGACAAGAAGTTTAGGTGGATGGCCATTAAGGGCGACATGGATAAGCTGCGGTTGACACTGGACGGCTACAAGTCAACCCTGGCAGTGGTGACGGACCTGGTCGGATTGTGCGTATCACCCGAGAGAGAGACAGAGAGAGAGCATGGAGGCCCCCTTTTGGTCCGTGGGTAATGGGCTGACGATCTGTTGTTGTTGTACGCGCAGGACGAAAACCCGCAAAGAGAACGAGGGCATCACCCTTGATAGTGATCACCCCGAGTACCACGAAGCAGTCGAGCGCCAAGCTTCCATGGACGACGACCTCAAGGACGACCTGGCCCGGGTGATGGGCGACATGGGCCGCCTCCGCGCCCGATTGCAGGGTGAGTTTGGAGCCATTTACGCAGTCTCCGAGCTGGAGAGCTACCTGGACACGATGCAACTTCACGCCACGGATTTACACTATGGGCTGCAACATAAGGAGGACGAGAAGGGGGAAGTGGATGCGGGGGAGGATGAGCAGGCCGCGAACTCCCCCCAGGTCGCACAGACAACAAACCACGAAGATCGTCATACGCACAGTGGATCTTCGTCAGTGGGGGACGCACCGGATAGCGCCATCGACCTATACGACGGACCGCCCTCTCCTTTCAGGCACGGGCGCATTTCGAAGGACGACGAGAGCAGTGCCATCCCTGAGGAGGAACAGCCAAGTCCGGATAACGAGTCTCGTGTCCATCTACCGAAGGTCGAGATCAACGAGTTCCTCGATGAGATCGCGGAACTACAGGTGCCGGACGCTTCCACTCCCCGAGCGCCAACACCACCGCCCAAGGCAATCGGCCGGTCCAACTCGGTAGTCAGCTCCACGCTTTCACCGTTCAGAGGTGGCAGCCTGCCCGGCCTGGCCAGGCCATCCTCCTCCTCGCATAGCGTCTCTGACTATGGTATGCTGGACTCGGAAGGGAACACAGTAGTCCCACAGCGTTTGAGCTCCTTGCGCAGCCTGCACAAGTCCGATAATAGTAACGACTCGCGTTCCACGTTGGGAAGCTTGCGGGAGGTACAGCCTCCACCGTGGAACGACAATGGCTTGCCGCCATCGCGAAGGGACAGCAACCACAGTGTCTACGTCGGCGGCGCCTCGTTCACCACGACCATCACTGGCGGTTCGAGTACGGACGAGGCAACGCCACCGCCCATCAAGGATGTGAGGACGAGGTCGAGCCTTACCAAGAGCAGGCTGTTTGGGAGGAAAAACTCGTTCAGTGTTCCGGGTCTCCCCACGCGGCCGAGCACAGCAAATAATGCGACAAGCCCGACAGGCGGGGCCCACGTAATGTCTGCGTTCGCGAGCAATGATGATGTCTTCGACGTACCCGCTGTCAGGTCTGATCCCTGGTCGTACAAAAACGAGTCAGCTTCAACAACTCCACAAAGGCCATCGACCACGCAAGCGACACCGGGAGACGGCCACAAGAGAGGGTCGGTCGACACGAACACCATATCCAGCAGCGGGGACAGACCACACCGGCCATCTACAGCATTATCCTCCGCCGGCGCGAGCATCCGCAGCAGCAGTTCCCGACTTTCGTCCATGTTCAAGCGGGTGAGCATATGGGCGCCTAAGATCTCAGAGGATGACGCACCCAGCGAGGACCCTGAGCCGGACGACATCTTCGGCGTGTCTCTGAAGAAGAGCATGCAGATTGCCTCGGCGACCGTGAAGACGCACCACGACGGGGCCAAGGGCGGTTCGAGCCGGAGGGATTTCCCGCGGTGCGTGCTCGCGTGCGTGCAGTTTATCAAGGCCAACGGCGGCGTGACGGCGCCCAACATCTTTGGCGGGGAGATGGCCGTGGGCGGGGACTGCATGGTGCGCGTGGCAAGCCTGAAGGAGTGCTTCAGCACGGCGCCGCACTATGGCGAGGGCAACATCGACTGGACCGCGTACAGCGTGTACGACGCGGCCGAGCTCATCGTCGTGTTCCTGCAGCAGCTGCGCAAGCCCCTCATCAGCGAGACCGTCGCCAAGAGGTGGATCGTCCTGTCCAGGCAGGCCACGCTCCCGGGGAGCATAGGCATAAGGCTTGACGAGTGCATCGACTTCTGGGACGAGGCACTCCTCGGCGTCCGTGGTGCGGCGCGGAGCCTGTTCAAGCTGCTGTTGAATCTCCTGGGGGACATTGCGGACGCGGCTGATGTCAACGACATGACTGCCGAGAGGCTCGCGTCAAGGATGTTGAACCCGCTGATGCATCTGTCCGCGGCCAAATATACGACTGATTTTATGCTGGGCTTGGCATTCTTGATTCGTAAGAGGAGTGAGTACAGTGCTGTGATGCGGCGGGATGGGAAGAAGAGCAAGGCGGCTTTCGAGTCGTGAGGCTGTGAGTTCCGCTCAGGGAGGGGGTGCTTTGTGAGGGTATTTGTTTGGTTGTGGCAATTCCTGCTACGACAGAATTCCCTTCTAGCTTTTCTGCCTTCCTTTTTTCTTTTCTTCTTCTAATGAGCGTACCGGTCCCGGTTGGTTGGAGGTGCAGGCCAGAGGCTCCTCTCTTTGCTCGAGGGAAAGATTCATGAAAGATGGATCACACTCGCTCCATAAGGCGTGGTACGTGGCGGGCTGCGGTCCTTGACTCCTTGATTGTAAACTACACTCGCTTTCTGTTGGATTGATATAGCTGGCGAAGATACCCGAAAGAATGTTTGGTTTTAATGTTCAAACAACAATTTTACTCGATTTTACCATTTTCAACGTCGTGGGAGGGGAAGTGCAAATACTCGACCTCGCATGCTTATTTTCACATGAAACTCCCAAGATGTCTCGCGAAACTTGGCGGCTATCGTATCTCGTTTCTTGATTCCTGGACTTACTACTTTGCTATAATAATAAAAGCTACGGAAGTTGCTATGGAATTTGTATCCATTTTGCGGGGCGGGGATAGGGGCGAGTGTTGATTGTGTGAATTAGATGTGAACGAGATCCTACGACGAAAACCACATCTCTGTAGATAAACAGAGCCTGTGAGGAAGAAACAACGCCCTTGCATTTCCAATACTTACAAGCTATTGCAACGAACTTGCAAGCCCGAAAATTGAACAGCCCGCATTAGCCTATCATTCGAATAAACACATATACTGGAAGTACTGGGGAACAAGCCGTTATTATGGAAAGTTTCAATCGCCAACGATACATCTCAACTAGGCGTCTTGGTGGGTCCTTCAGCTGGCAACTCCTGCGGTGTCTCACTGACCTCCAACTCGATCGAATCCTGCATCCCATCCATTTCATAGACCCGCGGTGCCGGTAAAGAGTCAGCATGAAGCTCTGGCTTCTCGTTGGGTTTGACATCAGACTCGTGAGATGCCTGATTTTTAGTCAACCTGCGGTGTCGAAGTAGAAACATTCCAAGAAGAATCAGGGAGATTCCAGCAACGGGGCCGATGACAGCGCCTGCTATCCAGGCTCTGCTGGTTGATGATGCTGGTGCAGATTGTCGTTTTGTTAGCAACATGTTGAGATGGAGCTCCTTACAGAATTCTTGTCTGACTCTTGTAGTGAGATTTCCACTTACAACTCGTGGTCCCATTGACCACGGAACTTGTGGGGCCCACAGTGCTTCCCAACATATCAGCTCTTAAATTGTTTATCTGCGCCTCTAGAGTTGCAATTTGCGTCGAGTTAGTGACTGGGACTGCAGATTGGAACCATGAAGGCATTGATGTGTCTTCAAGAGCAGAATAAATGAGACTGGTGGGATTATCGGCCCCTGTGACAGATGCCGCCGTGGCCGCGGACGCCACAGAGACGGCCAACTGGCTAAAGATGTCCGTGGGGATAAATTTGGAGACGAGTGAATTGGCATTGACGTGGAAGTAGTAAACGGGGAGTGTAGAGGTAATATTGACACTGTTGTAGAGAGTCGTTGTTGCCATGGTCGACCCGTTGAATGCTGTTCCTATCAACATTGTTGGGACGAAGGTTGCGGATATTGCCAGCCATGATGCTGGAATGTGGGTGGTAGATGATGCTGGAGTTTTGGTGATGGTTGGAGGTGAAAAGGAGCCGTTGCGGTAATCAAGATACGGAGCAAAAACCTGGGTGAGGTTAGGCTTCAGGTTTCCCGTACTATCGACATCAGTACAGTTCTGGCAAGCAGCATAGTAGTATTCGAACGCACTACCATCTTCGCAAAGAGCAGCTGTTCGGTTCGTATTCTGTGCGATGAGGTAGGCATTATCTAGCGTTGATGGATTATCAGTCCCGCCATCTTCAAAGTCATGATCCAGGAACTTGAGCTTACTACATTCGTCATAGCATACTGCTGAAGCAGTGTCAAGGTCCCGGGGCCGTAAAAGGCCTCGTAGTAACTCAAGCATGGCTACGATGTGCCAAGACTTCGAATTCAGGAGAAGAAGCCCGCAAGATATGGAGGGAGTTGTGTTTGTCGAGTTTCCACCGTGGCTCGACGGGTCAGCAATCCCCTCTTTGTCATGCCCTGCTCCTCTCTTGCAGTGATATCATTGTGCAACCACCCACTTCTGATACAAAGTACTGACGTGAGATCCCAGATGGAGAATTAGAAATCAGGCTGTCGGGAAATGCCATTGTGTCACTACCGATATGGTGCCACAAGCAGCACTAGCTCTGTATCATTATTAAAACTAAATGCGCGCTGAGTGAACTTATAGAGATTAGTTCTCCAACTTACAAGATTCTGAAGAGAACTATTAACCCGTGTTCACTTGTTTCAAGTCGAGGGTGAAAGAATTCATATTCAAACTGGGTATCTACGTAATAATAATTCCTCCCTTATCAGCTTTCAAATGTTCATAGGATTTCCACACACGAGTTGTCGAGTTATACCTAAAAGTCATTAATTATGCCGACGGCTCGCCTTGAAATAGCAACAAGACTGTCCAGCAGAACTGTTCAGGACTGCCGACGTGTCTTCTTCCATCTATTTCTGACTCTGTGCTGCTGATACCGGCTATAAGCAGATGACCAGCCTCCCCCTCCCCCAACCCTCTTCCCAACGCACCCAGTTCTGAGTTAATCGTCAATAATAGAACTGGTAGTATATTCTAGGACATAGTATAACGGATGTGACTTATCTCGAATATTCATTTGATTATTATGATTATCCGTTATTTTCATTTTGAATCGGTCTAGTTTACCTCCAAGCTGATATTGATAGGGTGTGATGTTATGACCCTTGGAACTGGAGCATTTCTGCTATGATGTCGTTGCGGTGATCACCTTTATGGAGAAGAAAACTACCTTATAAGTTCGGACTAGTACTAGGGATACTTTCGAGTTACAAACTGGAGAGGATATGTGCATTCTTATTGGAAGTCACAGAGCTTACTTTGCCAAGTGCTTCTTATGCTCGAGGCCAATATATGAACGTCATATATAAGCCAGTCACAGGGTCTTTTAGTAAGTAATCATTCCTTTCCGTGATCTCGGTAGAAGACATACTACTCTGCTAATAACTGTCTACCAGTAATCACATTGGTTCCATGTTATCACTTTCGTGGAATGCTTTTGCCCGATATAAAAACCTTGAGAGACTTTTTCTTTTTAATTGCGCCTCTCTGTTTCTCTTCACCAGAGCAGGAGATACACGAAAGTCGATTCAGACGACCAAAACTCGCCCTGACAACCGTACAGCAACCACTTCGCCTATCCCATTACCTTTACAGTCAAGTCTAGCAGCTATGTGCAAAATTGAGTACCAAGACATTTGGTGCAAGATAGCATCATGCCAAAACACCGTGGCTGCCGAACAACCAATCTATACAAAATGCAAGAAAGCTGAGCAGCAATTTCTGGTATGGGGAGTTTGCGGGAAAACTGACCGATGGAGGAAGCCAGCGAAGAGATCACGAACGATTGAATGCCCGGGCTGCGTTGCACGTAGGAAGGAGCAGGAAGAGAGACGGCTACAGGCTCTAGCTCGTGAGGCCGCAGAGAGGTCTGAGCTGGAGAACCAGGGACGCGCTCATTGGGGCAATTTGGGTTATGTTCCCTATTCTTATCGGTGGCCTCAGCCGGAAGACCATGCGGACGATTATGGCGTTTCGGATGAATACCGGGATCTTTTTGTAGATCCAAACCAGTATCACAGGGGCGGGGCCGGCGATAACTCCTACGATGACAATGGTGAGGGTCCCTCTGGCTCTGGCTCTACTTAGGGGCCTATATATTGGGTATTTCAGCCGTCATGGTGAAAAATGCATACATGAAGGCCTTTGGCAAGGCATCAGACCTCATCTGCTGCAAGGTCTTGTATTCGTAGTATGTTCTCGCCTTGCTGCCACGGCTACTGGTCTGGTACAGTTACCAATGAGAACCTATCATACCCTAGAATCAAGAGTCTCAATAGCATGATTATTATTCATCCAACCGCTGACTTTTGGTAAAGCACGTACTCTCGTGTCCCTCTTCACCACCTGCCTTATAGTTTGCATTGCTACTATAACCTTCCACTGAGTATTTTAGAAAAACTTTTGATTAGGAGAGTATTTGACTGCACAAGCTCAACTTGTGAAGACTCTGAACACACCAATACCTCTCACCTACAAGATCATCATACTCCAACAAGGCAGTGATAGGAGTGATAACGGAGCTATTTCGTACTCTTCGCAAGCAACTTGTGCCTAAATAAACAATTCCAAGAACATATACGTAAGTTCACTCGGGCTCGAACATGAGATGAGTGTTCAATAAGCGACTGCCTCATGGGTAGGCCTATTATATCTCCATAAGCCAGTGTTGTTGGTACATCTGAGCATCTTCCTCCCATTTGAATCTTTGATTAAGATACTTGTGACATGATCGCGGGACCTCATAAAGATGAAGTTCTAGGTTACAGCTAAATCAGGTCTTCATTTGAGGTTCTTTACATATGAAACAGCGATAAGTATATAGCAATAAGACCTTGTTACCCAATCCTCTTGAAAGTAGTCCCTTGGTGATCCTTGAATGAAAATGGCATGATCTTTTCTTTAAGCTCCCGAAGAAATGGTGTCAATGTTTGACTGCAGCTGCAAAGGCTTCGTTTGATAAAGGTGGAAGATTGATACTCAGCTTGCAATTTAGGACCCCTCTACATTGTACGGGAATCACAAGTCAGCGGTTAATTGGGCTTTCAGATAGTCCAGAGCTTACCTCAATGTCGACATCTGTTCGAACGTGGATTGCCATAGCCCCGGTCTCATCGATTCCGAGTTTCCCACGTTGTCCTGAATATTGATATATGTGCGGAACTATCCATTCCAGATGGTTAGAGGCACCGCTAGCATTATCAAGGACCCCATTATTGCCACTCAAAGTTGTAAATTGGTTGCTATCACCCGCATACTGCTTATCACTCCGTGACTGGTCGATTTTGCCTCCAGGTCCGAGACATGGTTCAGGCTCCCGACAACCGGGTGAAATCACCGTGTCTACCTAAGTGCTTATACTGCGCCAGTTCCGCAAGCGTGGCGTACTACTTCTTCCAAAAGAAAGTTCGCTAGGCTTGGTGACATGTTTTATTTTTCAGTTCTTAACGGGGGCCGATCACAGGGATACGGGCGTATACCACTGCAATGGTCTCAATGGATGGTGTGAGAACCAGGAAGATAGTCCCCCCCCCCCCCCACCGAATTGCTCGTGTCTTCACAATAAGGCCCAATGGAACTTGGATTCTTCACTGTAGAAGAACTAAGTACTTACAGCCTGAGTCGGTTTTGTCATTCGTATCGATGAGCAGGCCGAGTAACAATGTTTTGCATTCGTGATGCAATGTCTTGGTCTCGTCCAGGTACATCCCCAAAGACTATTTATCAGTGTATAAATGTTGATGATCATAAGAACTGTATTATTCGCAATAAATGGTAATAGCAGAGTTGTTCGTCTCCTGGGTCGGAACTGTCTATTGTCCTTTCTGCAGTGGTACCACAGTACCCAGACCACTAGTGCCATCAGCTGCTCCTGTCGAAACACCGCCCTGAGCAAGATAGATCTCCTTTGCGGTGTCGTCAAACGCGACTACTGCAGCAGAGAAGAAAGGCGATCCGAGAGTACAGCTTGGCTCCTCGGCAAAGACACTCAGGACGCAATACCCGGGCTCGACGCCGTCGAGATAACCACGGATGAGACTTCTGTATGGCAACGAGATAGTAATATCGTTCCACTCAAAGTCCAGAGTAGCCGTGGCCGGGATTGATTCGCAGGAGCCCTTGTATGCCAAGATATCGGTGTAAGGGATAGTTGTAAGACCGGTGATGTTGGTGATATCAAGGCCGATTGGCAGCTCCAAGTTCGGGCTACCAGTGTCCACAAGGCAAGTTGAAACATTGTACGCCAAAGGAACATCAACGGCTTGACCGGTGGCGTTCAATGCTCTCGTCTTGAAAGTGGGCGTGGCAATGTAGTAGCTGCCCGAAGACCAGTCTGAATCTACCTTGACAAGATCGCCAGAATACTTGGAGCTTGGGGGCAGGGCACCAAAGAGGGCAGTGCCAATGAAAGTTCCTTTGATATCCTCAGGGGCTTCGTCGAACCATATGCTCAGCGTATTTGAAGAGATGATACCGTCACTCAAGAGCTCCGAGCGAAACGTGGAAGCAGGGTCCAGGCCAAGAATGCTGATGTCGGTGGTATACCCAGTGCAAGTCGTCGTTTCTCCACTTGCAAGGATAGTTTGATTGGAGACGGCGACGTTTCTGTTTGGTAGCTTCGAGTAGCCGCTCTGAGGGAAGCTGATGGTGTCATTCATGTTGTAATAGCTGTAAACCAGGTGGGCATTGCCCCCGTATGAGAATGACTGGGTTGTATTGACAGCAGGCGTGTGAGTTTGAGAGACTTCCCAGTCGTAATAGGGCGTGAGTGTTTCATTGCAAGGTCCCTTCACTCCCATGTACTTGCTACCGTAGAATGCCAAATTGTCCGGGCCCGCAACCCAGAATGCAGGGCTCCCGGTGTCGAAGACGGTCGGCACAGAGGAGTTCTGGCCTGGGGTACCCCAAATTATGTTCGTGGTGATCTTTGGGAGGCCGCCATATTTCCACGTCAGAGGGACAGCCGCGTACCCAGGTGTTGACGTGAGGGCTGGCGCTGCTTTTGAGACAGCAATGACTGCTGAGGCCGCTAGGATCTGAAAAAGCATATTGGCTGGCTTCTAGCACGTAAGTGATAGTTGTGGGGTGATACGGAGACGGCGAACACAACCGCAAGTAAGTGAAAGACTGGCGCAAAAGAGTTCGATGTTGAGCCTGTGAGCTTTCAGCCAGATGCAAGTGCTGGTTCGCGATGAAATCAGAAATGAGCTTCTTGAGCGGCACGACTCGACGTGGCAGCTCAAGTACTTGATGCTGCAATTTTCCCGGACTACGTGCGAGACCGGTAGGGGGAGCAACCTACGTCAGTCTGGGGGCGGGAAGACACAGAGTGGAAATATGGACGGAATACGAAGTTTTCTCTGCTGCAAAATCACGATGGTTACATCGACGACGGCCTGAAGTGCCTGAATTCGGAAAGAAGGTTCCTGGTTTCCTGTTTCAGACCCCACCTCCACGCGAATCTGGGACCCTAAAACGTGTTCCAGACCAATCTCTCTTCTGATATCCCGCTAATGTATGTATATCAACACAAGTGATTATCGTAGATAACGGGTCCAACTTGCAAGGGCGCAATATCATTCGATAGATCGACAGTTCCGATATCCGAAGGTTCGTATCGTTTCCAAGGTTGTTATGGAGTCAGTCAAGTCTGCCACTCGACCTCGTATTGGAGAATCACGACCAAGCTTAAAAATTAAAGGAGCGACCGGACATGGGTAAGGTTCAGTGTTCAAGTATCCACTGCCTTTCCCGGATTTGCCAATAGTAGACCATCCGGTGCGGATTGCTACTTTAATGGTTACTTCATCGTTGCATCGGTCTCAATGCCTTCGTTGTATGGCAGTACCGCTGAGTAAAATGCGATGTAGATAAATCACACCTGCTCATTCTCCTTGCACAGCAATCATCTCGTATCACCCTCCTGTTTCTGCAACGCCCACCGAGATGACAAATCGTTGCTGCCCCGCTTCCCAAGTCATGCCCGTTCATTCAGTTCGAGAGCGTCCGGATGGCGTACGACACGGAATCCGAGTGAGATACAGGAATTGCACTGAAGGTTGCTATAAAACACCCTCATAAAGACTATCTGAAGATAGCCAGAGAAGTGAGCGACCCCCAGTGGGCACTATATGGCCAGCCTTTCAGCAAAGTGCAAAATGCTTCAAGCGATGCCAGACACCAGGTTCAACCCCCCAATCGTGCAGGACTGACTGGCTTCACTCAGAGGGATGAGTTGGAAGTAGGGCACGTTCTGAGTATAATCTTCTCTAGGGTTATTCCGTCCTACTGTTTCTTTTATTTCATATATGCCTTATAACCTCACCCTAGGTTATAACACAGAAGAAACATTGAATACAACATAGCCCATTATCCGCCCGATCATGCGTCCGGTAGCAAGCCGGGAATTGCAGGCTTTCTGGTTAACTATCCCGACCACGAGGACTTCCAGATATTCCTCGACACCTACGGACTCAGCAACAATGCAAACTATCAGACTTGCACCTTCACTGTTCAGCCAATTGATGGTGCCGACCGATTCGGCATCCACAGCCGGCGTCGAGTCAATGCTTGTTATCGACCATCCCCTAGTTTTCCTGGATTAACCCTCTCGATGTCATCTTCTTCTCCACAGGAGGGCGACCTGCGACGTGGTCTCAGCCAGGAAGCGGGTCCGGTTGCCGGAGTCCGAATAACAGAATGGACCCTATCTAGACCTCATCAACTATTTTCTCGCAATGGACGACCCGCCACAGGTCCTCTCCATGTCTTAAACAGATGACGAGCAGACGGTGCCGCCGAGCTTTGACGAGATGGTATGTAATGGTTTTGGAGCACTGGTTGCTCGAGGCATTACTGTCCTTACCTCAAGTGGCAACGGAGGCGCAGCCGGCACCTCGTATGGGAGCCGCGTGGGCCCTAGCGGTGAGGAGAGGTACGTTCCGACCTTCCCGGCCTCCTGCCCCTGGGCCAACTGCTGTCGGCGCCCTGGCAAGTTGGGGTGGAGAAGAGTCCTGGTCCACTGGTAGATCCCCAGAGTACTTTGCTACGCTGTCCTTGCAAGCCAACAGCACCGCAACCTATTTCGATCTACTCAAGAACGATACCACTCAATATGCCCACAAGCTTCTACAACGCTTCTGGACGCGAAATATCGCACTTGGCAGTGATTGGCGAGCGTTTCCCCGTCATCATCAATGGACCAAAAGCTTTGCAAAAGGGCAATCCGGCTTCCACACCGTTTCTGGCATGCTTGATTGCGTTGATTAATGACATACGTCTTCGAGCCGGAAAATCCGTTGTCGGATTCCTTAACACTCTGCTCTACCCCGAGCAGGGTATGACTTCTCTTCGAGACGTTACTGAGTTCAGCAATGAGGGTTGTGAAGAAGGGGAGACCTTTGTAATTGATTGGTCACGATGCTTCGATTGGATGGAATCCTGCTTTAGGACTTGTATAAACTTGGAGTCTTCATGCGCTTGACTGGGTTGACGAACACGCAATCAGTGGAATTTACTTAAGAGAGGCTCTACGCCTACCGAACGTTGGCGGCAGAGGGTGGTACTTCGTCAACGTGGTAGTAACGTTTTTTTGCCCTAGCTGTCCTTAGAGAACCAGGAAATGGATGCCATATACATACCAAGTAGGCACTTAAGTACTTAGGTATGTAACTTCGCACGGCATCGTTATGCGCGAATTGTCTCGGGACGGTGATTGATAGCCATATCACCTTCCTTCCCACCTTCACTACCAAAGTACAAATTATGATATGTGACGGAGTAGGGTCATCCCTAGGGTAAGCACATGTGCTGTATTGCGCCCTATGCTCCCATATAGCCAATGAGAAGCAGCCGGGTACGGTACTCGTAGGAGGGTGGTATTGGGCGTTCTGCCTGCATACTTACTAGGTAGGCAATGAGAGTTTCCATACAGGAACGAGCAGAACTAATAAATATCATATAAAGCCTTGTTTTCACTTGCAGAGGTCCCTGATGTATCACCAACAACCACATGCATTGACCACCCCATCCCCCGGGCTTTGCATGTGCCTACTATGTTAATCGATTGGCCCTTGACCCGGGAACGAGTCTCTGTCGGTCTTCGATCAAGTTACCTTGGTCTGGATGCTATAATAATCAGGATGATCAGCTCTCTATGTTTACTTTGATCTCCTTGAACTACTTGGGCCGGCGTTAGGAAAACTTTTCAATATATATGTTCTGTCGATACTCTAGATCAGTTATATGATTCTTTAATGTTATAGCGGAATAACCTGACAGATATACTGAATTTATAATAACTTCCCGGTATATCCCTTATATAAATTGGCCAATATAGGTATTTCACTTCAGAACCTAAGGGCACTGATCAAGTGATCCTGCTCGCTGAAGAGTTGAATGCTGCCCTGGCTTTCTTTATTTTTATATATTGGTTTTCCGTCTCCGTTTTCCGTTTCTTGATGTTTCTTCTTCTTTCCCTCCCCTCCCCCCAACGTTCTTCGCCGTTTAGTCGGTTAGCATCTATACCATCGAATGATGGTATCCTATGCAAATTATACTCGGCATTGCTTCTTCTGAACCTATGATCAGGGTATGAATTTGCACGTCTATGTACCTAAGTATCTGCAGGAAACTGTCTAGTCGTAATTCCAGAGTCAATGAATCACACCCCCTCTACTGCTCTCACGTTCTGGTCTCCCCGCTGATCCGGCGCTTCACTAGTATCTTCACCCCCTTTTGCGGATATATGAATTCCAACAGCCAACTATTGGCCGGCTTCTTTGCCTTAGTCTCGGCGAGCTTGATATCGTAGTTCATCAAAAGATGTGAAATCAAGGTTTTCAGCTGGATATCAACCAAAAACCGGCCTGGGCATGAGTTGCGGCCTCGCCCAAAGATGAGCAAGTTAGCTGTCGAAAGGAAGGCATGCGGGCTCCAATTCCCACCCTGACTAGAGATGTCAGGGTGAGATGGGCGGGCGTGATTAGCCTCGCCGTCTCTGTTGCGCAATCGCACGAAGCGAAATGGCTCGAAGCTGTGCGGCTCGGGAAAGTGGTCCGGATCGGTGTGCATAGGCTGACTTACGAAGGAAACGAGGGCACCCCGGGGCAGCGGCATGCCTGTGTCGGTGTGTAGGTCGTCGACCATGACTTGACGGACCAGGGCGCGTGTAGGGACAGTGTTGAGGCGCAGCGTTTCACGGGCGACGCTGTCGGCGAATACCATGCAGGCGACGTTTGGACGCGTCCATAGCCGGGAAGGGTCCCCATCGGCAGCGGCCATAAAGCGCTCTGCCTCGTCACGCAAAACGCCAATGGTATTATGCTGCATGTCGGACTCTAGGATGTTCCTCAACATGTTGGAAGCAGCGAAGCTCGCCTGGTATATGAAGCCCAGGTTGGCCATCACTAGACGACGCGTCATCTGGTCGGTGGTCATCTCGGAAGATCGGTGACGCTGGGCATGTCGCAGCATGCGCTGAAGGAGGTCCGAAGGGTCCTGCGATTCGTCGTCCGGGTTCTCCACGATATGGGCAAAGCGGTCCTGTAGCATGGCACTACAGCGCGACTCGAGGTCCGCGAGCACGTTCCGCGTGTTCCAGCACGCCAGGCGGCCAAACAAGGGACGCAAAAAGGGCGGCATGAAACCCACCACGCCTGCGTTGACGACGATGCTCTCAATTGACGTGATACTGGCGGCAAGGTATCCCTCGTCCCGGCCTGAAAAGCCATGGTTAGCAGATGGTCCGGTTCGGACGGCCACAACAATATCCCAAGACATACATAGAGGAAGTCCCACAACAAATCGGCTGCCGGCCCGGTTGATTAACATGCGCATGGTATCCAGCAGGTCGAGTGTGCGCCAGTTCTCGGTTTGCATACCGATGAGCGAGTCGATGGCGAACTGGAGCTCCTCACGAACCGGCTCAATGAAGCTCTCCAGATCTTGGGTCAGAACATGACGAGCCACATCAACCGCCCACGTGTCTAGCATGTACTTCTCATGCCCGAGACTGTGGCCTAGCTGAAACATCTCGTTGAAGGCTTCCCACATGCCCAGCACGCTGGAAGGTTGTGATAGCAACCACTGCATGGAGCTGTGCGGGAGGAAAATGTCTCTACGGATCCCGAGTGTGGGGACGAGCACCGGGAGGCCCTTTTTAGAAAACTGTCCGCCGAAGACATCATGTCAGCTGAGCTCTCGGGGCTACCTCGAGGTAAACGGTTGACTTTGGGCACGTACCTTGTCCCAGACATCACGATACAGCGACGAGCAATGAAAGTAGAAGGCCAAACGAGTTGTGATGCTGAAGTGTCTGCGCTTGGCCTTTTCCCGAATCAATGATAATCCTTCTGGGAACTGGGAGGCGGCGTTTGCCCGGTAAAGGAGGCCAAGCACTGTTGCTCCGACAGCGAGGACAAGGAACCCATGGTCCTGCAGAATCGTTTGAAGCATAGCAGTCAACATGGTGAGGTGATATTGGTGCCCCGTGATGAGAAATATGGCAAACACAAGTGGAAGATACTTCAGAGCAGAGGGTGGCCTGGGCTGTCGGTTCCTGGCAAGTTGAGTGTCATGGTTTAAGGGAAAGGTTTCCATAGCGAATATCATCGTCTTCTTATACCCCTAGAACTGCTTCACAGCAAAGCCCTTCTTGGACGGCTCTCATATTCCCGCGATGGATGTGCTGACGTTCGCACACCCTTTCGCAGCACAGCTGTCAATCCAGGTCATCTTCAACATGTCTCGCAGTCCTCCATTTTCACACAACCTGGATGTAAGATACAGCCAAATATCACAGGGGGCCATCAACCCAACAGCGTGCTCAAGTAGACATCCCACTAGGCACCTGCATTTAGTCAATTTCGCACGGCCTTACCGTTGGTTAGTTGTTTATAGCAACGGCCAAGACACCAGAGCCTACATATGTAGGGCACCATAGCCTCCAATAGCCTGGCGCAGGCGGGTGGTTTTTGGTGATGCTAGATCCTATATCCTTCGCATCACCGAATCAGTAGGCTCCGTGCCGTGGGCTCACCGTGACAGGTTCTTGGCAAGAATTCGGTGTGACTGCTTTTTCGTGGAGGAGTACGTTTTTTCCGGCCTCCAATCGTGATGCTTTGAGGTACACGAGCTGCGGCCAACCAACAGCAATCCCGGCCCCCGCCGCAAGTTCGCGGTTATCCCTTATTGGGCTCGACATAGCTATAAATAATATAGATAGTCAGCAAAACACCCTCCTCTTCCTCGGATCCCCTCCTTCTGTCCTGTGCTGCTCAAACAACTTGGCTCTCGGAGAACTAGACGCGCCAAGCGACCACCTGGCAATTCCCTCGATATATGACCGCTGTACGACAACGAGATACCTAGCCTGCCTTACACCCCACCCTCAAGATGGGGCCCAACCGCTCAGACAGCTCGTTCCTTTCGTTGTTGGCTTTTCTCTGCACAGAGGCGGCCTTCCTCGCCTCCTTCGCTGTCGTGATTCTCAGCACCGCGGCGCAGGCTACAACCAAGAGAGCCGCGGGGATAGTCATTCTAGGTGCAGCGACCTATGTGATGGAGAGCCTGATCGTCCCGCTATGCCTAACGAATGAGAGGCCACACTGGGCTGCAACTGTCGCCTCACTGCTCTGGGTTCAGTTTCTCAGCGCCTCCGACCTTGTTCTGGTGGCTCGCGTCCATGCCGGCCAACTGCCATGTGCCTACAGACCAGGTTCCGGGAGGGTTGAGGCTCTAAGCTCAGCTGTCGGGCTATTGTGGAACGTGCGCCGAGTCGGGACGCCCTGGCAGGTGAAGAATGTCCCATCCACTGCCGGCCTCCAAACGCAGAGCCGCACCGGCTTCGTGATGAGGCGCATAGGTGTCACACTGCTCGCCTACCTATTCGTCGACGCCGTGGTCTCGCTGCCGCCACCAGACTTGGCTATGGTGCGGCCTGACAAGGCAACTCTGTTCTCGCTGCGTGGCTTGGGCGTCGACGATGTCATCTTCCGGATTATCATGACAATCTCGTATTGGCTCACTACGGGTATCCTCAACCTCTTCATGACAAACGTGGGCGCGATTATTGCCGTGCTATTAAGGCTCAGCAAACCCGTCGACTGTCCGCCCCTCTACGGTCATTTCTCAGAGGCATATAGCATTCGTCGCTTTTGGGGGTAAGTTCCACTTAGCTGCACTCAATGTGACACTATGTAGTGTTTCTCTAGTAATAGGGTGCTCGCCGGTGCTGACGTGATCTGCAGTATCTCATGGCACCAAATGTTTCGCTGTTTCTTGACCGGCCACGCCAGTCTGATTGTCGACAATGCTCTCCCCTTCTTCCCGCGCCGCTCAGCAGCCTCTCGATATGCGCGCCTGATGGTTGCCTTTTTCATTTCTGGTCTGATTCACTACCACGCCGACCAGCTTATGGGTGTTCCAGATGCCGAAAATGGGACTCTCATCTTCTTCCTTCTGCACGCTGCCTTCATCATGCTGGAGGACGCCGTTAGGCCTGCACTCGTTGCATTACTGCCTACGCGCATCTACTATGCTGTGGGATACCTCTGGGTAGCCTTTTTCTTCGCCTGGTCTAGTCCTGTCTGGATCTACTCTGGTACAAGGCTCGGGATTGACTCGGCTGCTTTACTGCCCGTCCGCGTGGTTGGCCCCTGGATATAGAGGTCCTTGGGTACCGACTGACGGTCCAGCGTAGCTACTTAAGTATGTAGGTGCTGCACAAGCCAGGAGATAACGAACGGGGAATATGTTTTGGGTTTGGCATGATGACGGCGCTCCTAATTCAGCCTATCTACTTCTTATACGTAGGGAGCCTCTTCGAGCTTCCGTAATCAAGATGAAGTCATTTTGTAATGAAGGGTTTTGCAAGATATGTACCTAAACAGGTGGTCTAGTGAAGATTACAGACAGCAGAGGGAGGCAAAGCAACCGAGACAAAAATACACTGCGTTTGGTGCCTTATGGCCCCTATACTCTGTACCTCTACAGAAAGCCTGTGACTCAATTGTGTAGGTCACGAGGCTAATAGAGCCCAAAATGTCGATGGGTGACGGGGCCCGCGGCATGGCGAACGAGATGACATTTTCTTTCGTCACTGCATGCTGCGGTTGAGCGGCACAAGCGTTGATAGACGGCGGAATGAGGATCTCTAGCATATAACGTACGAGTGCATGGTCTAAAATGCTATAATAAGCACCTTATCCCCGACCTCCCCCTTCCTTAGAAGCTTGGCGAGTTTGCATGTATGCCGTCCCACTAGACTTTGATGTGAGCTGAGGGCCAACTCTGCCCCTGAGGGCAGTTTGCTGTTTTCGTCATGACTTTTCAACAAAGTAAGCGCTTACACTCGTCCACTGAGCATATATACCGTAAGCATCTCTCCATTTATTCCTCAACTGCTCCACTCGAGGGAAGGAGACGAGCACGACAGCTTCTTTCTATCAGGAGCCATTCAGTAAATCACCGACTATGTCCTCAAATATCATTCCTGACCCTCACGGCAAGGGGTCTGCTATCCTCGGCGCAACATGGGCTCTCACGGCGCTCTGTATTATAGTTATCTTCTTGCGTTTCTATGTCCGCCTTAAGCTCACAGGGGGCCTGAGTGCGCATGATTGGATAATGTCTCTCGCTCTGGTATGTATCTGGGCAATGACTACTGTGCTCGTGAACGTATGAGAGGCAGAGAGGCATATTACTGACAGTGCTGGCCAGCTGTTCCAAATTGCTAGTCAGGCGTGCATCACCGAGGCCTACCGTTGGGGACTTGGCGAGCACGACCGATACCTCATGATGGATCCGGCCATGCCCTGGATTAACATGCTGAAATGGATCTACATCTCTACCGTGCCCGGTGTCTGCGCCTCCATCGTCGCTCGGATTTCCATTACCCTGCTCCTGATCAGCTTATTCGGCTCCAAGCTGTGGTTCAAGTGGTGGATGATATCAGTCACGTCGCTCGTTGCTGTGCTCGGTACCTTGTCCGTTGTCTTCACTTGGGCCCAGGCAAGTCCAGTCGAAGGGCTATGGAACGTGCTTCTTCCCGCACGGAGATGGAACGCAAGTATTCCAAGGTCCATGGTCTTCGCGGCAGGATGTGAGTTTCAACTCTGCAATACTGCTCTCCCTCTCGTCAAGATCAGGAGGAACAAAGATGACTAATTGTGCACACTCCATCGACAGCCGTCTTCGCCCTCACCGACCTGACCTTCGTGCTGTTTCCGATCCTGATTATCGGGAAGCTTAACATGCCCCTGCAGCGCAGGCTCGGCCTCTGCGTTCTGATGGCCGGCTCCCTCTTCAGCATGGTTGCCTGCGTGATGCGCATCATCACCTCGCATGAGACCAGCCTGTACCAGACCTCACTAGGCATGCTGTGGGCCGGTCTTGAGCAGTGCGTGGTTATCACCCTGGGGTCCGCGCCGACCCTCCCCGCCCTGCGCCAGCTAGATTTTGGATTCCTCCGCAGCTTCGGCACGTCGCTGGCTAGCCTTGTAGGTGTCGGGGACCACTGGAAACGTGGGGGCAGCAGTAGGCAGGGTCCACAGGACAGCACACCTGCGAGGAGCGACGATGATATGATGCAACCGTACGGCGTCGTCCCTCACAAATACCCTGCTGCCTTCATCCGTGATGTTGAGGCGGACGAGAGAACGTTCATCAGGGGACGTCTATATGAGAATATACCCGATGAAACTCGTGTGTGAAGGCCTGATGCGCTTCACACCGTCATGTTGCTATCGGTTTGGGAGTGGTTACCGTCGATGAAAGAGCGTGTTTAAGGCTACCTAAGTAGCTTAGACTGGTGGAAATTATGGGGGGGAGGAGGAGGAGGAAATAGTAGAGTATCGTGACTGTATGCAGAGTGTGCCTAGTAAAGATCGGATAACACCTCTGTCATAGTACAGAATACGGGCTATATGAATATCAGTTGAGTTCAATGTTTCAACCCAGGAATCCTTCCCGTAAGTCGGGACCAGTAATATGTTCCGCACCCCCCCAATCTCCCAACCCATCGCTATATACTAAGTAACCCTTCTTAGTATACCTATTCAAATTCGAATAAAAGAGTCATCTCACCATAATGTCACTTTCGGACAACGTACTTGGTAGACATGTGAGAAAGCTTCTTAGGAATCTTTTTAGCTCATTCATATTTCCCTGGTCCCTGGTCAACGGACTGGTCAGGAATGTTCCTTCTTTTCCGTGCATTTAGCCCATTATCATTTTTTTTCCCTGAATGATTATATCGCATAAAGCTGTAGAAATGTGGACAGCTGGATTAACGCAGTATTCACACTAAGCACGTTCAATAACATTTGTAAGGCTATAGCAGTATTGCAGATATTACTTAGTTTTGACCTATACTATACGATGATAAGTGAACAAGGATACAGGGGTATTGTATGTAGAATCAATACTGATGACATAGTGGCTACCTGCTCCCAGATCCACTAGTGGCGACAAAGGCGAACATAAGGAGATATCCCAGGGTCTATGTAACCCTAACCCTACTGTCTGTCCATAGTTATCCCTCAATCTGACGATGAAGAGACCAAATAAAGAGGTATACAACTGGGTAGAGGAACAGAGAGCTAAAGAGATGAATCAGACTGGGCAGACAAGTAACAGAGGAACTGGGATTCCTGCTCTATTCACACTCGGAGCCTTCTTGGAGTCTGAGTGATTTAATGGGCAGAATCACGGCTCCCGAGGTCTTCCGGCCTCCCTGAAAAGGCGGTAAGTCAATTCGTACACTGTGCAAGTAGGGATTCGTACTTACAAGCCCTTTTTGTATCCTGAGGTCGCTTCAAGACTGCTCGCCAAGCCTAAGCCTGATACCAAGACACACCAACCTTGGAACTGAACAGCTTGTGACAGTGCTCCAAGAGAAATCTCAGATACCAACACGTTACTTATTTCTCTCATGTCGCCGGCAACGAGCTTGGAGCACCATTTGAAGAATCTGGAAGGGAATGCCGAAACTCCCGCCCCTTATCCAGACCTTCGACGGATTCTTCGTGACAGGCAAACAGCTCGCACCCGCAACTCCTGCCTCCCTTGTCGTGAACGCAAGGTACGGTGCAATCGCGAGCACCCTTGCTTAACATGCATCAAACGCGACCATCCTGATCTTTGCATCTACACTGGAGGAGCGGCATCCCCGGCACACCAAGGCGGTGCACGGCGTGCTGCCCTGCATGCCCAGGGCGAGGGCAGGGGTGAGCGTGAGCCTCTAAGCCTCAGATCGCCTTCTGCAGACATCCGGCCTACGCCTCGAGCCGATGATGGCGCACAGTCGACAGTTGCCTCTCCGTCCACAAATGCCTCTTCGTCAACCCATACCTCTCCGCCAGGCATATCGCTGATTGGGGGCAGCTCCCTCGTGGCCATAGCAAGGGAGCATAGTCCGCAGCCCTACGACGATGACGCTAGCCGACGGGACGTCCTGGAAAATGCTGTTATACCACTGCTTGGCATGGCAGGTGTCGATGAAGCTGGCATGGAGCATCGTCATCACCAGACTTCCCAAGACGATGATCCGTACGCCGACCTTCCCGGGGACCAGGAGCTGTTGAACTTGTTTTCCGTCTATCGACTTAGGGTGCACCCTTTTCAGCTCATTATTGATGATTTGGATGCGGTCGAGAGTGAGTTGTGCGAGATCATCAACCAGCGCGCCGAGAGCAGTCTCGCACAGAAGTCTCAGTACCGTGAGCAGGTCTCGGCTGATCGAAGTCGCTTCCTATGTTTATTGCATGCCATATTGGCCACAGGAGCGCACTTCTCTGATTTGCCAGTCAGCGATCGAAGCATAATATCGCAAAGGCATTGTGAGTTAATGCCAACACCACGCAGGGTTTTAGCTAGAGCTGACGCATGCCACTTGTAGTACGTTGTGCATTTCATATGCTCAGGGTCTGCAATTCCCTACTCTTACCTTTCGGCGAGGGTCTGCGTGCGTTAATCATTCTGGGCCATGTCCTACAGAATGATGGCAATCCCCAGGCGGCTTGGATCTTGGGGGGCAGCACAATTCGCATGGCTGTTACCCTTGGGGTTCATGCCACAAGCAGCACTACAAGATTCGGGCCTTCACCGATACCCCCAGAAAACGCACGCCACCTTCGGTAAGAAAATCACATCAAACTCACTAGCAGCAATAGCATACTCACATCATTCTTAGACTATCTATTGTATGGCAGGATGCGTTATTGTCTTTAGCTTTTAATCGCCAGCCAGCATCGCATGAGATGGACTCCGTGGACGACCTTCCTGCCCTCAGCCAGCCGACTCCCAATAGTAACGCCGGTCTGGGCTATGGCCAGGCCATGAACTGGCTGTGTCATCTGACGCTTCGTCATTGGTCCTGCTTGTCATCCCGGCCTGGGAATTTGACCATCGAACGGTTCACAAGTTTTTTCAGCGACATGGACACTTTGGAACGTTCGCTTCAAGATCACCTTCGGAGCCGCGAAGCCTGCCACTCAATCCATGCAATACAAGAATTCTACAGCTTGGAGCTACACCGAAACTTTACGATTTCCACCTTCTGTCGCCCGATTCTATCGAAGAATAGACATCAGAGCCTAGACAGTACCCAGGCTGAGATGATTTTGGAGCGGCTCCAACGTGCACTCAAACGCAGCGTCAAGGCATTTATACGTCTGCGGTCTGTCACGAGTCATGCCACCCGTTCGTGGGCATTCATACACAATGGTCTCACCTCCGCCTTGTTGTTAAGCTTCATGAAGGAGACGCGGAACGAAGACGAATCAAGACAGATCCAGGACGAGCTAATCAAATGCCTTACAGAGGGCGATGATATTTTGGCTTCAAAGTCTGCGTCAGGAGGTATATTCGAAAAATCGTTAAAGGCCTTGAAATTGTTGAGAAAAATCACGGAAGAGGAACGCCTCCGCAAAAACCAGTCTGACACTATTGACCGAGACACAATGGCCTTCTCCAATCCAACGTTTTCCGATGAGGCGATGAATACAGTCCAAGATCCTGGGTTAGTAAATCGTCTTCTGAAACTGGAAATGAACACTCTACTCACTACCCTTTATAGGTCTGCTGATTTTGACGAGCTCTTGCGTTCGTTTGACTTCAGTGCTGCATTGCCTATGGAGGCCTTCGACTACTATACTAGCGACCTGACTGCACCCGGTGCAAATTTCGAAGCATTCAATCCGATATAAGCTCAAATCAATTCCACCTAAGCTAAGCTAAATATCCAACGTACTCATCAGTCCTGAGTTCCTGGATTGTCGCCCATCTGAGCAAAACATTCTCTGACAATCTAGAATCCCCATCCTGACCAGCGCTCCAGTACACTTTGCTGCAGTTCTGCAGGGTAGGAGTTCTTGAAGTCGGCAGCTTCCCAGTTCTTGCCAGTAGTGTACTCAGTGGGCATCAGGCAGTCCGAGACAATCTTGCCGCCGCGGTTTGGCGAACCGTTGCCGTGCGACATGTACGGAATAAGAGGGAACCCAGCGACATCCTCAAACAGGTACTCGTCCATACCCGGTCGGCACCGGGTTGTGAACGCCCACAAGACATCCTTGAAGTCGTAGGCGTCGATGTCATCTCCCACAACCACGATTCTGTGGATTGTGTATCCAACCTTGTGGTTGTATACGATTTCGCCGAGCTTGCGGCAGAAGGCTTCAGCTGTCGTCTTCATTGCCCGGAGCTTGGCAGTGTCCACCTGGACCACAACCCAGGTCACCTGTGATTCGAAAGGAGAGAGGGCTTCCTTGATGGGCATGCCGGCCGCTCTGAGGCGGAACCCGATCTCAGCAGCAGCGAGGGGGCCGATCATGGTGTGCTGAAGGTTTGGTCAATAAGCTATGCTTGGGTGTGGTCATGTGGAGTTGGAAGGGGGGGGGGCTCATCTACTCACAGTCTCGTCGGTAAGGCGACCACAGTTGGACACCGGGAGAATCGCATCCTTGCGGTGGGTGATCAAGTCTACCGTGTACTTGGGCCACTGGTGAGTGTCGCCGGGGAAGACATAGCTATTTACCATCAGCTTCCACGTCACTTCAGAGATAGGAGTGGTGTACCACCGAATGAGGAAGGCAAGGGCAAAAGCAACACGGATAGGGAAACTCACCCATGCATCTCTCCGAAGGGACCTTCACCCCCAGTCTCGGTGACAGAGCAGGACCCTTCAAAGACGATCTCGGCGTTCGCGGGCACATAGAGGTCGTTTGTCTCGCACTTGGTGACCTCCAACGGCGAGCCAACCAGAGATCCGATGTACTCAGCCTCGGAGAGCCCATCAGGCAGTGGCATGCTGGCCGCCATGATGGCCGCAGGCGGAACTCCGAATGCCAAAGCCCATGGCATGTCCTTGCCGATCTTCTTCCACTGCTGGTGAATCTGCCAGATGTGTTGAGGCTCGATGACCAGTCCAACCAGATGGTTCCGGTCGTACACCATTGCACGCGCAATGGACCAGTTGACCCACTTGCCATCCGGGCTCTTGATAATGTGCATTCCGTAGGTCTGTACGTACTTTCCACCATCCGACTTGTGAAGGAGAGGCGCAGGCAGCTTGGTGAGATCGAACTGATCTGGGGTGAGGCGGAAGTCCTTGCAGGGCCCCGTCTCGACAATCTTGGGTGGGATGGGCGTGGAGGTCTTGGCTGAGACCATCTTGTCGAGGATGTCCTTCATGGTAGACGTCACGGGGAGGTTGAGGTGGCGGGCGAGACGGCCGAAGCGTTGCTCGGGGTTAGACCTCAGGGAGTTGGGAGCGCCCAGGATGCGCCAGAGACCATTCTGGTCCTGGCCCTTGAGCTTGTTGAACAGAGGAGCCTTGCCGTCTGTCTCGCAGACCCTGCGGATGACAGCACCGACCTCGAGATTAGGGTCGCACTCGTCGTTGATCTCGACAAGGTCTCCATCTTCACGGAGTGCGTCGACGAAGGCTCGGAAGCTCATGTGAGGGAGGTCTTGCGATGCCATGATGGTTTTGGCTGTAATAGTTACTGAGATATATGATGGAAGTTCTGGAGAATTGTAGGTTGAAAGTGTATAAGATATACTATCTGTACTGTATGTGAAGAGTAATGTGCACGAGTCGTTCAGTTCAGATCAGACCATGAGAAGGGGGACCTGTCCTTATACTTCCAGCGTTCCGAACAAGGCCGGGGACTGTATTGGTGAATGATAGAGCCACGATTCAGACCTGCTTCACCGACATCGTTGTCAATGATGCGCTCCGAAGCCTCCGAAGCCCCCGAGGCCGCCGACAATCCCGGCGCTTCCGCCTCAGAAGCAGCACGTAGCCAACACGTAGGTAGTGTCTACTGACTCGGAGCAGCTCGGGGCGCTCGGGTGGCCAACAAGAACTCTATAATGTGGGCTATTGTTTAATCTGTCTGCTGTCCGTTCCTAGAGCCACAAAATGTCACATAAAACCTTGGAGGTGACGCCTGTTTGAACATGGTCTGACCTGATCTACACACCGCTCTGTACAAACACACACACTGCTTCGAAATACCCAAAGTACCTACTCGCAATCACAATTCAAGCCTTAGCAAATAACTATCTCGATTTTGTTGTATCTTCTGTACATACTCTAGCAACAACGAGGTCGACGTCAAGCCCTTTTAACATCACCACTTGTCAACTTGGAAACAGCCTTGGAACTGTTTGATCTCCTGTCCTTTCATTAAACATCCACCACTGCTTCTGGATCAGTAGGAGCAACCTCATAATCAACTGAGGATGACTTCACCAACCCATACAAACGGCCATATGAATGGCTCTCCACGCAGGAAGAGAATCATCGTGGCTATGACCGGCGCAACGGGGGCCATGATAGGGATCCGCACCCTTCAACTTCTCCGTCAACTCAACATTGAGACACACCTCATCATCTCAAAATGGGCGGCCGAGACGATCAAATACGAGACAGACTACACTCCCGCCGCCGTGCGCGCCCTTGCAGACCATTCCTACAACACCCATGATCTCGCAGCCCCCATCGCCAGCGGCTCTTACAAGGTCGACGGCATGATCGTTGTGCCTTGCTCAGTCAAGACGCTGGCAAGCATCAATTCTGGCATCTGCGATGATCTGATATCACGCGCTGCGGATGTGTGTCTGAAAGAGCGCAGGAGAGTCGTCTTGTCTGTGCGAGAGACCCCTTTCAGCGAGATCCACCTGCGAAACATGAGCGAGGTCACAAGGGCAGGTGCCATCATTGCACCCCCCGTTATAGGATTTTATACGAAGCCTTCATCTATAGAAGATGCTATAGATCAGATGGTGGGAAGGATGCTGGATCTCTTCGACTTGGATGCGGGAAACTTCCAGCGATGGGATGGATTCCAGAAGATTGAAAACTAGACTACGTACCCAAGTACTTAAGTACATATATGTACAAACAGGGACATACGGTTAAGTTGCTAGCCAATCATTGGCGTGGGCCGGAAACATATGGCGTTTACTAGAATAGAACAGCACTGAATTTAAGCTTAAACACAATACCTTGAATGTTACCGAAATTACAACTGCACAAATTTTAATCCAAGTCTTCCCCTGTGGTGTGGCTGGGGCGAGAGCAAAATCTAGTGGTGTGTGTACCTTAGTATGTACAGCATACGGCACAGCTAGAACGAGATTTATGTCACAAGGCTCCTTCGGGAAACTGACTACTTTTAATGTTTCACCTCCGAGATGCCACTTGGGAAACATCCGTATGTCTGAGGCCAGGCATACCCTCGGGAGATAGTCTTGGTTCTGCGCTCAACACCGAGTCACAACCCACTTCCTTCATGCAGACCGTACCAGTTGATCTCATGATTGCATGCCATGCTTTGTTCCCTTTCTTGACATTATTCCACAAGAAGGGCTTTCATTGCCAGAAAAACCCGTAGTGTCCTTATCACTATGAACAATAACTTTGTATCCCCATGGCTGGGGCAACGGACGTTGAAGTCTTGGCCGACCCGCCATACTGGCTCTTTGCATCACCCCTGCCACTTTCTCTTGATTGTGCAGATCAAGTCGTATTGCCCCACAGCCGTCTCGAATTACTGCAGCCGACAGACATGCTTGACTACTCAATGGCATCATCCTCGCATGGCTTACTGCAAAGTATCAACGCCTCTCACACTATGTAGTAACCAGTATCCCACAATTCACCCCAACATAACCTCTGCAAGCTAAGCCCATCGTCTTTGATATCAACGTGCCTCCGTAAAGTGACTTGACGGTCTCAATACAAATTCTGCGCAACAACGATCGTCCAAGTCCTGCGAACATGAGTTCGACAACTTCACCCATGATCCATATCAAGTACACGAAGCATTTCACATCAAGGCACTCGATTCTTCGCCAAGGCTGACATGGCCTTCATCATGATCCTCGCTCTCCTCGGGTTGGCTACTCTGAGTTATCTGCTCGTTCCGCAATAGGTGAAACATCAAGGCCAGAGGGTCGAGGAAGAGCAGGAAATTGGATTTAGGAATCGTGCCGAACCCTCATTCGGAAGCCAGGCCCAGATTTACAACTCCAACCACAGCGTAAACTATGGACGAAGGGGCAATCGCTTTGCTCACGAGACTTAGGACTTCGTCTGGTAGCTATGTATTTCGTTTTATTGAAGCAGTGAGTGAGTGACCGTCGGACAGGTGAGTTTACAAGTGAAAATCTAGTGTAGAGTAAGGCCCTTCAAAAGAGGATGCATACCCTAGGGTAATTAGGGAGATTATCCAGAAGCCAAGGTTGACGAGGTAGACGCTAGATTTACAACAAGAGTGATGATGTTAAATGATCATTCTCCCATCATCAATGATGTTTCTCCGGACCGGTTTGGCAACCGACGTTCGGCATTTTTCAGGTGGGATCGCCGAGGCTCCGGAAGTTGCCTCGGCTCGGCACCACCGGCCTGAACCCACATATTAAGGTTGTTGAGGACATCTGGAGGAACTCCCGGCCGGACATGATTTCACGAAATACATATCAAGCCTCTCTCAAAACAACAAGCATACGCTGACCTGTATACTCATCTAAATCGACTACATACATCAATCTCACTGTCGCCTCCGTTGCATACTTAGGTATATATCCATCCCTGCAAACCCTCACCCACACCACACCACCATAATCATGGCACCTCGACAGTCCAGCCCGGTCAGGATCACGACCTTTCCCATCTCTGCCCGCCATGTCACGTCCATGGCCGTCTGCGGAGTTGCAATGGTGCTCTCGTCACGCCGCGAATTCATCGCCCCCGGCTCCCCCATATACGACTACCTCCTCAAGGGCCCTCAGGCGGCCCTGACCGCAGCCAAGGTCCAGGACTGGACCTTCCTCATCCTCGTTGGTCTACACGCGGCCGAGGTACCGCTGTTCGCCATCACCAAGCTCAGAAAGCACGGCGTTCCGTTCTTCAGCGTCGTCTGGTGGAAGTGGGCTGCATCTTGCTTCCTGGGAGGTGCGGCCACGTGGAAGCATTTCGCGGCTACGGTCAAGGTGGCAGAAGCCAAGAGAATTTAAGGGATGAGACGGTTTTGGACACATGAACACCGCCTTGGCCCAGGAGGGCCACTTGGCGGTTAAAGATCAGTTTAGCGAGTGACTGAGGCACCCCTTTGGGCTTTCAATATGATGGTTCCCGACTGATCAGCCTCAAGCATACTACATCTATCTCTGGGTGACCCATATGTATTACTGAACACACCTTAGAACGACTATTTGCCTTCTCCCACCTCCACCAACAAATTGGACTGAAAGGGCCAAGCTCAGGGCGTACTGTAGGCCGGTGCATCACATGACCAACATTCGATCCATCGTCAAATAAAGTTTAATCTACGCCGCTCGAGCTTCTAGATCAGGATCGCACTACTTTCTTATATTGTCAATTTTCGACAGGAATGCTGGAAATAGCTTCGATCCGACGTAGCCACCGCAAATAGTGAGTCTAGTACAGCAATATAGACTCCTCGGAAGAGCATAGTGTCAACCTTTTCCTCGCGAGGACTGGTACCTGGAGGACACTCGCACCTTCTCAGGGCAGCCGTGGACTACATTTCCACTTAAAGGGCCCAAAAGCCCAACATCAGCTACTCAGTCGATTGATTCCCCTCAACTCTTCATAGCTTCATCCAACTTTTCCCCGTCTACATATCAACATTGCCACCTGATCTCTCTTACCTTCACCAACTATCCAAACACAAACAAAATGCGGTTATCTATAGCCGCCTGGCTTTTCGCCATCGGACTGGCCACTGCCGCCGCTATCCCTCAACCCGAAGAGCCCCAACAAATGACCGTGGAACAGTTTCATGAAGTAATACGAATCCAAAGGTGTCTAAAACACGATGTTCCCGAGAACTGCAATGTGCCCGAGTGGTACGAGATAATGCGAAAGAACAAAGAGAAGCACGACTTGGAACAGGCTGTATATGAGAAGCAAGACCCCCCACAGGAATAAACCTTGGAGCAGATCCAGGAAATTGCAAGAATCAACCGGTGTCTGAAAAACGACGTTCCCGAGAACTGCAATGTATCTGAGTTTTACAGATCCTTTCCAATGGCCAAAGAGAAGCTCGAGAAAGCAGCCGAGGAGAATTACATCCACCCATCAGTCCTTAGGTGCCTCCCCGGTCTGGATAAGTGCCGCGACCATTGCTGGGCCTGGATTGTGACCAGCCCCTGGTTCATCCCCGAATGTCGACACGATCGTGAGGCAAAACATTGTCCACATAATGACGAAGATGGGCCAGTATACGATGGCGGGCAGTGAAGGGATCACCGCTTGTTGCAATGATCCGGGAAACAGACATTTCCAACCATATGCTATAACCGAGACTCATTGAATGGATCAGCAGAGGAGTTCGTGGACCGTAAATAAATTGTTTAGTGAGGTTGCTCGAGTGTGATTGCTTACTTTGTCTTGCCATGGAGGTTCCTATCTACCTTCAATATGGGGGAAATGGTATGGATCCTCATAAAGTTGAGCAACAGCTATTTTCCTCGTGGAATGGAGAGCCCTATGATTTATTTGGATATCCGCGTCCGTGTCGACATGTGACCATCTTGCTCCATCTTTCTAGACCGCCTTACTCCCAAACATTGCTACGATTTCGTTTCTCAAACTGAGATAGGGCTAGTTTCTACCCTAGGGTACTCATGGACAATTACCCTATGCGTCGGAGGCCCCTCCAGATCAATCCCGGAAGCTCCCCGGCACATACCTATTGACTTTCACTTTGCAGCAAAGCCACAACTCCAACATATCAACTATGTCTACGTCTGTTTAGGGGACCTTATACTAGTTCCTCATCTTATGACCTTCTGCGCAATCATCATGGCAAGATGTGGGCAAGCACAAACAGCTATCATCACTACATATAACGGGTATTCGAATCTTCCTTGCCACCTCGGCCAGTACGATATTGCGTATACCGGTGTAGAGTATAACATAGTTAGGGTTATGCTGAACGCTAAGTGCGACAACAAGCGTGGCTGGATCTAGTTCATCACCTTGAAGCTATGGGTTAGAAGGTAAGTAGCCAATGATGATGAAGCTTATAGATCCGCTTGTGACAACCCGAACATAGATGTCACTGTTTGGTGTGAGAGGCTTCTTATAGGCTTGTCATAGGCCATAAGCAACAGCACTTGAGGGCAACACGCACGATATTTGCAGCTGGAGTAGTAAGTATCATCAAGCCTGGACTACGAGGTTAGATCAAACCTATAAGTGACCTTGTTCTTGAACTCTTCTCAGTACTTCAATACTATAGTGTTAGGTACCTCTCTCGGCCGACCTTGGCCAACCACGGCAATTTGGAGACAACGTGTGCCCTTTAGAATTTATGAATAGTGTAATCGGCTCGGCTTACTTCTTCAAAGCATAAGATACAAAGAGCTACTCGAAATATCACTAGCTCAAAGAAGCCTTTCACTCGATGTCATGTTATTGTATGCACTTATATAGGGCTTTGTATAGTTAGCAATTGGTTCAAGTGCTATGGACAATGCCATTGTTTCAACACGGAACCTGGTGACTATTTACTTGAACCTTGCTCCCAAGGTTGGGGATCATCATTTGACTTCGTTGGATGTGCCAAAATACGGGAGTCAACAAGTCAAGGTCTGGATACAACAGCCATACCGACAAAAATTGAGACGATCTCTCTCAAACCACTTTCGACTTACCCAAGCTAAGACGCCCTCCCACCTCTGCCCTTCTCTCTTCAGGCTGGACCTGAATTCCCTACACTTCCTCGTGCGACTAACTGGACTGACGTTGACAGGAAAGCACACAGAAGCGACCTCTCCTACCTCTTACCAGCGACGTTGTCGCCACCACCTCTCGCCATGCCTGGTCTTCTTTCCTTCAGTCGGCTCCGGCCCCAAAGATCGCACTATCGAAAGACAGACACTGCTGTGCTCCCTAAAGAGGAAGTAGGAAGCGCTATCCATCCAGGATCTACTGCTTCGCTAAAGGTTACCGAAGCTGATATTGACAATGCCAAGAGAATTAAACAACAACTGCCAGACCGGGCAATGCTTGCGCAAGTGCGAGAGGCCCTGAAAACGATTTCCGATGTGCTTTCTGAGGTTGATGATACTGTACTCGACATCCTTGACGGCTCTGATGAAGGGCTCGAGGTCTCAGAGGGCTCTGGTAGCTCGACTTTGCCCGTCAACACTTTAGTGCTGTCGATCGACTTGCATCTCGCCGACTTGCAACGCAGTAGCAGTGCTCTGTGCAAGCTGGTCTCCAAGTGCCACGCCGAGAAAAGAATCGAGGGGAAACAACCGAGCCTCATGACGGATCGTGAAGTTGATGACCTGAAGAGGGTCGAGAGCCCTGTTGGCACAGATGCTTGCCCCCAATTCGAGCCCTCCAGTAGCCATCAAGCCTCGACAGAAAGCTTGTCAGATCCAGTAACTCCAGACCAGGATTCTCACTATTATTTGCCCACCCCGGAATTCAGCAACTTCTCGTTTAGTCCATATCAGTTCACTGCAGACGACACTGCATGCTCACATGGCTTCTTGGGAGATCTCGCATACTCCCCACCACCACTGCAAGTCCGTCGGCAACGACCCTCGTCACCACCAGCGACACCATTTATGTCTATCGCGCCGTTGAAACTTCCCGTCCGGAGCTTTTCGTCAGAATCTGTGCCGAATCTGCGTCTTCAGATGAGACATAACCACAGACGCGCAGTCTCATCTCCTTTCGACTATGAACTGGGATATCTGGATGGACAAATCAGCGAGACGTCAGGTCTGGACCGACGACACTCCTCCAATCTGGGCCAGCTGTCCCCCATGATACAGAGAGCCCCGATTCTGCGAAGCCTGAAGCCTATCGATTCATATCGATCGGCTTTAGAGTCCCACCCTGGTCCTCGGACACCCGGAGGGGTGAACCCCAGCGGCAGCCCCCAAGGATCGCGGTTGTCCTCTGAGTCACGTTATGGGCTGGAACCTATCGGAGAAGTAGATTTTGGCCACTCGGATGCTGCAACGCACAGCTTTGAACCAGTGCAGTACAGCTCGACGCAGTTCAGCACGGAGGAAAAGGCTCGGCGGCTGCGAGCTAGGAGACGCGGCTCTGAGCTATCTGGTGGCCTGCATGCCGACTCGAACGAGCCCCTGAGCATGGAAGAGCTGATGGAGTTTCTCAGGGAGGGGAACAGTATAAGGCAGTTGTAAGACTCGACTGCCGGGCAATCTCATGTAACAGATTGCACATTGAGGAAAGCTGGCGAACAGTCTGTGTTAATTACTAGGACCGTCGAGGTCCTCTCACTAAACGTGAACTCTTTCTTTGTGTAGGATTTTCATTTGTTCGGGTGTTAATTAAAGGGACGGGGATGGAGCTAAGAGTAGATACAATTTCCTATCTACTAATGGAGGATACATCAAATAAGACTTTTACACACATTAGTTGCGCCGGTTCGAAGCTGTTAAATTGCTCATTTCTACCGTGATTGAGTCTGTTATACTATTCATTTGGAGGGTCAAGAAACATGAGAATTTGAATCTAAGTTCTTGTGTTTTCAAGTCACACATAGTCGAGTACATACAATCGACCTGGGTTATGCAGTCATATGGACTGAAAGAGAGGTCTCGATTGGACCGTAACAGGAGTAACTCTATGCTTCAAGCTCCATGAGTCCCTTCCTACATGATCTAGCATGTATTTATATTGTCTGTTCTATTGACATAAAATCACCTGTCTACGCCGACGATGAGGACTGACAACCTAAAAGTCGACTCTGGGCAGATGTCCCAAGACCACTCACACATCACCACCGCTTAGAAGCCCAAGAAGCTGGTGAGGTAGTCCGCCTTTCCAACCGGCACACCCTTCGCCCGGATGATCGAATATCCCGTAACAAGATGGAAGTAGAAGTTGGGCAAGCCGTGGTTTACCACCGCTGCCTTGACAGTAGACTTGTGAGTCTTGCCGAGTGCCGGACTGGTATGGGTAGTTAATTTACTGGACTATGTTTCTTGGTTCCAAACCAAGCCAACAGAAAAAAAATCAGAGCAGTAGAGAGAGAGAGAAAGAGAGAGATCAAAGGGCTGTGTCACTTACAGGTCGATTTCCGTCTCCTCCCTCCCAGAAGCCTTGGCTGCATCCGCCGCCTTCAACAGCTCTAGTGTCTTCTGGACTTGCTTCCGCAGGCCAGCCACGGTCTTCTCGTCGGCGTCAAATGGCGTAATAGAATCGCCAGTCAAGCGGCCGAGGTTGATCTGGGCGATCTTTGCAGTGTTCTGGACCTGGAAGTTGAGAGGAAGTTGGTCGTCGATCAGACGGGCCTCGAAGAACGTCGCGTCGACGTCGAGGCCTTTCTCCTTGGCATATGACTCCGCCTTGGAGAGGACATGGTCGTAGGTTGTGAGGCCCTTGATGAAGATGGGCAGGATGAAGTCGTAAGTTGCGTTGCCGGACATCTTGACGGGTAGACTGGTGGTGATAGGTGGATATGGTTATGGTTGTAAGAGGGTAGAACTTGAGTAGGACAGGCTATATATGGCACAGGGGAGTCGCAATTGTCTTGATAGATATCCAAAACCAAATTGTATACCTTCGAGCTCTGCCCAAGCGACTTGTATTTATAATGCGGCATGCCATCGACTTCGTAGCTTCGTCGGTCATTATGGGGCCCGATTCCGTGCGTTTATATGGAGACCTGTAGAATAACATCGCGCCTTCGCTCGACTGTAGCTTCATCATCGCCTGGTCTATTCCATCCTACTTGTAGTACGTACTCAGGACTGCGAATCCCATTGGTACTGATAATATGTGCGAGCTTCTCCCCTCGGATGACGTGACCAAGATGTGGGCCCCCGGCAGGTGCATGCCCGGAGACTACATATCTACCTAAGTACTGAACACTGACAATACTCACATTGCATGATGTGCTTCATGACCGAAACGTTGTTACTGTGGCATTGAGGGACCCTATCAAACTAGTAGGCATCAGAGGGTGTCTTGAAAGCCATTGGGCTAAGACTTATCGAGTTCCTTATATCGACCACTTACCTTTTCACATTGTGTTATTTACTATCCCACACACAACACACACTTACCCTCTCAACTTCACAAAATGGCCAAAGCAATTTCTTGAATTCCCACAGAATTACTATGCCAATCTCCGGCTTGCTTGAAGGTCACGAAGAGAGAGACTCGAAATAGTCTTGCTGCAGAACGTACCTGTATGGGCTTCCCAGCGAGCTCCTCGTCGGTGCGAGCATATGTAAGAAGCCCTCCAAAGCACCTCTGCCAGACCGTAGGCTGATGGGATGGCACGAGGAAAGGCAGCTCTTGGACAGCCGTTCCGTCCTAAGACTGCGAACTGTCGATCACCAGCTCGTCATCACATAGGCAGGTGAATCCGGGATATGTGACCGTCACCGGACGATGCCGAGCCAATAGCCACCTTGTACGATGAACACTGAGCTAAGACCTGATACAGAGGACTTCGTGGTCGTCCTGCTACTCGCCCGACAGCAGCAGCGGCATTGAAAGCCTGCTCATATTGGCGGTCTTCGTTGTAATGCCCAAGGGCCATCAACTGACCAGACTGAGCGGTAGCCCTACCAATAATCGCGAGCTGGGGTTTGGCCTGGATGAAGTCCTAGCCATCAAGTCGACGGATCATCTCTTACGCTTCGCGGTAAACGGAGGGTCTGCCAGTAAAGCTGGCCCGCTCACATGAGGCCGTATCTGAGCCGAGGTTCTTGACAGTATATCATCAATGATCGACGAATCTCGACAATGATGCGCAGCTAGCCAGAACTGGGGTGAAGGAGAGTACAGGACATTTGGGGGGGGGGGGTGACAGCATTGGGAACCAGCGGAATCCCGTTGCATAATATGGAAACAGTTTCAGTGTACGTGCATCCGCACTGCACGAACCCCCAGTACCTTGGGCGACAGTAGACGAGTCCTGCTCCGTCTTTCATTGCCTGGTCCAATAGGCCTGTCAAGAGAAATCGATCTCAGCTTGGTTGGAGGGAATGACTGCGATGAAAGAGAGAGACCGGGGAGGGGTGGATTGTCGGGATCTGAGTTGGGAGTTTCACTCTTGAGAGCTAGTCAAATCTGTTGCGGTACTGGTTGCAGAAGACAATGGACCGGTGCCGGGGGCTGATCTGATGTGTCGGGGAGAGAGGATATTTAGGACCCATTTTGTGTGTGCCCAGTCCATGCATAAGTGTCCTCGAAACTCTGTGTCCTTCACTTCTCGCCGTGACACCCACGCACTCGCCCGTTATGGCGGTTGACAAAGACCTTGTCTCAAAGAGTCAAACGACAAAGAGTCCTTCTCCGGCAGACGAATAGAGGATCTGAAAGATCGGGGCTTGGTTGTGAGGAGAGCCTCAAGTTTGCCGGGCACCATACGAGGTGGACATGAAAGCCGCGAGTCCAAACAAAACCTAGGGACGTCAAGCTGTTCACGCTCCCGCCCGGTTTGGCACGACCATCCACACAGCCCCATAGCATGTCTGCATGTCGAAATTTAAGTGGGCCGGCCGACGTCCCCATTGTGGCTGCCCCGATGCACGTGGCGAAACGGTGATGTTCCCAAGCTGATGGTCCGCGCTGCTGACGAGGCCGTGGTGACCACTTGAGTTGAGGCTGAGTCGAGTTCAATGCTCGTAGCCCTCAATGGCGCCGAGCATATCTGTGCGTGCGCTCCTCATCACGTGAAATCGAAGTCTGTGAAAGAGGATTCCGCTGGATTCGCCCAGCATGTCGTGGAATGATGCGTATGACTCACTGATTGGCATTACCGCCCAGGAGTTGTCATGCCAGGGCCTGTAGTGGTCGCATGAGGGCGTGCCCGTGATGCAAATCTGTTGGGTTTCATAGACAGTCAAGCTGCCAGCGAAGCAAAAGAGACGGGATTTGATTGATGAATTGCTAAAGGTTGGGGGTTAAGTACTGATTACGGGTTCTCTTCCAAAGCAAGCCTCTGTAACCTTTCTCTGCTTAGCGAGCACAGCCCCCCCTTTTTTTACACCAAGTGGTGTCTTTGCCCTTCCATTGAGAGGGCGCTTACGACGTCTTTGCCGCCGTGCCTTGATTCCGTTGGGCGCATGTGAACGATGAGGTGGCAGATCCAATTTGGAATGGCAAGCAGCATTTATTTCTACTGGGCTGCAAAAGTGGACGAGTTTTGAAGGCAGTACTTAGGTACCTAAAGATGTAAAATTCAGATATTCAACGTCACCGCCCACCACATCTCGCCCCCTTTTGTCCATATCTGAGGGATCAACAATCTAGAGCTCCTTGTATATTACGTGTGATATACTGCCGGGACTGCAATCTACATACTTGAGTATGCACATAGACACCGTGCAACCTCGATACTCACTGGTAAGTAGGACCAGGTATATTGATCAGCCCTGGAGATCGTGGGGTCCAGTTTCAGCGTCCGTCTCCTGCTTCAAGCCTGCAAGTTCACAGTGGCTCACCAGGCCAGGCCTATGTACTGCAGTGCAGCGATCTACCGGCAGTAGCCACAGTGGGCCCGTCACCGCCCAAAGGCCTCGAGTGCTTTAAAGAGGGCCCAAAACACCCCCCACCTTCGGTTGACATTACATATAATCCCTGTTGACTCGAGTACTCACTCACTCAATCACGGACGGTACGGAGTAGGAGCCCTCAAATACAACTGACTTCAACATACTTAACCTTGGTGTACCGTAACGAAAGTCGACTCCACCGCCTACCCAACCACACCATCACCTTCGACTTTCCTCCGAGTATAGTCTACCGCGTGCTGCACCCTGTTCAGCTCGACCTCAACCTCATCCTCAACTTCGAACTGCGGATTGCGAATCGCGAACAGCACTGCGCCTGCTCTCCTTTCCGCACACAACCATGGCCCAAGTCGAGGCCAGGTCACTCTCGGCCATCAACCACATAGCCGCTCATCCGCCACAATATCCCATCAACCCAGCAGAAAGACATGAGACCCTCACCCTATACATTTCAAGAGTTCCAGGCTGTCGCGGTAAGCAACTCACTCTCTCAATCTTACGATTCTCACCATGCTCATTTCTGCCCCTGAATGTAACCCCGCTGACGTCACCTTCAGACATCATCCTGTCGACCTTCAAGCCCCAGAGAAAGGTTGTAACTGGCGAGGATGTTGCGAACTCGCTCTATTACATCCACATGGACTCACCCTGGGACGAGCATTTAGCACCAAAGGCCAGGGATAATGGTGGTGACCCAAGGAGAAGCTTCGAGTCGACAATGAGTACTGACAGGCCGAGGATCAACCGCAAGCCTCTACCAGCTTCCGCTAAGCTGTCTGGCCTGCCTGAGGGTCAGGACCCGGCAGGATCGGCCGATGCGACCAGCCCTACAGACCGAGTCAACTACCCACCGTCAGTTCTGCCAGGTCCAGACATGGAGGACAACAGGCCGACCCTTAGAGGAGGAGCTGGCCCGTCAACTGACGCCTTCGCCGGTTCGAATCGCATGCCACCCCCACCGCCGCCGGCTAAGATCCCTTTGGATCCATCTCCGATATCACGGAGACCTATTGGCCCTCGATTCATGTCGACAGGACCTCCGTCACCTGAAAGAGAGACCCCTTCTCATGAGTCCACTCCGCCTCCAGGCACTATGAGACCAGCGAAACCACCCACCCCGGAACAAACACGGCCGAACCTCCCAGCCAGACCAAAGCAACCACCCCTGCGCACCGATCACGCGCCACCTACAACCTTTGACGAGCTGGACTTCGGGCAGTCTCCTACTACCTCGCACACCCCAGATCTCTACTCCCCTGTGACACCTAGCCGCTCGCCCTCACCTGGCAAGAAACATAAGCCCTTCACCCCTTTTTCGCTGAGTCTCATCCGCCGCGACCCTGGTACAGGCCATCAATGGAATATCGGGAAGGTGTCCTCTTTCCAATCCACCATCCTTGTCTCACAGGACCCACACAATCCCGATGCGCCGCAGATAGCGCAGTATCCCAAAGGCTACCCAGCTATCAACATCCACATCGAGACGAGCGGGTATGCGCGGTTCCGGAACTTCCCCACCTCCATGCCAAAGATGTCAGACATGCCAAAGATGAGCATGGATAGTGCACGGCCGGGCTCGGCCGGAAGCGCAATGACGACCATGAAAGAGTTGGCTGCACAGATGCAGGCCCAAGTAGAGCAGGAGCAGCAGCAGAAACAGCAAAAAGACATGGAGTCGACAGAGGAAGGTTTCAGCAGACAAGTGGTCATGACATACGGCAAGACCTGGACACACAACCTGAAGGAGGCATTCGCCGGCAAGCATCGTCGCGGCCGCTCATCGACCGACATGACGACGCAACACGAGACGCTCGACCCTGCACGCCCACGAGGTTCTCACCAGAGGCAGGAAAGCTCCAACTCGGTCACCTCGAACGATAGCTTCATCGGTGCCAACGACGTGACCGTCGAGGCACTGCATCATGCAGGCGCGGACGCGGAGCCGATACTTACCCATCCAGGTCACGGGCTCAAACCGAAAGGATACACGTTTGCATCGCCGTGGGACGGAAGATGTGATTTCCGCACATCGGCTAACGGCCGCGCCCTAACATGTCGCCATAATCGACAAATCACGTCTCAGGGCTTCAACCCGCTTGTTGCCGCTCAGGCACTGCGCGATGCGGCAGCACCTTCCACCGCGGATGGCGCCGCTGGTGGAAGATCTGGGGCTCGTACCCGGGCGAGGGCCGCAAGCGGGTCGGTTCCCATGGGGGATACGAATAGTCGAGTCCCTGTGAGCGAGCTACGGTTCAACCTGCCGTCTACGGATATCTTTAATAGCAAGGAGGACAGGGAGAGAGCGGCGGAGGAGCTCAAGCAAGGGTTGAGTAGGTTGCTGGTGCGCTCACCGGGCGGGAAAGAGTACGACAGCAAGGATGAAGACGATGACGAGCCCGTTTTCGACTTCAGTGGGCTGGGCAAGGAGAAGGCTGGCGGTGGGAATCGGGGCAAGAGGGCCAAGCTGGGCAAGTTGCTTGTGCATGATGAGGGGCTGAAAATGCTGGATCTGGTTGTGGCCGCTAATATGGGTGTCTGGTGGCAGGCCTGGGAGAGAAGCTTCTAAACCGGGAGAGTATCTCGATGAGGATATGTTTGGTGTTGTTGGTTATGGCCTGATATTCTGCATTTCGGTGTGTCTTTCGCCTTGTATAGGATCAATACCCCCAGTTTGGCATGTATTTTCAAAAGGGATGTGTGTGGCAGATATCGTTGAATATGGTCTTGAAGCGAGCCAGCGAGTAGATCTTAGCGATGGTAGATGGAGCGGATGCATGCAATGTGCGGTGGAAGGACCACTCAAGAGAACGATGCAACTCGACCGCAGACAAATAATCGCACCTCTGAAGTACTTAAGTGATGTATAGTTGTGAGGGTGACAAGGAATGAATATGTCAACCAATCCGGACTATCACAAACACATGCCCAAGCATCCTGTCTGCCTGTCCACAGCAGCAGGAGCAACAGCCACTGCATGTTGAAAGGGTATCACGTGCCGGACCAACCAAGCAAAGGTACTGTAAGTACTTACTTAAGCAAGCTGGTGAATACCTAGGTACCTAAGTGCCCTGCCACGCCCGCCAAGTTCAATGCAGCCAATCAACCCCCGCCGTTTGTAATACTGGCCATGACCCGCCCCCAGCCAAACAGAATGCACTTGTTCGTAGTGCTGTGCTCCTCCCCCGAGGTCAATCTCCGCCACAACGTCCACAACACTCCACTCCGCGTTGCCGCTTGCCCCATGTTCAACAGAGGGTCAACCCTGTTTTGCAATTGACCCCGGATTCCAGATGTTCTCCTCTAATTGAGAGCCCCTTCCTTCTAATCGTCTGTGATACTCCACCCAACAAACGGCAACGGCAACAGCAACGGCAACGGCAACACACTGTCGTAGGAACGACAGGACAAGACGAGACAGACAGACAGACAGACCACTGTGCCCTCCCTCCCTAGCGCAACAAGATGCTCTCCACAACAGCGACCCGACAGCTCGCCCGGGCGACCTGCTCCCTCTCCGCCCCATCCAACCTCGCACCCCGCCTCATCGCACCCGCCATCGCCGCATCCCAAGTCTCCTTCATCGCGAAGAGAGGCTACGCGACACCGCTGGGCCCACCGCCCAAGGGCTTCCGCCCGCCGCCTGTGAAGAAGTGGGACGAGGAGGAAGAGGGCACGTTCACCAAGGCGGGGAAGTACTTCCTCCTGACGGAGATGGCCCGCGGCATGTACGTGCTCCTGGAGCAGTTCGTCCGCCCGCCCTACACCATCTACTACCCGTTCGAGAAGGGGCCCATCTCCCCCCGGTTCCGCGGCGAGCACGCCCTGCGCAGGTACCCCAGCGGCGAGGAGCGGTGCATCGCGTGCAAGCTGTGCGAGGCTGTCTGCCCGGCGCAGGCCATCACCATCGAGGCCGAGGAGCGGGCGGACGGGTCGAGGAGGACTACGAGGTATGACATCGACATGACCAAGTGTATCTACTGCGGTTTCTGTCAGGAGTCGTGTCCTGTGGATGCGATCGTCGAGAGCCCCAATGCCGAGTACTCTACCGAGACGAGGGAGGAGCTGCTTTACAACAAGGGTGCGTATTTTTGTTCTGTTCTTCTCTATATCTCTACTGCTTCCCTCCCCACTCCTCTTTCCCCACTACGAGATATGATCATGATAGCTGACCATTTCTTTCCACAGAGAAATTGCTTGCCAACGGAGACAAGTGGGAGCCGGAGCTGGCTGCTCTCATCCGGGCAGATGCTCCCTACCGATAATCAACTTGGTTGCGTGGCTGAGATTCTTATGGGGTGATGATACATGAATTGGACGGATTGATTGAGGTTGAGTCTGGTCCACGCAGTACTTTGAGTGGAGTTCACCTCCCAAGAAGCATGCGTGTGCCGGACGTGTGTAGAATAGACGCTGTAACTAGAACTCAAGATGAGAAAGGGGACTTTTCCCAAGCCACACTTCTCAAACATCTATTCTTTCGACTTCAGTTTGTGCTACCACTAGGACACATGAGGAGTGCCATTATTGCCCGCATCAATATCAATGGCGGCTGAACCCAGGGCTTCATCTGTAAGTGGCTAGCGCCTACAGCTATGTACTCCATTGATCCGTACATAAGTGGTCCAGCGGGTGCTGACGTAAGTCAGTGGCCCAAGCTCCCCCCCAGTTGTAAGCGAGAAATTTATCATCACTCAGTCAAACTCCGAGGAACGTCGTCGTTGTGTGTTGCCAAAAGCCCCATCAACAAACCAACACTTACCCGACGTCACAAGCCAATTGACCCCGTCGTCCTCCCACACCAACCTCCCACTCGGCCTCGCCCATCTCAACCTCTTCAGCATCTCCCCGTGCTTATCAACCGACCGTCGATTAAATCTCCCCAAGATGTTCCGCACCGCCGTCCTCCGATCCGCCGCCTCCGTCGCCGCACGGCGATCCGCGACCCGGTCCTTCTCCTCCGTCGTCTCGAGGCCCGCCCTCGTCAGCAAGTCCGCCGTCGCGCCTTTCGTCTCGCGCGTCGCCAGCTGGAATGCCGTGAGGGGCTATGCTTCTGGCTCGGGCCTGTCGAAGGAGGACGTTGAGGGCAGGATCATGAGCCTGCTGGCTGGATTTGACAAGGTACGGAATTTCTGTTGGGTGGTTTCCTCTCTTCTCTTCTCTCCTCTCCCGTGGGACATTCTTGCTATGGAGGGGCAATGAGAGTACTTGTGGGGATGTGGGGCCAAATCTGTTTGGTGGATTCATTTTGGGTTATAGGTGATGATGATGATAATGGTGACGGTGGGACTTGGCGATTGGAGCGCGGTTGTGTTGCATAACATGATGGCTTGGGGACTTTGCTAACCATTCTCCCGTCTCAACAGGTCAGCGATCCTAGCAACGTACGTACTGCCAGACCCGACGCCTTTGATACATATGCCCCGGTATCACGGCCTGTGAGCTGACAAGGTGTGGATGGAAACAGATCAAGCCTACGGCACACTTCGCGAACGACCTCGGCCTGGACAGCTTGGACACCGTTGAGGTTGTGATGGCTATCGAGGAGGTATGATAAACACGTACATCGGCCAGAGATTTGGGGGAAAATGGAGCTGACCGGGCTTTGTACACAGGAATTCAGCATTGAGATCCCCGACAAGGACGCAGACACCATCCACTCCGGTGAGTACATTCATGCCCGTTTCACCGGGCAGCTGCACCGTGGTGAGAGGGATGTGGAGTTTACTGACACGATGTTTCCGTGTATAACAGTTGACAAGGCTGTCGAGTACATCCTCAGCCAACCCGATGCTCACTAAATCCGCACTTACTGACCATCGAACTTCTATCAACACTGTACTATACGAAGGGAGGGAGGGGGCCAGCAGGGTCATGCCCCGTTTTCGACGCCACTCCGGAACGAGCACTCTAGACGCTGGGATGACACGGAAGAGGGAGGAGCAAAAGATGTGGCCACGGACTCGGACTTAGACTCGGCCTTGCGTGGTCTGGGCTAGGACGGTAGAAATTCAGACAGTTGGCCATGTGGCAGGTAACGGACAATATGAGATGATGAACCAACTGAACTGTCTGATGAGTACATGGTGGCACCTGTGCTGCGGAGTAACCGTGTCGCTATGGTGCAAGGCGAGGCGTTCCAGGTCGGGATCAGCCTCGCATGCGAAGCTCCACGTTCACCCCAGAGAGATGCTCGCTTCCTGGCTGAATGTTCTCTTTTGTGGCTCCATCTCACTGTCTGCTCCCCCTCACTTCCCCCCAGCGCGAACGACGCCATAACCTCCATTGGGTTTCTCGATGTCTTCCGTGTGTTCATTCAATCCTTTATCGACACGATTAAACAACAGTGCATGGGCAGCAAAGGAGGCGGCGCCTGGGCACTGGGGGGTGGGTCATTCACTCAGGCTATGGAACTCTACCCCCGGACAGCCCCACTGGAGCTCTATTCTAACGCCTTGTATCACCGAGAGCAGGCCTTACATCTTTTCTTATATGCGTGCCGCACCTCGATTGGTATTGTATTCATATGTTTGGCAACCTACAAGGAGAGTATCGCCACTGCCCTCGGAACATCTCCCTGTGTAGTCCGTATTGTTTGGCAGAAGCAAAGATAAGGTACTTATGATGGGTGGTGTGATGGGGAAGGATGTCCACCTGGTTGGCACGTATGGCGTGCATATAACCTTGGAAACCTCCGTCTTTCTCTCTTGGCCCTGGAGCTGGCTTGTTCAGGTCTGCTACGGCCTGGCTGCCCAGGTCCTTTTGGTTAATTGACCATTGCCCCAAAGCTTTGGAGTCAGATGTAGGCCTACCATTCCCTTGTGTAACAAAGACGTCAATAGCCACTCACAACTGTCCATTAGCAGCCCTGGAGGGACGAAGCCTCCTCACCTGTTCGTGATGGAGTTCCCATTACTCAAGCCGCCATGGGCCGTTGAAAACCCACCAACCTGATCCAACGGTTCCGGGGTCATGATCGAGCTGCTGCCAGTCCATTGGAGACCATACTTGCCCGGATGGCTTTCGAGTAGAGGGTACCAACGAGTCTTGGTTTTCGGCGTCAAGCCGGTGGTTGCTCAGCTCAACTAAGTCAAACAGCCTACTGTTTGCTGATCCCCAGTTCAACAACATGACCAAATCATGCCCTCGTTGATTTTCATTTGAACGCCAACCCTCCGCGGAGGTATACCGATCACACTCGACGTGCAAGACGTCAACATCGAGCCCTCTCGTCTCCTACCAACAACATGGAATTCTGCGTTGAGACGGCAAGACTTGTTTATAGACTGGGGAGCATCGGAGACTCAAATCTACACCATCTTGATCCACGACCACAAATACTTAGGGTATACGGTGCCTACAAGGTCGCCTATGTACTGGTCCTCTCGAGGAATCCTGCTATTTACAAAGTCAAACCCTTTTGTTGAATCGAGTTGTCGAACGTTCAACCGCCCCAACCTCGTACCCATAGTATACAAGGACTTCCACATTCTTTGACTATTCATATGCGACTGTCTCATTAGCTTCAATGGCCCCGAGTAAGTAGAGGAAGTCCAACTTGGTCTAGGGACTGAGTACAGCCACAGATCCCTTCGAGTTCGGCTTCCAAGTGGGTTGCGAGTTCCTAAGCTAAATTCCAAAGAGATTATAGAGCAACGCTCGCAGCCGGGCGACGCTATATGTCAGTTGCGGGTTGCACTGAAAAAGGCGTTGGAAGTATTCCGCCACATGGATGCATCCAAAACACTACTGTCTCTATTCCAAGCGACCAGAATTCGAGATATTGGCCTCAGCGCTTGCATATTGCACCTAGCAGCGTCAGCCAGCTTGTACCAAGTATTGGTGTAGACGGTGTCGAACCGTTTTCAGCAATCTTTGTTCTCTGGCCGGGCTCAACACTGGACAAAGATATGACCATGTTAATTGGACGTGCTGACAATGTTGGACTACCCGGCTGCGTTCCATTCTTTGTCTCGCATCACAACTCCACCGCAAGCGGTCTTCACTTTCTCAAAGGCTTTGTGGCACAAGACGCACAAGAAAAGAGCACAACCCATTATTGACAATGAAATCAGAGGGATACCACTCAGAGCTTTCTACGAGAAATCAGATTCTGCTAAAGCCCTCTGTTACATAGTATCAACATTTTTCGTCTTGATTACAGTTGCGAGTTACCAACTCAACCCGCGCACCCCCTCGGGCCCCCCCCCCCCAACCGAGACATCTGGACGACGGCCATGGCGCAACCCGCCTCTTTACCGGACGATGCAGCTCTGCTTCAGATGATACATGCTCTTGAAGACCGAGCACGTGCCTATACAGCCAGACGACAGCCATGCAACTGCCCTCGTAACAGAAACGATTTGGACTCCGACCAATATCCGGGACTGCATGACCTGGAGGACAGAGTGACCCGTCTCGAGGCTGGAAATCAGCCGTGCAACTGTCCGCGGAACAGGCCTAGGAACCATACAGCTACTCACTAAGTCCCAGAGGGTCGAGGATGTGTGCCAGAGTCACCGAATCTGGGAGCGGAAACCAGACTGGTCACTTGTGCAGTCATGCAACTGCAGCCACGACAGAGGCCATGAGGATTCCAATCAGCGCCCAAAAGTATGAGCACAAGATGGCGAAGACATCGGCCCCGGCGCGGTAGATCCGTAATCCATGGATTAGGTCCTGGGTGATCCAGCCCAAGCTGTTACACCTGTTTGGGCAGATACCAGTCCTCTGGCACCTTGCCCCTGAGATGAATGGCACGCCAACAGGTTATGTGTCCTGACACAGCCGAGCGAAGGTGGTCAATTTCAAGAGCGGCGTGGACCATCGGAGTCCCTGATTTTTCGAGGATAAAACGGGTTGTGTTGCGCATCAGATTCACTGTTGCCATTGCGCAGGTGGAACGTTTGGACTATGTGTAGTCAGGGAGGTACCTCGTTGTTGAGAATGGTATCGTGTACGACTAGGAGGCTGGCTCGCATGCGCAGACAAACCACCTCCAACAACTGGGCTGTGGCTTCCCGAGCAGATTCATAGTGATGACGGCAGTGAAGTTAGTGAAGTCGTGACGATAGTCTTGTCAGCTTCGAGTAGTCGAGACGAGAGCTGAGTGAGCCAGACCCCAATATCAGTGTCTTTTCAGAATAGAGGCCCCGGATTGTTTGTATGTACGGTATTATACGCTGGACCGAAAACAGTTGCATACTTGTAATTGCAAATGATCTTGTACGCGAATGCATAGTTCATAATAGGGTTTCATCTTCTAACTAACCGCATCCTGTACTCTCACAGACTGTTGGCATGTCAGTGACAGTGACCCTGTAATATAATTCCCTCACCGCCGTGGTCTATCACTGTGAACTTGTAAGGTCTAGTATCAGGGCGTGTTCATAGAATACGTACTTTACGCAAGATGACGTAAAAGATGGCCGTGCATATCAAAACTCCGGTACAATTGACTCGGAACATCCGTGACATCCGATTCTACTCAGATCCTTCACTTCACCTTGAAGTAAGATATATCTCGCACTCTGTTACCAGATCCCAGGAGCTCAGTAACTCAGCGTCTACGCACTACTAATTTAAGAGAGCCACGGGGATCAAGTGGGTTTGCAGTGACACAATGAGGAATGGGCGACACTGGACTTAATGCCAAGTCATGGACGGCTCGCCTTGGCCTCCTGATCAAGGGTGGAAAATGCCGAGACAATCCCAATAGGCAGCGGCATAATGGAGGCCAAGGACAGAAGAATGGGACAAAGAAGCTCTCAAAGAAGCCATCACGTCTACCTTCTGCGAACCGCCAGGAGGGCATCAACGAGCTGGGCGAGCACGACTACGGTATCTTCAGTGACCCGGTAGCACTGGCTGAGCATGGCGACGGCGTCAGAGATCACACGGAAATGCTGCACGGTCTAACACGTCAGGAGAGCAGTGATACAATGGTTGAGATGAAACAGAAGGACTATGATGACCTGGACCCTGAGCAGGTAGCTATGAGGAAGAGGCGGGAGGCAATGCTAGCCTCTGTGCCGGTTGATATTTGGATCATCATCGAGTCCTATCTGGGCCCAGCAGACCGCGCCCATCTGGCTTTGACAAACAAGTCAATGTTCTCCAACCTGGGCACTCAGGCTTTGAGGGATCTCAATCTACCCGAGAACCGCCTCGAAAAGATCCAGTGTCTGCGTCACAAAGACCGCTACTTTCCCAACCACCTCCTCTGTTTCGTCTGCGCGCGATATCACATGCGCACAAACCCGGGCGCCGAGGTGCTATCCGCGTCATACGCCCAAAACCCCATCTTCATCTGCCCGGCAGCCAAGACGTCCATCCTGCCACGCACGCGCCTGGCCCACCCCCGCTCCCTCCCCTACGCCTTCGTCCAGCTCGCCATGCGCGCCGCGAGGTACGGCCCCGGGTACGGCATCTCTCCCGAGACGCTCTCCCGCGGGTGGAAGGACCAGGAATCCGGGTGGACGCACCGGACGACGTTCCAGATCAACCAGGGCCACCTGCTCCTGCGCGTGCGCAGCCAGGTGTTTGCGCCTCCTTCGCTGACGCCGACGGGGATGCGCCACCTGCTCTACGAGAGGGGGGAGTACATGCCGTATTTCTCCGCCTGCGCCCACTGGCGAGACGGTGTCCTTATGGACGTATGCAAGTGTGCCCTGGGTCATGTCCCGGAGCCGCCACGCTCGCTGGGCGATCAGCTCAAAAAGGGCCCACACTGGGCTGCTAGCCAGATGGCACACCCCAGCCGCGCGGGTGGTAATGCGCTCTGCCGCGAGTGCGTCTTCTGTCTGCCGGCGCGGAGGTGCTCGCGGTGTCCGTCTGAGTACCTTGTCAAGATCAGCCTCGTGGAGGACAAAGGAGATCCGGTACATAGGTTCAAGTACGCGCTTGTGGTAACGAGATGGTGTGACTTGGGGGACGGCTCAGGGCCAGGGATGAGTCCGGAGTGGGATGCTTTGAACGGGTCATCAGGTGGATATGAGAGTTTCGAACACCTTGGTAGGCGGTCAATGATGGGTGTCTTTGAGAGTAAAATTAGTGGTGTTGTACCCGGATCAGGTCTTCTGAGCATGGACCCCGAGAACTCGAAAGGCAGGAGGGAGGATATGTGGTACTAGGCTCGGTGGTAATGAAGGGGAGTAACGCCTCCCCCCTGTTCTTCAGGAGCAGGATATTGGATACCGTATAGTTGACTATGAGCCAGTTTTGGGTATTTGCGGAGTATCCGGCTCTGAAAGTGTAAGAGACGGCCGGGCATGTGTTAATTTGGAGGAGAAGGGCCTTGTTTGGTTAGGAACCTCCCGCAGGGACAATAGAGAAGGTTCTTTGACTCGGCTGAGGGACAAGCACGAGGAGTTTCTAATTCTGTCACAAAGGCATTGGCAGATATTGGAATTCGAGGAATAATGGCCGTTGATGATTTAAAAGCGTCTTATTTGCCTCGTCATCATTGGATTTTGGCCTGCTTCTATTCGATCCAAACAATTCACAACTCCCTTTCGCTCGATAATTATTATACACACGACAATATCCAATACTTCACTACAACAGCAAACGGCATAAGTCTGGACGTACAAAGCAAGAAAGTCATATTGCACACAAACTGTGCAACTGATCCTCGTACCTTCTATCGAACATTCCAACACTTTCCATCTCACCCATATTTCCTTCTCTCATTATCACGGACCATGTCGACACTTCCGCATCCCAACTCGCTCTCCTTGTTTAGGTACAGAAACGCTCGAGGGGCGCGGACAGCCTTGATGGGAAAGAAGCCATATCCCCGTGAGATCAACGACTATGTACTTGATGCATCCAAGTGGACTGACATGAATAACCCCTCGGTGAACAAGGTTCTCCAAGCTGATCCTAGGTGCAATTTGAGGTGTGAGGCTTGCGACGAGAAGGCAAGAGACTGTGATGGCCAGGCTTGTATTGTAAGTTGTCCCTTATATGCCCCTCCCCCTTTCCCGCCCTGATTTGTAGAAGAGAACCTAGGGGCTACTTGCCCTAGGGGTATGGCTTGTTAGGCCACACCTGCCCCAAAACTAGTCTTGGACTATGTTATTGTTGCAGTGATAGATATATATACTAACTGCCAATGCCGCAGGATCACTTCAAAAACGTTATAGCAATCGCCGGCAGCAACTTACTTGACATACGAAAAGCAGGTAATCTCGGTTGGGTTAGTAGCCTCTTTTCTCCTTCCCCCCATCCTCTGACTTGATATATATTTGAGTCGGAGGTCTTAGGTCTCGAGTTATCAGCCAAAACCTGAATATCTGTGCAACATTGGATGACCTTTGCTGACTCAAAGTGTGTAGGGTTTGTTTGCCAACGCACCAATTCCAGACGGGACTGTCCTTGGCGAGTACTTGGGCGAGCTGGTCCCTAGTGATGGCGGGTTTGATCCTGGTGACCAATACGGATTCGACTTCTTGGTTGCGGGCTGTACTGCCCGTCGGTTCGGGAATGTGACACGGTTTGTGAATCACCACTGTAAGCCTAACCTCATTGTAGAACAAGCCATGTACGGCAAACGTCTCGTGATACTCTTCAAGGCGGATGATGACATTGCTGCTGGCGACCAGGTCTTCATCAACTACGGGAAGGACTACTTCGACACACTCAACATCCAATGTAAGTGTGATGACCAGGCTGGCGATCATCTACCACCACCAGACGCGGCAGCCAAGAGGGCTGCAGCAAAGCAAGCAGCAGCAGCAAAGCAAGGAGCAGCAAAGCAAGGAGGAGCAAAGAAGGGAGGAGCAAAGAAGGGAGCAAAGAAGGGAGCAAAAAAGGGGGCAAAGAAGGCTGGTGCCAAAAAGGCCGCTGCGAAAAAGGCCGTAGCAAAGAAGGCTGCGGCAAAGAAGGTCGCGGCAAAGAAGGCTGCAGGAAGCAAAGCCGCTGGAAAGAAAATAGCAGGAGGGAAATTGGCCAAGGCGGCTGGTGTCAAAAAGGGGTAGTTCCCAGTAGACGTGGCGGATTTATAAGACAGGGGCCGGAGCTTTGGAGTTTTCAAGGGTGTAATATGTTGAACAATAGTAATATTTAATGTCTGTATTTTGAACGATCAGGAAAGGCTAAAACGTTCTGGCGACTCGAATATTGAGTTTGTAGATATGTCATTCAATTCGACAGAGAAAGCCTATTCGTAGAATAAAGTCTAGTCAGCGAAGGAAACATGCATTGATTACCTACGGCGGCGTTCCGGAGACAGTCTAGGAAATATTTGGCTAATTATGCCACGCAAGAGTTGCTTCAGCCAACCTTGCATGAGGGCCAGGGCTTGTCGAACAATTCTGCAATTGATATTGTGGATCTGAAACAAAAGAGAAAGGAACAAAGATAAAACAAGAGATTGCTAGGTCATAAGTTGCCAGGCGTTGCCCATGGGGATATGATGTAAACACATATGTCTTGTGGTGGCAATGTATGGGTAGCAGATTTGTAGATGCCATGGCATGAGGTGGACTCAATTCGACTGACGTAGCACAATCATATGCAACTTTGGTCCCATGTTACCATACGACCCTCCAAGGTTGTTATGATGATCGCAGCGCATCCGCTAATTATTCTTTACCTTCCCTCCATCCTCTCGCCCACACACCGAAGAGCGCCCGGGTCCCCACACCTCAGTCAAATCATCGAGCCACGAATGGGCTCGACCGTACCCCAAAGCTCGTCCGCCAGGGCCACCACCGGCGCGGGCAACGGGCCCTTACGGATATTCGCCACCGTCTCGCTAATCTGGGCCAGCTTGCTCGCCCCGAGGACGATGCTGTCTTCGTCGCCCAGCGCAGAGTGATGGGCTACCCAGCGGCTGGCGACCTCGACCGGTGGCAGCCCGTTCGCCGTGCAGCCGGCTACAAAATTCTTCATCGCGGCTGCCACCTCCGGGGCGGCGTAGCCGCCCTTGGCGAACCGGCCGGTAGGGTTCCCGTCGCCGTCGACATGCTTGCCCGTCAAGAAACCCGAAGCGAGCACGTGTGACGCGAGGAACGACATCGTGTGGGCGCGGAGGAGGGGCAGCACGCGCGTCTCCATGCCGCGCGTGAGCATACTGTAGGTGCCTTGATACCAGGAAGGCTTCTCCCAACCGTTCCGCTCGCAGAGGTTGAGGATCTTCTCCAGCGTCTCGGGCGGGTGATTCGCCACGCCCCAGGCCTTGGCGTGGCCCTGGGCGACCTGATCCTGGAAGTTTTGTACCTGCTCCTCGAGCGGCGTGGCTGGGTCTGGGCGGTGCGCAAAGAGGACGTTGACGCCTTGCGGCCGCTGCAGGCGTTCGAGGCTGCCGTCCACCGATTTCTGCATCGCTGCGCTGCTCAGGTCGCCGCTGCCGTCACCCACCTCAGTATACACTTTGGTGTCGATCACAAAGGTATCGCTGAGCGCATTGGTGGCACCGAGAAGCGACTCGGACTTGCCTGGGTTGAAGGGCGGATAGCGCGCCGCGGTGTCCAGACGGTTGATGCCGAGTTCCTTCAGCGTCAGGAGCAGCTTGGCAACGGACTCGCTTTTCTGAAACTCCATCCCGTCCATACCGACGACGCCCGTCCCGAAGACAAGTTGCGGCGCCATTGAACAAGGAATCTTGTGAAGATTTTGACGTGCTGTGTGGTCAGGTCGTGCCCGTCTCTGGCAGAGAGAATGTGCGGCGACCCGACCCCTCAGGGCTCCATATATGCATGCGGCATATCTGTTGGTTATATGGCAATACATATTGTCCAACCGTTGCGCGTGCCCTGACCAACCTGCCGACTACCTGCATATGGCTGCTACAGTATGAGAAGAATGTCACAGAATCGGTTCGCCGACCAAGCCGGCAAATGTTCCGCTGCTGCTGCGCCGTTGTGATAGATTTTGTGCAGGGGTCAGAAAGAGCAACTTGAGAAGACTACTAAGTACGCCCCTACGCGCTGTAGGAACGCACCGCAAAGATAACAGCACGGCTATCACAAACAATATCACTTAAGGCCCAAATTGCATTCCTTGCTGCCCAAGGTTTTCTGACTTTGTCTGCCGGTCGATATCAGATTATAGAGGTTCTTGTTCTCTTTATCCAAAGTAATAGGTCTATAGTCTAATAGGCATTATAAATATTTATCCCGAGGTCTATATATCTATATTTTTATATTTATATATATATTGTTTGACTCTATGAAGAATGTTGTCATGATTACTTCGAACTCACACGCTCGAACACCTGCTAGAAAGCAGAGGCCGGCCATATCGATGACTTCCTACCAACAGGGGTGAGCAATACATCGGACAGCACTTGAGGTTATTCATGCGTGCTGTTACATAACAATAGACTGGGTCTAACCAGTGATGGGCTCGTTAACTCCCAGCCTCCTGACATTGCGGACAAGACAGATACAGCATAGTCAGGCAGACTTGTTGGTGGAAATCTGTGTACTGGTTATCCTGACAGGATTGGGTTCAGCCAGTGACGTTGCTCAATCCGTCGCTACGAACTTCTGGGCTTCTTGTGCTGTTTCTTTGCTGACAAGGCTGGGTGTAGCCCCCACTTAGTTGAGGTGGCCTGGCTGATTGGAACCTTTCCTTGGTGTTAGACCGCCCTCATGGCCCCATCAGTCCATGGGGGGAGAAGGCCCAAGAAATGAAAGGCAATTTGAATCATCTGCCCGTACAGAGCTCCCAGGTTCCTGTTCCCATGGAACATAGCACCCGAAACCTGATACCGCGACACCATGGGGGAGCCAGGCGGAACGTAGGCCATAGTCACCATATACCGTGAACCATGCCACGATTGGTAAGGAGATCGTACATATCCCAAGATGTCGAAGGAGCTATGAAAGAACGATTTCCTCGGACTTGGGGTTCATTCAACCATCGCTTCCCAGGGTTGGTAATGTCTACATACATATATGGCTGGTATAGCTTTTTAAGGACTGAAACACATACTCTTGGTCAACACCCAAGACGAGAGCTGAACTACCACCAGCACAGATGGCTTCTTTCCAGGATGACTTCAGGCGGCACGAGTGACCTTGGTAAGAAGTCTAATCGTATCACTAAGTAGTCCACCAGAAGCTCTGCTTAGGACATAATTAGTTCCCTCCACGAACTTATGTATCTCGTCAAAAGCTACGTTAAGTCATCAGCCCCAAATACAGAAGGTACTCTATAAAGGTCATTACTGTAATTCTAATATCTTTACTTATTAATCTAAACATCATCCTTATAATAGGATTTATATCCTCTTGATTACTTATAAAGTATGGTTTGATATTACTTAACTGGTATATATATATATACTCTCTGATAATATAAACCCTACGATTATAGCAGATATCCTATGAAGATTACTACTGTGACTATTATATATTCGCACTTAAGCGTAGCGGCCTCGGTTAGCAGCGGTACTATAGCCCTTAAGGACGCTGTTATGCTAGCGGCATATCTGCGGCTTGCTGCCAGGACGCCGTTAAGAAGGATCCGGAATACGTGCGGCTGTAATCTCTAAAGTGGGTGTTCCGACACGATCCCGAATCGTACGTGATCGAAAGGTATAGTGAGGCTTCTTCTTCCCTGCTGGCTGGTTCGACGTTCGAAAACAGTAATATCCCTACGGGTTGTAAGTTTCTTCCTTGGGCTGTCGAGGAGGTCCATAAGACCATTGCGGAGGGTAGGCGTCCGGTGCCCAGGTGGATCTGCTGGATGGGGACTGGTCCTACTTGGATATATCGCTCTTAGTAACGGCGGCTAGCAGGTAGCTTATTACAATTTGTAACTTCCGTTGGTTTGGCAATCATAGCTAAACACGAAGCCACTTATTTTAGACTTAATCAATGAACACCCACAACAGCTTCGAAGACTTCCGTATTATCGTGAAGGACCAGAAGCAGTTGTGACCGTTCAACCCTGTGCAGAATACACATGTGCAGAATACACACCCGGACGGTCCAATTGACTAGCTGAATCAAGTAATTCTGGCGATTTCGATAGTCTGATAATCCGTAGTTGCAAACACAGAGTTTGCAGAGGGGCCACGGCTGCCACAGATCTATGTATTAGACCCTAGTCATTTTGTTTCATTACCCCTGTCAGTTATGTCTATATAGTCAGTGAGATGCAGCTAGGGCACCCGGCTCTGCGCGCAGTTTAGTGGAAAAAACAGTGACTTATTAGAGACTACCTATATATTTTCACAGCAGTATATCGCAAAATGAAATTTCAGACTTGAAACTATGAACCCCGCCCAGCGCCCCAATGAAACAGTCTATTGTTCAATTGATAAGATTCTTAGAATGCACAAGAGGCCACTTGAACCTGGCCGGTCCGAAACAGGACATCAACTCCGTCACCTAAGTCAAGACCATATATCCAGGCATAGTATCAAATGTCAATATTATCGAGTTGACATAACTTCATCACATAAGCCTCTGAGAAGAAGTTAGTATCGAACTTTTGCGCACAAGTCGTAATCATGTCCCAGCGTCACTCACCAAAAGCAGCATCAGCGATGCTCTCAGCATTACGATAAGGCTCGACAAGATCGTCATAGTCGCCCTCTTTCCCCTGCTGCCAGATTTGCGCCAAGTTGCGAGACTGAAGAGGAGGATTATTCTGAGGATTGACCCCCACCACATCCTCCGTAGCATGCGTATCGAAGTCACCGCCATCGTCATGGACACTGGGATAGTCGGCCGCCGCAGCCAACGCATCAAGGTGTGTCATTTCGTGCAGAAGCGTAATGCCACCGACCGAGAAGTCCTTGAATTTGTTGCCGGGTTGGCACCAGGAGTTATCACGGCGGCCTGGGTTGATCTTGTACTCCTTGGACGTTGTGCTCAGCTTGGTGGTGGCATCGGTGAAGTACTTGGGGCAGATCTTGATCTGCCGGGGAGTGCCGTCGACTTCCGGCGCAGCATCTGTAATAGCGAAGCTCTCGGTGGTCCTGCATAATACGGCTAGCAGTCAGTGGAGTTTGTGGTGAAGAGAAGCCGGGTCATGTGCTACCCACCGGTCGGCACATTCCTCATCATCTTGGGCCGCACAGCGCACAGTGAATGTGTACTCTGCATTCGTGGGGTCGTTGTCGGACCCTATGGCACTCCACATATGTTGGGCCATTTCGAGATCTGTGGTGCTTCCGTCGCCGGATGTCCTAAAATAGTGCTTGAAGCTGTTGCGCAATCCATCGTCAGTTCTCACACAGTAATTACAGCGATACGGGCTCCTGAATATGTGATTTCTTACGCATTGCTGTCCTTATCGATTTCATCATACGCCGTGTTCCCAAAAGCAGCTGCGTCGGCGAAATCCTGCCTGACTTTCGCTTCGTTGTCACCGCAGTCGATGATGCTTTGTATGTTGCGTGGTTTGATCGTGAGCCCGACGTTCCTGCCAGTAGGCGAGGCACTGGTCAGACCAAGACCCAGGAAGAGGGCCGCCACGGTAATAAAAGACATGATGAAGTCTGAGGAGAAGTGCTCAGAAGTTCGGGCTGCAGATACGATACGAAGGAGTGCTTTGAAGATGTACTTCGTGGGCCTTTGTCGCGAGACGAATAGAGACCCGGGTTTACTCTTCTGAATCTGCTATATATCTCGATGCTCATTTGGCTTCTACGTCCTCCCTTTTATATGTAAAATCTCTCGGACATCCTGTAGCCAATATCTTTTTGTACACGGTGAGCATGACCAAAAGGCGCTGAATGCCTTGGGGGTCAACAGTTCTCGTCATGGCCCCCAGGGCCCGCAAGTTGTTTCAACATCCCTTGACAGCTGGACGGGCGAAGTAGAAGAAGCGGCGCAGTTGTGGAACAAAGAGATCCTGGATGTCAGCATACCTACGACAAAGCTGAGTGTGCATTATCTCAATATGGATATCGATGGCCGATCGTCAGCTTCAACTCAAGCGATCGACAAATTGTTGCCTTCCAAGATCATATAACCTGTCAAGCTGTTACCCAGGTGCCGGCGATCACGGGGGCCGAAACCTCCAGGTATTATGTTGCACGGACTAAGCGTATTTCTAGTCCCGATTTATTTTTGCAACTCAATTATATCCTTTAACGTAGACTAGATGAGAAGCTAAGAGTACGGTTTAAATCTTCTCGTTAAGGGCTATCTAAATATATAGGTTACTAGGTCTGATAGCGAGGTTTTGAAATCTGGAACTTTAAGAGCTCCGACCGTAAGTATTACCTAACTACTAAGTACTTTTCTACGACTTCAATTCTAACTTCTAAGCCTAGAACTTCGAGATTTTGAAACCTCGCTATTAGACCTAGTAACCTATATGATTAGATAGCCCTCGACGAGACGATTCGAATAGTACTCTTAGCTTGTTATCTAGTCTACGTTAAAGGATACAATCAAGTAGAAGAGGTAGGCAAAAGAGCGATTTCGAGAAAAACTGTGCACTATAACCCCTGGAGTTTTCGGCCCCCGTGATCGCCGGTAAGAGAGGCAGACAGCAACGTGCTCTGAATTATGGAACATGTAAGCCTCAGCCGCAAGAGTCGACGTCATTGCTGACTAGTGACGAACACATGATGCGACTCGTCTATCCAGTAATGTTTCATCAATCCTTCACAAACCACGGCCCGCCCTGAGATCGACCATCGGCTATGGTGCATTTCCGTAAAGGTATCAAGCTAAAGGCACCTGCTGCCCTATCTGCATACAGTCTTTGTGCTATCTGGGGCTGCTATGATTGTTCGTCTGTCTTTTCATTCACTCTTCAACAAATTTTGCTCGGATCTCGCTCTAGCTCTCTTTGATATTGCCGTTCCTGCAACCTCTCGGGAAATACAACCTTCAAAATGGCAACGGACAACCGCGTAAAGCTGGACGTCTCCCTCAGAGTGTCACCTAGCCTCTCTCTTCACGACGCTCAAGCGACACTAGACGTGGGTCTTCACGTCAAAATAGCAGAGTCGACGAGGCCGGGAGTACCGATCACTATCATGCTTTACCGCAACGTCTTCGAAGTCATAGAGACTGGACAAGGTCTCGACATGTTCGCCCGGGGTGCTTTCGCACCTCTCAAAAGCGTTGACGACGCTGAAGGCCGCAAAATCCGCCTAGGTGGCCATCTCCGAGTCAACGAAAGGATCAGGACCGATGTACTGGACTTGAGACAACGTGGGATCCAGTTCGCGACCATTCCGGGAGACTCGTCTGAGATCAGTTTTACCCATCATTTGGACTGGGATAGAATCTTCAAGTATGCGGACAATCCGGGCAGTATCCACACGAAAGACGATCTAGTACCTGGGGAAAAGTTCCGAGTCGGTGCCAATAAGAAGTTCATGAAGGTTCTGTGGTGGTGTTTTGGAGATCTCAACGGTGATCTGCGCGACAAGAAGTTCCATCCGTGGTTGCTAGATTCTTGTCAAGAGTCGGACCGACCGAGTGATGACTTCCTCAGAGATGGTGGCTGGGTACTGGGAGAAGAGGAGAACGAGGACGGTCCGAAATTAGACGTCGTGTTACAGGACCAAGACGCAGAGTTCGAAATTGTTGAGTAGCAAAACCAGTTCTTCTCGCGAAACCCCATGGGCTACAGGTCACAGCACAGCCTCTATGAGCACCACTGCAGTACATGCACCTACCATTCTCACCCGGCGGAAGTTGAACCACAGAGCAAGCTCGAATCCCCATCTCAGACAGTGATCGGACGAGTTGCAGCTCCTTGGTGGCCCCATGGGCTACGTGTATGAAACCATCGTCTCGAGGATGCACTATAGTGAGCAGTAAATCGGTCATAGAAGGGGCATTTAGTGCTGTTCTTGTTGTTGGGTTCTGAACATGAATCTGATTGCTGATCCTCTCCACGGCCAGAGAACTCTATCAGTTGAATCGCTAACTGAATTTTTTTCCATGTCCTCTTCAACAGGCCTGACACAAGCCCCCTGTTGATCCAGCTCACCCGTGACCCACTGTAGCCGCCATACTGCTCAACACACCCCCTCAGACTGCCTGGCAACAAGTAGTCTGAACCCAAATGCGGCCCTGAAATGCCACTATTCCCGACATCCAACGCGACAATTCTGTCTTCCAACGGTGAGGGAAATCCGTAGGACAAAACCTCACCGACGTTGTTCCTTCAGTATGCCACACGCTTGCTGATGCCAAATCGCGGTGTCTGCAGCTGCCGCTCACCCACGGAAGGTGGCCCACAGGGCTTCACTGGTCACGAAGTGCCTGGTGCACAACCCCGAAGAGTGGAATACAGGACTCGTACTCGGGTTGATGGCGTTCCCTCTGAATAGATATACAGCACAGAGTTACCTGATACTGACAGGCATACCTCTAGCGAGACCCTTCAGCCAACGCTTGGTTGACTGAAGCGCGGTCTCGATAGCAGGCTCTCCGTCAGTGGGCTTTTGTGTGTAGTTTATCATCAATTCCACCTGGATATAGTCCTTATCTACGGGGACTGTAGTTATTAGTAGGCAATATACCGTCTAAATCCTTTCCTTCTTCCGACGATATTTAAGAGTATGCTATATATACGTAGTAAACATAAGTAGAGAACATAATTACTGCTGCCTCGGTTAAACGACAACCGATAGTCCGTTGCTTAGTAATGGGATTATAAGGATTATGAAAATATATAGTAAAAAGGTCGCGATACTATAGTGCGCTTAAGAATAATTATATAATTAGTGAACATAAATAAGTAATTAAATATACGGTGTAATTACGATTCCAAGTTCGAATCGATCCTATACCTTCCCTTCACTTGAGACAGCTACGTCTCAAGATCTTCAAAGCTCATCAGTGCAATCTCATCACCGTATCACCGCCGTTTTGTAGTCGCGGTATCACGGACAAACCGGCAGGTGGGATGCCTACGCCGGCGGGTGCATACCTAAGTATGTATCACTGCATGACTGACTGGTAGCACTACCATCACCAGGTAGCCAAGGGAAAGCCTATCCTGTTGCGGATATGTCTCACAATATGCCAGCTTTTCGATGTCGTACGATCTAATATCTGTCATTGTAGCTACACTGCAGATCAATCATGAGGCAGGTCTTGGGGGGGAGGGTTTAAAGGTGGCAGGTATGGGCACGCACGTCCTGCCAGGAATTCAAGCAACACGAACAAGCTCATCAAAACCGAAAGAGCTAATATATCGATTTACCAGAATCAGACCTCGCATGGGGTCATTCGGGCCATCAAATTGCACCCGGCTTTTGTACCAATTGTAAAACGGTCGCTTTCAAACTCGAAGTCGGCCGCCGTGGCGTCTGGGAAATCGAAATCGAAATTCTGAACCAGGGCAGCGAGGACCAGATACATCTCTGCCCAGGCCAAGCTAAATAAGTGGCAAAACCTTGTATTAGCATTGCAACATGAAAATTTGGAAAAGAAAATAAAGAGGTGGGGGGGGGGGCAGATATCAAGTCGAGGTAAGTAAGGCAAACATACTACATGCCGAGGCAGGTTCTCGTTCCTCTCGAGAAGGGCGCAAATGTCTTCTCGCTGGTCCTGCGGTTCGCGCCCATCCACCGTTCAGGATCGAAACGCGTCGGTTCAGGGTAAAGCGCCTCATCAGTATGCATCAAGAAAACGGTCATCCCAACTGGCGTGCCCGCGGGAATGCGCCTATTATCGTACCAAAGGTCCTTATCCAAGACACGTGGTGTTCGTGAAGCCAGGCCGGGACTCATACGCAGGCCTTCCATGAGGATGGCCGTGAGGTAAGGTAGCTGCTCGAGTGTTTGCAGGTGGACCGGCTCAGGGGACTTAGCGGTAGCCGCTGTGATCTCTATCCTCAGTCGCTCGAGGATCTTCTTGTTGGAGAAGACATGGAACAAGATTAGCCGGAGGGTGCTGGCGGTTGTTTCGAAAGCCGCACCAGTCACAGTGGCTATCTCTTCGAAAATGCGATCAAATGTCTTTTCGGAGGGCGGGAGTTTGGAGTGGAGGATGTCATATGCCATAGTATTTCGGATAGCCTCACTGGGAGTCGGAGCAGCCACAGCGGCCAGAGTATCTTTAGTGTGTTGTTCGGATGACTGCCAGATCGTCAGAACCCAGGGGCCGCGATTTACAAGAGAAATGCACAGCAAGATGACTAGATCGAGATGACTCAGGCAATAAAGCTTACCTGCAGATAGCGAAGGAAGGCCTTTGTTCCCTCATCTGCCGACTTCATGGCCCAGTCGATGGGAATGGACCGGATTGTGGGGCCAAACCAGCGAATATGTTTCGTAGTGCGCCACATGAGTCCACCGCCCTGAGACGCGTGAGACAACTCCACGCCGAAGTCTTTCTTGTCAAGCTCATAATATTGTCTTCCAACAATAAACTCGTTCGCCGTGTCCCTGGTATATGCGCTGGCAGCAGCACCTAGGTTGAAGGTGGCTGTTCCAGCAAATTTGGAAATACGCCCACACAGCTTGTCAACATTCCGGCGTATGAGCTCCTGTCGGGCAGCCACTTTGGCTTTGGAAAAGAAGGGGGCGATCGCCTGCCGGCGGGCCTTATGGGTAGCATGATCTGTGAGAGACGTAAGCGAGCCGGAAAAAGTGATTGCAATGGCAAGAGAGTCAGTACCTGTGCAGAAGATAGTCGAGACCTTGGCACCGAAGGCATCGTAGTTCCAGGCAGGCTTGTCCCAGTGTCCATCCTGGCGATAGAGCTTCTCGAAAAAGACTGGGTCGATAACATGTAGTTCGTGCGGGCTGATACGGATAATGGGGCCTGTTTAAGAGGGTAAAGTCAAACCCAGAGCTCGGTGGCGTTAAAGGATGTGGGAAGCTTAAGTGAGCATAACATATCGAGAGGCACTTACCATACTGCTTATGCAGCTCTACAATTTTTGGAGTGTACTCAGGCTGGCGATCAATCCCACTCAAACCCACGCAACCGCGTGGGTGGGAGAAAACTAGTCCGTGCATTCAATTCCATTCCAATTCCACTAAGCTTTGATTATATAATCAATCAATACACTAAGAATAGGCTTATATGGGTAGGAGTAGGTTTCGTGGAAATATCGTGAGATTTCCTACTTTATTAGAGGTTTCTGGGTAACTTTAGATCTAGCTTATATAAGGCGGCTTATATAAGCGAGAGGCTTTCGACGAGGTCCGATTACGTAAGGGGGTCCGAGCGTCTGGGGGCTCCGCCCCTAGGCCCCGGATATAACGTCCCCCCTGGGTTACTAAGCAAAACTACCTATTCTATTCCAACCCACTTAAATTAAGAAATTTCCCATTTAATCTATTCCACTAAGGCCTTGCTTAGTTAAACCTATCCCAATCCCACTATACAGTTGGGTGGGTGGGAGTGGGATTGATCGCCAGCCTGAGTGTACTGCCCACCTTGTATAAGGTCATAATAGGCCTCGTACCATCGCGAGATAGCGGCGAGCTTAGGGCCTGGAAAGCGCGAGAGAGGGTGAAGGAACAGTCGATAGAAGGCGAGGGTGCCATAGTAGGCGATGACAGCTCCGGTGACATTATGCCAGGAGGGGCTTAGGTTCCTGAGGTAGTCCATGATGGTTCGAGGGTCGATTAACTCTCTCAAAGCGATCGTGAGGCGAAAGGGAAAGCCTGGAGAAGTCAACAGGTCCGATGTTCAGATGCTTGATACTATGGACAGTAGAAGTGAAGGGAGAGAGCTGAATTACTCACAAGACTAGGCTCCAATTTTTACTTCATAAACTTAGGTCGAGATGTGCAAAATCGCACTGCCCCAAAGATTTCATCTACACTATTGCGTACTCGCAGCCAACCGCATGTTGTGTCACCAACCAGAGGCGGCTGAGAATATACTGCTTGCTAATACCTTGTAAGTTGGAAATGTTCCCCCTCATTGATATGCAGACGTTGGTGGCAGTGTGACAAGATAAAAAAGTTACAGATTCCGACTCGGCCAGTTCGGTCGCTCTTTGTATGCTTGTAGGAAGCTGGAGAGGGGACTATAAAAGAAAGAGGAGGCGAAAAGGAATAGAGTTTGTAGCTCGTTGGAAACCTCTTCCCCTCGTCCCCAGCTTCAGTTTGTGGGGCCCTTGTTGGCAGCTGTGAGTGGCGCAGTCTTGCATAATAGCGGTGCCCTTGGTCCTTGTTTTTCTTTCGAAGGCGGTTGCAGCGCGTATCTATGCCAGAAGAAGATTGCCTCGTTGTCAAGAAGGCATTGTGTTGCAGAGTGGGTGCTCTGCACCAGGCGCTTCATTATCTCGGTCACTTCGAAGCCTCGACCAACATGGTCATTTGTTAGAAGAAAAAAAAGAAAAAAAAAACCAAAAGGAAGAAAAAGGAAGAAAAAAAAGGAAAAAAAAGGGACTGCCATATAGGTGACGAGTTTCGGGTTCGAGACCTGTCTCGATGATCGCACTTTCGATGATGGGTCGCTGACCAGCGACAGGCCAGTAGGCCAGTAATCCTGTTCTACGCTGACGACCGTTAGTCCACATGTGCTTAATTTCCCATGTCCTGTTCCGGCTTGGCACGAGATGCTGGCGGCTTCGTTTACAGTGTTTGGTGAACTACCGCCTGTAATAAAGAATTATTGCGTACCCTACCCGTTCCAATGTTTGATTTGAATGGGCGGAAGAATCAGTGAGATCGAGAACTACCACGGTTGACAGTCCCACCCATCCATCGCCGAATCGGCGCCCATCATACCCAAAGAGAAGCCTCGAGAACCTCCTGACAGACCAAAGGTCGACAAGTCGTCGGTGTAAATATCATCTGGCAAGTTCAACAGATCCATCAAAGCATTATCCGCATCCCCACCCAGGCCGCCTTGATGAGGCTCCGAATTGCCCGTGAACCCGGACCCCAGAGCAGACGTGACAGCTGGTGTATATCCGCAGGCATCCCAACTTGATTCAGGTGATAGCTCGCCTGGCGTGGTGAAGCCGCTGATCGGGGTTCCAGTCTGTAAATCACTCGCAGCTGGAGGCCCAGCCTCCCCCGCGGGCCGGCTATTCTGTCTCCTTGCTTGGACCTCCCTGACATACTTGGCCTTGGCCATCAAACGTCTGATGGGTCTCCACATGGTCCCCTTGACTTTGTAAATCGCTATCGCAGCTTCCCACGCGCGATCGCATTCTGCCGACGGCGGGCGGGAACATATCTCGCCGAGCACGAACGCAACCGAGTGCCATTGGATATGTGGCTTAGAATACCACAGCCATTTTGCAATGGAAGGAGAGTACAGGAGCTTGACGGAGAGCTCGAGGACGTCGATTGCCTTGTGGAAAAGATGATCCCGGTCTCCCACCGTTTCGTCGTCCGCTGAGGCTTTAGGACTGGACTCGGTAGACGCGGATAAGTTGCCGTCAACATTGTTGCTGGGCAGCGTCGCGCCTGTCTCAGAGCGTCGGAAATTATTGTCGGGGTTGATTTGGTACACAAGCAGCCAGAACTGTACAATTATGAGATCGGCAACCGTGGTGTATATGATGAAGAGAGGGTTTGATGGATCACAATTGCGGAAGTAGGTATCCTTCAGTCTCCCCTCCAGATCCCGGACAATCGCCTTCCGCTCCTCTAATGACATGCCTCCTGAGCCGGGGGATCCTGCTTCTCCAGTTCGCCATGGTATCGGCAGTGTTGGCAACCCAGGCGAGCCCAGCCCGATCTTCCAAGCCGTGCTGAGGGCCTCACATCGGAGCAGAAGTAATGTCATGTCGGTCGCTTCATGCCGGACAGGCGGGAACTCCTTCATTCCAGGATACAAATCGTCATCGTTAACGTTAAGCGGAAGCTTAGTATCGGAGGAGAATTGATGGGCGATTGGCTGAAAACCATGAAATTCGGACGACCGTAGATCGAGGATACAGATGTGCCACCACAACCGCCTGCGCATTTCGGTCTCGAACGGTTTTAGCCCGAAGATGGTTCCATCGCGGTGTATACCCATCGTCTGGGCTATGTGAAAGATCAGAGCCGTGAGCGACCAGGTGGTGCGTGACTCGTCCTGGCTTCGTAGGGTAGACAGGAACAGCACCGCACTCTGCAGCAGTATTATGCTTTGTGTGTTGAGAAGATCGGCGCGCGCCATAGCCTGCTCGACGCCGAAGCGGTATCTCTCCAGTGCCACATCTTTAGTCACACCTAGGATGCTCAGGGTTTGCTGGTCATCGATGCTAATTACGGCCGAGTAGTAAATGGCAAAAAGCAGAGCCTCGATGTTCTTGTCCAGGGATTCGAACGAGGCAATGGCGTCCCAGTAGATGCGTGAAAGAGTCGGCATGTGGAAGAGCCGCACCTGTGGGGCCACATTCTCGGTATAGACTGCGAACAGATTCACAGCCTGCGCGAATGTCGGATGGTAACTCTGCAGAGAATGCGCGAGGGCGCAGAAACCAAAGAGTGCGGCATTCGAGGTCGATATTCCAGAGGATGAAGCCTTTGTGGACATCATGTCTTCGTCTTCGTCCTCTTCCTCTGGCTGTAGCAGCATGTCACGTATCTCATCGACCTCGTTCGCCAGGTTTGCCCAAAGAACATTGCTGACGTAGTAACTCTTCGACTCGCCGATGACGAGACGCCCAAACAAGCCATCAAGCGAGGAAGATGTCGGGCTCTCTCGACCAGAGGGTGTGGATCTTTCTGTTGCTGTTGTTGCCGATCCATCCACTATTTCGGTCTTCTGGTGAGCTGACTTGACAGGTGCAAGTGGTTTAGATAACTCCGGGTTATTCACCCCCATCTCTGAGTCTGTGGGTGTCACGTCTTGATCCACCCCGTTCTCGGACGCCATGTGCTGGATCAACGACTCCAACCGGGCCAGCTTGTCTATGAGTCGGGCATTCTCGACACGTTGGTACCTCTTCGGCGCCCTACCTCGACCTGGCGGGTAGACACACGTGGCTCCAGACCGGGCACAGTTGGAGCAGGGGCGTTGTCGGTCACACTTCACCTTCCGTTGTCGACACAGCTCACAGCTCCGAAAGTACATATATGGAGTAGGCTGAGAGGGTGCTTGTGTCGTGTCCACCATTGTCTTGGAAGAGAGATCTGCAGTAGGGAAGGATGGGCTTGGTCGGTGCTAAAGGGTAGTGTCTGTATGTATGCTTGTGCTTTCCTCGAATCGGATAGATCATAGACAACGCAGGCTTGCGGATATCAAAACTCACTAGACAAGGGGAAGATTTTGGATGTGGTTAGTGTTATTTCTTCAAAAATCATGCAGAAAGGAGAAGCCGTCGAGTATCCCAATTTCTCTGCGTTAACAGTATGCAACTTCAACGTTGTCGATCCTTCGCCCGCACCGGAATCCTCCCGCCGTCGGATAAGCTTATGCGAGCCCGAAGCCAGCATCCCCTGCCTGTGGCGGTGCCAAGACAATATACGATCCATGTAACAGTGATTGTTTCACGTACATTAAACAAGGGCTTGTCGAGGCCAAAGAGAACATCAAGGCAATATGTGTTCCCTATATCTCCACGACCTTGGGACTAACAAGCCCAATGCCAGCATCTTGTGGGGAAACCTCAAAATATCACACAGCATTCTAATGGGTCTAATGTGAAGCTGCTCAGAAGCCGGCACAAACTTACATTTAGCAACGTATCCGCCCCCCCCCACCCCCCGACATGCAGAAGCCAGGCTTCTCCAAATCTCAATGTGAGGTAGAACAAAGCCACATTATCGATGGCCTTTCACGAGGGCGACATTGACGTTTAATAGAGAGAGCAGAAGTCGTGGAGCATGACACCGGACATCCGGCCACCAACCTTCTCCGTGTTCCGTCCTCCGTCCTCCGCACTACCTACCTACTTATGTAGGTAGATATACATTATGTGGTACGTATTATGTCAATCCCCTCCCACTCCCACATCGGCCCGATGCAACGATCCGGAACTCTGCCCTCGGGACGGGCCTTCATCTATCTCACTTTTGGCAAGTTGCTTGACTCGGTAAGCTTTTCCGGATCGACATACGCTCTTAACTGAAAAGGATTAGACAATGAGCATTGCTCAGGGATACTACTACTAGTATACGATGCGGCTCCTTATAAGTCAGCCCTGTTGATCAAGGCAGAACAATGATGCAAGATCCTGCTCCGTCTTCAAGACTTACTCACCGTCACATGCGATTGCGCCATCGATACCAACGCCGACGTTCTTTGTTTTTTTTTCTTAAACCCGTCCTCAGCTCCGCCTTCAACAGAGCACACCATGCCCGGGGCTCGAGCACGTCAAGTGCCCTAAACTAGTTATAGATATGCATGACCCAGGTGGTGTTCTCCTCAAACCCCTAGTCCTGTGACACCAACAGGATAACACAAGTTCGGTCAGCATGAAGCCCAGCTCTCATTTGTTGGGTACTTTGTTGACTGCCAACATGATGCTCTATCAGGACCGATGAGGGCAGCTGAGAACCGTCTGAAAGGGATCGTGGTAAGTGCTTGAGGACGTGCACCATCCCAATCATTGGCCCGCCCTGACCAAGCACACCATCGCTACCTTTGACATATTTGGTGGTGTAGCTGGTGTTTATCTCCCCAGATAATTGAGGGTCGTGGTCCATCTGAGCACCCCAGAACGTCACTCTAATAAAACTGCTACTTGCCTTGTATCACAAGTGCTGGTGCCCATCATCATTGCTTCCCACTTGCTTCATCGCTCTGCCTTGCTTGTCGTATTTATTGTTGCAGCCTTTCTCAGCTTGTACTACCCTGAAGTCCTTTCCACCTGGGCAATCCGTCTCAAAACTGCCGTCCGATATCTGTCATACGTCTCCCTGTTCGCGAGATGGTCGCCAGCAAGGCCGACCTCGAAAGCCGAGATGGTCGTAGCCTATCCAGCGAGGAGGCCGTTGCGGTCGTTGTCGACGGAAGTACGCACGTCGACTGGAGCGAGGACGAAGAGCGTCGCGTAAAGACGAAGATCGATTTCATCCTCCTCCCCATCCTGGGCGTTGCCTTCTTCGCGCTGCAGATGGACCGTGGCAACATCTCCAACGCCCTGACGAGCACCATCACCGAGGACCTGGGCATCGACACAAACCAGATCAATGTCGGGTAGGTGCGATTCTCTCCCTCTGCACCCAGCATCTGCGATGTGCTCTTCGTTAGACACACGACTGACAGTGAAACGATCACCAGCACGGCACTGCTGTCCCTAGGCATCGTCGTTCTCGAGATACCCTCGAACATCCTCCTCCAGAAGATAGGCCCACACCGATGGCTGTCAGGTCAGATCGTTGCCTGGGGCCTGGTCGCATTGTTCCAGAACTTCATCACCAACTATGCCGGCTACCTTGTCACGCGTATAATCCTCGGCCTATGCGAGTCCGGCTTCATCCCAGGTGCTCTGTATACCATGTCGACCTGGTACAAGCGTGACGAGACCAGCTTGCGTGTGTCCATATTCTTCCTGGGAAACCTCCTCGCCTCGGCCCTGACATCACTCATCGGCGCGGGCATCTTGAGCATGGGCGATCGGTACGGAATCGCCGGCTGGCGCTGGCTGTTCATTGTCGAGGGAGCCATCACCATCGGCGTGGGACTGCTCTTCATGCTGCTCATCCCGCCGCGTGTGGGCGATGGCCGACCGTTCATCAGTTTTGGCAAGTGGTCGTATTTCGACAGCCGCGAGTCGTATATTCTCGTGCGGCGCGTCCTCCTCGATGACCCAGCCAAGACGACAGGCCACCTTCACATCTCGGCCCGCGATGTGGGGAGGACATGCCTCAACCCTCGGATCATCATGCACATGGTCATCACGCTGACGGCCACCATCCCCGTCAACGCCATCAACACGTACGGCCCAAGCGTGATCAAGAGTATCGGCTACACCACCGTCCGTGCCAATGCCATGGCATCCGTAGGTTCGTTCATAGCTATCGTGATTGTGCTTGTGTTGGGCTGGGCGTGTGACAAGACGGGCAGGAAGGGCCCGTTTGTGTTGTTCACCGCCGTGTGGAGTCTGATTGCGTTTACGTGCCTGCGCGAGAGCCAGACGCAGGACTGGGATAGGGGCTTGAAGTATGCTGCGGTAGCGTTTTCGATGGCGACAAACTCGGTCGTGCATATCGTCAATGTTGGCTGGTTGTCTGCAAACTGTCAGAATCCGCAGGAGAGGAGTATTGCTATGGCGTAAGTTTGCATCCACTCACACACCCTCCGGCTGCCCCTCCCGACTCAGTATATGTGTAATAGAAGCTGACTCTACCGCTCCGCAGGATGATCATCATGGCTGCTAATGCTGCCGGTATCGCTGGCAGTCAGGTGTTCCGCACACAGGATGCGCCGTTGTACCTGCACGCTTTCACGGCGTGCCTGGCGCTATCGGGTTTCAACATCCTGGAGATCATCGGACAGAGCTTCTGGTACTTCTTCAGCAACAGAAACTTAGCCAAGAAGGATGGTGATACTCCGGTCATACAGGGCGCCACGGACCTCACTGCTGATGGGCACCGCGAAGCCCTTATCAGGAGGTGGTGGTGGACGTGGTGATTGATACATCGTTTCCACATCATTGATGGTTGTGTTGTAGCGGAACCTGCGTTGTATATATATTGTAATGAGTTCTTGATGTCCAGTCAAAGCTGTGATATACATTAGAGGCTTGCAGTGCCCCCATGTTCCACTTACCGCTGTATCACTACCCTAGGGTAGTCGCCGTTGATCTTGATCTCAGGTCAAGTTCGAATTCCCGGACACGCCTCTGAACCCAGTATAGGACGTTTGGGGAGTGGGCTGCTTAACTTCGAACTCGCACTTTGCGTACCTCACTTACCTACCTCAGTACTTACTTAAGTACTTAGGTAAGTATGTCTAAATGGATCAGCTTGGCTTCAGGCCTGTTTCTCAACTGTAACAGAAGAAAGTACGGACTCGCCCAGCTGGGCACCTGGGCAGTGGGCACCTGGGCACCTGGGAACGAAATTTTATTCATATGGTCATAGCTGGTGATTCACTTCTCAGTGCTAGGTCCTTGAGCCACTGCTGATATCTTTATCGCAGTTGCTCTGCAAGGACTTGATCTGTTTCCGTACCTGCTGTTGATCAGTAAACTTAATTCCCATTCACCCACCACCTCTAATGTCCTTATCTCGACTACCTACCCTACTTAGTAGGTAATCTTGTGCAAATTTCAGGGTTTCTCTTTCTTACCTTCGACAATCTTTACCACCGACACCTTTGAAGTTTCACTCGGCCAATTTCAGGATTTTATCCTGTTTTCCGTACCTGTTATCGACTATCGATAAACACTACTTCACTACCCACCTTTGAGATCTCCCTCGGAGGACTACTTTGTAAGTAATTATTTCCTCTCCGCACCTACCCTCAACCGACCACCTTTAGTTCTGTTCTTCTTCCCATGATTCACATCGTCCACACAACTTTCTCAAGAGGATCTGTTCTGTTTCCGTTCCTGCTTTCGACTACATAGTACGGAATCACCCCTCCCCTCTCACTACCAGCTATCTTTAACATCTCCTTCAAATCGTTTGCAGACACTAGTCCTGTTTCCGTTTCCATCATCGACTATCAACCCAGGTGCTATCGACCCAATTCCATCGACTAGAATTCAACCACCATACACCTCCTACCATACCCCACACCACCTTGGCAGCGAATCAACAAGTTTTATATCGTGTCCTCGTATCCTAAGCCACGTACGCAAACTGCAAATTATCTACTCTCCGTACAAATAACACATAAAGTGCAACAAACGGCCTTGAAGATGTCTTCCGACAGCGACGCCGACAACGTTCTCACTAAAGGCAACGATGCCAATATGGCTGATACTGGAACCGGCATATCTGCATTCGTACCTTCCTCTGCGGAGAACTCGGCTAAGGAGAATTCGGCCGCTATGGTGAAGTCGAACATGGAAATTTCCAACCAGGAAAACCTCACTACGAAGAACTATTTTGCGGACAACCTTTCGACAACACATTCCGCCACGGAGAATTCGACTGCGGAGAATTTTGCTATGGTCAATTCCGTTACACAGACGTGCACTACAATGGACCTCACACCGGAGGAGCCCAGTGCAGAGGATTCCTTTATGGAGAGTATCCTAGTAGGTTCACTAAAATCATTGCATTCTATCTTCCTACTCTATAAGTTTTCTTGTGTAACTTGTTTGTCTAACAATATTCACAGGAGCCTCGCAGCTTCGAAAAACTCCCACCTGAGATCCGCAATAGGATCCTCGACTATGTCTTCTCCGACCAACCCGACCCTTGTTCAAAGGAAGGCCAAAGGCCTCTCACAAAGACACTGGACCCACCAGGGATCATCTCGGCCTCCAAGGTACTTCGCCAAACAGCTCTGCTCATGTACTACAGCGGACGTGAGTTCTGCATCCAGGTTCCTGAACACGAGGACAAGAGGACCCAAGTTGAGAATTTGCAGTTTAAACTGATGCGGCGCTATAACATTCACCCGGCTTATTACGACCAAATCATGGTTTGGCTGGAGGAGTTCGCTGACCAGGTCGCCGGCAAGGTCAAGCACTGCATAGAGGGTCTGGGATCTATGAGTTCGGTACACTACCGCTTTGTCGAGTCCGTCCGTGTCTGGAGTGGCAGGTTCAGGGTAAATGGCGTTGGCTTCGGCTACAACTGGTCTCCGAATTCCTACATTGTTGGTTTCAAGGCTTTTTCTGGACCGCCTCGCTGTGGGCAGGGACGTCATGAGCACAAGCGGATCAATGTCAATGGTGACCTGGACTGGCGGGACTTTGACCTTGTGCGGCGGGTCTACACTGAGAAGCTACGACATATCGAAACCGACATTTATGCCCTCAACTGGCAAGATGTTCTTCTGCACCCTGCACTGCAGTACATCGTCAAGGAGTTGTGCCTTTTAGGTGCAGCGGGTGCTCCTGCCATGGAGTGGGTCGAGGTCATGGTGGAGGATTGGGATTGCTCGTGGGTCCGAGAGGAACTTGGAATGCCAGAGTATAAGGATGATAGGCTGGACGATTACAAGAAATCTTTTCCTGAAGAGGAGGATGAGGATGAGGAGGAGGAGGAGGAGGAGGAGGAGGAGGAGGAGGAGGAGGTGGAGGAGGATTCTGAGCATGAGTCTGAGCGAGAGTCTGAGAAAGAATCCGAGGATGACATCAAGGAGGGCGAGTCGGTGTTTTCTCCACCTGATGCTGGAGACGAGTCTCTGGATTAGGTTGCTGTTCCATGTCCAGCCTGAGTCTGAGCCTTTTTCAGGCTGAGTCCTAACGCATGGGAATCTGGAACTGGACTCGTGGCTTCTGCTTTGTTGCTTCGAATTCTGGTACTGGGATCTGGATTATCTCTGACCTTTCAGGAGAATATAACGGGGAAACAGATGGTCGGTCTGCTCTGGCCTGGTTACAAAGGTCTAGGCTGAGCAGCTCGATTTTACTCGGATGCTGCACAAAGCTTGTGCTTTGATTCTTATTTGGTTCCGCCTCTTCTATTATTCAGCATATCTACCTTCATAATTATTATTGCGCTGCTTTACCTCAAATCACTGTGTATCTGTGACATCTTCATTTGAAGTTGTCTGTTTGCCCACTACTTGGCTATCCTCTCACAGCTACTCTGGTCTTTTGATACCCAGCTAGACACTTCTGGCCGGCCAAGCATTTCAAGATAGCCCTGGAGCTTAACAACTCTAGGTAGGAAGTGCCTACTCAGGTACCCAGGTACCCTGGACAAGTGGGCAGCAGATGGCTGGAAGACCACTCAAGTACTACAGTTTTTGTTTCATTGCTGATGTGTGTTACCTACCTAGCAGGGCTCAGGCAGAGAGGCATTGATAGTGCTCAGGGCTGATGGAAAGCATATCGATTGCGAGCTTTGTGTACACCATACCATTGCACAGTATTCAAATTGCTTATACCCATCGTATAGGAATCCTATCACCTCCTCGACCTACCACAATCCGGACCAATATCTACCGCCACGCCCTCATCCATCACCCCGATACCACCACCGATATGGGGAATCGTCAGCTAGCCCTGACCGGAATCAACAAGCAGGTCCGAGTTGCTCTCGATCTATCACAGCAAGAACCCACTACTACTACCCATCCTCGGCCGTCCTTCTAGTCCCTACAGTTAGGCCTAGGGTAGAGACGAGCACATTCGGAACCAAACTGGTCTATGGCTATAATAGGCATGCTGCCAAGGCAGCCGGTGACGAACACCTTCCGCCTTATTAAGCATATTCTGCTGCTTGTGTTTAGCGAGAGAGGAGACTTCGGGTTGAGGATGTCAGCAACCGACGGGACTCGGAAGAGCTGGGAGGTCCGGATCTGTAGTGGTGAGGGCTCCAATTGGATTGATGACTACCCTAGGGTAGGCTGCCCAGGCTGCCCTTATATCGGCTCTTAAGACATTTTAGCTGATCGGTGCCGAAGGACTGGGCGAGCCGGCAGCGAAGCTTTGTGCAGACCGCAGTAGAGTCGGTGTACCGTGATTCAAAGGAGTATCCTATGGAGTGGAGGAATATTTACCTTAGTGATAGCCGGCTTTGATGGCGGGGGGAGGGGATGCTGCCCAGGTGCTTCACACCTAGGCCGGCTGCTAGACCTCACCTAGGCAGGGGTAGTCGGTATGGTGGCGTGAATTCTTTGAGTTTTCATCCTCGTTGTTCTATCTCAGAGCGTATAGGGAAAGCTGAGACTTATCTATACATTGTTACTACACTGGGCTAATCCGTTGGTTCTTCAAAACATACGAAGTCACATTCACGATGTCCTCACTTTATCTTTGGCTGCTAAGTATGATGAGCCGCACCTTTACTAGTCCAGCTCGATAACATCGTGATCTGGAATTATTTGTACCTTGTATATGCTATCAACCTGCTCCCCCCCCCCCTAAACGCTATAGCCTGTCCACATCCTTTGTGTTCAAGCTCTAGCAGAGGTATCTGGGTATGCTGTCTCTCTGACTGCACACCATCTGGTGGCCTGGGGGTTTTCTTATTTTCTTCCCCTAAGCCATGATCCCAATCATCTGCTCATTTACCTACTAAGCAAGTACAGATAGGTGAGTACATCAAGCTCATACACACACAAGTTAGGCCTTGAGCTTCCTACCCATCAACCCTCATCCCCTTCATTCCTAACACAGCTCTTCTTTCTTGCGTCCAGTTATGCCCAAGATTGGGACCACATACACAGAATGTCAGTCGGTCACGGAGAACAGACCACCCTTCTGTATCGAAACAATCCTGAACCTCTCTGACCTCGATTTTCCCTAGCAGCTACTTCACGACGTCCAGCCCACTAGCGCCTGGCACCTGGCACCTTGGTGGTCGGAAGGCTGTTCTATCAGGCACTTCGAATGTACTTGTGCACTTCTGGTAGCACTTCTAGTCACAGCAAAAGTCTGACAGGCAAACTCGACAGGCAAAACTCAAGCATAAGGACCCTTCCCAGCCTTCTTCACCTTGGCAGCTTCGAGTTCAAGACCCTCAGTTTCATTTCACCAATATTTACTGTCCGTGACGCCTGCATACTGCTGCCCAGTGTCGAGCACCACGATTAGTACCGACTCGACTATGGCACATATCACGAAGGACATGGTTTGTCCCTACTCTTCCACAATAATATTTCCCTGAAAGTATAGCTGATATTGATTTTCCGTAGCACGAGCTAGCGGAGGAGCTTACTGCACTCGACATCTCCCTCGTTGTCCCTGTCTCCAAGGTTGGTCTCTCAATCTGTTCAATGCACTGTCGTTCACATTCGCAAGTTTCTCCAGCTGACAAATGCCACCAAGTTACCGAGGCCATTCCGATTGCTCGACCTTCCTCCTGAAATCCGCAACATGATATACCGGCAGTCGCTCGGCAAGCCTCAGACTTGGAAGCTTAGCAGCAAGTCCTTTGACGGCAGCCACATGCTACCGGCTCTCACTCGTGTCAACAAGCAAGTACGCGCTGAGGCACTTGCAGTATACTACGTAGAGAATACGTTACGTATCCAGATAACGGACAAGGTGGACAAGCCCGTGAGCCTCCATCCCACACGTGCGGTCGCGGAAGCAGAGACGGAAGCGTGCCTCAAATTCTATCGAGTACTTGACAGAGCTTTTGCTCGTGGCACAGGAACCCCAGGTCTCAGCATCATGAGCCTTTTACAAAGGCTTGATGTGGTCTTCTATCACCAATGGGATCCATATCTGCAAGGCTTCTTTGTCGGTCGTCAGCAACAATTCGAAGTAATCCGTAGGGCGGACTACCTTCAGATGACGTTCAGCCTCCAAAAAGGTGCTGATAAGAACGATGATGAGAGCATCCTGACCTATGAAGACAAATCGGGCAACAAAGAAGGCGGCGATGGCAAGGTGGGCAACGAATCAACGGATTGGAAGTGCTGTGCGGCAGTCAACTCGGCGCTTCGACGCACCATGGCCAAGTTTGGGCCGATATGCAAGAAACAAGATGGGGACACAATCGTGGAGTATGGAAGACTGGAAGTAATCTGTCCCATGCAGCACTTGGTCGGCATCTTGTGGCGGTGTGCGAAGGAATGGCCGGATGCCAACTGTCGGGTCACGTTTTCGTGGAGGAAGGTTCAGTCCCCTATCACAGTACTGTCTACTGCGTGGCAACTGCGGGCTTGATACAAAGAGAGGCTGGATAGACCTCTGGGATGAGGTCAAAGGTGATAGCATGGAGTGGGTAGAGAACTTGTTCCTTCAGTTTGATTTGTGCGGGCGTGTTATGTAACTTGCGGCGGGCGTCTGCGCAATGCAGCAAGGAGATATGCGCTTTTGACACCGGGGACTAGATATTCTATGGAATGGAACAACTCATCATATGCCCTGCGTGATCATGGCTTCTGAGATAGACTCGAGACTGGTTTCACTTAGGGTTCGTCGTAGCCTATACCGTCACTGAACATCACTTGCGTGCACCTCACCTGTACCAAACATGCTTGCAAGCCGGGAAGTAATTCGAACAACTTCCCTCTGTTGCCTTCCATAGGCGGCCTGCAACTTGTGGCTACTGCTGGAACCACTGTGTTGGAGACAATCAAGACGCCCAGAGGACCCATAAACCTAGGTATCATTTTTGCCTAGGAAGCCTAATGAAGAAAGAGAACAATCTGCTGCCCGTAATACCCTATTGCCATCCATGACCCCCAGAACGCCAACAAAACATTGCTCCGTGAATTTATTCACTGTGGAGCCCTGAGACCGTCCCGTCAACCCTATTCATAATCCTCTCTCCTCGCCTCTCTCATAGCAATCGACTGCCCATTCCCAAACAACTCACTCCTGAGGCGGGTTAGTCAACGGCACATACCGCACAGCAAACAGCTTCTTCCTCGTGACCATCCCCTCCGCATCCTTATCCACAGCCCAGACGTGCTGCCCATAGCCACCAGGCTCATCGTCCACGGGGATAAACATCCTCCCCGGGGCGCGTAGCTGGTCCACCAGCGCCGGGTGCAACTCCACCGCGCTCGCCCCGACATGAATAGCATCCCACGAGCCCTCCACGCCGCCCATCTCCCCATCCGGCTCGGCCCACCCCTTCCGCCCGTCTCCCACCCGGAACCTCACGCGCCCTGACGCGAGGAGCGCGCGGCCTCGCTCCGACTTGCCCATGTTGGCCTCGGCCAGGTCGCGCAGCTGCGGGACGTGCTCGACGCCTACGACCGTGCCGCGCTCGCCGGTCAGCTCGGCCATGACGTGCGTCAGGTAGCCGGACCCGGACCCGATGTCGAGCACCCGCGGCGCCGGGCGCGTGTCCGGGTGGGGGATCAGGTAGGGGAGGAGGTGCTCGACTGCTGTGGCGTGCATGTGCGGCGCGCTGATGGTAGCGCCGTGGCCTATGGACTGGGGATTGTCGCGGTAGGGTGAGGTCGGGGCGTAGTGGGCTCTGTCGACCTGTTTCGTGTGCGTGAGTGAGTCAGTTGAGTGCGTGAATGAGTAGGTAATTCCAGTATGTTGATTTGATAGAATGGATGGATGGAGTGAGTAAGAAACACGCATGAGTGGATACAGGAATGCAACTAAGTGTATGTGCGTACCTTCAAGAAAGCCTCCTTCACCCTCTCGTCGGTGATGAGCCCGTTACGCCATAACTGCTCGACGAGCTCGTCGTTGGTATTGCCGTGGCTCCTCCACGCCATCTCGTTCACGCCCCTGCCCTGTCCGCCGGTGCTGATAGGTGCTCGTTTCAGTGGCGTTGGGATTGAGGTGAGGATGCGGAGGAAGCGGCCTTTGAGTGAAGCCACGGTTGTAAGAAGAATTGCTGATGAGCTTCACTTGGTGTTCATTGCAGGATTGCTAGATGCCATGCCATAAACCGCTTGTGCCGCGTGTGTCTGCTAGACTTGTATTTGTTTTTAATTGTTATCGTTGACATATGATCTTGGGATGTTTGGGTCTGTCCTCAAGTATGCCGAGCACTTGTCGTGAGGCAGTAGCAACCCAAGTATCGTAGCAATAACTGATAGACTCGGGAAAGGGATCAAGCTGGCACGGCCCGTGACACTCGACCAACGTTTGATCATATGAGTGAAGCTGGCATGTGCTACCATATATGCATGTGTTGTGTGAGGTCATGGCGACCTCGACACGGCCGTCGCCACTGATTTGCCCCGCAGAGCCTCCCGTTGCCCCGCAGTTCCGGGCTCCGGGACGAACCGGCATCACGGACGGGGCGGAGGGGCGGACGGGACGGGACCGACGGGGCGTATTAATGCAGAGAGGGTCCATTCGTAAAAAGATCTGCAGTAAGAGACACTACACGAGCTCCTACGGAGACGATAGCCCGTCCATCCATATATAAAGGACGAAAGTCACACCGAATCGCCATTAATGTCTAGGAACAATCCTTCATGGCTAGAAGGACATGATGCACGAAAAAAGCCTTAGCACTTCTCGACATGCTTGCTATACGCAACAGTAAACCTTGGAATCAACCCATACTAAGAACAAGACCGTCTCTGAGACCCAGTACGGGCAAAAAGTTTCCTGCTCTTGCCCTACCAACCGCTCTTTACCAGCCCCCACTCCCTTCCCCCCAAATTTCTCTCACTGGATTTCGGATCGATGCCGTTCTGACCAGGGTTTGACCTGTTGGAATATATATTGTCCCTCGATGCTGCGTCATTAAACCACCCGCTCCACGCTCTCACCCTCGGCAATAATAGGAATTCCCAACCCCCGATCCGGGCTCTGCAATACAAGCTGCTCATGCCTCCTGGCCCTCAGGAAGTCGCTAACTGACCTGATCAAAATGAACCAGCCGACAATCATCAAAATGTACGCAACCCACTCGGAACTCGCCATGTCGGAAATGCTACCACCGTTGTCAACACCGTTGCCGCCTCCGGCGACGGCGTTAGGGTCAAAGTCGTGAGAGTTCGGGTCCGGTGGGCTGGCATAGTTCCCGCCGTCGCCGCCCGCGTTGCCGCCCTCACCCATGCCGCCGTCGCCGGTGCCGGCGCTGCCTTTCATGTAGAAGCCATACTGGATCAGTGTGATTCCAAGACCGGCGCGGGAACCATTCTTGGCGGCGTGGGTCGAGTGCAGGAGGTAGGTGAGGAGGAAGCCGACGAGTTGGAAGGACATGGAGATCATTGCGTTCCAGACGAAACTGAAGACGGAGCCGACGGGCATGCCGTCGATGTAGACCTCGTCGAGTCCTCCGAGGCCAGGAGCAAGGATGGTGGTTTCCCAGTATGGGGGTGCTGCGTCGGCGGCGGCTTGTTCGTAAGTCTGTCAAACACAGAGTAACGAAGGTTAGCTTTTCAGTGCTTGGTCACAAGAATGGCGATATGATAGAAGTGGGGGTTCAAAAGGGTATGTATAGACGCACCGGAGGCTGCTCCTCCTTCTCACTGCCCCCTCGCTCAGGCTTCGCGGTCAAGTTGGTAAAGACTCCATCCGACTGAATCCCGCTTCCAAAAATCCTGTTTGAACTCGATGCCGTCGCCTGTGCCTGCGATGAGACAGGAGTGTTGATACCGGAGCTATCGATCGATGATGCTGTCTGATGGCCGCTGGGAGGCGGCTGCACCGGGTCGGAGTTCTGCCTCACGAGGCGCTGCCTATCGTCAGGCTCGTCATCGCTATCGGAGTCGTCGGCGTCGAATGCATCGGCGAGTGTTGGGTCCTGCACCTCTTGGTTCCGAAGTGTGGAGGACGATATTCTGGAGTGAAATGATGGTGGTGGGGAGTTTGGTACGGCTTGAGGGCCAGTTCTGGTTGCTACTGGGGTGTTGACAGTGTCGTCGTCATCATGGGCGTTGACCTGTCAAAAGGGGTGCGAATGTCAGTTGGCTTGCTTGTTTGCTTGTGACTGCGAACATGATCGTTTCTGATTGATAATCATTGCCGTCATCTCCTCCATCAGCAACTTACCCTTTCGTATCCACCCGACATGTTGCCGGTCTGGTAAATGATGAAAAGGAGAGGTCAGGGAAGTATTTCGACGACGGGTGTTTCGTGTAATGTGTATGTGTGTGTGTGACGGTTTCTCCCCAGTTGTTGTTGTTGTTGTCGTTGTCTTTCTTTTGTCAAATTGCCACCGCGCCGTTCGGCTCGTTTCTTGGTCAGGCGGGCAAATGCAGTTCGCAGTTGGGTCAATCAGGCTGCCGCTGCGGACAAATGCGGATCGAAATACCAGGCCGTTCAAGTCAGTTGAACTTGTCAATGTCGCAATCGCCGCCACCCCTGTATTGGCACGGCACGCAAATAGCAGTACAAGAAGAGAAAACCGATTCGTCGGGAGTCGCGCATGAAAAGAAAAGGAAAAGGGTAGGAATGATCGTCGTCGTTAATGTTGTTTTGTGGTGATTGAAAGAGAGATGTACGGTAAAAGAGGGAATGCGAAGGTTTAGGTTCGTTGTTGGGTCGATCCAGGGAAGGGAAGGGAAGGGAGAGGTTGAAGGAAGGAAGAGGGCGGCGCCAGGTACCTAGCGTTAGGTGGTGGTAGTGTCAGGGGCGGCCTCACTCTGAGGGCGAACCTGCAAAAGGGATCTGAAGTGACCTGTGAGGATGACCCTGTGATCCATACCGGTAGATAGCACTGAATGGCACGAACGGGTAGGTACCTAGAGCGGGCAAGAGGCTGACTGGCTGGATGACCAAGCCAGGTGGTTTACTGGAAATTGCTTAGGGAGCCAAGGCCCCCGGAATCACAGGGGTCTGTAGTGACACTTTAGTGGCTGAGTAACTGAGTACGGTTGTCATTTGGCGTGTTCGGTAATTCTGCCGGCGCCTAAACACGCTAAATCCAACCAAACCAATGGGAGAAGGAGCGCATCTGTCGGAATACCACAGTACAGTTCTGGGGAGGCCCGAGCTTTCTTATTTTTAATTTAGAATCAACTGCTTCCACGACTCCATGGCGGAAGTAAAGAAGGACAATAAACACACTTAGGTTTTGCCAAAAAGCTTGATCACTGCTGTTGTCGTCAGTCAGTCAAAATGGCAAGCAAAGAGGTCAGCAAACAGCATCACTCGCCCCACTTGCACCACGACCAGCCGACAGAACACAAATACGATAACTAACAACCGCATCAAAACAGGCCCTCCGCAAAACATACCTCGCCGCCCTCCAGCGCTGGCCCAAGGACCCCCTCCGCCCCGAATGCCAACTCCAAGACGTCCTGTCCAAGCGCCTCGCCGAGTCCTCCAAATATCCCGGCAAGAACCAAGACGGCGGCCACCCGGCCCGGCAGGTCAACGCCCTGGTGTCGCTGCTCACGAACCGCTACATGGCCAAGTATGCCGTCGCGGGCGAGGACAGCAGGAGCGGCGGCATGATGACGCCCCGGAGCAACCCTACCTACTACGGGGACTTGATGAGGGACCTGGAGGAGGTTCCGACGCGGACCTGGGCTCAGAGGGTGGGCTTGAAGATGAAGGGTATGTTTAGGTGGCAATGAAACCGGAGCTCGAACAGAATATGGGACAGGGCAGAGGGAGGCAACAAAAAGGCCCCTGTTCATTTCCGTCGTGGAGACGGCATGCCCGAAGATATGTATCCCGTCCGCCCTGCCCAACGAATCCAGCACCGGCATAACGGAATCAGCAGCTCAACCTCTGACGTCCTCGACAATGTCGACTTGGTTGGAGCAATGCACGGCATGGCTTGCCCTGGAAGCATGCGAGTCCTGAAGATTCGCCATGGCGGCGCTGTATATATAAATGCCGGAGCATTGACTCCGGATGTATCATCATCTACATACAGCCGGAGGCTGGTTGGCGTCCAGGAAAGGATGGGCGGCCATGGATCCAGGGGCACACGGGCAAGGCAGCGACAGCAGTACGGCTTGTTTGGCTGCAGATCCTTGGTGATCTCGATAGTTTTTTGCATGTTTGTATCCTGTGTATGAACACACCAGTAGCCGACAACAGAGGGACAAACATTATCCCATGCCACAATACAACAACTCCATTTTCTATTATTCCTTTCCCATTGTCCGTTCCAGCGCGAACCGCGAGCTCCATCTCTAACGCCCCCAACGCAACCCACAATCATATATACTTTCTCTCCGGATCCGCCCGATCAAAAGCATCCATAGTCTTCTCGTACATGGTAAACACGATAGCCCCGCTCATCACCAGCCGCGCCAGTCGCGGCAGCACCCCACTCCAGTAAGTCAAGATCCCCTCCTCCTTGAAGATCAGCGCAGCGCACCGGAAGCTGTTGCCGTAGTTCTTCTTCGCCTCCAGGCTCTGCATCCGCGTCTTAATCGTGTCTAGGGGCTGCGTCACCAGGACCGTGATCAGGCCCGCCACGGCGCCGATTCCAAACGTCGCGGGCGTGGACAGCTTCTCGCCCGGGGCCGTGTACGACTGCGCCGCCTGCTTGAGGAAGTTGTAGGATCCGAAGCGTACTGCCGAGTTGGCTGCCTGTCGTGCTGTCGTGGGCACGAAGCCTGCGAAGAAGCCTGCTATGCCGCGTTCCCGAGCTATGATGGGCACGGCGTGGAGGAAGCCGCGCATGCGTGGCTTGGCGCTTTTGCGATCATCGATCCTGTAGGGTCCAGTCAATATATTGTCTGCTGCCTACACGTTCGATTTGAACAAAGGTAGGCAATGTACGTACAACTGGGTCTTGATACTCTCCGTCGGCGTGACCGCCAACAGACTCTCTGTCACACCCGCTGCGAAACCGGCCAGCGCTGCCCTTGGCCCCGAGACCTTCCCTTCAGCATCCTGGAGGAGGCTCTTGTACTGGTCGAATGCGACGAACCCTATACCGCGCGGGCTTTGGTTAGCCTGTAGAGCTGCAAGGGGAAGCGTCGGGAAAAGTATATGGGAATAGAGCAGAACTTACGAATCCCAGCCTTAGCAGAGTTGCCAATTATCAGCGTCGTGCAACCCGCGTACCACTGCTTTCCAAATGGTGGCCATGGGAGCTTTTGCCCGTCGGGGAGGCGGCGGTTGAGCTGAGTTCTTGTCTTCGCGACTGCGGCCCAAACATCAGTTCTGGGTCAAGCTCATTCCTCACTGTTTGATTCTGGCCCCCATGCCGTCTTTCATCCATCGTCACATCTAGCTCGCCATTGCCCAGGCAGTCCGGCCAGCGCACGCATCGGTCGTGGATGAGGAGCAGCAGATCAGGTAGAGAGTTGGGGGAGGGGGGACATACACTCGGCGGGGTATGTGATGGCTACAAGTGCGACCGCCAGTTAGCCAATTGTTTACACATAGATCAGGAGAAAGGAAAAGGCGAAGGAAAAGGGAGCTAGGACAGACCAATTTCAACACCACCAGCCAGACTTCCCGCCAGGATCGACCTCAGCGGACTGGGCGGGTTCAACCTCTTCTCCTGTGTTGCCGTCGCTGCCGTCGTCGTCGTGGAAGCCATGGCTACTGGTTGATCGAGATCCGGTGCTGATATGCGATGCGCAGGCAGAGATGCAAGCCCAGAAGACAGAACTACGACCTCTTCCCTTCTTTGGAGAGCTTCGTCGCAAATCGCCCAGGTTTTCCAGGACTCGAGTTGGCGTGTGGGGAATCTGGCCAGTGAATGGTGAAGGTGTATGTCGAGTGATTGACTTGTTGTAACATGTACGTGCTTACACTAACTACCTTGGTAGCTGATAGTCCTGTCAGTTGTTCTGGCAGGAAGGAGAAAAAAAAGAGCTACATACCATGCGTCATTCTGCGGGCTGGGCCGATAGCGGGGCAACAACTTACGGCACCTCAAGCTGGAAAGACGTCCCATCTTGGCCGGCATCAGTGCTGCCGATGCGGTACCCCAGTAGACGTCCAAGGGCTTTATACTCCTCCCACGGTCACCAGTCTTCAAATCACTCTGTTATATTTGTGACCTTATGTAGTATACCTAATTACTAAATAGGGACCTAGGTAGTCAGGTTGCACGAAGTCATCACTGTTAGAATACCTACTTACTAAGTATTCAAGTAGGTAATTACGGGGTGAACATTGAACGCAGGGGCTCACATGTCATGAGCCTCTTAGCCGGACACCTGTAATCTTGTTGCGTTGTAGTTCTCATAACCTATCTCCAAAAGACTTGCATGGAGTCTCAAGACTCAACACACAGATAAATATGGCCGCCACTCGGTGTTTTCCTGACAACCAACCAGATCCCCTCCGTAAAAGGAAACTCCCTAAGAATATTTCCGCCTGCCTCAGTAAACCAAAGACAAAACAAGACTCGACTCCAACATGCCATGATAGTTGATGAACGAAACAATGGACACCTTTTCATGTATGTTCTATAGTAAAATTCCGAACAAGAAAAAAGGAGAATAGAAAGGAATTGGGGTCAGGTATCATCTTCTTCAGCCAGAAAAATTCCCGGGTCTGTCATGATCTGTTATGGCAGCACATCCCAGCGCAGCAAAGCCTCGTAGCCCAACCAGACCATGGTCCGGCCAAGGCATAAACCTGCTTGTTTTTAGCCGAGCCAAGCTTCCGAAAAATACCGACAGTATTAGCGAGATGGATTGAGAGGTGAGTGTTGAAGTGGACCCTTCCAGAATATCAAAAACGCCAGACCATCGTGCCGTCCGTGGTGTATCATTTTTGAACTTTTTCGACCTCAGTCACTTTTCCGTCGATGTTGTGTCGTTTTGTATCCGGGGTTTTTTCCCATCCTGCCGTGGCAATTGATCAGCCCTTCAGCCAGCTGTTGACTTGCCGATAGAAAACCCATAGCGTATCTCTGAGTTTGAGGAAGATGTACGCAAGTTGTCGCTCTTTGGAGGCCCTGATGTTTTTTGGATTCGCAACCGAGCCATAAGATGTACTAGCACTATGCCCCAGTACGCTAGATTGTTGGCGATCCACACAATGGAGCCTAGAAGTTGCAACCCGGAAGTCGGAGCCGGATTAGGTACGTCGAGCAATCGAAACCTCGCAATGTTGTATCTTGTGACCCTCGAGGCGTCGTGAGCGCCACGTTGTTTCAGACTCTCATCGAGTCCCAGTTGTTCAGCGAGTCTCCACGGCCGAGCCCTTGCCGACAGTAGCTTTTCCATTTGCAGCGGCCGCATAGCTCCAAGTGCCGGTGTTGCCACCGCTGAAGCCGAATCCTCCTGACATACGCTTGCGTGCCTTCTCTCGCATGGTGGCCTCATCATCTTCCTCCATGGAGAACACGAAACTGGGATCCTCCTCATCGATAGGAGTGGTAAATCGTCCGTTTGCACTTGAGCCGATCGAACCACTGCTGATATGTCTCTCCAGCCCTTTACTTTCTCTCTCACGCTCCCTCAAAGGGCCAATCACCCCGACATTCGACGAGTTCGTGCCGTTTATCGTTCTTGAACTGAGGTGTGGGTTCGACGTGGTGGTGATGTTACTGTCATCGTTTAGTCGTGTCCGCTGGATCTGCTGTGTGAGCGCTGAGAGTGACTCCGTGCCACTGCCGGTTCGACTTCCTGTCAGAGATGGTCTGCTGCTGTTGCCATTCGTCCTTCCGATCATGTCCATCCCGGATGCGAGACTCGAGTTGCGCAAAGGACTGCCAACATGGCCGAATGAGCTCACTCCCTTCAGACTCTTTCCCAGTGCGGATTGCCCAGCTTCTTCTTCCTTCTGTCGCTGGAACAGGCTGCCCCACCTGCTTGGGCTGCCCGCGCCAAATGGGCTTCCGTATTTCGAAGCTTCACCAGAAGGTTGGTCATTGCTGTCCATAACCCTCACACTGCCTCTCCGCGCCTTCTCCGCAGGTGTAAGCAGGTCATTGGCCAATTCACCCGGTACGTAGTCCTCCTCTAAGAACAAAAAGTTATCCTCCCAATCCCGATCCACCTTTGGCACACTGGCACTGAGCATTCTCGGTCTTGCGTATTTCCCGCTGCTGCTGTGCATCGCCCTCCGTCCAAAGAACTCGTCACCAATCGGGGGCACCGGCGGGCTGCTTCCCGTAGTTTCGGTTTCTCCACCGAGATGCGAGGGAGAAAGGTGCTCGCTCGACCCAAATGCAGAGGTGTGCAGCATCTTCAAAGTTTCGGAGGTTCGGCTGTCTTTGGCGTTGCTTAGTGACGGGGACGGTGACTCAAGTCCGAACTTGTTAGGGACAGAGGCGGGCCAGGGACCGTATCGCGCTGCGTGTGAGATGCCGTTGCTGTCGAAAGAAGCCGGAAGTGGTGCGTCCATTGCGGAGAGGCCCTTCACTGCCACAGGCGAGAGGCCAAAAGCCATCCGACTTGGCTCATCTCCTCCATGTGGCGAGCCATAAGGCGAGGCGGGACCACTGTATGGGGCGTCAATCGTAGGCAGGCCGTTGTCCATACTCGACTGTCGTCCCAGGCCCTGACTGTATCTCTCATCGGAAGTTGCGATCGTGTACGAAGTGTAGGGCGCGACAGGCTCGGCGCGCATGAAGGAACTCGTGAGCGCCGAGTTGGATGATTGTTGTCCATATGCCAAAGGGTTCAGGCGGCTACCGAAATTGATGGGTGTGACCGTGACGCCGTTCTTGCCGTAGTTGACGCGTCGGCCGTCGGGGAGGACGTGGATATTTGCGCATTTCGGGCCGAATTTGCAGTTGCCCTACAATGAGAAATTTCATCAGCGGACTGTCGTGTGAGGTAGGACAGGTCTTGGATTCTGTCCTTCAGTGGTTCGACGGGAATGCAGAGGAGGTGAGGAGAGGATGCTCGTACCTTTGCGAAATATTTGCAGACATTCTCAGCTGCTGCTCCGAGATCATGGCTAAAAGGACAGGCAGCGCCTGCTTGACAAGCGCCCTGGCGGAAGAATTTGCAAGGAACATGTGAGGTATCTATTGAGGACAAGAAGATCGAGTCAGCCAAAGTTGATTGGGGTGTCTATGCACAATTTCTGCGAGTTATGAGGCCGAGATGGCACGACAGGACAAGGGTAGAGGTTGTGTCTTGAAGGATGGGAACCAGCAGACAGATGAGGGAGGATGTGGCACCAAGGCGGGGAAGTCCCGCGGCGGGCAGGGGGTTCCTGCCTTCCAGCAAAATACTGGAAGGTGCTCGACCATGACAGAACAGGAGATCGACTGTCAAGACGCAGACGGAGAAGGGGTATTGCAGTGGGATTGGAACTTACTTGGAGGACTTCTGGGACCTTCAAAGGCCCCCCCTCTCTGGGAACCACCGGAACCATGAGCAGACGCAGGAGCAGGCGCAGGGCCAGCAGCAATCGCATTTATTGAGGACATAGCGGCGGCGGGAGAAGACGCATTCGAGCTCCCTCCAATGTTCATGTTCTTGTTGGTGGTGTTGTTGTTGTTGGCGGTGATGCTGTTGTTGCTGCTACTGCTGTTTGTGTTGCTTAGACTGCCCGACCGTCTGTGATACTCTGAAAGATTGGGCATCCGCCTCAAGTTGTGGGAAGCGTGCTGGGAGAGATGGGAAGGAAGCGACAAAGAATGCGAGTGTCCGTTGTTCGAGGCCGTCGAAGCCGAAGTCGAGGTCGAGGTCGAGGCGGAAGTGGAGTTGGATGTGGAGAAGGAGGCCGAGACCGAGGCCGAGGAGGGAGTAAAGTAGGCGTAATTGACGGCCTGGACGGCGTTGAGGTGTTGCAGATCGCGACTTAGTGGGAGATTGTTGTCGGCAGAAGAAAGAGGCGAAGGTTTTAACTGATGAGGATGGACGGTGGGAGTTAGTAGCGTGGTGTGCGAGTGCCCCGCGCTGGAAAGCATTCCGGGCAACTGATTCGTGGCAGGCTGGGCTGCTTTAGAGCCTGCAGGTCCTTTTCGAGGGCAGTATCGGTAGTGGGCAGTAATGGGCAATTACTGCGGTACGGCGGTACTTATGGTACCTACTCCAGGCGGTGTGAGAGAGGGGCCAGTTGAATGAGGGGTTCAGTGGTATTCCGTACCTGGTTAGTGGGTTGGGTCACTGATGATGATAAGGCCGCTGATAACGGTAGCGGTAGCGGTAGCGGGTTGGATAATAACGGTAACGGTGGAACGGACGTTTTCCAGGGTCTGTCGCCAGTAACGGTCCAATGGAGGAGGGAAAAAGTTGGTTGGTGATCTTCAGAGAACCAAGAACCTCGATGTCCAATAGACAATGGATAATGATGATGATAATAATAATGATGACCACAACAACAGCAACAGCAACAAAAAAGAGAAATGAGCAAAAACCAGGCTAACCAGGCTGAACTGGCTAAACTAGGAATCAAATTCGCCGCCCAACGATATCCACTGGCCCACGGCGTCAACTGGTGTTATCTCGATTTATCGGCGGGGAATAAGATGGTGATATCTCTCAGGAAGCGAGTGAGACGCAGGCAGGGTCGCAATGCAGGATGTCCGAGGTTGTCGACTTAAAGGTCCAGAACATTTGAAGGCGGCCAAGATGACCCTCGAAATACAGACTTGGCCGGGTAGTGTTGGATAATTGTAAGTTGATCCCTTCTTCTGGGTTGTTCTGTTGTCAGAACAATGGCCACTTGCCTTCCCTTCCCTTTCTTCCCTTTTCCCTTTATCCTTTTTCCCTTCCTCCTGGCCTGTAGACTTGAAGCCGCGAGTCTCGCTCGTCTCACCCACGCCAGGCCTCGGCCGTCCCTTGAACTTCAGCTCGGACCTCGACGAGACGATGCCGACAGCTTGGGTATATGTGGGGCGCACTTCACTTGCGGGGCGCACGGGCTCGCAGGTACATCAATGTGATAAAGGCTCGGGTCGGAAGATGACGATGATTTCAAAAGTTCGGTGCAAACAACAAAGAGCAAGTTGTTATTCAACAGGAGGGTGAACCATAAAGTCTGAAAACAATCACGATGGTCCGGGACAAACTGACTGCTCAGTTCCTTCGAGACAGGTGAGCTCCCAGGTTGACTGTGATGATATCCAACCGGCAAAACACGGATGAGAGAATGCAGTTCCACCCAGCAAGTGGCAGGGCCGAAGGGGGTGGGCGACCTGCAGCTTTTATTCAGGGGGGGCACACCTGCTGGGCATACTCCAGATGCGATGTCACTGGCCTGGCCTGCCCCGTCTACTTCCAACCCACCCGGCGGCACACGCCTCCAGCAGGACTTCACCCGTTCAGTGTGCGGCTCTACTGTGTACGGACGTACCGCTATGTACATAGAACTTCGGCGTTTGGGATGGCGCGGGACAACCTTGGAACTGACAGGGTGATCAAAAGTCCCCAGGGGCAGATGCGGGCGGATGGAAGTTTCCTTGACTCATTCTCCCTGTGAATATAAGAAAAGGTTCATGGTGAAATACAAGCACGGGGGTAAATGGAATGGGGGTGTGCAAGTGGGGCGGCAGGTGTCTCGTGAGATGCGTAGTAGGTTACCATGGATTCCGTGCTGGTAGGTCTGAAGTCCTGTTCTTCTGCTCCGTTCAGATGTTGTTGAGCAGCTGGTGGCCGCTTGGACAAGGTAGCTTGTCACTGCTACGATGTGTACATTCCAGTGGCCTCATCCGGGGGGGTGGGCATTTATACGATGTGGTGGTGACCTGCTGCCGTGACATCTGGACTGGAAAAAGGGTGGGGCGTGACCAGGGAAATATCAAGGCATTTTCAAGACAATCAGGTGGCAGTGAGGGCAGGCAGATGCCGTCTTTCTTCCTGTCGGGTAGGGGCACATCAAAGGAATACGAATACTGTAGTACCGTACTGTAGGACTTCTCAGGCTCTCCTTGATACCCGTGATGGATACATACCTCTTACATACTTAGTAGGTAGGTACTGTACATCTTCAAAAGGTCATTATCATAATCACAGTCACGGCTCCTGTTATTGTCACCATAGCCCTCTTCAATGGTCACGGGCTTCAACCATCTTTGGAAAGGGAGGGGGGGATCTATAGTACATACTGTGTATAGCATTGATCCACGACCGTCAAACATTCCCGGAACGGGACAGCTGCAGCTGATGAGGCAACGACTAAGGTTGAGTGGGCAGGCAGGCCCAAGGCAGCCAGGGCAGTGAGAATTCGCCTCTCGTTATTTCCAATGGGCATTTGCGTAGTACCTTTGTGTGGTTGAGTTTGTGGAAGAGGATCCCGTACTATTGAAGGGTGCCGTTTCCTAGCAGCCCGTTGCTTACGCCAGATCGTTTAGGGGCACCACTAATGTGGAATGATGCCAATAATGTGAAGTGATTACGGCTTGAAATCAAGGACAGAATGAATCAGCATCAGCATTAAAACAAAACCAGTTAGAATGCCCAACATGCCGGGTCTAATCCGTTAGATGCTAACAAGTACCTTAGTACTTACCAAGTATGCGGCCTGCAAGCAGCTGGACGACGGAGGCTCGGACGGAGCATTTCATCAGTAGCACGCCGACGACAACGTATTACCTTCCCATCTCGGCATCAGCAGCGCAGCTGTGGCTTTTTGCGATTGATGGCGAATCTATCTCCTTGGCTGCGGTAGTATCGCCTTGTCTGGTCGGTTCGCAGGACTTCGCACATCGTGACTTTCATTGGGGAAGTCGTACACCCACCGGGGCTTGGCTGAGTGTACTTGGTACTGACATCTGAGTACCAAGTATCAAGTAGGTATGTGCCGGCCCAGCTGCAAACCACGCAGAACCAAGCCGTGCATCTACTGTACAGTGCCTCCCTCCAGTTTCCCTCGGTGCTCCAAAGGAAACCAAACTACCATCCGTGCCTCATTCGACATGCAGACCGAGGAAGGACGACCACCGTTTAATTATCCTCACCGGATTACCATGGTTGGTCTGGTCTCCCCGGGAGAAGCAAACGTGGGGGGTTACACATAGTGAACTACTTTATCATGCAGCTCGATCGGAAAAAGCAAAACGATAAGATGATATTCACACTACACTGGGAAGACACCACATACATTAGACTACACAGTACCTACACTACGGATATCTGTGGTATCTTCGGCTTGCAGGCCATACTCCCCGGCCCATCCCTGACTCTATGTACTTGACGCTTTTCGCGATGACATGTTGTGGCGTGAGTCTTCCATATTGCGGGTCTCATTGCATAGTACATCACCGTACACAGCAGTTAATCAATGGCCTGTGGAGGTTGGGTTCAAGATCGCGATGGTTGATTGATTATCGCCGCGAGATCCATCTAAGACAAGACACGGCTCAAATTACTGCGTGCCGCGTCTACTCTGTAATTATCATCGGGCAGCTACTCAGGCATATGATCATGTGGGGAGGGGAAGGGGGGGGGGAAGGCGTGTAAACTGAAACTCGCAGATGTGATGCATGTCTTGCATCTTCCCAGTATGCCCAGGCCGTTACATGTCCCGCGTTTTTGCACACAACACTGACCGGCCGAAGAACGGCGGACGGCAACATTGAGAATTACCTGAATCAAGCAGCACTGAGCAGCTTCAAGATCGTCAAAAACCATCACGGGAAGAAGGCGACCAACACTGAGACAAGGCAAACTTGTCTGTGAGACTTCTGTTCGATTCAAACAGTGGAATAGAACTGTCAATAACTTAGAATCCAGACCGTTCAATGCTAAAGCTCTTCGGGCCCGGCGATCAACCTCCATGCGAAGAAGATTCACCAACTCGGAAAATGCAGCTCTGCTAAGTACGATACACACGTCTTACGAGGATGGCCCAGTCCGTGATGTGTCACAAGGGATCATTGAGGCAGATTTTCCGACGGCAAACCTTGATCCTTTCGGAGTATCCCGCCACCGCTGTCTCGGTCTCAATACTGGAGGCACCTGGGCGGCCACAAAAAAAGGCCGATTTTCTGGCCAAGATGAGAACTCTTTGCTACAGTATTCAAAGTGGCTTGGAAGGGTGACTGAGCGACTGGGTGATAAGTTGCGATCGTTGGGAGGGGTTGTCAATGTGTTTCGGGATGGGGTGTCTACCTAGTAGGTATCGAGAGGCCGCTACAGTCTCGTAGATACTCACTTTACTGTCCATGTACGGCCTGAAATGTGATGGGATCGTGGCGGACATCCAACACGAGGTCATGATATTATGGCTTGTGTGGATATGAAGCCGTTGAAAGGATCCATGGATGGTGTTGAGGCATCACCAACAGTGAACCAACCAGTCAACCCCGCTGTCTCATCGACCTGCAGCTATCCGTCAACTGGTTATGCCCACTTTCATCTCAGCCTTGCCCTGGGTCTCGTTCAGAGCCTGTGACGGTCTTGTCTCTGACGTTTGTCCCCCTTTTGGCATGTCACCCATCTGCCGTGGCACCTGACCTATCTTCGGGCACTCCCTTCCTGCAGTGTCGTCCAGCTTCTGTTTCATGCAACCTCGGGAAGCTATGCCCGATGCTGCAAGTGGTACAGATGTGTGTAATCCAGCCATACCCCAAGCGAGGACAGGGTCCCGGATCCTCTCTGCTGTTCGACGTTGCTTCACCTCCGTAACCGTTGGTGCCACTGACAGATTGATGTCTCTCGCCTGGGCACGGCACAGCCACATCCTCAAAGAGTTGATACACTGATATGGTGATCAAGGCTTTGAAGGGAGGGCAGTCTCGCAGTGAGGGATGCTACCTGGAATGAAGAGCTGCCAGCCAGTGGAGTCAAGATCGACAATGCCAGGGTTTTACGTATGGCGGTTCGTGGCGCTGGAACTGCTGATTCCGGGCGGTGAAAACTGCGGGTCCAAATTGTATCCACTGACGACGACATCATTATCGACTCCTCTTCCGACCACATTCGAACACAAAAGGTCTTGGACTTTACCATCCTAAGTACACTAGTAACACTGTTAAAGATACACGGTCACAACAGTGCTCGCGGCTCGCGCGCATGTCTAATATTTCCATAACCTTTCCAAAAACAAAAAAAGCACGGCATCAACATCGTCACCACCATAGACGTCTACCCAACAGTCATGCCAGCATAACAGTCGAAGCACCTAGTCCTCCGTGCTAACGACAAGTGCCAGACCGCGCATGAATGCGGGTGTTTGGTCGACGATCACCTATTATAATCATGCTATTTCCGAGCCCGCATGCGACGATTTGAGCGTGCTAAGAATCCCCAAAGAAGAAATGCCGAGACGATGGAACGGTGTGCCCCCCTCATTACTACCACGGCCATCAACATCACCCCGGACCAAGTTTGCTTTTCTATAAAACATGCCGGCCGGGAAACTGATCAATCGACTTGCTTTTCCCTGATAAGGCCTAACGCCTTGACTCTGGAAGGGTGGTTTACCCCGGATTCTTTTGCCTTGGGCATCGTCGTTTGATAGCAAATCATTAGAGCCATCGCAGGATGCCTTGGGCCGGGCTCGACGATGGATCTTCCTCTTTCTGGCCGTGCCCAGCAAAGATCGGCTTAGAAGGAGCTGGAACGCTCGGGGATTGTCAACTCAGCCTCCACGCAAGTCCATATGCAACTCTCATGCATCTCAAAGACGGGGAGGGGGGGCCGTCTGGGAGTGTACACCATCAACGTCAACTTCCCATGTTCCTATTCAACTCCTCCAACCAGGAATCCAGCAAGCATGTCTCATAACTTATCTTCTGACTCGTCCATCCGGACATCTCACACACCCTCATGGCTTTAGCCTCTCATCCAGTCCCCCACCCCCACGACATGCCATGCTCTGCCGCAGTCCTGGTCGCCCATGATATCTCTCCGCTTGCCTCCCTGTCTCCCTCCCGTCCACTCACATCATGGCATGCTTGCCCCGGAAACGCTTGGACCACCGTCAAATCCAACGTACTACCATTCTTCCTTGCCTCCTTTGCCCCAGGTGCACACAATTGTTCCCACACTGCTCAGGCGCTAGGTTGACCTCAAATATCTCAGTGTGCCCTAGGGGGGTTGCCCGGCTTCAGTCCTATCAACAGCAGGTAGGTATCTTTTTTGTACCTAGTGCCGATTGAACCGTCGTCATACATTTTCGAGGGCAAATTGCCACTTTGTTGGTCGGCCGGAGGTATACGGTAACGTTATGTAGTGATGATCTTGGTCTTCTGGGCTGTCACTTGCATATGGCCAGACGTATCAAGTCCGCTGCCTGGTTACTCGGTGCTTCGCCTCCGGTTATGCAGGAGTTCGCATCGGCTAACTCTATGTATGTATGCGGGTGCGGCAGCGGCGGCTTCTGCACGTTTTATTCGTCTCTTCCCACTCCACTAATACCTTATGTAGGTAGTTTTGACTTCACCTTGTCTTGGCCCCCCAGACGTCTTGTCTGCTACACTACGCGTGATCCAACGATCCCTCTTTCATACTCCCTCTTCCAGGCGCTTTAACACACTTCAGACGGAAACGCATCTTTCCGAGCTACCCCTCCGTCATGCTAATTGCAAAAACACTGGGTTCAAGTCCACTCGCAACTCATCGGCTTTGCAAATACTGACTAGTAGTTCAGTAGGTGTGGTCCCTTCATGCATTGGCTGACAAACCGCATAGCTCCTTCCTATCGTCCTCGACACCCTCTTCTTACTCGGACTGCATAAATCCGGATATGGTTGACGCCATCTACCCTCCTATCGTGCATACGATATGTGAGACATGCGCCTCCATCTGCCAGACCTGCAGCGTCCAGACTGTCCTCCCCAGCCCACTCGTTTGTCCTTTGTCTGTGACTGGACACCTCTTCTCACTGCATATCACAGGGTGCTAAGTTTAGCGTCAAGTTCAAACTCGTATTAAATTTTTGTACTGCCGTATGGACGACGTCAATATGACCCTTTTGGCCTTACTTACCGCAGTGCCCCCTTCACCGTTTAGCCCGCCTTGGGACTCATCCGGATTCGAACGACGGCATGAACGCGAATCTGTTCCTACAACCCTTCCAAGCCTCCTAGACCGTTCGGGGTGGATAGCATGATAGAAATCTGGAATCCAGAAGGCCTAAGCTGGTAAGTCCTGTTTGAGCATCCTGATCGGCCTGATATTCATCCGCGGCGGACTGTCTACGCCTCTGTTTCTTTGCCCTTTTTCTGCCTTTTCTATATGTTGATCAGGATCTCCGGCTGCATTTGCCGTGTTGTACGTTGTCCGAATGAACAAACGCTTTATCTGCTTGCATGTTGTAGCAAGCAACGTGTGGCTCACGATTGCTTCAACAACATGTCTGTTTCCCTACATAACTAGTAATGTACAATTATGATGTATGATCATCTGCTGCCTATCGTCAGCCCCGCCACAATCATGAATGTCATAAGGAGTAAAACCCTTCGAAGGTTATGCACCTTGAGCTGCGGATGTAACGGAAAATTTTAGCGTGTGTTCGAATGTGGGTTGATTTCTTTCTACCCTATTCGCCCTTATGACGCCCATATACTCGCCGGCCCTCCCTCCTCACATCCCATGATCTGTTTCAAAACATGCGCATGTGCAACCTACGTGCGTGTGTAGCTTCCAGTCTGGCCATTACTTCGTGCTGTGTCTGTGTCCAGATACCACCTCGGGACGACCAAGTGTTGGGAACTGACTTTCATCCGGAAAATAATGCTACTACCCTTTCAGAGTCAAGATTACTATATATCGGAAACATGATCGAAGATATAAGCCTGTTGTGCAACCGCTATGCGCGCATCTGCACATCACCTCCTCAGGAAACGATTGGAGACCGATGATGTTTCTGGCAGCAGGACATAAAACGTCTTTCTATGCAGTGACCCGTGCATACTTATTAGTTGGTTCACAAGGCATCCCTGACAACAGATACTCCCCTTACCCACCCATTTAGGATCCATATATTTGCTTGCTTTGGGTCTGTCGGGCACTAACGTCTGAGAAGGAACGGGAGACTCAGGGGCTGACTTATTCCATCGTACTCAATAAATTATGAAGTGGTTGTATCTGCCTAGCAGCCCAAGTGTTTGATAAAGCTCAGCTCGACCCTTCACACCCTCCGCCTCCAATACCACTCGTATCCCCACACCACCTCCATTATTGTACAGCCACGGGATCGTCTGGGCTGTGCTTGAGAGCTCAGGATTCGTCAGTCCAAGTAGCATTCGATACGTCCAAGTGACTGGTCCCAAAAAGATTCACGGCTGGTTTAGGATAAATTTTTGATTGGTTTGGAATATCTTCAATTGATCAAATGCACATATCTACTTTTGGCCGGGTCACTTATACAACATATACTCAAACGAACATTGCTTTTTGCACACCTACACCTCTCTCTGTCTTCGAGAATATGAGCGGCAAACTATCCACAATATGTATGTTGCTCATGTGTTGGACAGCAGATACGTTGCTTCACTCTCCGCCGAGGTTGGTTGCCTAATAGTTACCCATGTGATCCTAGGACATTCAACTGTGGAGTACAAGTCAGCCTTGTGAGTTTGCATAATGCTTCTTTCAGCTCCTGTTGAGGGGCCACAATGCCTCCAGGGACCAGGGGCTACACATGTAAATGACTGCCCAGATGTAGTTGTTGGGCTCTGCCTCGGGCCGCAGGATCGGTGTCACGAAACGCTGAAAAGCAGGCCATGACTCGGAACACTATAAACTTATAAGATAATGGAGACGATGGCGCAAAGTACATACACAGGATGCATACATCACCCGACTGGAGGAGTCATTGCATTTGTGCGGCACGTATTCTTATCAAGATGGGGTTGTCACATGGCATAGATGTAAGACATAAGGCGATGTGGGTCGGATCCGAATGCAACGCGCGAGCTTCGCGTGATACCAATTCTTGATTCTTCCATTATCTCCGTTCTCCTTTCAGCCCACGGTTCTCAACACATTCCCTATCTATCTCCGGACACCGAGATACCCGCCACATTCCTGAGCGGAACTCAAGCAGACGCGTAACGCGCCTTGGAGCTGAGGGTCATCCTGCCTAGTGACGAACTACATGTACCGTATTAATCATATGAGTACACCATGCAAACCCGAGTCATGTGATACCAATGCTGATTTTCCTCTCTGGTACTCGCTCCTGGGTTTGTTCAGTTCTTCTATATTGATTATCTTAGCCTTCGACTGTCAACCCAGCTGCCCACTTGGACAATATCAGTAATAGCTTAGTAAATATGTATCTACCTCTATCTTAAGTTAGGTGTGATTTCCCAAAAACCCCGTCACTATTTCATCATCGTTCTTGTGAGAGTGGGACTGGGGCTATGGTACTGACGAAACTCAGCTGCTACGAATAGACCTCTTGAAACCTTGGAAGCCTCAAGGTCCGCTTCCAGGCTGCGGTAACCACCACGGAGACTAGCCAAATTTGCCTTTAATCCGCTACGAGCCGGATGGTTAGCACATGGGTCTGATGGCGTTGTACTCTTAGCTCAAGGGACAAGCCGTAAAAATCCCTGGTGGTCGAAGTTGACCTACCCGCCTCATGTGATAGACACAGCGCTTGTGTGGCTGGCCTGGCTGTGTGGTGTGTTGTGTTATAGGTAGTTTTAAATTCACTGGGTTCACACACCCTTTCATCAAATCGGGCTGAATATGGATTACGGTGCCATCATGATACATTGATCCGTCAGCATGGTACGTATATCCACAAGGAGGTACTTCCTCTCTTTACAAGGGGGAACGACCCCGGTGACCAAAGTATTACTATGGGTGTGTGACCCTATTTGTCATTCGTCGTGGCTCTATATGCCTAAGTATTATAGCTATCGTCTTGAGAATGAAGGCTCGCGTACCCAATGTGTCTTTAGCAAGGCCACTGCCTGTCTACATGCAATTTATTACCCTGAAAAGAGCTGTAGATTGATATCGCTTTATATTTATATTCCCTCCTGAGCCATAAATATTTTGGATACTGTCAGTCACCGGAGACGGGTTTTGCCGCCATCTTCTATTGCGATGTCTTGAAAGCAGGCGACACTGATCCCGAACAAGACTGTTTTACCTCGGTACTTATGTAGCAAGCATATCACCAGTTGGCTGAGGCCAAGTAAGTCAATGCAAAAGCTCAAAGAGGTAAACTGGAAATGGTTGTAATGTTAGTCTCAGGTTCATCTCGGCTTATCAAGTCTTATCAACAGTTTACTGGATTTACAATCAGTGAGCCATCAGACACATACCTAAATACCTATCTGCACCTAACCTCAAGTCCTAGCTTGGTATATCCTGACCAGCATCATTTGTTTGGATTGCAGGCTAAATTGTGTCATAATAGCACCCCTCATAATCTTTACCTCGGACTATACCATTGAATCCAGCGCAATAGGCTCTCACTCATCTCTTAAATCTCTAACAGAACCCCGATACATATTCCGTTTTTGGTTCCTCTCCCTGGTATTCGCGAGTGCATGGATTAGACATAGATCGGTAGGAATTCTCGTCCTTGCGCTATCCTACCATAGTGGTCCGTCATATCTGACCTACATGCCAATATCTTAGTATCAACACAGCTGAAAATATGCGCACCTTGCCAACTCTGTATGCGGGTGCTCATCATCGCCCTTTGGCGGACGAGGACAGACCTCAGAGCCTCTGGCCATAGTGGGTTCCCGACCGTATCGAGTCTGGTTGGTGGGATCCACCTCTGTCCGTGTACGCATGCATACCTTATACGCCCACTCCGTGATAAGTGTCATGCGGGTAGCTGCAGGGACGATATGTATTGGTGGGCTGATTATCTTATGAATTGGCTGAGGGTTTTAGTGCGGATTTATTTATACTATGATAGACCTTGCCATAGTGGCGAGCCGACAAGCCTCATTCCAGTCTGTGGTTTCTTCTTTTCTTTTTCTTGTTCGACATTACTATACCGGACCATTCGCGGACAATGTCAGCTACAGCCCAGGGAAGTTTACACAAGATGTCAAAAGAAAATTTCTCGTTCCAGTCGCATGTTTTCTTGTAAAGCTTCAAGTTGCCAAGATATTGATATGATATTGTTCATCGCGTCCCGAAGTCCTCGATCGTTGCCGTACATGTATGACAACAGAGAGAGACCGAGCCAGGATATAGTAGTTAAATATACATAAGCTGCCGCGCTAAGGCGGCGGGCTGCAAATATTGTCTCCATGGTTCGTACCCTTTCGATGGCTCCTTCGCCGCGCGTGGGTTCTTCATAAGCATCAATGTCTATCTACCATCCATGTCTTGCATTGGACCAGTTAGGAGATGATATCGGCATCTTGGGATGGACTACCTTTGCGAGTGTGGAACCCTGAAAAATGTCGGCTGGCGTCAACAGCTCGTGAGCTTCCTTCTCGACGTCGCCCTCAAACAGATCTTAGGAGGCCGCATTGCGAAAGGGGATAGTATACCCAGTTATGCCTCACTGAAGCAGGCCTCAGCCTTGGTATCAAGGATTTACGACATTCGAATCCAAATGATTATGCACACCTCATTTTAGAAGCTCACAAGAGCGTCTGATCGCGGGATTACAATTCCCGGTAAAATACAGCTTTCGCTTCCTCAAAACTCTAGGTACTTAATAGTGTCAGTGACTGATCCAGGGATGTCGTGCGCGTTCCTGGCTGTGACATCTCGAGGCCAACAGAGCTTATGGATCATGACAGACTCCAAATGATGCCCGGTTTTGAAGAAGTTCGGAGAGATATAGGAAGTTCAGTCAAACCGTCTCCGACCGGGTAAGCGACAACAGCCCTTTGCCCGTTCTCCCCTGGTGAGGCAGTGATAAATTGATTACTGACACTCCATTCAATCTTTTCAAGTTCTGGTCCCATTGAAATATGCTGCAGCAAAATACTATACTGGTTCTTGACTTGCTATTGAAACAGGTCCCACTGAAAATTTAGTAGGTACTTAGGTAAGCTGTATGTCTCAAGATTTTTGCAATACTGACCATTCCTGAAGACAACAGCTCAAAATATAGTGAGAGTCTTTCCTGGCTTCATATGGTAGCTTTCCTTGGACTATGAGCCACCTTGCTTGTCCCGTCTCCGGGCCGCCTTACAGCTTTGGTTGTGTTTGGTTATGCTCTGCCCAGCTCTCCAGTACGGCATTTTTCTTACTATCCAGCCTCTCCTGTGTCAACTCATAGACCCTTGGCACGCCAGTGCTCTTGAAGTCTGCTCCTTCTACCACCATTTCTGCGATTCCCTTTGCTGACAAGAACACCTGCGGCATGCCGTGGCCGGTGAAGCCTGCGATGACAAATTGATTTGACCGGCGGGGCAGGGGCCCGATGAATGGCCATCCATCAGAGGAGTATCCCATGACTAGAACCATGTGTCAATAATTGCGGCCTCGAAATTGGTTTAGAGAGGGAACGGAGGCTCACTTCCTGTCCAAACATTCTCTGTGTATGCTTCAGAGTCTTCCCAGCCTTTGAAGACTTTTTGCATATAATCATCGAAGTGGTGATGTGCGTTGCCCACTGTAATCAACTTGTCGTCTTCCACAGTATTGTACCAACTGTTGAGGTCTGAGTAGAACCTGCTTCTCGCACCACCGACAATAATGCTGCCATCCAGCCTGGGAATCAGATACTCGTACTCTGTTGGTGACCATCGTATCATGTAGCTGTTCTTCAGAAGAGGTGCGGGTTTTTTGGGAACAATATGACTGCAAATTCCCTTCACGGGCACGATCTTGTTCTCGAACTCGGGCAGGATCGAAGAGGTATACCCGTTTGTTGCATAGATAATTTGTTTCGCTTTGACATATCCCCGGTCCTTGGTCGTCAAAGTGTAATACCCCTCGGCATCTGGCTTGTCAGACACACGCGTCACAGGCGTGTGAGTCTGCAAGTTGACGCCCGCATCAACAGCCTTCTGCAACAGAGCACAGATTAGTTTGTACGGCCAAAGATGGCCCGCGCTATAGCTAACACACCCCTTCGCGCCCTTGACCCCTGAAAGTTGCTCAGCGCCCGGTCCGCCTTGGTAGAAGACGTCGTCCATGACACTGATGCCAGCCTTTCGAAGCAGGTCGAAGCCAGCCTTCATGCGGTCGTTGATAGCATCCGTCATGAGCGCATCAACTGCACGGGTGAACACGAAATCGCAGTCGATCTTCTCCTCCTCAATGACTTTTTTGATCGCCGGGAGGGTCGCGGCCTCGAAGGAAGCACATTCTGCTGCCACTTCGAAGCCGTGGGTTACTGCCAGGGAGGCGGGCCGGTTGTAAGGGTCGGGCTTAAGGTGGCCGCCTGAGATGTGTTAGTTTCTTTTCTTTCACTGCACTCAAGATTGCCATCGGGGTGCTGCGAGGGGGCAGGTCTTTACCATTTCGACCGGTTGCCCCTGAACATGCCTGTCTGGCTTCGAGTATGACTATTGATGGGGGTGAAACGCCCTTGTCCTTGATTTTCTGAAGTATGTGGTAGACTACTGAAGCCCCCGCATAACCAGCACCAACCACCGCGATGTCAACCTCGGGCGGAAGCTCTGAGGTGGTCCTGTGGTCGTCGATGGGGTGGAGCTCGGTCCTCCAGAAAGGAATAGTGGAACGCGGCACGGGAAGTGGAGAGGGTGCCATGACGAAGGAGAATTCTTTTTGGGGGGGGGGGGGGAGGTCATAAACCCCGAGGCGTGAACGATGAAACCGGTCTTGCTGGTGGGCACATGTCTCAGTATACGGCTCAAAAGGTATTGTGTTCTCCCGGGATTATAAGGGCCAAGAATACTTCCGGGAGCCTCACCTCCGGAGCCCATCAACTCGGAGCTTATCAGGCACAAGCCGGACCCGCTTGCGGCAATCGATTCTCGGTCGGAAGATGTTGATAGGGACACAATTCTCTATGTAACTAATACGACGACAGTGCCGCCGGGCCGGGCTGAATCTCTCAAGAGTCAACATGTCTTTGGACCGGATCCCAGATACCGGAACGTGTAATTACAGGCTCATGACAGTCTACTGCAAAACACCGTCCCGGACAAATTTCAGCCGATCAAGCAGCATAGGTAATCATGAGGATAATCAAACTATATTACTTAGGGAAACACAGTGTCCTGATCAACCAATACCAGTATTGTTTCGCAAGCGCGAATGGCACGATGGAAGTGTGGACGACTGCAGTATGCCGTGGTTACACCATATCAGGGATACCTACTTAAGACTTAAGTAGGTACCTAAGTAATTATAGACACACGTCGATACATGGGACAACAATGTGATAGTGACGAGATTGCGATACGAGCTGGAGATACTAGATAATCGTTGCTAATTGCCCCGCGTGTCTATAAACCTGCTACTCAATCGCTGTCCATGTTCGCGCAATACTATTTGCAACACACCCGCCCTTCCTTCCCAGAGGTTTCATCCCGTCCTTACGAATCGGGGGGCCAGATCATAGAGTAGCAGCGATGATCTTCTCGGCCATTTCAGGGAGCGTCGGTGCAACGACGTCCATCTCGCCAAAGACGTCGTAAAGAGGCTCAGCCTCTAATATTGTGCAGTACGCACCGTGAAATCTGCATCACAATGATTAGTATGCTGCTTAGTCCCATCATAATACCGCCATGCGGGATCAATAAACTCACCCAACCGTCCTCGCCGTGCTCACATCCCACATGTGGCCTGCCGCAAACCATGGCTTTTTCCCGTCCTTACTCAACTGCTCCAGCAATGGCTTGTATGCATCCGGGATTGGCTTCGCAACCCCTTTAGTGTCGCAACTCAACAGGTTCTCTGCTGGCATGTCTACCCCGGCCAGCCTGAAGTATCCTCCCACCCTGGCAATGTCCCCAGCCGTGAAACACCAGACAGTGAAGCCCGCATCTCGCAGCTTCTGGACACATTCCTTCGCCCCAGGCCTCAGATACAACTTCTTCCACTCTTCCACCAACCATGCCACATCTTCATCCGTGCAAAACTCTCTTGGCTTCTCGACGCCAGCGTACAAGAGCATACGGTAGAACAGTGCGCTGAACATGTTGAAGAAGGTGGTGTACCGGCCTGAGAGGGAGAGATAGGTATATTCCCGCTCGGCGGCTTCGATCCAGCACATGCCTAGCAGGCTAGATTTGATGCCGGCTGCTTTGAGTTTGTCACCCAGGCGCTCGTCAAGGGCCTCAAAGAGCCTGTCATAAGATACTAGTGTGCCGACTACGTCGAAGACGACGTCTTTGGTAGCTGGGATGGACATGCTGGGCGTCTGCGTATTGTATGCCGGATGTTATGATGGTGAGTGAGCCAGGCAGTTTATTCCGTAAGTAGTGAGAGTAAATGCTATATAAAAGACAAGCATCTAGCACTACAAGTCTGGTAAAAGTAAGAAACGTGTGCCTCATCACGATGGCATCAAACTATTGCCCGAGCCGGGGGCTTCAAAGTGGACCGGAAGTTCACGGTGTCTGGTGTTGGAGGGTTGCATCCAATCATGCTTGACACGCGGGGAAAGATAAGCGGCTCGGGACTTTACTGTACCTATGTATCACCGGCATATCCAGGGGTTCTGTCATGGTGAATTAGAGGATTCTCGGTTGCCACTCGCTTCCTCTTCACTACCCCTGAATAGTCGGGCTTCCACCTACGCCGGCACGGCAATCTGCTTGGCAGATCCCAAGTATTGCACCGGACCGGGGTCCTCTGTGATAATGACTCAAGACTATGATTCGACGATAACTCCAATCGCTTGCAGCTGCAGTGTCTCTATTATGATGGACTATCAGTGCAATGCTACTGTGGTAGGTGGTACAGATTAGAAGGCTTGGGGGTTCTGCACACATACAACCATACAACCATTCCATGAATGTCAACTCTACCACCGTAAGACGGCGGCTTATCTGTGTCATCGATGCACATGTTTACGTTGTTCTCCGTTGAGACTGATCCCAGACCAAGATAACAGCTTGGGATAGACTTGCATATCCAACTTCAGCCCTGGATATCCTTAACCTTCGGCGGTGTATTTCAAGGTAGCACCCATCCCCTCCATCAGCCTTCCCTCTTCAACCTTCACTCACTTACGATCCTAGGTTACAACCAACCACTGGCCACAGCCTTGTTAGAGCCAAGATACGTGACACAAGACAAGATGGCATCCGAAAAGATGGCCATGCCAGAAAAGACAGACGATGTCGTCGAGTTAGGCCGAACCTCCAGCCGGGAGGAGGGTGACACGTCTGTCATCACTATGCCCGCCCAAGCCATCGATTCGGCCGGATTCCAACGCCGACTGACCAAGCGACAAATCATGATGATGACGTTTGGAGCTGGCATAGGCACTGGCCTCTGGGTTGGAACGGGAACAGCCCTCAAGGCTGCTGGCCCGGGAGGTATTGCAGTGGCATACACCGTTCAAGCGTAAGCCTGCCCTCAATGATCACCCAGCCCTGGCCTCTTTTTTCAAACCCGCCTGCCGGTCAGCCTCGTCAACAACACAATGCTAAGAATATTGGCAACTGTACAGATTCATCGTCTGGACACTCTACATGTCCATAGGCGAAATGGCAACCTACCGCCCTGTACACGGTGGCTTCATCCGTCAGGCCGCTGAATACGTCGACCCGGCCCTCGGCTTCGCGGAAGGCATCAACTTTTGGTTCAGCTGGGTCATGATCATTCCCGCAGAGATTACGGCTGCAGTCTCTGTTCTGAAATTCTGGGACGGCTGGGACAAAATCCCCCTGGCCGGGTACATCACATTATTCCTTTTCGTCACCGCCATTCCGAACGTCTTCCCTGTTAGGATATACGGGCACTTCGAGTACGTGATGAGTTGGTTCAAGATCTTGGCCATCTTTGTCATGATCGCTTATATGTTCATAATGGCCAGTGGTGGTGTGTATACCACTCACGGACCCCTTGTTTTCCATTACTGGAAGGATCCTGGCGCATTCACCGATATGAAGGGGTTGGCCAAGGCATTTGTGCAGGCTGCTTTCTCGTTTGGGTCCGCACAGCACATTGCTATTATCGCTGGCGAGGCTGTGAGCCCTCGCAAGACGGTCAAGAGTGTCATCATGCCTATCTTCTGGCGGATCTTTACCTTCTTCATCCTCAACATCTGGCTGGTAGGCATGTGCGTCCCGTACAACAATGACGACCTGGTGAATGGCTCTGGAACACTGGGAAGCCCCTTTGTCATTGCCTTGAAGCTGGGCAACCAGATGTGGCTGGCCAACACGATCAACGGCTTCATCTTCCTCACCGTCATCAGCTGCGGCGTCACCAGCTTCTACATCTCGAGCCGGTCGCTCACTGCCCTGGCGGACATTGCACTCATCCACCCCATCTTCGGCAAGAAGGATAGCTGGGGCCGTCCATGGCTCGCGATGATCCTCTCGGGTGGGATTGGTGGTGGGTTGTGCTATCTCAACACGAACTCCACCGCGATCGAGGTCTACAACTGGTTTTCATCTCTGGTAAGTTTCCATCTCAAAGTGGAAGTCTGCGCTGTTATCTAACCTGTTTCCTATCAGGTGGCCATCGCCACTTTCATGAGCTGGCTCAGCATGCTAGTAACGCACATCTGCTTCCGCCGCGCCATCAAAGCCCAAGGCATCGACCACAAGACTCTTTCCTTCAAGGCCCCCTGCGCGCCATACTTCCAATACCTGTCCATTGCCATCATTTTCTTCATTGCCGGCTGCGAGTTCTACCTCGCGCTGTATGGGGCCGGGGAGCCGAGCGCGAAGCAGTTCTTTTCCGTGTACCTTGCCTGCCCACTGTTCATATTTGACCTTGTTGTGTACAAGCTGTACTACAAGACCAAGATGGTCAAGCCGGAGGCCGTCGACTTCTCCGAGGCTAAGATGTTCGATGAGGAGGAGAAGCTGGAGAGGGAGGCTGAGGAGGCCAGTGGGAAGAAGCCTGGCAGGAAATGCGATCCGGTTCAGACCGCGAAGAACCTGATTATGGGTTGATTATATTGCCTTCCAGGGAATATTGGGGTTGCAGCAGAGGTCGTAATAGTGTATTTACCGAGCGTACGCATCAATGAAGCAAATAATTGTCTAAGACGAAAGATTCCGAAAACAGTGCTAGAATTCCATTTCGCGTTGAAATGATGACCTGCTGATGCAAGTGGGTGGACTTCACAACAGTCCAGGCCACCCATCTAACGCTCCCAGTTCAGGAAAGCCCCCGAAGAGACTCATCTCATCCACTTGTTCTGAACCGATGCCAAGCCCGGCGTTGTCCATCATCGCCATCCATCTGGCGGACTCCGGGCTCTGATCGACCAGTCCTGCTGGCGCTCCCGGCCAGCTGCTTGATCCTGGTAACGGCAAGGGCGTAGTCATTTGAGTGAAAACATGACCCGACGAAGCTCCTTTACCGTGACCACGCATGGCTTCCTGTGGTTGGTCCCCTTTGACTGCAGGCCACAGACTCGCCCACTGCCGAAACCTCTCATACCCACTCTTTCCCACATCCACCTCTTCCTCATGCGCCTTCTGGTGATCATCCACCCCGTACTGAATAGCTGCGCTCTCGCCTTCGGCTACCGTACCCCTCGCCTCCTGCATCTCATGCAGCCGCCGCACAGCGATTTCCAACGCTTCAATGACGCTTGTCTCGCTCTGCGTCGAGACGTTGTTGCCTACCGCCATCCGTCGGATCAATTGCATGCCCATCTCTATGGCGGCTTTGAGCTCGGTCGATTGCGGCCCATTGACACTCTGTGCGAGCATGACGAGCAACGCAGCTCGGCAAGAGCTGAACTCGGTGTAAGAGGGGCGAGCGAGCCCCGTTGTTTCGTGCAGCGTACGCAAGAGATGTATGGAGTTAATGGCTGCCTCCACAGCTCTTTCGACGAGGGCTGCTCTGTTCCGAGGGCGGTCGGCTTGGTCTGGATTGGTGTTAGATGGGGAGGACTTGGACTCCGTTCGCCTCGTCGCGCCTGGCGAGGAGATAGCCCCAGGCGAAGCACCACTGGATTGGTAAAAAATGAACGGTCTCCCGACGAAAATGTCGTTGAGGTAGAGTGAGAGCTTGAGGTGGGCGTTTGAGCGGAAAAGGGGTGACGTTGGCTTGGGATTCTGAACGGAGGGATCCAGGGTGGACCACCAGCTGTGCAGGCTTTGGCATATGTCAACGATGCGCTCGAAGTAGGTTGGTTGTAGCGTCTTGGGACATCTACGGAGGAGTGTTCTAAAGGCAATTTTAGTCAGTTGCCCCGTCGTTTGGCAATGAGGGAGACAATGGAACTCACATGGCGTTGGCAACGTCACCAAGACGCAGAGTCATGTCTATGAGAGCAGACATATTGGCAAATCTGGATAGATCGTCGTTTTTTCGGAACTCGGCCAGATCTTTAGGGAGCTCAGCGTCCACCTCTGTTGGTGCAATGGATGCTGGTCGTCCATGCAATACGCTGACTCTCCTTTCAACTGTGTACGCTGTCCACCACAGCCTGTTTCTCGTCTCGATAGTCCATGCATCAAGATCCGTTCCCGCATACCTCCTATGCATTCCGTTCTGGATGGCCATCTTGATGCCCAAGCCGAGATATGTGTACGCCAGGCCCTGCGTATCAAGAGGCAGCGCGTAATGTGCCAGCAGCAGACAAGCCTGCACCGACTCCATGGATGCGATGGTGATAATGTCCGGTATCAGCTTCGAAGCCATCTGATAGAATGTGACACCGACGTCTGTGTCCGAATCGAGAGACAATGCTGGTCCTTTTATCCGTTCATCATCTCCCGTCTCAGACGGTGAGTCTCCTGGTGGGCCTGCTGCCATGTGCGCGAACTGCGTGCCAATGGCCAGCACCATGAGTACGCAGCACACCCATGTCGAATCTTCGCTCGTGACATGGCCAGGTGCCTCGTACACGAAATCGAGCTTCTTCCAGAGCCATGTTTCCTCGACGTAGAAGCAGTTCACCTGGGCAAACTGGAAGTACACCTGGACCAGGAAGTTTGCTACTGCGCGGGGAGGGAGGCAGCCCAAGACACTCTGGACAAGGGATTTCGGTGATTGGAGTTGAGTGGCTCTCCAGTATTCGAGTATCCTCATACCGGGCCTGTTCGGGACACCACTTCGGCCTGGGGCTTGCTGTTGTAGGGCTGTCGGATTCCGAGTGTCCAGCCTGACCGGTGTGACTGGACCGTTCGAGTCCAGACATTGGCTTAGCCTTCGACGCAATTTCTGTGAGAAGTTCCAGTGTGAGAATTCTCCCGAGTAATCTGCAGGCAAGGTCAGTTCTTGTATCTGACACATCGTTGTGAGGCATCATCCACCTACGAGCGGTACTCTGAGACAAGGTCTTGACAGTGAAGTTCTCGTCCTCAAGCGTAAGGTCATCTAGATCGTCTGTCCCCAGCCTGTCGCTTCCAACATCACTTGCCGCGCTAGTCTTCTGCCTGGCCTTGTCCGACATGCGACGGAGATTGTTCAGGTCCATAGGAACGTCCCCCAGGAGATGTTGGACTAGCCGCTCTAAGCACTTTACCCTCTCCTCTGTCCTCGCACTCTCTCCATTGATGGGGCCGACCTCGCTTGCAGAGACCACAGAGTTGTTGTTGGATGCCGTGGGAGGCCGAGAATTGGTCGGCTGATATGTGCCAGCAGTAGACGCCGAAGTGCCCACTGGGGTGAATTCACATGCCCGTCCCGACCGGAAGCACCTCTGGCATGGCTGTTGGCCATCACATTTCTCCTTGAGACGTCGACAACGCTGACAGGCCCTCACGGCCCTGACTCTAGCGCTGTCGGCTACTCGACGGCGTTTTGGTTGTGGGGGGCTGATGACTCTTGTCGCATCTGCCGGCTGTTGCTGGAGTTGTTGGCCCACCACAACCTCCTCCTTCAATCCGGCCTCCCCCTCCTCCTCCTCCTCCAGAACCCGGGCCGGCCTCTTCGAATCTTGCCTCTCAGATGACGCCATGGACTCTTTGGAAATGGATCATCAACGAGAGATCGGCTAGAAAGGAGAGGAACAGTCATGCGGGGAGTTCTAAGGAGCACATGAGGCGAGAAGGAGAATCTGGGGCTTATCTCGTATAACAGTGGGTCAAGATAAGACCCGTATAGTAGAAGAGGAGAAGCGAGTGTGGTACCAATCACACGAGTGGATCCCTGGGTGGGCTTCCGGGATCGCCCCCCCTCGTGGCAAGTGGATCAGCCTGGGCATCGGTGGGCACCGGGGAACTTAAGGCTGACGATAACCTTACAGTAGCTGAGTAGACAAGATAGATATCAGATTGGACCCTTTTTTTCTATCAATGGCCGGCCATGTCTCGTCGGGCTATCATAGACAGCCTCGATGAGTGCTGTGGTGAAGACAGTTGGCCAGCCAGATCCTTTCTAAGTCTAGCACTAGTACCCTAGGGTAAGTAGCACTAGCAAGACCTGCGAGTTTTCCTGGACCTAAAGCCATCCCGAAGACCTAACTGGCTCATTCTTCAAATTTGAGAGCAGGTTTATAGGCACCTGAAAAAAAGACAGCATGCGAACTCTACATGTGGAAGATTGGGGAGGGGGCGTCGAGAAGCAAGTCGTGTCGTGGATGAAGACGCGACTTATAGAGTGGAAGAACCTCTCAGCCGATACCGGAGCCAACACAATTTCCCATATTCTGACGTCACAATTGATGGACTCCTTTCTCAACTTCATGTTCAATTTTCATCAGTTTTAGTAGCCTTCTTCAAGACAGGAGGACTTTTCCCAAGACGTGCCTCAATTTCTAACTAAACAGCTCGATCTGAAATCATACCTGAAGTCTTCAAAGAAATGGCGTCCAACACGTTCACCCTGGCAAGCAGAGTTACACTGGCCACCGGCCAGACAATGCCCCAGATCCAGCTTGGCCTCTACATGATGTCCGGCCGCGAAGCCAGCCAATCCATCAAGTGGGCATTGGGCGCAGGATACCGTGGTTTTGACTGCGCGCAGATGTACCACAACGAGAAGGAGGCCGGGAAGGCTATCCGGGACTTCCTCGCCAGTCCGGAAAATACAGAAGGGTTGAAGCGCGAGGATGTGCATTACACCAGCAAGCTGGCCAGCTGTAGCACAAATTACAATCAGGTGCGGCGCAGTATCAAGCAGTCTGTGGATGTCTCGGGCTTGGGATATGTGGACTTATTCCTGCTACACAGCCCTTATGGTGGCAAGGAGGCGAGATTGACGAGCTGGAAGGCGTTGGAGGATGCAGTTGAGGCTGGCGAGGTGAAGATGGCCGGTGTTAGCAACTACGGCGTTAGACATGTGAGTACCCGAAACCCGAGCACGAGGCGGGAGGGAAAAGCAAACAACCCAGGTCTCGCTTGTGGTACTGAGGTACTGACCTGACTGACGGCTCTCGTGAACAGATAGAGGAGCTCATGGCCTCGAACCCCAGGGTTCAGCCTGTGGTGAACCAGATCGAGGTCCATCCTTTCAACACACAAACCAGTATCAGGGAGACGTGTGCTAAGCACAACATCCTTGTGGAGGCGTATGCGCCCTTAGCGAGGGCCATGAGGATGAGGCACCCTAAGCTTGTAGCCTTGTCAAAGGCCTACTCTTGTACTCCGGCACAACTTCTAGTCAGGTTGGTTCAACTCACCGCGATGGCTGGAAAGCTGAGTTTGTCTGACTATAATTAGATGGGGGCTGCAACACAACATGGTCACACTGCCAAAAAGCGTAAAGAAAGAGCGCCTCCTCGAGAACGTCGACATCAACGGATTTGAGATTTCCGAGGAAGATATGGCAGCAATGGATGGGTTTGACGAAGGATTGGTCACAGACTGGTATGTACAGCAGGAAGACACCCACTGTCATTGATTCATGACCTGTCTAACTTTAAGTCGTCAACTGGTAGGGATCCGACGGATGCTCCCTAAAGAGTATCAATCCAAAGCAGGAAGGTTTTCACAGACATCAATTCGACAACTACACATACATGCCTATAAACCACCTCAGAATGTAGACTGTTGCTAGAGATGAGCCAAGGGGTTTCCAGACGCATCAACTAATACGGCTGGGAGCAGCTTTGTAATCAGAATACTGATCAGAACCCTACGTATTTTCCTCGATATCCTCACCCCGGGAAGCCCTCTGCTAGTTGAACAGCAGACTAGCAGCCGCCCGTATGGTGCTGAGACCTCGGGACTGTCTGGTTCGTAGCCGACCGCGCTGTCGGCTGGTAATTGCTTTTTGTAGACAGTATTGAAATGATTGATAATGATCTCTCTAATGAACAAGTCCATACTACCTGTACGTATTTGTAATTGATAGGCCAACGAGAGCGTTGTCATGCATTCAATATTTGGCAGGGGTGGGAGGAGGAGAGGCATTACAACACTTGTGTGTATGTAGTGTCAGCATAGAGAATCAATCCATGCGTATATAGCATATGGAAATACCCATACAGGAGGCTTGTAGCCGGGTTGAGGTTAGATGGGGCTGTTTGCCAAATGGGTTTCTGCACCAAGCCGTGTTTCGCCGGTACGCTAGGTTGAAGTTTGCTCAGTAGGACCGTGTGGTGATCCTCAGAGCAGGGCAAATCGAATAGAGCAACTTGACTGCTATTATAAGCTATTTATAATAAGCGTAGAGAGCTCCTCTATATAGGTAAAAAGAATAGAGTATACTCGTAGTAGGTCTTAGTACGCTATATACCCTCTAGACGATAGCTAATCGTCTGCTAAGCGTATTATAAGCTCCTTTTTTAGTATTTTAAATAGGGATAAAGGAAAAACGAGCTATAAATAGCCTTAATAGCTATAATAACGCTCTTAAATATATATAATAGAAATCCTAACGATTATCTGTTATCTAACGGGTGCTCTTCGGACTTATATAAGAGCCCCCTTCTTTTCTGCGCTGTTTCTTTCTATAAATTCGAACTTCCGAACCTACCTCGCACGCGCGTATATATATAAATAAAATACTTCCGAAGGAGTCTGCTCGCCTTCGGGCTAAAGCCGCGAATAAGGTAAGCGAGCGCTCCTAGCGCTTATTATAAGCCTCGTACTAACTTTTTAAGCAGGGCCGGCCCTTTAAGAAGATCTAAAAGCCCGGTAGCCCTTTAAATACGCGCTCCCCTAAGGAGTAGGCGCGCTAACGCTAGCTCTTCGAGGAGATAGCCGCTAAGCGCGCCGCCTAGCCTAATAAGCCTGCCGCTTAGCCCGATAAGCCCGTTAACGAGCCCGCCGAGCGCTCGCGCGCTAGCTGCGCGGTTAAAGAAATTAATCCTCCCGGTACTCGCTAGGATATACCCTATAAGCTCTATATCCGTTCTACGCTCTCCGGCCGCTCGAACGGTATTTATTTCGATTAGTTAAACCCTAATCGATCTAAGCGCTACTAGAAGTATATATACGGGTATATATATATCCTGCTCCCTGCGCTCGCTATCCTTACCTCCCTCCGGCTCGTTAAAATCTTAGAGTTAAGCGTAAGCCCCTTTACTATTACGAAAGCGCGTTTTTACGTTAGGATACTACTCGATATAGTAGAGGAGGCTAAAGAGGCTAAGGAGGAGTAGGAGGATAATAAAGAGGAGAGCTCCTTTACTCTCGATAAGTAGAGTAAGTAGGGTACGGATAAGGAGGAGGAGCTAGAGGGAGAGGAAGAGTATAAGGCGCTTAAGCGTAAGGTTAAGGTTAACCTTTATACCTTAGTTAATTTACTCCTTTAAGTAAGAAGTTTCGTTTTAAGCTATATATTACGCCTATAGGGGGGAACCCCTAAAATTAAAAATCTTTTTCTTTACTCTCTTTAAGTAACTAACCCGTATTATAAAGGTTTAATAATATTCTAAAATACTCGAATTAAGCTTATAATAAGTTCTTTATAAGCTTATCTATTAGTATAAGCTCGGTTAGTATATACTATACGTAGAACGAGCTTTTAGAGTGCTCCTACTTAAGCTATATATTATAGATATTAATATAACGAAGCTTTATAGTTATTCGTTTATTACTCTTAACGATTAACCGAATAATCTATTTATTATTATTATAGAGATTCTATAAGCTTCCGACTTTAAGAGCTAGATCGCGAAATAGATATTAAAGAGCTATAAGCTCCTTTATTACGTAAACTATATTTAGAAGCTCTACTTCTATAGTTAAAGTAGTGATTATATCTTACCGAGTAGCCCTCTAGTAAATCAGGCTATTATAGAGTATTACTATATACCCCTAGGATAATCTCCTTATCTTTTCGTTATTAGTAAAAGAAGTATCTACTATAAAGATAAGCGTCTCTTTCTACTCGCTCTTATATCGAATCGAGAGTATATATATCCTATAGAGGTAAGTAATACTCTGCTCGATTACCTCGAGATACTTTAAACCTAGGTTAGTTAAAAAGTAAGAGAGTTATATAGCTACGAAGGTTATATCTGCTCGGATTATAATAGCTATATATAGAAGCGAGCCGACTCGCTCCTAATACGCTTTAATCTACTCTTTTATAGCTTCTCCCTTATACTTTTTAAGCGGGATTCCTAGTAAGGGAGTACTTAGGAACTATCTTTCCGTTAAGTTAAAATATTTAGCGATCTTCTCGATATACGAGTTATATATAAGGTATATCTTCCTAGCTACTCTATCCCTTATAATACGTACTCCGAGATATTATTTAGCTACGCCTTAAGCTTTAACTTTATATACTTCTTTTAACTTATCGATTACTTTCCGTATATCCTCTTAATCTCGTTTATAATAGAGTATAAGGTAATCGTTTATATAGAATATTATAGTTACCGTCTTCTACTCGTTTTAAAAAAGATATTACTCCTCTCTATTAGGTAGGAGATTAAGCTTCTAAAGTATTAAAGTAAACTCCTTATATTATAATAAAGGAGTATCTTTAAGCCCGTATAGCGCATTTAAGAGATATATATACTTCCCGGGCTATTTAAAACCCTCCGGAAGCTTATAGTAGATAGGCTCGCTTTCTAGTATTACGTTTAAGAATATATTTACTATATTGAACTACTCGATCTCTAAATCGAACTAAGTAATTATAGCTATTATTATTCGGAATAAATATATAGCGAGCGTAATAGCGTAAGTGCTCTAGAGAGTATTAACTAGCTATAGATCTCCTCGTATATAGATACGAGCTTTCCTATACTTTAGGAAGCCGTTCTAATCTTACTTATAAGTAAAGACTTATCTAAAAGGGAGTAGCTATCCCTTAGCTAAGCTTCTCTCTATTACTCGCTACGTTCCTTTTATAATTAGGGTTTTTAGTTCTAAGTATACTATTTATCTAAAGAGCTCGGTAGCTAGATAATTCTAAAGCTCTCTCTAGTTATCTAATAGTTTCTAGAGGAGCTTATTTCTATATAGCCGCTACTAAGGACGAGTATAGCTCGTATTTAGCTTAGCTACTATATATTATTATACTATAGTATATAATACTATATAGAGTATTTTATATATTCAGTTACCCTTATCTAGAGCTCTCTATTAATTAGGCAGAAAGGTATTAAAGAAGGTTAACTATTATTACTCGCTCGGGATATTAATTACTCCGTTTTCGAAGAGTATCGTAGTAAATATTCTACTACTCTCTAGTAGAAGTCCCTATTAGTATTAGCTCGCCCTTTCTCCCGGCTTGCGCTTTATTTACTAAGAATATTTAGGTTAAGATAATCCTACTTATAGTAGCGTTTTAGTATATATTATAATAGTATCTCCGGTTCGTCTTTCGCTTAGCGAGGGAGTTCGTATACTCGCGTCCGAGATTTCGTTACTTTTAGTTTTATACTATAAGTCTTATATACTCTACTCGTTTTAAACGGGATCTTACTAGTCTGCTCCTTAAATAAACGGCCCTTTACCCTCCGGTATAATTTATAGCAGGTTAGGTATTATTTCTAAGCTCGGTAGTCCCGTTAAGAGTCGCTCTTCTTTTACCTCCGAGCCTTCGAGCTATAGGGTTAAAGGCTTAGTAAGCGACTCGTATACTTCTACAGCTTACTCTTCGGTATAGTTTAATATACCGAGCGCTTCGGTAATTAATATAATCTCTAGTACCTCGTTATCCGAGATCTCGAGTAGTATATCCGTACGCTCGAGCTCGGTTAATCCGTCGTCCTCGGTCTCTAACTTATAAAAAAGCTTTTTATCGAAAATAATATTATACGTAGTAATTATTTTATCGAGTATAAGTACCTAGATAAAGTAGATATTAGAAGCTTTATAGCTTACTAGATACCCGATATATACCCTCGGGCGTACCTTAAACGAGTATTTATTTCGATCGGTTTCTCTATCCTTTAAAAGGGGATATACTCGGTAACTATAGGTATAAGTATTACTTTAGTTAGGGCGTAGGTTAGTAATAAGCTTATAAACTCGCTAAGGAGTATACTAACGAAAGTATTATACGAACTATATCTCGAGTATTTAATTTAGGGACGTTTAAGCTCTTTTCTGCCTCGGAGAGCGGTTATATAGATAGATAGCCGCTACGCTCGTCTATAGCTATAGCCGCTTAGGGAGGTTAATAGCGGTGCGTATTTTAATAGATTTCGTAATTATCTCCTTACTAGCGCGCTCGCTACCTTTATTTAGCTTATAAGTATAGGTTAGTATAAGCTCGAGTTCGATTCCTTCGTACTTGCACTATTACTCGTAATCTATACTCCCGTACTTAGAGATTATTACCTTCTCGTTATCCTACTTAATTTTATAGATAAAGAGCCTATATTTTATCTTTACTATACTTTAGAAGTTTCGTATTATAAGGAAGACTTCTCCCTTACTCTTTAATAGGAGATCCTTTATATAGAGTACCCCCGAGAACTTATCCTTAATTACTATTAGCTAAGACGAGCCGCTTAGCCCCTATAGGAAATCGAAAAGATCCTATATAATTCTCTAAAAAGGGTATCGCGAACGATCTTCTAATACTCGCTTTAATATTACCTGCGAAGTATACGCTATTATATAATACTCGTACTTTATATACTATATACTATTAATCCTTACTCCTCGTACTACTTATATTATCGCCTTTAGAGCTTCCGGTCCTAGATACCTTAATTATAAGTGCTAGAAGTACTCTAAATCTTCTCTAGTTAATAAGGGCTATATAATCTTCTTCTAGGTTAAAGTAAAAGTTATATAGGAGACGATACCTATATCGCTTATTAGAATTACTACTTAAGCGTTCGTATAGATAGAAAGTAGCTTATATTCGAGGAAAATTAGATTATACTTACGTATTAGTTATTTAATTACTACGCTTTATTCGAGCGGCCTAAAACGAAGAGTATAATCTAAACTTATATATTAAATACCCGCTTATTTTAAACGAGCTTCCGAGATAATATTTATATAGAAGCTATCTATAATTATTATATCCTTAAGAACTAAGTCCTTAGTATTCTATCCCCGAGCTCTATTTAGGATCTTCTTAATTACCCGAGTCCCTCTAATAATAATTAGAAAGGCTATTATATTTACTTCTACGAACTCGCCGGGATCAGACCGTATAATAGAGTTAGGAGAGAGTAGGTTTAGCGTATTAACGAGGTACGAAGCTCTATAGTTATTAATTAGAGTACTTTATAAGAGCTAGTATAGAAGAGATTATATAATTAAGTAAATCCCTTTTACTTTTAAAGCGGGGCGCTTTTAAAAGAAAGCGCTAATCTCTCCTAGATAAGTAAATTAGCCCCGCTTATTTCCCTATTTTCCTTTAATCTACCCCTTTTCCGAGAGCCGTTCTTAGAGAGTAGCTTATATTACTTCTTCGAAGCGCTTCCGAATCTCGCTCGCTTCGGATAGTATAAGGGAGTTCTTTCTAAGCCTCTAAGCGAACTTTAAGAAGCCCTTTATCGCTATCTCGAGTATTATATAATCCTCGGGTTTTTATAGGTATTTATATCCGTTAGGTAAATAGGGATAAGTATATTTCCGCTTTATATTACGCGGAGCTAGAGTAAATAGCGCGGGAGAAGCGATCGTTATAAATATCGCCGGCCCTTTAGCCGAGCGGTTAGCTCCTTCGTAGCTTATAGCGATAAATTATATACTAAGCTACTTTAGCGTAAGAGTAGGCTTCCTAATCTTATTATCTCGGACGAGATTTTATAGAGCGTAGCTAATTTAGTTTAATGCTATACGTTATCTTATAACGTTAAGAAAATCTTTAGCTATAAGTACGTTTTTTATATCTAAGAGTTCGTATACCTAAGCTTAGAAAAAAGCTCGGTATTAGAGAGCGTATTATTTAAGCGGGTTTATTCCTCCTGCTTATACCGAGATAAGTATCGCTCGGTATTCTTATATAGTAATAGATTTAGCGCTCGCTAGAGTAAGAGCTAGGTAGTCCCTTAGAGCTCGAATTATAAGCTAGAGCGAGGCTTTCCCTTAAGAGACGATCTTTATTTAAGCGGAAGCGAGTAAGTTAGCGTTTACCGTATAGTTTATCTAGTTCTAGACTACTTAATACTTATTCGCGAAGATTATAGAGATTAAGTTATTCGTATTCTATTATTTCTAGCTCTATTCGAGCTTTTAGAGCATTACTTCGTAATCCGGTTCCTATAGTTCTTAAGGTTTAGGGCTGCGTATAATAGAATTAAGCTTCTCCTAGGCTCCGAGCCTCTAGATATAATCTATCTAAGCGATAACTTTCTTAGCGTTAAGTAGGCCTTTAAGTATAGGCTACTCGGGAATTTCCGTAATCGTATTTAGCTAATCTTCGGCTTCGGGGTCGACCTACTCCTAGATACTATAGAGTATATAGTAAAATTAGAGCTATAGAAACTAAGTTAAGTAGCTCCTATAATCGTATAGGAGTACCGTTCCCGTAGGGATAGGCTCTAGGCTAGAGGATATTATAAGGAGTGATCGTTATTTAAGAAAAGAGCGTTTAAACGATAAGAAGACTACTTAAAAGGATCTGTCGTAGGGGCGTAAGAGCTGGGCTTATAACTGTAATAATCCTTAGAGTAGGGCAAATCGAATAGAGCAACTTAACTGCTATTATAAGCTATTTATAATAGGCGTAGGGAGCTCCTCTATATAGGTAAAAAGAATGGAGTATACTCGTAGTAGGTCTTGGTATGCTATAGACCGTTATAACGTTGCCCATTATAGCCACTCTCTGAACGCAGTAGTAATCGTCTTTTGTACTTAGTGATTGATATAGTTTCAAGCATCTGATTTTCTGTAATTTGTTTGCCTTTGTGAAACAAGAGCGCGGACCTTGACGCTGAATAGCATCGACATAGTGAACGTGCCGATCAACATGTCTTCGACAGCCATTCATAACCATGTTCATTTCGAACACCAGAGTCTGGGAAAGCTACGATGGTTTTCTCTTAATTTTCTGTTATTTCCTGTTCGAACTACACTCTGACTCCGAAGAGTGCCCAATCATTGAAACACCACTTCCGCAACCGGGGTCCGTCCATAAGCTGGAATAGATCGAGCATCCTCAACCTGAATTTGTCAGTAGTCACAAGCCTCCATGTCTGTCCCGTTCTACTTGATTTATTCTAGACAACCAGATCTGTCATTTTCCTTATTATCCGACATTAGGCCCCGGGATATCAACACCCTTTGCGAGTCATAATGTTCAACGTACCCATCCTCGAAGCAAATACAACCAACGGCACCGACGTCTCAAACTCGACCAGTTCTACAGCGCCTGCCAAACATGGAGGGTTGAAGACACTCGTACCGGTTTGGTCACTTGGGCTAGTGGGAATTTTTCTACTCGTTACCATCGTGTCCAGCGGCCTCATCTTTTATTTCTGCAGGCGGAGGTACCACAAGAAAATCGATAGGGCCGGTGATGTTGCCGTCAGCATTACTCGGCCAGCGGCCAAGTGAAGATGAGGTATCAGAGGTGTTGAAGTACCCTCGGATCTCCTGCGGCCAATCGAAATGGGTATCTCAATAGTGGCCGAGAGCGAGTGACATTTCAGGACTTTCAAGCCATATTTTTCTTCTTGATTTCAGCTTTTGTAATACAATTTTGCTCAGGTCTGTCAACTATACTTAAACGCGCTTTCACATCCTCGTCAATTCATCTCCTTTCGAAATAATGAATAGGGTAAACATGTCGTTTCTGTGGAAGCTACAAAGGCCATACGCGTGTAAGAATTGTGGTTGTAAACTTGTCTGATTTCTTCTAAGTATAGTATGTTAGGTACAAAAGAAATTACCCTTTTTGTAGGCAGAAACTCGAGGGTCAAAACCAGGGTTAGGAGTTGCATTTCCACAGTTTCCCCAATATCTGAGATTTTAGCACAAGTGACACTCCTGAGGCTTAGCATATGCAAGTAAACCGTGATTAGCCCAAAATTTTCTACATTCCTGAGGAGGATACATAGGCTACAAAGGCAACGTTCATGGGCAACACCAGACGCCCTGAAAATGCCATTACCTTATGTATGCGTATCTTAGGGAAACACAGAAACTAGCGCGGACTATTCCAAGTTTGATACCAGGGAGATACTGTTGAACCACCAGCGGAAATGTTTGTGTAAAACGGGATCAGGGTTTGCTGCCACGAGGCGTCATGATCGCCTTACGGGCAGGCTGACCTCCCTTGATTTCGGGAGACCATCAGTAACGAACTTTAGAAATTTGCCTTGTCAGACTCTGTACGATGGAAATTGAGCAGTTGCATGTGCACTGTGTCTGCCTCTAATGCACCCCATAGCCCTTCATAGCCTTGCGCATCTGTGGAGCTAAATAATTGCCTTTAGAAAGTTCTTTACTCTGCTCTAGCAGGGACTGCATTTACTCTTACCTCCAAAGACCTTGTGGCTTATTTCACCCTTCAATTCTCCTGAAATTGACCTTGCCAGTAAGACTTTCATATATCTCACTTACAAAATGATTACTGTCCATCTTAGCTGACTGCTACTGAATACAATAGCTGCAAACCACACACAAGCAAACTGACTCTTATCAACAGACAGTCAAAGAAACCAAGCTTTCCTCTATGGCAAATCGGACACATACATGGGCACCTATGCCAGCTCTAGAGCTCAACAATACTAGACCCTCGAATTCGAACTCCTCAGCAGCCTCGGCGATCCCAGGTGGTATTGGGGGATACGTTCACAGCTACATTTTGATAATAGTGGCTGCTGGAGCCATCGTACTCATCGGGCTATGTCTACTCCCCATCGGTCAACGTGTGAGGCGACATTACCACAAGAAGATCGATCGAGCCGGCGATGTGGCTGTTGCGGTGACGCGGCCTCCCCGTCCAGATGACTCAAAGTGCTGCTGGTGCTGTTGTTGATGTTTTTAGTTCATGGCTTATGGGAAGAGGTGCGGCGATCATGACTTGATCATCTTCTACAATGTACAACAATTACGCTACTGGAAAGCGAGAACGACCAGAGGGTTCAAATATTGGTTTACGGTTTCCTTTTCCCTCCCTAGGCCCCCTTTTCTTCCTTCTTCTTCTTGTTTTGGATTGGTCACTGCCATTGGTCTCAGGTTCAGTTGGATTATCTCACCATCACTGATCCAAATCAGCTACACATGTGGTTACGGCCCCTTGATAAAGTCATATGTAATTTCAATTTTACCTGTCGAGCCCGTATTGTTGACAGACACCCATCATTTGTTTGATCAAGACGTGTATACGATCGGGGTTACTAAGATCCCAGTAGGAGTGAATATCAAAAGATTTCTTACCATGGGACCTCCGTGAATGCAACTTCCCCGAGTGATGCTCTTGAATTTCAATAATACCGCAAGCATCATATGGGTTCTACAAAGCTCAGCCCCCAAGTAGGCATTCCAAGTCTGATTGTTTGGCACATTGTGTTACGTGTCTATGGTATTCGTACAACTAGCTAGGTGTCGCAGGAATGTTTCCTTCGAATAAAAGTGTCGTACCTATGTTCCGGTCCGTGAACCCATACCTATGTATCTTCATGATTACAGGACATCTATTTCAAGAACGGGAGAGAGCTGGTTCTGGTTTCGTGCCCAGCAATCATGTCCGACCATGTACATTGTACAGACACCCACCGAGAGAGAGTTTGAGGCTAATTTAGGCGACAGTCCAGAAGAAGGCTTAAGAGGTTTGGATCAGACCTATCTAACTGGAAAGCTGTGGAGGAGGCCACTCTGTAGGGACCGTGAATAAGCACTAACTGCGCTATTTACAAGTTATTATCATAGTGGTTATTTACAGACAACATATCTGCTTGGGGCTATGGTAATTCTATATCCAGACTAAGTTTGCTGACCTGTAGCCTGAAGAGTCAAGACGGCTCTTGAAGACCCGTGTCAGAAAACGCCATCCTAGTGACATCGCACAGCAGGGGAACTCATCTGGTATCCCCAGTATTCGGTGAAGCGTATTACAAGAAGGCATAGCAAGCAGAAGATAGTAGCTATAGTTGCCTTGTCTACTTAAGCACTTCAGCCTGTGATCGTGTTAGCCATGTACTCACCGTCTAACACGACGATAAATACTTAGGTACTTGATATAACACTTCCTGTACTTCCATAAGCCTAAATTGACTTTATGCATTACGGTATATATAATGTCAGATCGTATATATCATAACCCTTCAAGCTGCCATCGCAGCTCAAATAGAGACACAAACAACTCGATAGGGAGTCCAGAATTCCTGCGCTTGACTGCCACTCTAGTAGTTAAAGTAAATACGGAAGCTGGAAAAGATTAATCAGCGGTGAGAATGTTCTACTATCACTTTCATAGCCCAACTTGGGAGCTGACTGAAGATAACATAGTTACTTGATATTGTCAACGTCATGACACCACATATCCCTGCTGCGCTGTATCACGATCTCGTTCTTCGGGATGGAGTGGGTTGTGGGAGCGACGGGTGCACATTCAATGCTAGCAGTGCGATCAAATCGACGGAAGACCAGTGGGGAAGGTTCTCTACTGGTGCCAAGGTGGGTATCATTGTCGGGGCATCTGTTGCAGCAACCTTGGTTCTTGTCGGCCTTGTTTACTGTATTCGGCGCTGCTGTCGAGACCGGAGTCGTTGAATAAAGGTAAGGCCCTTTGTTTCAATCAACTTACGTACTATTCTAACTGTGCGTTTCTCTGCATATCTTCAAAGACCTATTGAGCCCGCTGTAATTCGATCACCCAGGTGGATGACCTGGCTTCAGTGCTTGCTTATGGAATGACTGATCGGAATGCTAGGCGATGGAGGGGCCGGGGGTCAACATTGAACGTTTTTAGGTGTCATGGGAATCTTGGACATCATGCCCAGGGCTATAGTTTTTAGGTGTCATGGGAATCTTGGACATCATGCCCAGGGCTATAGTTTTTAGGGTTACCTTCGTATTATAGCGATATCGTAGGGCATTAGGTACGATATTAAGGCAGCATCATCACCCGTGGACCCTCGATTGCACTTCTATACACAGACGCCTCCCACTTCATCTCTCAAGACGATTCCCACTACCTAGGTAGTCCTGGAGGTCATCACATACGCAAACAGAATTGAGCAAATCAGTAGTTCAGTTTCCATGAAATCACTAGGTTTATTCCTGACGACTGGAATATTTCCAAAACTCTCCTAGCGCATCTTGAGTATTATATCTTGACTTCACCCAACTAGTACATTACTTATATGAAACGATATGCATACCTCCACGTATTGTTCAGGAAGAGTTTTGAAGTATCCCAACGGAAAACATGATCCCTCAGCATTATAAAACCAAGCCTGTCGACAAGATAGAAGAGAGGGCGGGTGAGTATCAGCTGGCTGTTGATGATGATAGTTCTCATCACGAAAGCAGTAGCGAGGAACGATGTAAGGATACCTATGTAGCATGAGGGGGGGTGGCCCGTAAAGGGGCAGCACTGGATGAAGGGGATGACAGTAGCCGGAAAACTGGATGCAGTCGTAACGCAGCAAGTTGCTAAAGTGGAGGGCCAAGAATTGGGGATGAATCAATTATTAGCAATGCGTGTGAAGAGACTCTCATTTGGAAGGATTATGACGAACTGTAATAAGTACATAAGTAACGAGGAAGATAGATGGAAGGGAAGAAACGAGGTGCGATGTCAAGCTATCTCAATCTCCACCCTCGCTATTCCCATGCAGAAGCCCAAGAAGGCAAGCACAAAGCCCGCCATAGCGAAGCCGCCCGGAATGTCACGACGGACGATGGACCAGACCACAGCCAAAACCAGAGCGACTGCAAAACCTGAGCAGCCGCAGATGAAGAGGGCGAACCAGTTCACGCCTTCGACGAAGTGGACACCCCATCCGACCGCACTCTTCTTCACTGGGCAAGCTTCAACTTTCTCACGCAACTTTTTGGGGATTTTCTTGTATAACACAGGCTCGCACTCTGCGTGGTCCGGGTGCTCGAATAAGTGCATCATGATATTGGGTCCGATAGGAGGACTGCATTCAGCAGGAATTGGATCATAAGTATAATCGTGCCTCCGAGTTTCAGGAGGGATCGATGGGCAGGTTTGGATGTCAACTAGTTGACTTTTATAAACCTCGAACTGCGATGAATATTAGACAGCTTCGCTCTCTTATCGTAAATCTTCATATGATATCAAATGTGTGTCCAAGAAGAACGATCTTACTTACCTTGACAAAATTTATAAACTGTACCTTGCGGAGACGGGACCAAGTCCTGACGCCACGTTGAGATGCGTAGTAGTATCTCAGCAATCGGAAAAACTCTCGGTCAGAGTTGATACGACACACCTCGGGCTGATGCAGCTTTACCGCCCTTTCCATGAAAGGGACACACAATAGTGCAAAGTGATGTCCAATCTGTGGCCCCTGTTGGGTTCTTGGACATGACCCCAACGTTTCGACAGGTTGCCTAGATGGCTGATGCGACGGAAGGGGTGAGTTCTTGCCAGTAGTAAAGATGTCTTTGCACCGAGTGGCCAGCCCAGCCAAGGCGTTGTTGCTACCAGCGGTGGTGGAACTAGGGTTGGAACCAACATCGCCAAGAGTTTGTGTGCGATCCTTCAGAAGCCTTTCGAGTCGTTCCACGGCGCCTGGCTGCAATTCGATGTAGTCGTCGTATATCTTCTGTCCGCATCTCTGTAAAACTCCAAATCAGCCAGGTAATCTATATGCAGAGGTCTCAGACTTCACCAATCTCACTGAAGCCCGAGGCAACAGATTGGCCGGTGAGGAGACCCCGGAGGTCAAGAAGAAAACAAAGGGGTGAGAGTTGCATACACATTCCCACCATAGTCTTTTGCTCCTTGTTGGAGCGGGTGATTCGAAAGCCGTCGTCATAAAATTTGAGAAATACACGTCCATGGACCTGTATAGCCTTGCCATAGTGTTCTCTTTCTCATGGTTATAAGAAGTTACGAGTTCTTTGACACTCGCTTGCAAAGCGAGGATCGGCTCGGTGTCAAACAAGAACCTCTCTGCGACGGCGTACACGAAGTTGTCATCATCCCCCGGCTCGTCCTTATTCTCAATGAGTTGCTCGACACCAGGTTCGATTTGGGATTCAGAATCAACGTCAACTACTTCGAGTAGATGATGGGCATCCCAGAGCCTATGCGTGATGTTCAGTCGGGACTTACGGAGAAAGCGGCTTGCTGAAAGGCATGTCATGCTTTCTGAACTCCTCAGGTCCGATGAAGTCGCGAGGATGCCCAAATCATCCGACCACCGCCGGAGTAGTCTCTCAATCGTGCGTAAAGCATTAGATCTAGATCCGCACTGGGCGACCAGTTGTGGCCACAGATAGCATAGGCTCCCAAAGAGCATTATGCGACGGAATATGGCATCCAAAGCATCCCCATCAACAGTGGTAGTTGACGACGTCACTGAAACTTCTGAAAACGTCTCAGAGATTACTGATCCATCTGAGTCCGAATCAGGCTCGAGTACAAATGAACCAGCGTCGCTCTGGAGGGCTTCTTTTGCGGCCATCCTCATCTGAGACGCCTCCGTCTGAGCACTCTTGTCTTTGCGATCACCGTGTCCAGATGTTTGTGCCAGGAAGACATCGTCGCCAGTTTCTGTTGAGCCTTTCTCCTTCGAAGCGTAGCTGCCTGAGGGGACCTCAGTATGGATAACGCAATTGTATCCAACGTAGAGTGTCCTCTGAGTAATGCCATGGCCTCGTGTTCCATATCTTGGGCACCTATCGATGCAATGTTGGTAATACAGGCATCTTCACTTGGCGTATACCTCTACCACTTGATAGCACATGGTATCTACCTACTAAGTAAGTATTGATAGTAGGGATGTGGCGATTTTTGGGATATGGCCAGGGACTTGGGGTGTCGAACAAGACCTATGTGGATTGAAGTGTATTTCAAGAGATAAGTAGTACGGCAGAGGAGCACCGGGAGATATAGGAGGGGAAACTTATATGTATGTGCCTGAGCAAATACGACTACGGCGGGGTATGGTCTGCACTTTGAAGCCCTATTGGATGAACAGGTGCCAGGCCTTAACATTGATGGTGCAAGATGCAAGTCGGCAATACCCACCTGTAAGCCAGACCAATTAACCTCTTAAAGAGTAATAGACCTTTTGAAGGGGTTTGCAAGGCAGATCTGGAACAATCATACAATAATGTTGGAGAAGAAAAGGTCTGAGATCGGGAAATAATATACAACTATGCTCTGTAGCAAAAGTCCAGTATCGATTTGGGAAGAAGGGGATTGTTCCATGCAATACTGACGTTGTCATACTTCAAATTTCCTTGCACCCTTCCTCCCTTTAAAAAAGATATTCAAACTACCCATCAACCCTTGAAGTCCCCTACCTTCACTCCCCTCTACTAGCCCACCTTTAATCCACCCAGGGAGCTTGCCCCGGATCCTCTCTGTTCCAAAGCGTCTATCAATAAGCACAATCGCAGAATAATCACCCTGGTGCCGAATCGCACGCCCGATACTCTGGTTCACCGCACGCATACATGCGTTCTCGTAGAAATCTCTCGCGATTTGCTTTGCCTGAGATGTCGCCTGCTCTTTTGTCGTCGCCGGGCTGGTCGAGGTAGGCGAGGTAAGGCGGGCGACGGTGGCGGACTCGATGTACTCGATCCGGGCTTTCCATTCGGGTGAATTGATATTGGGATATGGCAGACCGACAATGACGACGCAGCGCCCTAGGCGGTCCGAGAAGTTGATGCCTTCGGACATCTTTCCACCTACGACACTGAGGAGCAAAGCACCCTTGATGCCTCCGGTTTTGGCAACTTCGGCTGGGTCGTCGAGGATGGCTTTGGTATAATTTTCAAGAACCTCATCGCTAGATCCGCCTTTTTGTTCCCTGAATACGGCCTTTTTCGATTGCAACCGCTCCCATACTGACTTGCCCCCGCCATCTGTGTTCTGCCAGACGCCGACGACCTCTTCGAGGTACCCGTAGCTTGGGAAGAAGACTACTACCCCGTCCGGCACGACAGAACAGGTATTCATCAGAGCCTGTCCTAGCCTTTGTATCATGCCCTTGTCACTCCGTTTCTGAAAACTGAACTCGAATAAGTCGTTTGCATCCGCTCCTGCGGATGTCATGCACGGTCGCATCGACGCCAATGTCCAAACACACAGATTTGAGGAAGGTATGACGTGTCCACAGCTTAGCGATGTGATATTTTCGGGTTTCAAGTAGGGGAAGAGATGTGTTTTGTAATCATCGAAGGGCGACATTGTACCACCTGCGAGTATGACTGCTCGTGCTGATATTGCTATGGATGAAAAGGCATGGGTGGGTGAAAGAAGCAGGTAGGAAAGCTTGATGTCTGACGTTGTCGGTGTCTTTTCGTAGAATATACGCCCTTCGTCAGAAGGATTGGTGAGAGCTATGATGAAGGAGACAAGAGCGTGCAGAACGGGGCTCGCGGGTGATGATTTTGATGGAGCTTCGGAGGCGGATTCCTCTTCGACATGGCTTGCATAGCTTTCGACCTTGAATGCTAATTTGGAGTCCTGAATGTACTTTATAAGCTTGAAGAGGTTGATTTGATCGATACCTTTGCTTTTGAGTAAAGAATTAGGATCCACGATGCCATGCTCACCCTGCTGTATGTTAGCTGTTTATGCTTCTTCATCAAGGTTGCTGCGCAGTTTTACCTTAGCAGTCAGAGATGTCGTCAACCACTCCGTTAGCCCATCAATGACCTTCACAACCTGTGCGACCATGATTCGATTCTCCCCTTTCAGCTTTTTGCCGAACCTCTTGAAGTAAACCCCGAGCATCTGCCTCGCCCTCTTGAGATCACTCAACCGGATTTCCGCCGCATGTACGCTGGCAACAGCATCCATGATATTATGCGCCTCATCAACAATTACAATATTTCCCTCCAACTTGATTCCAAGAGCCTCTCTCGCAGATTCTTGCAATAGTAGCGGATATGGGAGGGTTATGATCTCCGCCGTGGGTATTGCCGTTCGGGACGCATAGTATGGACAGACGCTGTGACTCTTTCCAAGTTCATACAAATCTTCAATGTCGGGAATCGTTGCCAAGGCTGCATCACGGAACTGATGCGTCTCGGCGAGGTTATCTGCGTTGGGAAGGAAGGGACATTTCGATTTTGATTTGGGCTTTTGGAGCTCGCTGCACTTGTCGTTGATGGCACCGACGGAGCCGAGCTTGTAGACGGCCGGATTGATGCAAAGTTTCTGTCGAGATGAGAGTGGGATGTGCTTGACCGGCTCCTTTCCGGATGATTCCTCCGTGTGGTCTTGTGGTGCAAGATTCTCGGGTAGTGAAGGCGGGAAGGCCGGGCGTCGCAACTCTGCGATAAACTGAGTGAGTTGCGAATGGGTTCTAGACGTGTAGTAAATCTGTGGCCTGATTAGGTAGGTTTCTGAGAACTGAAGCTGTCATAACTTACTTTAATCTCGTTGTCGGGTGTCTCATGTTCATCTCCCTTCACCTCTCCGCTTCCCATCCCGACGTTCTGCAGCAGAGCTCTCGTCTCTTTGCTTAAACCAGCAAGAGGGTCTTGAATGTGAGAACCCTTAGCTGGGCTGTCCTCTTCCCAGTCATCAAGAAGAAACTCGGCTTCCTCCTCATCTTCTCCCTTGCGTTTCGAGTTCAAATTCGGCCCATCCAAGCGACGCCTCTTGCTGCCTCTCTCTTCCATCTTCTTTTCCCGTTGTCGGATCTTCTCCAGACGCGCCTCCCGCTCTTCCCACTTTGTTACCAGCTCATTCCTCTTCCGTCTCAGCATCTGCTCGATGATCCATTCCGGCTCGTTCTCAATCACCTTTGGGTCGATCTGTAGTGAAGATTCGAAATCTTTCCTCTTGAAGTTGCGTAACCATGTCATCGAGGCACAGATGAGAGAGAGTGATTTACCAGTTCCCGTGGGGCTTTCAAGGATGCCTATCTGACCTCTACCACGTTCTAGGACGCTATACGCTGTTTTCATGAACTCAAGCTGGACGTCATAGGGTTTGTAAGGGTGGTGAAAGTCGAGGCCCCTATGGTCTTGACCGTTTGAGTGTTCCATGATGGGTGGGTGGCAAATCCCATCGGCGCGTTGGGAGTCTTCAAGGTAAGATGATGATAAGTGAGGAATGGCATTGTTTGAAACTGAGTGTGTTGTGCTGTGCTGATGGCCAAGGGCCTTGGGAAGGCTGATGAGGATTTATCTCATCAACCGACACGACTCATCATCGATGACTTGAGTTGAAACTGCACTACATCAGACGCGCCGTCCAGATGTCTTCGTACATTGATCTGAGTGGAGAGACCCACTTTAGGCGCGTAAGCCAATCACCAAGATGTGTTGCAGTGCTTGTGCTGAGAACCCTAACCCTCTCAACGTCACTTCCGTCTTTCTCTTAATAAAACATCCTATATATTGCATCCTGTCTCTAAAACGATCATCTTCATTATAGGTCCCTATACAGAGAGCAGTCAGCCAAGAATTACAGGTAGTATACTGCTTCCTTAGCTTTTTTTTGAGAGTAACATGTGTTTTAACGTCTGCAGAATCGATGTCCACCTGTAGGATTAGAGGACGCATCATTCCTGGGCCCAGGCTGGGCCATGCAAGCCACCTTGAAATAGTGTCGTAACATGAAGACTAATGACAATGAACCAGCCATAGCCTTATTATCAGCAAGGACAAGCACGGTTTGGTCTGTTGAAAATTAGGACCTGACTCTTTTTTTCATTTATAAGTATTTACATACTTGCCTGTAGCTTAGGCTTAGGCATAAGAAGGTCAGTAGCATAGACATAATATTCAATGTAAGTAGATATCCAGGTAGTCAGACAGCTGGTCGCTTTTGCTGGAGCCGACCTGTCTTCACTCTATGCTTCTACTCGATATCCAGTAGCGGCGATGGTAGCCATCAATGTGTTCGCAATCTTGATTTTAGATCAAGTGGTACGTTGGAGAGGGAGTCAATGCATCTGTGTGTATCATCAATTCATCACTTTTGCGGCCTAACTGGATCCATATGCCCCCATTGTCGTCTGCTCCCCTTAAGACGGTTTTTTCCGGTTCCCAGTCATCCTTATACTTGCTGTTCCTGGTAGCCAAGCTACCAAAGAGGCACCAAATAGATGATCCTATGTAATCACCAACCACTAAGGGGCAGTTTTCTGTCAATAGTCATTCAGGTCCCAACTGATATCGACTTCTTTCAGCTTGCTGTCGATGCTCAACCTTCTCCAATGCCGCATCTTGATCATGAGTCTAGATAACGCTGGAAACGCAGAGCGAATAAAATCTAGCGTGCAGTTTTCGTAAATGAAGACCTTCTCATCGAGTGCGTAGTAGGTTCCGTGGACAATGAGGGAACGCAGCTTGGGCCAGGCTGGAGACTGCTGAGCCTGGTTCTTTCTCATGACGAGATCGAAGAAATGAACTGTATCTCCAGTACCATCAATATGTAGATGCTCGAGTTAGCCACTCAGATGAAGCAGGGAATCGGTGAAGAAGTGGGAAGCAGCTCTATGCGTTGTGTAGGGATACTGCCGCACATGATGGTGGGCGAAATCAAGCTTGAGGCTTGTGATGTTGCTAGTGAATTTGGGGAGTCGAATTGTGTCTGGGGTTGAGCGTTACTAAATCTGGATTCACTGAGCTTGGGGGATTGGTGAATGGTGGAACCTTACATTGGTACGAGGTGTAGGAAGTCTCGCGCATACCCAGGTGCTCTACCTCCGGTAGTTGCAGAAGAAGCGACAGGAGAGAGAACGTGTCGATGGGAGGGCCGGTTTCCGAATTGCATCGTGAAAGGGCTCGGATAATAGGCACCTTGTAAAAACCTGAAAAGTCGCATGATAGACCATGCCATGGATCTATGAAGAGACTAGGGCCCACGGCGATGCTGTACTGAAGATGGAGACCCTTGTGGGATTTCCAGTGCTTCAAACCCCAGAATAGTCTTTCAAACGAATCCACCACGTATTTGGCGATGAGGTGATCTGAATCTCGATGAGGAAAGGTGCATGTGATGTCGAATCGAATTGACTTCAGACTGTAGGATCGCCAGCCATGGCGGAAGATGTGCACAAAGTCAGGTATCTCGTCGGGAGTGAGGCGCAGTGGCTTATGGCGAGAAGCGTAGCCGCAAGATTCGGCCATGAACTGCCACTGATGGTTGACGCAGGCCAAGTCTGACACTTTGGCGGTGGTGCCATGGTCCTCGAAGGCATATTCCATGATTTCAAGCCACACCTCGTACGGCAAGTCGTGGGAATTCTTTTGAGGTCCCACGGCACCGGCGGAATTCTCAGAGGGGTCGAGGTCTCTCATGGCAGCCACGGCAGTCATTGGATGATTTCAAAGGTGATTTCGAGATGGGATTGGAGGTCGAATACGTGTGAATATCCAATGGGAAACACGAAGAGCCTTGAATTTGGACCCAGGGTTTGTTGTCGTAAGAGTGGCCCTGGTGAAAGAAAATTGATACCGCACGTGGTCACTTGCCGTTACAGCTGCAGGTTCTATCAAGTATCTAGGTACTCCGGCTCTTAGCAGGCCGCTGGGCATTCACTTCAGGAATTGCTTCCTGTACGGAGGTCACGTATATATAGAGACAATAAATGGGTATAATATTGAGTGGTATTCACAGTTACAGAATAGGTAAATCTATCTGAAGGGTAAGGGCGAAAGCCCACTCTAATGTAGGCGATATAGAGGGCGGAAGGCCGTAAGGCCTTCCGTATAAGGGCTCTCAGGCCTAGTCTGAGAGTAGGCCCGAGGGTAGGCTATTAAGATGACGACGAACGCCGTCTATAAGATCAACACTTCCAAGGTTCTTCAAGTAGATAGGTAAGTGCTTGGGTACATAGTCCCAGGTGACTGGCTCAGTATGAAAGCGCTAACATTATACGTATCAATTGATGCCAATAAGGATGAGCCACCATATCTCTTACTTGCTTAGCTAATCGCGAGCCTATGCTGCCAGGGGCGTGTATATTTACGTAGGTACAAAACACACAGAAAAGCAGGAGAACGATTATGCTCTGAACAATTGCAACGTATTTTGGTATTCATGGTATCTCTGATTTGAAGCCAAGCCCAGTCCCCATCCCCGTCAAAAAAAAAACCCAGTCCCTAAGTGAAAGCCAAAGATATGAACGTATAAGCATAAAATCACCAATGTCCATTACAGTAGAAATCGTTTCTCACCATCCTCGGTGCAGGGATATGCTGCCAGCCCCCCCTAGAATCTCTCTCCCTCCTCAGCCTCTCGTCTTCTTCCTGTCTCTGCCTCTCGATCTGCCGCCGTTCCAGAGTAGCAGCCTGTCTAAGATCTCCCTCCCGCTCCCTTTGCTCCCTCTCAATCTTCGCACGCTCCTGTTCCGCAGCCTCACGGGCGATGTATCTGTCTCTCTCCTCGCGCCGTCGGAACTCTTCCGCCTCCTTCCGCTCCTTGGCCTCACGACGAAGACGCTCTGTCTCCCGGCGCAGCTCCTCCTCGGCAAGAAGTGCTGCAACCCTAGCCTGAATACGCTCCTCATCCTTCTGTTTTTGCCGTTGTTTCTCTATGGCCCGTTGGTGAGCAGCAATGCGATCCCGCCTTGCCACCTCTGCGAGACGCTCTTGCTGTTCCTGCTCACGGCGCACCTTGCGATCCTTCTCCAGACGGATGCGCTCCCGCCGTTCATAAGAGAGAAGCTTCTCCTTGAGCTCCTCCTGGCGGCGATCGTATTTGTGGCCGGCCTCGCAGGCGGCTTCCTTCCGTGCCTCTTTAGTCCAGTGGGTTAGGCACAGTGGGATATGATCACGCCTGCCGATGCGAGGTTCCCTGCAGCCTGCCTCTGCACAGGTATGGGATCGGCAGAAGGCGTTCTTGTGGGCTGCCTCGTACTGGCAGCCTTCGTGCCGGCAGCAATGCAGAACGCAATAGAATGATGGACCCAGGCGAAGTTTGTTGCATGATCCGTGTGAGCACGCATGGCCGGCGCAGTGGCCGCCGACAGACTCGGTTTGGTGGTGGCACCTGTCAACGGCGCACTCGTGACTAGAGCAATACTTGGCATGTGGGTTGTGGATGTCGAACTTGGCCTGGTGGCAGCTCGGACTGGAGCAGGTGTGGTGTTTGCAGTAATATGAGCCACCCGCCTTATCACGAAGGCATCCTTCGAGACTGCACTTGTGGTTGAAGCAGAAGTCACTTCTTGATGCTGCGAGCTGATTGCAACCTTGGCCAGACTTGGCGCAGGGAATGTGTTGGTCACAGTGAATGGCTTGCCTTCCATCTGGGAAGCGTATCCGTAGTCGCCGGCATCCTCGGATCAGACCACAGGGGGCATGCATGTCGCAGTGGCCAACGCCAGGCTGAACAGCAGGACGAGTGCAGCTGGGGACCATCTCGCAGCTGTGGGCCGGGCAAAGTAGACTGTTGCGCGATAGCTGAGGCCGATAAGGACATCCTTTATACTGACAGGTGAGATGGGCCTCGCATACTTGACAGTTCCCCAGTCGTAGCCTCACGCATGGCTTGGCGATGCATCTGTGCTGAGCACAGATGTAAGGGAAAGGCTCCCTCTCGGCCCGCTTGGCCTGCTTTGTGCAATGAGGCGCCCGGCACTTGCCGTGGAATGCACAATGTCTGTTGGCCGGGTCTCGTGGGTTGATGCAAAAGGGAGTGTTTTCGTTTCTCGGCGCTTGGCAGGTGTGTTCCTGGCAATACGAGGAGTACCGCCTAGCTCCCCCGATGGTTTCGTAGACGTGCTTCCTGTCACAGCCTACCACCCTGCAGAGCTTATTGGAGTTGGCTTCGACAGCCATTGATTGGGTCCGTCTAGGGTGTCTCGCGCTCGGCAGAAAGACGTCGGTGTTGGTGATAGGTGGGTTGCTGGGTCCGTATCGATATGGTGTAGCAGTGCCCCTGACTAGAGCTGGTCAGGCGAGTGAGGCTTGCTTGCTACTTTCGTTGATAGGTGTGATTAGGCCTTCAAGGTCTGCAGCCTTGGATTAAACGGTGATGTGATGATGTCTTGCAGGTGCAGGTGCAGTTTAACGAGGTAGAACTGTTGGTGGAGAGTAACTGTTACAGAGAAACGTGCAGCAAAATCGGGCGCGTTGATTGCCTAGCCTTGGGGTTTTTATATGACCGTGAAAGGCGTAGTTGAAAATGCACAAAGAAAGACATTGTTCTAGTAATGGCTCGATATATATGACAGCTGCCTGGTTTTCGAAGTACTGCAACTTGCAGTCCTGGCTGTCACACTCGGAGTCCTCAACGAGGCTGCAGCGAGTTTGCCCATTTAGTCATTTTCCAAGTGGATAAAGTCCAGCAAGATAACTACTCAGTGATAGTGCTGATGGGGACCCAAGCCACGATGGAAGGCAGCCTAGAGCTGGACCAGTATTGCGCTTCAAGGGTTGGCCTCAAATGGCTGTGCCGCACGATATGCAACCATGCGGCACGTACACTCAGCACTGCTAGGACGTTTCTCCATCCTAGGCCTTTGAGCACAGCACCGCCATTGGTACACTGGGGCACTTTCCAGTATCTTATAACGGTATCTGGGAAAGCAAAGAGGAGTAGAGGGAGACGGGTTCTTAGGGAGAAGAAAGGTTTGTTTTTTAAAATAGAAAAGGAAAAGAAGAAGAAGAAGAAGCCCTCTCGACGCCGGGTGACAACAACGCTGCAGCGTTGTGTCATGGTAGAGGGAACACTGAAACGATGTGGGTGGCTGTGGCGCAGTTAGTCATTGTCCCTTACTTGTTTTCCCCTTCGGCACGCCGTGTTTTTTGCGGTAGACCATCAGCTTCGTTGTTTATTAAGAATGGGGAGTTGATCGTTTAGGAAGCTGTCAGGTGCCATTGTTACTTGATGCCAACTGGCCACCACGGCAGAGGGTGAGAGAAAGTCTTTGCTGGCATGGGGTGCAGGCTCTCGTCTCTCTAGGCCCCGCACTCCATGTGAGTGGGCAGGCAGCAGGCATTCCAGCTGCCTTTGTTCCTCGATTGTGTGGTGTGGACGTGCATGCCGTGCGTCTACTGAGACGCGCAGACGTGGCTCGCAGAGGTCATGATGATCGCGGACCACCGTGAAATAACCATTATGTCTGCTTCATGCTGTCCGCGGGTGGTGTGTGGCCGATATTGGGCGCAAATGCGATAGATGGCGGTTGCTGACCCTAGGGGACGCAGGCGGCGGCACAGCACACAGCGCTGAACCGCTAGCGGCTTACTCAGGCAGACTGAAGTTTGAGGGGAGGCAACCGTCATTATTGAATTTGAGAGTTGATATCAGGCACCCGGAAGTGCAAGGTGGTGATACAGCAGGGTTGACGGACAAGTGGTGGCTATCGAGGTCAGAATGGTCATGAGGAGGGAAGAAGAGTGGTGTTTCCAAAGTATTCAGGGTCCTTGAGAAGATGACGAATTGGGAGCACCAAATCCCGGGCCGTTTTGCTTCATTATGTTGACACTAACAGCAGAGCCTTGTCTTCAACGTCACCCGGATCCTCAGAGGACAACCAGTAACTCAGGATCGGTCAATGTTGGGCTCAATTTATTCCTAGGGATCGGTTTCGGGATATAGGTTCTCTTTTCATGTCTCTGGAGACTTCAGTAGCAAAGTGTAGCCGTGTGATAGTGGCTGCCATGCCGAAAGGTTGATAGTATGTTGTTAGTGGAAGAGCCTCAAGCCTTGGATATTGGGCCCTGGGCTTCAGCGTCATTTGATGCCCCCGGACCCTGAATTACGTTACTCCTTCCAACATTCCGATCCTTTTGCACTGCCACAGCCTTAACTACACCACTTCTTTTCTTCAGCCTTCTTCTTCTGAGCTTCTCACCTTGATTCAACCGAAGATTTGATACAAAGAACCCCAAGCACAGTCCCCAGACCAGTACACACGAAATAGAAAAACCTACCCTAGGGTACCCATACATCCCTTCCCATTCTATCTTACTTAAATAGAAGGACTCCACACCATGTCGTTGTATATGCTCGGTATTATAGTACATAAGCGTCCGATTGATCGTCTCGAATGAGCGGTCAAGTATGCAATGTTGGGGACAATATGTCGTTTGTCTTGCCAGCCCCTCCAAGATTTCCCAAAGGGTTCGCTGCCTCGCACGATGGCACGCGCTGGTGGTGGTGCTGACCTATATTCCTCACTATCTTGGACTCTGCCATACGTGCTCATGGGCAGCCTTGACGTGTGTTAAATCTCGAAGATCCCGCCATGGGCCTCAGCTGGGCCAGGCTTGACTTCTGGTGGAACGAGTCAATATATTGAATAGCCGGTTGTCCAGGCCTCCGTGGCGTTCTGTCCTACACAGCACTTGAGCAGTTTGCGCAACTGCGCGCGCGGGCTTTCCAAGCTAGGCCGCAGGACTCAGCTCTTTCTAATCAAGACATGCTTACTACCCTAGGGTACATGTTGACGGCCACACCTGTTTCTATAATTGTTCGGAATGACTCCGAATGTACGGTTCAAGCCCAGTACCGGTGTCCAGGTCCATCGGACTTGTGGCGTTTTGGCGTACTGATGAAAGCCCCAGCCTTGGAGTCCATGAAAGCATGATAACTGCTACTTGATTGATTGAGAACACATTATTGCTCCATAATTTGCAAGAAATATCTGCTAAAGGGTTGAATTAGTACCCAATGACGTGTTTGTCTTATGGCTCTCGTTTAGGATTCTTCTCCGGCTGGCCGCCTCCTCAATCATACTTAGGTACCTATCAGTTCGCCCAGGTGCCGGAAGGCAGTTTGGTTATGTGGTGGACGGTCGCCATGTCCAGGAGTCCCCCCTTCAACTAGGAAGCCCCCGGGGGTGGCAAAACTTGATTTACCAACGGCAAATATGTTCGCACTCACTATTTTGACTTGCTATCCGTCTGCACCCCTCATAGCCCAGTCCTGTATGTAGCAACAGCCTCACAACGAGCATGTGCTCAATTTGGATTCGGTCCTAAGGTACCCTGGGAATCCTACTCAGTTGTAACCCCCAGGGCCATCGCGGTGCTGGTGTCAGTGGCGGACGCGTTCGACGCAAGTGAAGAGGCTGGCTGTGGTGATACCAGGCCCCCGAGACAATTCTTACTCCCCATAAGCTCAGCATCTTCTAGGTCTAACTTAAGCGTCTGCAGCCTTGCAAAACGGATTTCGCTTTATAGCACACTTTCTTTCTCTCCATGCTGACTGCGTTTGCCCAGGTACTTCGTGTATGATTGCATGTGGGCACAACCTCGAGCGACACAGGTGGAGCAAACATCTCAACTAGGATCCGCCGCAATCACATCTAAGGTGCCTAGGTGCTTGAGATTTTGACTTCAAACCAAGTCTTCTTCATAAACGTGAGGTCTAATGACAACTCGACTGATAGCGTCGCCATCTTGTCTCGAACTCGCGTAGTTCTCGGCCCGTTGACGACGGTTTCGATGAAGCTCCAGATTCCTGCAATACGCTATTGGGCAATGTTGCCATTGAGGATCGCACTTTCATACTCAAGTATGTAGTTACTCTGGCCCATACATGCTATATCGGCACGATAATGCTTGACCCATCGTGCTGGAAGCCGGTTGCAAGTAGCCTGGCCACTACTGCTTTTGGGAACGATCCATTGGCAGTTTTATCTCCAGAAATTTGCTGTCCGTCTGGACTCACGACTTCAGGTGTCTCTACCGAGGATATTCATGGAGGCCACGACTACCTTCCCTCGCTGGCACCGGGCGAGAGAGCCGCAGGTTGTTGTCCAATTGAGACATGCTGTGGCTCTCATACAGTATGCCTAATTCGCTGATCATGTTGTCTTCAGTGGCTTTGTCTGCCTTCATTATGACGATATGTGTTCCAGCTACACAAGTACTGCGACACTCATCGCTGAGATCCGCCACAACTATCTTTTCGGTCCAGAAACCCACAAGGAAACCATGACTATACCCTAAACCGACGTTATCGAACCACAATATAATGAAGTTCCTATCACTGCCGTCGAACTCCAGGTACCCATGATACAGTTGGTGTAGGGGTCGAGTGTCCAGGTACTAACAGATACTCTGTTCCCCTCTTCCTCCACCTCAGATTACTCAACAGAAGCCTCGGCATCCTCACCAACACCGATCAGGGGATTTGAATCGCGATCATAGCTAAGGCGCAGGGGTTTGTAGACGATGGGTGCAACAGCGACCCATTTCGGAGAGATCGAGCAAGAATTCGGGGATATTGTGAATGTGGACAACGTTTTCCTCTGTGTGAGAAGACAAGAGCTCCTGTAGGCCATATGGACATACGCGTGCTAAGATAAAGAAGCGGGCGCTGAATAACGCAAGACCATATTGTATATAGCAAGGGCTGTGGTTAAGGATGCGTGTATCGTTGTAATGAATTACGGTCAGCTTTGTTTTCATATTACGGAGAACCCTTTCGCTTAGGACAATGCTGAGTGGGCCTCTCATACATTGGGGACGGTGAGGTAGCTACACTGGTTGGGGTCCAGTCTCCTAGCTATGCCTAGAAGGTAACTACATATCAATGGTAGAATATCCAGGTACACAATAACTTCTGGATCCATTAATATGGAGCTGAATATTGCTAAGTTGTCTAGGTGCCCTATCCTCTTGCTATTGCTCAAGGTTGACGGACTTGAAAGAAATACAATGTATGGCTATAACTCCCTATTTTCCCACCTCTTGTCCTTCATTCTCCACTATCTTTCATGTAGATACTTCATGCGGGCAACATCTGTGAGTCTCCAGAATTCCCTCTCAACATATGCGCAGTCCCTTGTCAATCTTCATATCCAGCAAGATGTCATTCTTCTCCAAGCATGCTCTTGCGGCGAGGTCAACGATTACCATTTTTCTTTCGACTATATCAGCACATTGACCGAAGCTCTCGGTCTTATGATGACAAGAAGCCTGATTGAGTACAATCTTTAGAATATGAGCTCTAAAAATGATGCTTTTGTCAAGCTTCGCAGAACCTCTAAGGGCCCTTTGTCCCTGTACCGCAGGACCGACCCTTCGGTATAGATAGCACAACTGCAAATCAGCAGGCCATAGAATCCGGGGTTTGAAGGGCCAGTCTTTCCGTGCAATTCAAGCACGCATGTATGGAAGGCATAGTTGATAGTCGTAACTTTAGGTCACAAACCAGCGTATAGGTTAACGTGTAGCGTCGAAGAAGACGATTAAGACATAGGATGGGACAAGCTAAGAGAGCCTGAGGTGCTATTACAGGGCTTTTCACAACGATGATTAGTTTACCGTTGAGACTCATAAAGGTGAGCAGATGGGCAAAATATATCTCGCCCCATAGCATACCCTAGGGTATGCATAACACTAGTATTAAAGCGCCTTGCCTCCGACCTTGCTAATCTCTCGGAAGAGATACTGGATATCTTGAAGATAAAGATGCGGGATAGAAAATCGAGAGTCTGGTGTAAGAGCGGACGAGTCTACAGGTGGCGGAGTACCGTCGATTCTCAACAAAGATGATTTTGACTACATCAAATAGGGGTTCGCTGAATACAAGGCCCGAGTGTAACGTTGCTATATATACTTCAGTATACCTATATCCTGCCAATTGGTCATGTAACAACTGAGGTTTCCTATAATCTGAGTTTTCTAACTACAGTCTCCTTGCCCATTTCCACTCTCTAAGTCTCCATTTATCTTTTTGAGTACACTACGGCCCTAAGTTCTTGGTACCAAGGGATCTTGTCACGTCCTATGCGGCTGGCAAGAGTTGTGGGATCGAAGGAGACTACGAGCTGTTTAGCTGTATATTCATCATGCTCGTGTATCAACCCCAGGATAATACACGGTAGGCTGAGGACGTTGGAAACGATTATACGTGGCACATGTTCGGAGTTTCGGAGAAACCTCCCAATTGGTCACACAGGTACATTATCATCATGTAAGGCAGGCAGGCCTCCTGCATAATACGTGACCAAATGGGACAGGGACATGAGACAGTCAGCTACACAACCTACGCATTCCCTTTGCTTGCAATCCTGATGCACACCCACCAGGTTTCTGGGGCCGAATTTCCTAGCCGCGATATCCTCCACAATCTGATTCAGGTACTAATATTGATATGTACCCAGTGCCCCTCTTGGCTTTGAACGGCCGGCCTCTTGCATCGCTTTGAAAACCCCGACAAGAGCCAATGGCACAAAGCAAACCAGGCAGCAGCAAGCTGATCACGCACACGGCATAAAAGGTCCGGCCTTCCCTCCCTCCTGGCCACAAGTTGGTATCCTCACCACCATCTCAACAGCAGTTGCTAACCCCACGCAAACACACCAAACTACACCCGAGCACACATCCACACAACCATAAGACCAAGCACTTCATCCGCCTTCTCCCACCATACCTACCAGTATGCGGCCCGTCAAGATACTTGCTATCCTTGCCATGGCCACTGGCACCACGGCCGGGCCGATCGCATACGGCATCTGCCAGGCTGGCTGCGCGGCTGTTGTCACCGCCTGCTACGCGGCTGCTGGAGCAACGTTCGGCACCGTGGCTGCTCCCGCGGCTCCGGCTGCCATTGTAGCCTGCAACTCGGCGTTTGGAACCTGCCAGGCAGCTTGTGCTGTCGTTGCTCTGGCACCCACCCCCTGATCTCGACCCATGATTTTCCACGAGGACAAGGCAGATGCATGAACCACCGAGGGATGAAGATGTTGATGCATATCATTGGGGTTTCGATCTTGGGAAGCATGTAAATGCGGCGGAGAAGGTGACATCAAGGAGTGCGTATGAAGTGTCAAGGGGAACAGCACAATAGCGGGACAGCACAACAGCAGAAGTAACATGGTCAATCTACACAAGTGCGACCCAAAGTAACCGTTTGCCAGGAAGAGTCTCGAAAGAATCTTGATACCTGGGTCTGCAACCAAGACACGCACCTTCTTGCACCTTGATGCTTTGTCAATGACCGACAAATGCATGTGTGGAATGCCGATTCCCCCGGACTCTCTGAATTCAGACAGCTACCAGCCGTAGAGACAACAAAATCAGATTCAGTAGGCATACACGAGACCATGGGTGAGTGACCAGGCGAGTCAGCTAAGAGCAGGCAGTTTCTGGATGGTCAGGAGACGGAATGGAGCACAAAGAGAACGAGACAACACGTTGGCCTTGGAAGCTGGAGTAGTCAGGCCACCACGTGCAGCTTGACTTCGTTAGGATGAGCAGGCGGCTCAGGCGCCGGGGTAAGTTTCTGAGCTGCTGGGTAGCATACAGGTGAGAGCATTCAGTGTATGGGGTGTCGGAATAGTCAGATTACTCAATCTTCAACCTCGTCAGTGTTGGGTTCCAGTTGAGGTTCGAGCTGGGACATCCGGATGGATCATGGATAAGGTCAACAACTCTGTGTTCAAGCCACAAAAAGTATCAGCCACAAGCGTCTCCCCGCAAACGGCACCCCAACAATAGGACGTACATCTGAATGTGGCGGTGGAATGGAAAAAAGAGGGTCACGCCCGCTCTTTGGGTCGGTCCACAGCACGGTCCAGATGTCACAGCGCAGGTACAAAAGGCGGCCTGTTTCCCGCCATGGCCACGGCGCTGCCCTGCAAGCCCCGGCCTCTGATCTGGCAGTGTCGTCAGTCTGGAAGCTTTCAAGGTGCAGGTGAAAGTGTCACTGTTACTATTATTATTATTATTATTCCTGTCTTTTCTATTCTTTGGTGGTCACTTCAATCCCAACAAGCTAGATGTGACTTTGCCTCTGGGATACTTAGTACCTAGATAGGTACATACGCCACTGATACGTCGTTTTCACCCGCTCCATCCGTCACGTCGCTGGTAAGCTCCCGTCACCTCACACCATCTCACCTCTCATCTTACTGTCTACACATCTACATACGGGTCTGTACAGTGAGTTGGGTTGCTACTCCCTGCATGACCAATACCTGATGCATATGATGGTCTGTCGTGATCACTACCGTCTACATGGGATGATTTTACTGACATATAGATTCCTGTTTAATTCAGTCCTAAGTGCCAGAAGTTGATCATATCACCATCTGTCTATGGTCTCTCACCTTTTCACCTCCTCATTGAATCTCAACTCACCTTGACGGTTTACTCAACTGCGAGTGCTGCCCCACTCTGTACCCTTCCCGCAATTCCATTGGCCAGTTCAAGCTGTAGCTACCGACGCTAAGCAGGGACCGCGGCCCACGCGGTCTGGATGGTTGTGTGGCCCAAGCTCTTTCTTGCTCCCAATTGCAACAGCATCGGCAAACGGCAGCAACGGCAGCAGTAGCAAGTCACTCCTTCGTCGCATTCGATTCGAATTGAAGGAAGCTTGTGCGCTTCATCCCCCGTCATCATCATCATAATAGAAACACCACAACAATAACACCTCAACTCTACTCAAGACCAACAAGACTTGTTGCCGAACCTCGCTCGTCGCAAACACCAACCCCATTTGGCTTTTCGGCCAGATCGCGAACCCCCTTACAAAGCCACACCCGCTCGCGCAGCAGACATCCCCAATCGCATTGCCATGGGAAGCTCAATCGCCACCATTTCGACTTTGCGACCAAGTAGATACGACTTGAACCCATCCAAGAAGCTGCCTTTGTAGATACATAGTACACAGCACAGCACACACACCGTGAGTCCACCGCCCACAATCTTCAGTCCTTTCAAGTTGCGACACACTCGCCTGAACCTATCATCGCAATCGGAGTCGATCCTAAGTTGACTGACATTGTCTTCTCTTTCTAGATCCTCCTACATCCAGACCCACATCTACCTCGACCTCGACCTCCCACAATGGGCGACACCTTCCCACTAGGTGCCCAATTGCGGTACCCTATAACTATCAAAAGACTCCTCTACAAACCCGGCGACGAACTGAAGAAGGGTACTACTGCGGTGGACTTCTCCTACAAGTACATGAGGGATGTCGGCGACGCGACCGGCGACGAGACACGCCTGGAAGAGCGCACCGGCTACGCCTCATGGCCTAGTCCTGTCGATGGCAAACTCAAAGCATGGAAGATCAAGGTCGGCGACGTCATAAATGGTGACCGCCCCTGCGCCGTCATCGAGGAACCTTGCAAACACGAAGTCCAGTTCCAGGGCCAATGTGCTTATTGTGGCAAGCTGACCGATGAGGTCGACTGGTCCACCAACCGTATTGACGCCGACCGCGCACCTGTCCGCATGACACACGATCAGGCCAACTTGACTGTCAGTCGTGAACGCGCCGCCAAGACCGAATCCCTGCAGCAGGAACGCCTACTCCAACAACGCAAGCTGAGCCTGGTTGTTGATCTGGACCAGACTGTTATCCACGCATGCATAGATCCTACTGTTGGCGACTGGCAGCGCGACCCGACCAATCCCAACTACGAAGCAGTCAAGGATGTCCAGAGCTTCCAGCTGGCCGACGATGGCCCGCGCGGCATGGCAAGTGGTTGCTCCTACTACATCAAAATGCGCCCTGGTCTGCGACAGTTCCTCGAGAAGATCTCGCAGCTCTACGAGCTACACGTCTACACAATGGGAACAAGGGCCTACGCTGCCAACATTGCAAAGATTGTCGACCCGGACAAGAAGCTCTTTGGCGATCGCGTGATCAGTCGTGATGAGAACGGCAACATGACAGCCAAAAGTCTTCAGCGATTGTTCCCTGTCTCTACCAATATGGTGGTCATCATTGACGACCGTGCTGACGTGTGGCCCAACAACCGACCGAATCTGATCAAGGTCGTCCCCTACGACTTCTTCAAAGGTGTTGGTGATATCAATTCCAGCTTCCTCCCCAAGCGCGAAGATATCCTACCCACCGAAAAGCCTGTGCAGAATGGTGCACCCAAGCAGAATGGCACCGCAGATGCAGCAAAGATGTCAGCACTGGAGGGGCTCGCGGGTATGAGCAGCGGTGACGACGCGGCCTTGCTCAAGCTACAGACCGAGGAGCAGGAGCGAGCCCTGGAGAAACAGCTTACCGATCGACCGTTACTCCACATGCAGGAAAAACTCGACAAGGAAGACAAGGATGCTGAGATGGATGATGCCGAGGACGAGACCCCCGAAAGCGAACGAGCCACACCACCACCGCACGTACAGAGGCATCAGGTGCTTTTTGACGACGACAATGAGCTCCAATACCTCGAGCACCATCTCACTGTCCTCCACACCAAATATTATGAGGCTTATAACGCCAACACCGACACCCGCTCCATCCCTGACGTAGGCGAGATACTGGACGACCTCAAGTCTGAAGTTCTCCGCGGCACACGCATCGTTCTTTCCGGCCTTGTGCCCCAGGAGGTCGACCCTTTGCGATCCGAGATAGGGATCCAGGCTATGAGCTATGGAGCGGACCTGCAGACAAGGATACACTCGGGCATCACTCACCTGGTAGTCAGCACGAACCGGCCACGGACGGCCAAGGTGCGAACAGCGGCCAAGATACCGAGCATCAAGATCGTAAATCAGAATTGGCTGCAGGATTCAATATCTCAGTGGGAGGAATTGGATGAGACTCCATACCTCGTGCATCTCCATCCTGCTGATCAGAGTGGGTTAGCCCCGCTTGTGATGCCTGGTCAAAGGGCGGAACCTACATCAGATGCGGCCAATGCCACAGCCCAGAACGGCGCAGCCGCGGAGGAGGATGAGGAGGAGATTGACAGCGCCGCAGAAGAAGACGATGATACCGACCCGCGGAGTCCAATCGATGAGCTCAAGGGCTTCGATTTCAACGGTGCTGACGAGGAACTTGACGAGTTCCTTGCCGATGACAGCGAGGAGGATGATGGGGGTGACACCAAAACAGACCCTGGCTTCGAGACCGATACGAGCGTCAAGTCAGAGACTGGCAGTGAAAAGGGCTCCACCTCGAGTGAGGGCAGGAGCAAGGTCGTCAATGGCACGTCCACATCGAAACGGAAACACGGCGACACAGATTCTGAGTCGGAGCAGGAGTCCTCGAGTACTGGCTCAGCACTGTCCAAGAAACTACGGATATCACGAATGCGGGGAGGGAGTAGTTTGAGGTCGACATTTACGCTAGAGACTAAAAACTCCAAGCCTGAGCTGGCTGCTGAAGAACAGCAACAGCAACAACAAACAGAACAGGAACAGGTCAACGGCAGTGGTGGAGATGATGGTGACGAAGAGGTCGATCTGTTGAAGCCGGAGGCAGGGCCGCCGGAGGTTGCAGATGATGACCTGGAAGCTGACCTTGAGGACGAGCTGGAGAACGAGCTGATGGCGGCGTTGAACAGGGAAGAGCAGGAGACCCTCGACGAAAAGGGTTAGGTTCCCTGGGTCTCACCTTTGAACACCGAAGCTGCGAACGCAAGGCTAGCTGCTGAGAGGAGAGAGCCACCGAACCAGTCACTGCTGTCCGGCTAGAAAGGGTGGATGGCCGAGATGATGGGGGCATGGGCCATCATAGGCTCTTGGAGTGAAGAGAATTGTGTGTATTTGCATGTTGGGGGGAGGGGATGGAAGAGAGGAAATGTCTAGCCATGCTTGTTTATTTGAGTTCAATTGAACCGAATTGGATCGAGGTGCAGTGAAGTAGACTTGACGTTCATACCCTGGGCACCCGGCGGTGCCCCCCAACTTGACCATCATCGTGGCCATGGACGAAGCTCGAGTCAGTTGACGTGACTTGACGATAACTCCACAAGCCTGCTTCCCGCAAACATCATTTCGATCACCTGTAATAAAAAGCATGTATAGCAAGCATGACTGCTTGAGAAAACACCAAGATGCGTGCTCCTCACTTGGCCATGTTCATATCTCATTCTGTACTGCTATAGAAGCACCCCGACTGTGCAGCCAAGATGGAGCTAAACTGCAACCCTTACGTAATCTCCCGTCGTCATCCCCGCAGCCAGTCCAAGCTCTCCCGAAGCCAAGCAACAGAGCCGCATCGCATCGCAACATCACCTCACCAAGCACTGCCAAACCACGGATTACTGCCACCTGTTGAACTCGTCAAGTGCCCAATTGATTGCCGGCACCTACGCATCGCCAACAAACTATATTCGAGAAGGAGAAAGAGGGCGGGATTGCCGCTTCAGCATCGGTCGGTGGAGCCGGCGTCGAACAACAAACACACTTGACCCATCATGCCTCAGGATATGCCCCCCGTGGGCGGGTATGGCCCCGTCCAGTACAAGGTGAGCTTTTTTGTGCTGCTTTCCTTCTTTGGCTGTCGCATTGTCGTTGGATGGAGAGCATGAATGGATGAGCCGCGGTAGGAGGTGGACCAAAGCTACGCGGTTGCTCGAGGTTGAGCATGCGACCGAGACGGGGCCGACTGACTCGGCGGTGACTACCACCACGACCGACATGACTACAACTTCGAACCGGACACCTTAACTATTACCGCGGGATCGAAGACGAGAAACACCACCGAGGACTGTTTGGGTGCTCTCGGAGATTCCCTGTGTCGAGCAAAGAGGGGACTGGCACCGCTGGGCTTGCAGCCGTGGGAAGAGGAGGCAGGGATCTACAACACCAGAGGAAGGAGAGGAGGGCCTGGACGAACATACGGGTTATCAACGGGACCTAGTTCTCGTTCACCAACTACATTCAAACTATACTGAGGGCTGCGAGAACATCAGACGGGGTGTAATATGCACAAGGAGGGTTGACGACACCACTTTCGTCCGCCCACTCGTCCATCTCCATGTCAACCTCCAGGCCCGTGGTGCCGTCAAGGGAGGAGATACACGCAAGACATTTCGCCTCGCACTTTGGCGAACAAGCACATGATGACAAGAATGCTGACTCTTGCAATCCTACCCAGCGAAACCTGCCAGCCAGAGGCTTCAAGCCCGCAACCCTCCTCGCCATTGGCGGCACCGTTATGCTCTACGGCTGGTACGCATTCGGCAAGGGAGCACGAGAACAACGGTACGGCCCTAACTAACTTGCATTTCCTCTGCTTTCCACTGATGCATAACTTCACACCACTACCATCAAATCATTCCCCTCCCACGCCTAAGTCTTGCCCCCAGCACCTATACCCCCCCCCCTCTGACACTTACACTTTGACGCAATCCAAAGGCCATCCCACTGACGCTGTTCCGCTATATCCAGCGAACTCGCCCGCGAAAAGATGTGGTCCCGCATCCACCTCATCCCCGCCCTGCAGGCCGAGGAGGACCGCGACCAGGTGCGCCGGTACCTGGCTGACCAGGCCCGTGAGCGCGAGTTGATGGGCGGGGAGAATTTTAAGGTGTACAACAGCGACCGCTTTGTCAAGCCTACGTTTTCTATCACGCCCGAGAAGACGAAGTAGGTAGATGAGACACCGTCATGTGATGGAGGTGGGATGTTCGACGTTCGACGGCGGGTAACTCCTAAGGACGATGGCCCAAGGGGGAGGCTTCTACAATATGATACCTACTTGGTACCTTGTAGGCTGAAGAATGAAGATGGGAGTTTCCCAACAACATCCCATAGGCTAACACTCCCAGACAAGGGAATACCTCAGATGGCGGGGCTCTTGGTCTTTTGCATACTAAAACGGTAGAGTTACATCAAATACGGTCAAAGAAGACGTATGATACGTTGCCTCGTGGAAAATTGTAAAGTGTATCATTCAATCCAGCCTGAGACCAACCTCGGCCGAGCCAACCTGTAGACCGGTCCCAAACTCCAGTATTCCAAGGTTCCAAATCAGTCATACAGAAGGACCATCCATCACACCAGTACCAACGCCTTTTTATCTCAAAGACACCATTCATCACCATGTAGGCAACTCACCCTTCTAAGCTGGCGCCTGCACAATCTTGAAGCCCTCGCCAACCATCTTGGTGATGTCCTCGTTCTTGTGCTGCAGCAGACCTAGCGCGAATGCGACGTCATTCCATTGTCTTTCAGTCTCACAGCGCGGAAGACGGGCTGCGAGCTTGTCGGCGAGCTGTTTGGCGTGTTTGTCCTGTTGCGGCGGCAGGAGTCAGTAAGCCGTTTCCTCACGCATACAGATACCCAAAGTACACACCATAGGGAAGATGACGAGTGTAAAGGGGCAGGGGAACATACCTTCTCCACAAAGCCGAGCAAGAACTTGACGATTCTCCTGAATGATTCTTCCGCCAAGCTCCTCTCGGCCGACAGCAAACTGAACATATCAACAAAGTGGTTATACACTGCATTGTCCTTGGTAGACAGTTCAGTGAAGAACATCCTCGCCATATCCGCAATCATCTTGTCACTATCCTCAAGACACTTGGCCATCTCGCCCAGCTGGCCCTTGACCTTGACCTGACCAGCCAGGATGAGGAAGGTCAAGGTCATCAAACAGGTTCGTTTGACAGAAGCATCCGAATCGGCGAGTCGTCTGTACAGGAAGTCCGTATTCTCATCGATGAGGTGGTTGAAGCACACGGCCATGTCGCCCAGGGCAATGACCGCGTTGGACCGGACTGTTGCATCGGGACTGCGCTCCATAATGGTGATGAGGAGCGGCAGGTTCTCCTCGCAGTACTCGGCGCTGACGCACATTAGCTTGGCCAGACACAGCGTCGCAGCAGCCTGTAGGCCCTTGTCCTTGTACTTGGTGTTGTTGGCACAGATCTCGCTGACCAGCGGACCAAACAGTGCCAACAAAGACTCGGGACCATAGAGCAGCTCCCGCTCACGGATGTGTTGCATAGCCTCCGTGAAGTCATCCTCCGTCGTGCCCCCGATGAGATCAAGCTCATCTTCCGGTTCATCCTTGTCCTTGCCCACTGTGCCGACGGTGGATGCTCGGTTGTTCCTGCTGGTACGGCGGGACTCTGCTTGGGCGGCCTTCTCGGCTGCGACAGCCTTTTCCTTCTCCTGCTTCCGACGCTTGAAATCCAGCTCGCAAAGTTCGAGATGCACAATCTGCTTGATGGCAACGTGGCCGACAATAAACAATAGTTGAGAAAGTGCGATGGCGTTGTCGCGCTTGACCTTGGGCTTCTCGGATTGCGTTGGTTGCGGGGCTGCTTGCGCTGGCGGCATGATGGTGGCATCCATAGCTCCTTCCTGAGGCTCGGGGCTTGACCCCTCAGCTTTTGGCGACTGCATGTTCTGCTGCTCCTGCAGTGAGTCCCTGGAGCCTGGCCGCTCATTGGAGTTGGAACGACCACGGCGGCCGCCGAAAACAGCCTTCGCCTGGTGCCGGATGATCTCAGAGCAGAGAACATCCGGATGCTTGGAAATGGAGTAGATGGCATTGATGGCCTGCTCGGCAACCCCATACCACTCCTCGGTCTCAAAAGGAACATCCGTGATAGCAGCAAGCTTCTGCAACACAGCATGTTCATTTGGCAACCGGGAGAACTTGACGCTAGACTCCTGTCGTCCGCTTGGGTTCAATCGGCGCAGGGCGATGCAGGTGTACTTTGCGAGTTGCAGGTCGTTGCGACCATGAGAGCCGAGACCTGTGCGAAGCATGGTCTCCATGTCACTCACCACGATCTCCGGACTGGCAGTGGCTAGCATGCCAAGAACGATGATGGCACCTCGTCGCTGAGTCCTGGATATTTCCTTCCTCTGCACGCCATACACTTGCCAAAGCTTGGCAATGACGATATCCAGAATCATACCCTGCTTCATCATGGTGCTGAGAAGCTGCTCCAGGGAAGTCAGCTCTGCAGGCGTAGCCCCAAATGTCAAACTTATCATGTTTCGTGCAATATAGTTGGCCGCATCGTTCGGACTGAACGAATCCGGAGCCTCAAAGAACAGCCGCTTGTAGCACTCGATCAGGTGTGACTGGACACCCTTGCCCTCATCGCTATTGCCCTTGGTCCAGATCAGTCGCAACATTCGGCGGATGCCAACCTTGTTCTGCTCAATGTTGTAGGCGTCACCGACTTCAAAGTAGTCCATGGCTTCGATAACCTCGCTCTTGTTCTTGGATCCGAGAAGCTGGCAGACGGTACCGGTCGCGTCATGCAGGACATCAATAAATTTCAGGGCCTCCGTGTAGTACCTCCTGGTGAGTGTGAGCTTTTCGATAGCTTCAGACGTGACGGCATCTTCTTGGGCTTTCCTGACAACCGCAGCCTTCTCCTCTTCCGTCATATCGTTCGGGTGTTTCTTCTGGGGCGACTCGACCTGCGTTGCCTCATCCAGCAATTGTTCATCCACGGTAATATCGGCACGGCCCTGGCTATCCATGTCAGGCGCACCTGCTGGGGGCTTAAGGGCATCAAGTTCCTGGTCAACCTTATCAAGACGCTCCTGCCAGTCCTTCCGGGCCAGCTGAGCACCATGCATGACGGTGAAGGGGTGAGTCTTGATAAGGCAACCAAGCAGCTTGATTGCATTCCTCCGAACATTGCTGCTTTTGTCCTCAAGACTCCGGCAGGCCAGCTCCGCGGCCTTTTGCCTTCGCTTGGGGAACTTCTGCTGAAGGTCGCAAAGCTTGACGTAGACCTGAATGGTCCTGCATCGGCAGTAGGGGTTGATGTCGAGGAAGCGCTCTTCCAGGACATCGAAGAACGCGTTCAGCTGCGACTTATAGTTCTCGCCCCTCTCTTCTTGTTTGCTCAGGTAGACGAGCATGTTGCCACAGACCTCAACCAGTGCGCAACGCAGCGTGTAGGACTAGAGATACATTAGCTGTGCGGGGAGTCATAGGATCTGCGTAAGGGAGTTTTGTACCTCGCTGTCGAGCTGCTTGGCCAGCATCGTCATCTGTTTGATCACCAGCCTCGGTGCCAGCTCGGACAACTTGATCATGAATGTAGAAACAGATTTTGGGCCCCTGGTATCGTTACTGTTGAATTCCTTATTACTGAGCTCTCGCAGTATCTCTTCGCCAAGTTGTGGGTAATCATATTGCTCTGCGAGGATGTGCAGGAACTCGGCCATGGGTTCAGACAGATGCTCGAAATAGGTGAGGTTCTGGACGATGGAAATCTGCGCGGCTGCAAAGGATTTAGCTGCATGTTTCCTCCTGCCGTAGGGATCCCCAGATATGCCTACCGTATCCGTGACCATGGTGCTTGACAGCAATACACAAGACCTTGAACGCGTGCATGCGAATGGTGGTGTTCTTGACGCGTTGCTCGCTCTCGAGAATAAGGTATACCGGGCGTGTCAATAGGCCGATGAAGGTATCTCGCTCGGAGGTGGTGAGAAAGATCTTGCCCAGCTTCAATCGAAGCACCTTGCACATGGTATCAAGGGCGATCTGTAATTGGGAAGCACTGTCCCAGTTGGCGTCCTTGTCTGCTGCTGCTGCCTTCTTTCCCTTGGGCTTCCTTCCTCTGGATATGGGGGCGGCGGAGGATTTCTCTGCAGCCTTTGTCTCGACACATGAGATGGTCCATTGTAGGAGAAAGCCGTAAACCTCGAGGAGTTGTTTGTGGTGGGAAATGAGGCTCTGCTCGTCGGATTCTAGGTCGTTGTGCACGATGTCGGCCTCGGTGGACAGACCAGAGGTGATGAGGTCGAATAATTTAGAGAGGGCGTGTGTCGGAAGGAAGGGTGCGTATCTGGATTATTGAAAGAGCTTAGAAACAGGATCTTGAACCGCGGATTTTACTATTGCCCGGTTGCCCGGTGGGGGGATTGGTATCGGTGTTGGCAGCGTACAGGAAGTATCTGCCACCACGAGTATCTGTTTCTTCTTGGAGCACAGGGACCGACAAGTGGACTGGGAAGGGGAAGGGGAAGGGGAGAGGGAAGCAGGAAGAGAGGTAGAGAGGGAACTGGGGGCACACTTTAGCAGGAACTGTAGCGAGTCGAAATGCGCGCTGCGGGTTATGGCATCTGGGTTCTCGGCGACGGCGTCGATAATCGGGTTGAGGACTGGGTTTATGACGCCGTTGGTGAGGGCTTCTGGGTCGTTCTCGCAGTCGAAGAGGCCGCTATCTGCCTCTGTGGTAGGGATCGTGGCAGGATCGCTCATGTAGAGCTTCAGGGCCTCGTTGATGTCGAAGTTGACGTTGTCCATCTTGGTGGATGCTATCGACTGTGCCCTGAACAGATCGATGGTGGTCGATGGGCGATGGTGGGGGGCGGGGGTATCGCAGGAGACAGGCAAGGAAACAAACACAACAGTAAAAGAAAGAGAAAAAAAGGAAAAGAAAAAGACAAGCTGTAGATAAATACGGGGAACTAGACCGCAGTTGATGCGTGCGGTTCTATAGTCGAGCCTCGGCGATTAAGTGGTGTGAAAGTCGGCGGCGACGGTGGTGATGATCAAATATGTTGACAAAAGGCAGAATGCGAAAAAAGACGGAAAGTTGGAGAGACTGTTGTTGACTGACGACGTGAGACTGACTTGGCTGTACCAGTAAACAGCCAGGATGGTCCGCGATTTGGGTGGGGTTTACACCCGGCAACGGATCGACAGCATTTGTTTTTGTTTGGATTCGGCTACATGTGGATTCTGCCCCGACGCGCCTGCTGCAGTCAGTCGCACTTGCCCCGCCAAATTCTGAGTGGCCCGCGTCGGAGCTTATTCGATTGTTCCGTAACAATTGCGCCTGCAGCAGCACACAGTAAACAAAAACACCAGCAATAAACCACGACACCATCGCGACTACCACCATCATTTCAATCTCGATTTCTTGTGTGCATGCTGGTTCTTGGTCTTTGAGTAAACAATCAGCCCTCCAATCCTCACCTTGGACCACCAAAAATCCCTTTGGGCGTGGACTAGAGCTTCCACACTACGCTCTACATACAGTACCTACAATCTGGTACATACCAAGTACGGGTCCCGTTCAGATCTGCCCGCATCGCCTTGTGCCGGCATCCCTCTATGAATTCCGACCTCTCTCTTTGCCTTTCTATCCTTCTTCCCCTCGAATTCCCTGATCTTGGCCCAGCATGGCTACTGCAGTCCGTCGCCGTCGGCCAGATGAGTTCCAGATCCACGAAGATGCTCCCTCCACCGAGGATACCCAGATGAACACCGATGCCCTGGCTGAGGAGGAGGAGGAGGGTGCTGAGCAGGAAGGTCAAGGGGAGGAACAAGAACCAGAAGTCGAGGAGGACGAGGACGAGGAGTCTGACGGCGATGAGGATATGGATGATGATATGAGGAAGCTGCAGAATGCATTTCCAGGCTTCAAACAGAAGTACCGCCTCATCAAGAGGATCGGTGAGGGTACGTGCCCGTTTGTCTCTTCTCTCTGCGAACTTCACCTGACACGCTCCTCCAGGCACATTCTCTACTGTCTACAAAGCAGCAGACCTACAATACGATAGATACGACAACAGGTGGGATCTCGACAAAGAAAATGAGAAATGGACCCCCCCGCCCTTGAAACGCCATGTCAGTCGCAGCTCTTCCTCCGCCACCATCGACCAAAATTCCGAATCCTCCCAAAGACAACCACCAAGACGACCCAAGTACGTCGCAATCAAGAAGATCTACGTCACATCATCGCCCACTCGCATCCTCAACGAACTCGAGCTCCTCCACGACCTCCGCGACTGCCCTGCCGTTTGCCCCCTGATTACCGCCTTCCGCTCCACCGACCAAGTTATCGCCATCCTGCCCTACTTCCCCCACCATGATTTCCGCGACTACTTCCGCAATATGACAGTCCCCGACATGGCCGTCTACCTCCGGTCCCTCTTCACTGCCCTTTCGGCAGTTCATTCCCACCACATCATACATCGTGACATCAAGCCCACGAATTTTCTCTACGACCCCTCGACGCAACGTGGGGTGCTGGTAGATTTTGGTCTGGCAGAGCGTGAGGGTGAGGAGACAAAGCCTTGCCTCTGCCATGAGGACCACGCTATTCGTCGCCAACGCCTGAGGAACGCTGTCGCCGCCAACGGCGGCCCACACCACGGCTACCCAAAAAACGATACCCGGCCGTCTCGTCGAGCCAACCGCGCCGGCACACGTGGATTTCGTGCCCCCGAGGTGTTGTTCAAATGCACAGAACAGACCACAAAGATTGACATCTGGTCCGCCGGCGTGATTTTGCTGACCATCCTGTCCCGACGCTTTCCATTCTTCAATTCGGCCGATGACGTCGACGCCATGATTGAGATAGCCACCATCTTTGGCTACAAGCGCATGCGCCAGGCAGGTCAGCTCCACGGCTGCATGTTTGATATCAATATCCCCACCGTTGGCGCGAGTGGCTTTGATCTCGGAAAGATCATCATGTGGAGTACTGTTCGCAATGAAAAGGAGCGGCCCTTCACCGATGACGAGCTCATTGCCCTGGATTTTCTGGCAAGGTGTTTGGAGCTCGATCCGAGTAGGCGAATTGATGCCGATGAGGCTCTTGAGCATGACTTCTTGATGATGGGTTTGGAGAGCCAGGGAAGCGAGGAGGAGGATATGGATATCCTCCAGCCAGGAAGCTATTGATCCACCCGCGCAGCACTAACGCATGGTGAGGTTTCTGGAAGGCCGCCTCGTCATCTTTCTGTGCCTAATCTCGTCAGCATGGGAGACACATATGTAAGACTAATTTGTACAGTACGCGAGGTGGCATTCGGCATCTGAGATGCACCGATAAAGAAGTGATTTGGGATGGCAAAGGTGCAGCATGGCCGGCGTAACATAGCATGATCTTAACTTTCAAGGCAGTCTATATTATTGACTGGCTGAATCCAATGCAAGCTTGAACATCAAGGCTGGGGCATTGATGATGAAGAATCTGAGAACACGCAATACTTCCTCCCAAACGCCATGTCCAAGAGTCCGTTCGCTCTTGGCAACTCTTCTTCTTACCCCAACGCTCTCCTCACTCATTGTCTTGTCCGATCATTTAGGCAACATGGCACTATTGCGTGGTCTTCCGGATGGCCTTCGGGGATATAGAAGGAATTGTGTGACGAGGCATGATGCCGTCTCGACTGGATCAGTCTTGCGAACGACTTATTGACAATGCATTTTCATGGTTCATTGGATCCACAAGCAACCGCCACATCCTCCAACCCCATGGCTACTCTATTATTTTCTTTCCATGTCTTTTCTTTCTTCCCTCCCACAATGTTGAGAGTTCCCTGAAAGCAAGGGTGTTCCGCCAGCAATGTCAAGGAGCAAGACCAAGCAGACCCAAGGCTTTTCCCTCAAGGCACGCCATCAAATTATCCTCTCCTTTTCCCATGTTCACCAATATCATCACCGTCTTTGTAGCAAGCAATGAGTGAGGAACCGTGTATCTCGCCCCACTTGTTGCACTTGGTGTACGGGGCTTGGTGTCCACCGTTGGACTGACACGCGCCGTGTTTGAGCTGCTCGCATCCTTTTCGGCAGCTCTGGAGGCGTGTGTTCTCAGTGATGTAGAGGATCAACATAGCGGCTTTCTTGATGAATAGTGTGTGGATATTCCCTCTTTGGGGCCAAGAGTCAATTGGCGAGGTGACTGCAGTGCTGGGCTTATTGAGGATACACGCTTCGTTCTCAGGTTGATACGGGCATCCGTTTCGAGCAGTACACGTCAGCGGTTTTCAGCAATACGTTGTCGCTAGTCGACAACATCGAAGACATTATCTCGCCAGTGGATATTGAGTTGGTCCTCGATGGATGAAGGCGAACCGTCCAACAAAAAAGAGCCACAGTCAGATGTTACTACATCCAACCTGGATCCTCCAAGCAGACCCTGTGGTGACTGGTCCCCGGTCAAGTTCGGTGCTTATGTGGGAGTTTTCCAATATAGAGAAGCATGGTTACTTATTTCCCCCAATGATTTGCAGAATAGAGGATACAAGCCGTCCATATTGAGACCATGCTTCACGTAATATGGTAAGCAAACCCTCTGATGTCATTCCCAACCTGAGTCTGGGATCGAAATCCACTCGTATATATTGTCTCTTTAGAAACGGCCCCCGGCTCGAGCAGCTCATGACTTCGGCATGAAACAAAGTCATCCCGGTCAGCGTGAACTAGATAGTTGGATACGTAGATAATGTAAAACTTCTTCCTGGAAAGTCGGTCAACGGAGATCTCGATACATATGTTGGAAGTGTTTCGAAGACAGAGGACTCATCCGGGCCATTGATTCGCTTCGTACAACTCCGCGGGTCCAAGATCCTCAACCACGCCAATGCAATGGCATTACATGTCACTGCCGGGATTCTATCTACCATGAGGAACTTTGCTCGATACAGCGCTGGTGCGGATCGACATGATTTCGGCTGACGCCAAGTCAGCGAAGGATTGATTTTGCTCCACATGGAGCAAGTGGTCCAAGTCTACCAGCGCTGCCATCCGTATCGCTCTATTTCCAAAACTCAGAGCTGACCAGAAACTCAGCCAGACGCGGAATCCTCCCAGGCTTTCATCTGCTGCTCAAGTCAGCAGAACACGTGCTACCTGAGTCCGAGTGTCGATCTCGAGAAAAGAGCCAATAATGTCCACCAGCGGTGGGAGGGTACAGGTGAAGTGTACAGAAATGGCAAATGCATCACAGTAAGCAGAGTTCCAGTAGAAGAATCCTTTGAAGAGGCTACATTGACGAGGAGGGTACCCGGAAAACTACTTATATAAGTCCTGTCATGTCTGTCTACCACCAGTATCAAGACTGTTGACATAGCAACAAGACGAAGTTCCACCAGTGACAACCGCAACACAAACTTGAATCACCACACTCAGGCTCAATTTTTTCAAACACAGCCAAAATGCAGTATTCCCTGTCAATCCTCGTCCTTGCCCTCCTCGGCTCTGCCATTGCCCTGCCAAATGCAAACCCGAACCCCGTTGGAGAACTCGAGAAGCGGTAAGGTCATTCCTGAAACCACTCATTTGGATTTACCATGGAGAGTGAGGTGACAACTGCAATAGCCCTGCTGACATTTGGTCTGTTGGGAAGGTGTGGCGGCGAATATGACTCCTGCTCTACCTCTGCCGATTGCTGCTCCGGATACGCCTGCTTCACTAAGGGCGGTTACTGTGTGTCGTAGAGTTCTGATGCTCCTTTAATCTCGTACGTATTACAGTAACCATCCCTTTTTTGATATTGTTATTAATGTCTATTGGGATAGCTGTAAGGTTCAGCTGCTCTGGGCCCGGGGGCCGAGGACAGGCGAAGAGAGGACAGAAATCGGTCTCCATTGAATGTCGCACTTCAATGAGATTTGAGTTGGACATGTTGGAATAGTCTTTTGGTGTGAGACTGTAGCACATTCGTTTCACGTACATCGAATAAATCAAAGCTTTACTCTCGTGAACCGCAACTTCGGCCCCATCCTAGATCAATATTTTTTGATAACAACTTTAATCTCTCACTCACTTCCCAGGTGCCAGCTTCTTTCCCCCGAATATATCCCATGGGATGGTAGACCGTAGATTGTTGCGACGAAGCAACGATTAGTACAGGCAATCATCGCTCGAGTGGCTGAAGTGTTAATACCTGGAAGATGAATTACAGCAGCCAACGTAAACGTAACAAATACGTCCCGAGGCCACATTGGGCTCGATTAGGGACCTGAGGATCTATGTTTCGACCCGATTCCATATATTTTGCTCCGATAAGTAGGTAGGTATGTAGGTAGGTAGGTTGGCTGGTTGGCAGGTAGGCTGGTAGGTTGGTTGGTTGATTGTTTTTGTTGACTCCAACTGTCCTGGGACCTTCAAGAGGGAACGCGATACAGAGCATTTGTATACATTGCCACTATTGTTCGTGATAAAGAGCCGCCCATCTCATGTCCCTTAACGCCGTGGTGACGAGGGGAAAGTATCGTACCGGAGAGCTTTGCACTAATTATTTGTCTCGGATAAGCGACAGGCAAATGTTTTCTACTTGCATCTGATATTGTGCAAAGCCTTGGGTCTCGGCTACCGTTCATATGGAGAGAAGTTGTATATACTTGCTATCGGTCGTCTAGCTTCTGACCAGGGTTTACACTTGCTATCGGTTGTCTAGCTTCTGACCAGGTTTTACACCAATGCTATCTATCGACCTCGTGAAAGTTGACATCTGGATTGGGGTGTGTGCCTTTCTGGTTTTCCTGGGATTTCATCCCTTGTAACGGATGCACGGCGGCACGTGGAAAAGATGCCCACGCCGTTTTCTCAAGAAACACGCATACATGCTGCCAGCGGTGTAGACAGCTCCTACACTGATGAGCAATGGCCATTGGAACTCATCTGGTCGAGGGAAGATGATAGTCGTCAAGTAGGACAGCATCTCGAAAAGATTCTGGAAAGAAGCCTCCACCGCGGAGAACGTGCCTCGGTGGTCATCCTCAATTTCCTGTTGCTTTGTCTGTCAGCCCACTGGAAAAACAAACGCGGAGTCTGAGGTGAACTTGCGTCCTGGATGATGTTCTGCGCACACAAATCAAATCCCCAAAGCCCTATCCGACTCAGCGCAACACCAACAGCCAAGCCCGTCGCCGAGGTGATACTGCCCATCCCCAAACCACCAAATCCGGAGAAATACCAACCCAAAGCCCCGGTGAGGCATGCCATCTGCCAAGTCAGGCTCCATATACCCGCCCTGACAACGCCAATCTTCCTTGTCAGGTACGGCACAATCCACGTCGCGCTGATCTCGAAAATGCTTGCTACCACACGGGCCACGCCGACAAATTGGGATGTGTATCCAACGGCTAGAAGGTAGGTGATCATTTGACCGGAAAATGACAGCACCGTGAAATACAACAGTGATAGGGCGAAAGAGGCGAGGAAGGCGGGATGTTTGAAATAGAAAGGGAGTGATTTGATAGGCAGGATATTATAGATGACTGCCTCGAACACAGTCTTCGGGCCGACGTGCCGCCTGCGGGCATTCCCAGTGGCATGGTGTTCTTCGTTCGTGTCGGCGTCGTTGGAGGCTGTTGTTGCCTCAGCGTTTCGTTGGAGGCCAGAGACGCGCTTATAAACCTGGGGGTTACTTCATTAGTAATTCAGGAGGGCCTTGCTGGGCGACAGGGTCATCTGAGGTTTACCTGTTCAATCGCTACATATTCTACAATGACTGAACAAATGTTCATACCAAGCGTTGTCCATATGGCCACTCTTATAGAGGCTATGGCAACCAAAGATATGACCAATGGTCCGAGCAATTTGCAGACAAGGTCTATCCTTCGCATGCGAGCATTCATAGCTGGACACAAAGTCAGCGAACCGTGCTACGGTAGTGACTACCTAGGTATCAAGGAAGCCTCGGCAAGACAAGATGCTTACCCCGGCGAGTGGCCTCATTGCCCCCGGTGATGACCACAACCTGGGGAACACAAAGTCAGAAGGCAGTTCAGCACTGATGCCTGTGGAGGAGGTAGACACATGCCCAGTCTCTCTCCACCGAGATCATATTCATCGTCGAGCACAGCTTCTCAAGCACAGCAAGGAACACGATCAATGCAAAAATGCCATGACCCTTCCTGGGTCCCAACATTCCTTGATTGAACAGGAGCACAAGAAACAAGCCGCAGCTGGCAGCCACGGACACACGCTGGCCGACTATGGACGTCTGGATAACGCTGAGACGATTTCCCCTCTCGATCCAGGTGCCCACCGGCTGGGCGAAAAGAATGTATCCAGCATTGCGGACGAGTGAGTAAATAGAGACGGGCAACAAAGTCCCCGGGAAGATGGAGGCGAGAAAAAGAGCGGCGCCGAATTCGAAGACGCGCGAGTTCCAGGTGGACAAGAAATGTGACACGTAGAGCCTCACGGCCAAGGACGTGGGTACGTCGGTGGCGATGACGGGTGGCTCAATATCGCCTTGGTCAGGCTGGCGGTGGAGGAGGCCGTGTCCGATTGAAGCGGCGACTGAGCTTTCTTCGATGCCGGTCCGGGGTACTCTGCCGCAGTACTGAACCAGACCCAACTCTGTTGCAGTGAGACCGACTTCGGGCGAGTCACCAGCCATGCTGGCCTCGGTGATATCGGTCAGTTCGGTGGCCATGGGATGTCGCAACACTGCATTCTAACCTTGAATGGGTGGTGGTGGCAGATGTAAGGACCCGTGAGGTCTTATCATCGGTCGACCGAGGCGCTGTTGAAACTTATGTACGAATCCGTACACCTACTACTGTGTAAGTACCTAATTACTCAAGTACTGAAGTATGTAGTCAAGGTATGTATGTACGGATCCGTACAGAACTGGGCACAGCCGGGGATTCTTATTTCCAATATAATCCCGGAAGATCCTCAATCAGGGCGGTGGGCCGTGCACCAGAATCGAGATCTGACGACGGATCGACATGTCTTACGCTATGTGGATAGGGGCACCCGGCATTTGTACGTACCACGACCATTATCAACCCCTAAGCCTGCTCGGTAATAAAACCGGCCGGAAAAGACTTTCCATTCTTTCCTTCCTCTCTTTTGTCTTTTCTCTTTGCCCTCCCTCAGTGCTGTCACTAGCAGTTCCTTGTAGCATCCGACACCCAACAAAAGCGTCGAGTTTGGTCAACAACCAACTCGACAGGTCCCTTCCCGGTAAGCGAAAACAAAATAACAAACCAACCAAAAAAAAAACCCAATGCAGTCCCTCAGGCAATCCAGACACCTCTTGGAGGCTGTCAAGGCCCAAGTTGAGCGCTTGAAAACAGTCGCTGAGAACACAAGCAGTGATCAAGCGACCCCGGCCGCCGCGCGACAAGATGAAGATGGCTCACTGCCACCGCGCCGCTCCTCAGCGTCCGCCACTCGTCCTCGATCGGCTCATGACCAGCAAGAATCAGACTGTGACTCGACGACAGCAGCCCAGCGGGTTCCCACGGCAGCAACCCAGTACACCGCACGTGCAGCCCTCGGCCACTCCTTGACAGGCGTCCATGTGCGAGACAGACAAACGCATGAAGGAAAAGGCGAGAAAGTCCTCATTGTGGGCTGGGAGGGGCCCGATGATCCGCTCAACCCGCAGAACTGGTCTCTGGCACGACGCGTGGGCTGCACGTTGCAAGTATCACTTATCGCGGCTGCCGTGGGCTCAGCTTCGGGCATCGATGCGACAGTCCTTCCGCAAGCTGCAGCATCCCTGGGAGTAAGCGAGGTAGCCGAGTCGTTGGCCACGGGCTTATATCTTGTCGGAATGGGCTTGGGTGCACTCATCGCCGGGCCATTTTCGGAAGAATTCGGCCGAAACGCAGTCTACATCTGCTCCATGGCCGTCTTCATGATCTGGATCATGGCATCGGGACTCGCACCCAATTTCGGCGCACAGATTGTCTTTCGTTTCCTCGCGGGATGCTCGGCATCGACGCCGCTCGTCTGCTCAGGGGGGACTATCGCAGATCTGTTCAGCCCTGTCCAGAAGACATGGGCCTTCCCCTTGTACGCCATTACCTCGTTTGGTGGGCCAATGCTGGGAGCAGTCATGGGGGCTTACATCGGTCCCTCGAGTGTTGTGAACTGGCGATTCGCGGAATGGACAACATTGATGGCGTCTGGGCTGGTTATCTTGATCATTTTCTTTTCCATGCCGGAAACGTACTCGCCCTTACTTTTGAAGTGGAAAGCGAAGCACCTCCGTCATATCACAGGGGACGACCGGTACTGGTCGGAGCATGAAATCGTCAAGGCGACGCTCTTCGACCGGCTAAAGGTCAGCATGATGAGGCCTGTACTGTTTGCAACCGAACCAATCGTGTTCGTCGTCGCCTTGTACTTGACCATGGTTTATGTCGTGCTCTTCTGCTTCCTCATCGGTTGGCCATCCATCTTTCAAGATACGTATGGGATATCGCAGGGTCTGAGCAACATCATCTTCATCTCCATGTTCGTCGGCTTGCAGTTCACCTTCCTACTCGTCCCCATCGTGTACCGCAAGACAACCAAGCAGATCAAACTGTCCGAATCCCGCGGCGAAGGTCAGCAATTCAACCCGGAGACCCGACTCTGGTACTCCATGCTCGGGCCTGCAGTGTCCATCCCCATCTCGCTGTTTTGGATGGGTTGGACCGCCCAGCCAAATATTAGCATATGGAGTCCTATCATCGCTGCCGCGCTGTTTGGTTTCGGTGTCATGGGGCTATTCATAACATGCTACATGTATGTCATCGATTCTTACCTGACCTACTCTGCGTCGGCCTTGACATTCACAGCTCTGGTGCGATATGTCACTGCGGGTGGGATGACGGTTGTTGGGATCCCCTTTTATGGAAATCTCGGGGTGCACTACACATTGACAATACTGGCATGTATCTCATGTGTGCTGGTCCCTGTGCCATATGCTTTATACAAGTGGGGGCACTTGTTGAGGAAGCGTTCCAAGTACGCTGTATCCCTGGAGATTTAGGATCAAGGACCAGAGGTGGCAGGCTCGGAATACGGACGGGATCTCGAGTGGATTGTGTATCATCGTGGAGGTTCATGTTTGATGGTCGTGAGGCAATTCTTAATGCATGTGGAGAGTCGATGAGATGCGGTATTTTAGCAGAGAACATGTTGGGAGAAAGTCGTGGACGTGGCTGAGCTGGAAAGGAAGTAAGCATGGTACGCAGGTTTAGACTGGTCGGATATCCTTAGAGGCGCTTCTGTTACAAGGAACAACAACAGATACCTAGGTCCAGGCATGTCAAGTCAACCTACGTCTTGTCTTGTCTTCAGTAGTATGGCTGTATCCTAAAGCAATTGCGGTATAACATTACTCGTCAACTGAGTGCCAAATGGTGACATCTATTACACTTCAGGAAGATGTCCGTTGCCAGTTCGATACCGGGGACTTTGGATCCACCGAGTAATGATGCCAGGCAAGGGTGCTCTTGCGTGACCATTTATACCCCCGTTTCTAACCAGCCATGCGCAACATTCCTTCTCATCTTCTAGGATTGTCAAGTGTGGATCTGATATATACTTCGGAATTCGGTAGACTTCCCATCATTTGCTTCATACAGTACGTTCGATATCCTTAATTTGGCCTTAGTCTAGACCTGGGGCCTCCCTACACCGTTGACTTCTCTCGTTGTTCTTCCCGATATGGTATGGGTACCGATACCCGAAGTCGCATCCAGAGAGCTCCATAACCCCTCATCACGAAATTCATGGCATGGACTTGTCTCATACAAGCGTGAGCTTCTCAGCTAGTGAAAGGGCATATATAGTAGAGGACTATCCCGCTCATCATCACATCTTCATCACTCGGCAACCTCGATCCCAAAGAAAAGAACTGTGATCATCGAAGATGGCGCAAACACGCCCCAATATTCTTTTCATCATGGCCGATGACCATGCATCGAAAGCCATCAGCGCCTACGGCGCCGGTATTAATCACACGCCCAACATCGACCGGCTTGCTACGGAGGGTATGATGTTCCAGCACGTCTACGTGACTAATTCGATATGTACCCCGTCAAGAGCTACAATTCTCACCGGGACGCACAACCACGTCAATGGAGTTACAACCTTGGGGTCGAAAATCAATACAGAACTGCCAAACGTCGCAAAGCAGTTGCGAACAGGCGGATACCAAACGGCCATGGTCGGGAAATGGCATCTAGGCGAAGGAGCCTCTCACCAGCCGAGTGGCTTCGATTACTGGAGTGTCGTTCCTGGACAGGGCGACTACTGGGACCCCGAGTTCATCGAAGCAGATGGCTCGCATCACCTCGAGGGATACGCCACGGACATCATTACCGAGAAAACACTCAATTTTATCAAGGCACGAGACAAGTCCAGGCCATTCTTCGCCATGTGCCACCACAAGGCACCGCATCGAAGCTGGGAGTGTCATGACAAGCACAAGCATTTGTATAAGTCGCCTGTAAAGGTTCCCGAGACCTTCACGGATGACTACAAGAACCGCGCAAAGGCGGCCAAGATCGCGAAGATGCGAGTTGCAGAGGACCTGACGTAAGTCGAGAATGTATAACACAATCCTCTTCATTTCGATTCTCTTCTGACTCGCTAATTGTGTCTAGATACTTTGACCTTGGTTTGTGTCAACCTGATGGCGGAAGAGAAAAGGGCGAGAAGCTGTTCTCCGCGATGGGGATAGCCCAACGGAAGATTCCTTCGCCAACGGGACAGGCCCTGCAGAATTTCAAGCTCATTGACAAAGAGGACGGTACGGTCTTTACATTTCAGAGCGAGACAGAGCTTGCAGAGTTCAAGTTTCAGCGGTACATGCAAAGGTACCTGCGCACGGTCCAGTCGATCGACGACAGCGTCGGCGAGCTCCTGGACTACCTCAAGGAGGAAGGACTTGACGAAAACACAGTCGTTATCTATTCAAGCGACCAGGGCACGTACCTTGGATCCCACGGTTGGTTTGACAAGCGTTTCATGTACGAGGAGTCTTTCCAGATGCCCTTCCTCATCAGGTATCCGCCCGAGATCAGACCCGGGTCGGTATGCGAGGACATCGTCCAAAACGTGGATTTCGCGCCGCTGTTCCTCGATTTTGCGCGTCTCAGGGTGCCGAATTACATGCAAGGTAAATCCTTTCGGTCCTTGCTACGTGGCGAAACACCTGAGGGATGGCAGCAGGTTGCTTTCCATCACTACGTGGACAGAGACTGGATTCACAATACCCGACCACACTATGGCGTTCGCGACCAGCGTTTCAAGCTTATCTTCTGGTTCCGCTTGGATGGACCTGAAGACCAAGAGTGGGAATTATTTGACTGCGATGAGGATAGTCTGGAGCTCTTCAACGTACATGGAGACCCCAAGTATGCGGATGTGGTGACGAGGATGACCATTCTGCTGGAGAAGAAAATGGCGGAGATTGGCGTTGAGCCCATCCACACGTCCAAGACACTGGAAGAGTCGTTTCGAGTTGACTGATCATTGGAAGAAAAGATGGATAGCTGTGTTGAGGGAAAGTGTGTGCTTCGTCGAAACTGTGTACCCGACCTGCATGGCTATCATGAGGGTAGTCTTCTAGCCACCGGAGAAATTACGGTCACTACCTGCAAGTAGCCCATTCATTGGAAATAAAAGAGGGATATCTTCTGGCCTACCGTGGTCTGTACGGGATCCGTAGTTGTCCCGGAGCTCGACTCCCAACCACGATATGATCATTGCATTTCCTGTAAGGCTAAGCCTATTCTGCTACCTAGGCAGTGACTATTCACCAAGGGCCTAGGGCTACACAAGGCCGTAAACAACAGGAGATAGCCTGAAAACGAGCTCATTGCAGACTATGAATGCCTCGCAAGCCTTCTCACGACATATCCAAAGATATCAGTCTGCTAGTCGAGCATACAGGCCTGACAGGGTGGTAAAACAGGGGCTCCCCAGACTTTTTGAAGTACGGAGGTTCACGCCACAAGCACCTGCTGACCGCCTTCATTATAAGAACCAGGTGTCAATGTGGAAATAAGGCCTAGAGTTAATTTACACACCCTACGAAACTCATTTCCCATTTCCTTCTAAACCACCTTTCGCACAGGCTAAGGACCTAGGCTTATACTGCGTAATAATATCTCTATATTTTAATTCCTAAGTAATGCGTAGAAACCTGAGACTAAGTAGTAATAAATGAAGAGAGGTTCTATTACTGTACTGTACAAATTGTGTTTCTCATTACCTTCCTCTTTTGTCCGGCAGAATTGAGTCTATTTCGACACGGGGCCTAAAGCGGTCAGCAGGAGGTTGTGGTGTGAACCTCCGTACATACTCTTGCACCATTGTCAATCTGGTAAATTTCCGATATCCGAGGTGCGGTCAAGAACCGGCGACCTACCCTAGGGTAAACATCGTAATTGGCCCACTAATGACGAATCGAACACAGTGTACCGTGGGGCTCGAAAGCGAAGCAATTAAATTGAGCCCGACGTACCATACCTTCGTACATATCGAGGTAATGGACAACGCCTGGCCCACGGTAGAACGGTTGCGTGTATAGACTGAACGCAAGTGCTGGTATTTTCACGTCACAGATGCTCAGTTCAGGACAGTGTGGCCTTTTTTTGTTTTCTTCATATCTGGTGTTTTAAGAGTCAAGACTTCTCTTGAGGGCCAGAGATGGTTTCTTGCATTGCTGCGGTTAACGATGGTAATACTGTGGTATCATTGATACTAAAGTCTCTAGAACCTTAAATCAAGCCCTTCCTACCTCTGGCATACTCTCATCTCTGCTGCTGCTCCTGGAAGTTTGTACCTGGTTTGTCTTCTGCCCACCAAGTGAAGGTGGCCCTTTCCCCCTCTGTAGCCATGGAAAAGAAAAGTTTGGTGGCCCACCACCAAGCCCACGTCCAGGCTGGGATTCCGGATCCCATCTTTCCACAAAATCCCAATTATTCGACCTTCCGAACTGCCATGGATCGCCATCTGGCGAGGTACCTGGAGATAAGGCAAAAGAGCTGGAAGGCCTCCTTGGATTGTCCAGGTCAGCTATGATCCTTTGCTCTCTTGGAGAGGGACTTGGTGGTTCAATCGAAGCCGCGGGATTCCCATTACTCGTTGTGCTGGTCTCGTGGCTTTCATCTTCATCGGTGAAGTCCGCTTGCCTCAAAAGGCTATGAATGGCCAGCCTCTGCCTCACCCTTGCTGCTGCACTCAGGCCTGCATCGGGATCCCTGCCGCCAATAACTGTTGGGCCGGGGCTTGCGAGTCGACTCGGTGTGTCGATCGCAGCCCTGGGGTTGAATGCAGAGATTGCCCTTCTCATTTCCTCCAATACAGGTTTTACGAGCCGACTGGTAGGGAAGAACCTCCGTAGAGCCGCAAGGCATAGTTCTGCCCGACTGAGCGCCCATTCCTCGCGGGGTTTGTTGGCTTGCTGTGAAAACTGCGCAATGAAGAGGAGCAAGCGGGTTGCATGGTACCCGCATATAGCAGTATCATATTCCAATGGCCGTGCCTGGTTTGATACTTGATTCAGGGTGGCCAGTATGTCAACGATGGCTGTGGCGTGCTGAAGGCAAAGCTGCTCTGCCTTGACTAGTAGGTCGTGGTCCATGAGGTTCAACACGACTGCTGGTGCTGCTTCACGGTACCCACGCAGGAGCAGACGATACAGGTCGCATTGGCACTGATGGAATGACAGGTGCACGAGAATCTGCCGAGGTAGCCACGGGCTATCGAGCAGTTGAGATGTCCTCTCCGCCGTCAGGGTGGCACCGTTGGGAAGTTCAGCGCTGATGCCTGTAAGATGCCGCTCGAAGTCGTGCATAACCGTAGGTAGTTGGGGGAAAGCGGTGTCGCAGAGGGCCAGGGAACGCGTGAGCTTCATGAGGTCTCGCCGTAGCATCTCAAGTCGTACACAGAGGTGATATGAGCCAAAGTCGCAGGACTGGAGCGTTCGTTTGGTGCATTCGGATCGCACGTCGCTGAAATCTCGTTCCCAACACGGAAGCTCGAGGTAGATACACTCCACGGGACAGAGTTCAAATTCTGGAAGACCTATGGAGAAGTATCGCTCGACCAACTTCAAGCTCCACATCAGCCGCCTCCTGACCTCCTGGCTGATCCTATAGCCATGTCCTTGCACTGCTATGGCCCGTTCATGGTTGAGTCGTATCGCAGCTGCATCCCTGGCAGCAAGGCCTGACAGCATAAATGCTCGTTGAAAGGCCCCTGTTTCTACCCGGTAGAGAATCACAAGCAACAAAGCCTGGAGCCGCGGGATATTAGGTGACTCGAGGTGTTTCCATATGAGATCCTCCGCGGCACGGATCCAGGCCAGCTCAATATGTTCCCTGCGCTGTGGGGGTCCTTGGTGATGGCTAGCGATGGCTGAGATAGCATACGACAGACAGGTTTCCAGTCGTCCTTCGCTACATTGGCGAATGGTTGTTTCTGGATGAAGGAATGCATATGATGGGAGGGGATAGACGTGTGCGAAGTAGAATTCAACAAGGACCTGGATGTCTGGAGGCAGTAATACCGGACCGCTGACTGAGTGGGTGATAGGTTGTGGCTCGAAGCTCATTGTGCCGGGAGTCGTCGGGGTGAGTGAAGTGACTGAGGTGTCGTCCCCTCCTGATACGCTCTCAGCCACGCTTGCAAACGTCGATTCGGTTGGTGTCCCAGCTGCGCTGCCTATTGCGACGCGGCTGCCTCTCCTCCGACCATCGTTGCCGTAGACGCACGTCACCCCTTTCTTCTTGCACGCAAGGCAAGGCGTACCCCCGGAACAGCGCACCTTCTGGTGTCGACAGGCAGCGCAGGCCTTACTTGTCCTTCTTCTCTCCACGGGTCTGTCTGATGTCGGGCTAGGATGGTCGGTTGTACCCTCATCCGCTGTTGATACTGTCGGTGTCGGTGGCGCTGGTTGGTTTGCGAAGGAACATGTGAACTTGAGTCTTTCACAGTCACCGCAACCTTTCTCGCCGTGAATTCCATCGCAACGGACTTTTCGAAATCGACACTGCCTGCACGTCTCCTTGGGCAGGCGGCCGGTAGCGCTGAAGGTTGTAACGAACTGCTCCATGATTCAAGTCCCTAAAGACTCCCGAGTCAATGATCATGGCAACACAGGTCCATTATCGTGTTGGTGGTAGGTCTGGGCGACAACAAGGCCGCAGGTCGTGTGCATAAGTGCTCTCTCTGCCTCGGAAGTGAGAGGATGTTGGAATAAACTTCAGAATCACCGCATTGTGCATATCCGATGTGTGCCCAGGTGGATTTCCTGAGCATCTTTGCCAACTTCCTCATGAACCTGTGGCTGGACCCCGCATTCCACCTATGATACCATCTCGAGCGATAATTGCGAATTTGTCGCACTCCGATTCCGACAGTATGCACTGGGAAGACGCCATATATACTTATGTATGAAGCAAATAAGGACCTCTCAGGACATCTCAAATCAGATCTGCCTTCTGCCTCTTACTATTCTGTGAAGTTCGTTAAAAGGCGTATTACCTCTCGTCTGCGACAATCTTAGCATCCCGAGTCTAAGCACGGATTGCTTTCTTCTGGCTGTCAGTGGCTTCTTAGTTGTTAAGTGGCCTCTTCATATAACGGATATAGTTGCGTCTTATTCTAGTGGGTATATCAGCTCCTGAGGCTTGACATAGAGAAATGAATGTGAGAACCTGAAATCGTTCCATAGAAGTAGTCTTTGCACTCGAAGCCGTGCTTTTGTTTTCACTGCACGTTTCACAGAATGAGATTGATTATACTTAGGTACTTAAGTACTCTGCAAAGGTGCCTTTCCGTGGCTGACTCAGGGCCGCCCATCACTTACCCCTGAAGTGACCTGAACCCTATAGCGTTCTATCCGCTCTTATGATGGGAGGAAGGGGACCCAGGGATGGTCTATGTATAAATCAGTAAGATCTTGCTTGGAGCACCAACTCCAAGCTCGAGACTCAACAGATCCAAGGAAATTATACACTGGAAATGGAACTATGGCTAGACGGTAAGAAACCATAAAGGAATTTGTTGGAGGCCGGGGGATGAAGCACAAGAAATAGTGTTTAGAAAAGAACAAGCAATTTGACTGCCATCAATTTACAGACATATGCATACGAGGCTGCTTGGACCGCCATGCTGTGCTGTTACTTCTCCGGTACTCTAGTATTATGGAGTCTTGCTGCTTAGGATATCAGCTATCTTAGCATCCCCCATAGCAAAGAATACGAGAGCGTATCTGTTTGTTAGCACAAGTGATCAGCACGAACTTATGGGTCTCATTTATCAACGAAGCTAGAAAATCGCGGGGTCATATCATAATATCAGAAGTGACTGCCCCAGGGTGGCTATACTAATAGACAGGCGCAAGCGAAACTTGGACAGTGGCTTAGTTTGGTTGCTGGAACGCCAGGGTCGGTGGGCTCGGGTGTAGGTAGCCCTGTATGCCCTCATATGAAGGACTTTGTTGGCACCGGGAATAGGCAATGTTGCAAGTCAAGTTGTAGGTCCGACAATACTGCGCCTTCTTGTGCTTCGTATTCCGCATGTCTCCTACAAGGCTTTGTCGTGTCTGGTACTTTTATAAGACGGCACAAGAATCTGCACAAGGACCCTCGTGGAGTAAGCCGTTTGGCGAACTTTCGACCAGTTGCGAAAAGAGATGCTTCGATCTGAGTACTGCATTGTGTACCATTGTACCCTTCAATCTTAATCTCTGGCGATAGCATCACCTACGTGTTACAATTGGGATACACCGCATGGGATTGCGACTCAGATTCGGAATGGGCTGATTTAGTGATTGCAGGGGCCTTATTGTAGCAGCCTCACACTGACAACTGGCAAAGGGTTAGATTCAGAAGATCAAAATTGTGTTGAACGAGCCTCCCTCAGGTGCCTGTTCCTCTGTGGAACTGTGGAGATTCGAATAAAGATGGCGTAATAAGCAGTAATAGTTGCCACTGAGCTGCTGGCACTACACATCCGGGCAAGTTGCTACTTGTTGATAGATGATGTAGTGTTCGACACAAAGGCACGCTTAAATCAAAGGCTAGGAACAGTGTCACTTCTCCATAGCCCCAATGAGTTGCCTCATAATCTATTTTTTGGCCCTTCCTCTTACTGAACGGACCGTACTTAATGAGAAGTGAAGCTGTCCAACGATACGTTGAATGACAGTGCACTGTGCAATCCTGGAAAGCCTGCGAGTATACTCAATACTATGGAGTGAGAATCCACGGCAAGGGCATCGGCATTCCCTAAGCCTACGCACTCAGTGTTGAAGAGTTGGCAATTTGGTGGCAAGTACTCATGGTACTGTAAGTATGCTCTGTGATTGATAGTTGTGTATTGTGGTCTCGAGTATTCTGAAAGATTCTGCACAGTTCCCGCAAACCGCCCAAGCAGGCCAAGGTCCAATCAAGAGATGCAACGTTCAAGGGCGTTGTATGTACATGCTGGGCGCGAACAGATGGGGCTTGGTACCGTGCTATATCGTAACTTCTGTGTAAACTTTGAGACCAAAACCCCACAAAGCCCCACGAATTTCCTCTGGGCTATGCTGTATACAAAACCTCCATATTTACATACATCACACTCAAAGTCCTTTTGACAAGAGCGCATTGCTGGTCATTGGCTCGGCCTGCCCGTCGTATGTGAGATGTGATACCGGTACCCATAGACAAGGACCAGAATCATGCGACCCCTTACCAGGATCGAAGACGCTCACAAGCGCACAAGGCTTTTCTGTGAACGGCCGGACGCCCCAGGTTATTAGCTGGGTACCAAGATGCCGGTTTGTAAAGTTGCGGCGATCTTGCAAACTCAAAAAGGTCGTTGGTTACAAGATGGTATCTATACAGTGCTCAGGGGCTAGCTATGTGAATTTTCTCCACAAGCACAATATCCCCCGATTTGCTCCAGCACCTGGAGAACTGGGTCGACAGATCAAATTGTAAGCCGATTCGTTGTCCTCGATATTGCAGGTCAACTCCTCGAGTGGAACGAGTTAACACTTGAGTACTGTACTGTACTGTACAGCTCAGCCATGCTCTGCTGGTCAACGTGGTCTCCAGTTTTGAGGCTCGTATTTGCGCGGCGATCTTACAGACGCAGGAATATGTATGTTGAGGCTCGTATTTTCACTGGACCCAAGTTTGCCGTCGTCAAAATCCCTCTTTGACGATCCAGCTGAACCGTGTCTACTACTCATGACTTACGAATCTAACTGTACGGGGTACGCTAATGGTTCTCCTGTCAACAAGAGGAGTATAGAAGCACTCTGGCCCCTGGCTTTGAAGATATGTTTTGGCATTGGCGATGGCCCTCACACACAGTACCTAGTGCCAACTCATGTGATGGGTGGAGAAGACTGACTGCTTGGCAGATCGGAACTGCCGTACCGTATATCATCAGGCTACTACAGGTACTTCCATACGAAAGAAGAAAAAGGGAAGATCTTGGCGCGGTGGAGAGGGCTGCGCTGCGGCTCGGCAGTCGGAATATGCATAACCAACAAGGGTATTCTGGAAGAACATCGCAATTTCTTCGTGACATCTTGCCCCTGCTTAGCTTCCTGCCCAGAAAATACTGCCGATTCGCCAGTTCGCATGCATCTCATCGCCATCTGTTCATCAAGTGGAAACATTGATGACTTCACGGCGCCCTGTGGCCCACGCGCCAGCAACCGAAAAACTGGGAGACCAGCGCCATCGCCTGGCCAGTGTCGAGCACAGCCCCCTTGATTCAGCTCGTGTTCATGGCACATTAACGTTGCATAACGAACAGGCTACACAAAGGCCAGTCAATTAGCTGGCTGGTTCCCACTTATTGTGGCTGTCTGTGATGTCAATTCGGGTCACCGTGCTCGCCTCAGGGGTTTACTCAAAGTCAAAAACACAAATAGAAGTCCCCATTTTAGATATATATAAGAGTTTATCTCTTCCTATGTGCTGTATATCGGATATTCCTCACCAACACATCATTCAACACAAACAACCTATCCCTTAACAATACATTCGATCTATTCAACAACACAAGCACTCTACTATCGCTTGACATCAACTTTCAACATTCACAATGAAGTTCCAGATCCTCGCCGCCGCATTCGCTGCCTCAGCTGCTGCAGCTCCGTCCCTTCGGACTCGTCAAACCAACGCCACCACCATTGGAGACAACGAGCCTTTCGGCCTTGTCGCCCTCCGATCCGCCTCCCCTATCCATTTCTCCTCTTTCTCTGCCGCCCAGAACGGCATCTTGCTCAACCTGCCTTCGCAGAACGCCACCTGCACTTCTGAAGACCCCAACTACGCCACATTCTACCTCTCCGGCGGCGCCCTCTACCTATCGACGCCTTCCCAGGTCACCCAGGAGCTCTACACCGACCGGTCTGGCATGGGCCAGGGTGTTCTGCAGTACGCCACCTCACCAGGCGGTTACCAGCCCGGCAGGAACAGCGAGACAACGGGATGGCAGATCGATGAGGCGGGCAACTTGAACTTCAAAGGCGCGAGTTTCATCGCATGCCCCAGCTCGATCGATGAAGCTTGGTCCGTCTGGGTGTCTGCTGGTGTTGTCAACCCTGGTGGCAGCTCGGGTTGCTTGTCCTTCAATGCTAGGGCCATTCCTGGCGCTGCGTCTGACAACACCTGCACTTACACTTACACACCTGTCGACGCTTAGAGATGAGATGGCACTTGGATGGTATCGGATTATTTTGGTGTTTAGATTATCTGTATATAATGGGCTGATCGTGGGGTGTAAGGTGACTGTACAAGCAGCCTCTCACCGCGAGCTATGGTAAAGGAATGCCTCAAGGCGAACAAAATAAACATGGTTATAAATAAATTTTACGGCCTCCCCAGCCCCCGCACTGAATGTTCTCGAGTTCCTGGTGCAGTGTCCTGCTTATAGAGAGCCACATGAGATACCTAGACGGTTCGGTCTTCGGCTGTCTCGTCCGATCATTTCCTTTGCTGGCACCTATTCTAGGAGCTAAAAAGTGGTGCTTGCCCGCCAAGATTTTATCAATTTGGCCGATAACCACAACAAATTCTATTTACTGCAACAATCATTGACTCGACTTTTCAAGAAATGCCTCCTTGACCTGCAAACTTCCTCCATCGACATGCCCGCCGACTTCGAGAAGCAAGAATACTGGCACAATCGATTCGCCACCGAAACCAACTTTGAATGGTTGACTACCTCGAAAGAGTTCATGGACATCCTCAAAATTGACGAGGCCTTTGCGAGACTGGATCCATGTTCACCAATCCTTCAAATAGGATTCGGAACCAGCGATTTGGCCAACTGGTTACGCAAGCATGGGTTTCTGAACGTGCTCAACATCGATTATGAGCCAACGGCCATTGATCGGGGGAAGCAGCTCGAGAAGACCGAATTCCACGATGTGCGCATGAGATATGCTGTGGCTGACGCAACACAGCTTGATTTGCCTCAAAGGTTTGATTGCGTGCTTGACAAGTCAACGGCAGATTGCATCTCTTGTGGCGGCGAAGAGGCGTTGCTGCGAATGTGTCAAGGGGTCAAGAAGCACCTGGCTCCTGGAGGTTTTTGGATATCGATCAGTTATTCGAGATGGCGTTTCGACATCGATGGCTTGCCATTGCATTGCCAAGAAATCGCAAGGTTACCGACAAAGAAGCCGAGGGAGACGGATCCGGACATCTTCCATTTTTGCTACAAGCTAACACCGAAGGACGAGGGTGGAATCAGAGGTCAAGACTGAAATAAACACACCATGCTCAGCTTGTAAAATATAGCTAGATCTCATAAATAGCAGGATGCAATATATATACACTTTGGTAACATGCATAGCATATCATCTCCGATTCTTCTGTCTGCTCATGTGATTGCTTATAGGTAGCTTATAGCCTCTTAAAAGACTAATGGGTTGCTTCGACCTAGTCTGTCTTAGGCTGCACATAGGGTATTATTTCAGATGGGCTGTAAGATAACAGGCTATAGGATAACGGGCCACTAGTTACCGAGTCTTAAGATAAAGACTGTGGTTTCAAGTGCTATAAAAGCTTGTTTATAGATTACCTAGGTAGTGATAACAGGTTATATGATACTAGTATATAGCATGCTAGGCTATAGGATGTCGGTTGCTTTATCTGTACTGCCGACTTACACACCCGAATTGTCTCCCTCCTCCCTTCTCAATTTGTGTTATTACCTGTATACATGGCCAGTCAACTGTTCTTTAAAACCAGAACTAAGCCCCGATCAACTTAGCAAACCTCTCGATAACAATGTCATCGGACAACCGCGATCCCTTTTACCCTCTACTATAACGAATGGAAAAGTGGCTTGAGGCCGAAGAAGCCGTTGACAATCGTTAGACGGGAAAGCATCGATCTGAGCAGTAATTTAAGCTCCGTAAGCAGACTTTAAGGACCTTCCCATCATTAAGCCTTGCGTGCCTGCTACACTACTTAGGTACTTTTCATACATACCCCATTCAAGATTTTCTCAGGTAGTATTGTGCCCACAGTAGCATGAATGATTGAATTATACTGCATAATACTTACTTAGGTACCTATAAATACTAAGTACTTACTAGGTACTTAGGTAGGTATCTCGCTACATCATACTCCCTACTCTCGAGGGTTAGGGTTCATACGAGGGCTTCGGCGAATTGCTTGGGGGTTAAGATCAAACGGACGAAAGAAAAAGAAAGACTCTGGGCCATTCCACAGTCGGGATCCAGAACGGCCTCTGTATGAGAACTGAAGTGCACTCCCGGATCTGCACAAAGAACAGGCGTTGAGTCGCCGAGCCAAAAGAGCCAGCCTCTGAGCTGGCCACGTATGAGGCGGAAGCCGCATAATCCGGCCAGACTTTCCGCATCGTCTGCAAATCAAATACATGCAGCTGGTTAGTGCGTGAGCGGATTGGACATTGGAGTGTCGAGGCCCAGGTCGAGTACATATGGCCCACACCCGAACACGTCTCAACGCCAGCAACGACAACTCACCCAAAGCTGCTGTCAAACAAGCAACACATACCGGATGGGGGCCGAGGAAGCCGTTGGCCATGCACTGCGTTAAGAGAGGCACTGGTATCTGTGTACAGATTGATGCCTGATTGTGGGTTCCCTTGGGGTTCATCATTTAAACCCATCTTGATGCCGCTCTATTTGGCACGGACAGATGGCAAGCAATCAACGGGTTGAGCGATCATTTCATACTTATTGTTGGTGCCGGACACCATCAAGATCAGTTTTTCACATCAGGCCCCGTAACTAACCATGCGTTACAACTCCATTCTCCACGGACCGCCGTCCCCATCTGGTGCTGGATTCATCAAGACTAAGGCTGGCCCTTCGAAGCTGAACAATGATCGCCTCCCTACCTCACAGTACCATCGTGTTCGAAAGGCCTCTACCTCGACTGGCACTGGTAGCTTGCCGTCTTTCGGGTCCGTCGCGCCGCCAGTGAAGAAGGCCAAAGCTTTTCAAGCACCGACTGAAGCCGCTATTATCGAAGTGAAGTCGCCAGTAAAGTCCGTAACACAAAATGACAATCCTGCTCTGCCTCAGCTCAAGCCATGGGAGTCGTACCTCCACTGGCTTTGTCTGACTGAGGAATCAGGAACACTTTGGAGCTCCTCCCTTTGTACAACATTCCACGAGTGTCTGACTGCCAATCCTTCCGCGGGCCGGGAAAGCTCATCCGACTACGCTGCGCGTATTGACGACATCTACTGGAGCTTTTATTTGCCCCTGGACCCTCTGCTACAGTTCATGGAGGACAGAATCCTTTCCGGTTATCTGCTCCATGTCTGGACCATGTTCATTGAACTGGGGAAAAGGATACCTCACGATGACCCAGCCCAGGATAAGCTGGTTGAATTGCTCGAGAGTTTGGTACATCTCCCGCCTATGGAGGTGAGGACCTGGGAGGTGAGTGCTCTTTGGGCAAGATTACATATATTCATATGGCAGACCAACGACTGACCTTCCTTCTCAGGGCAACGATGCACCATGGACAGATCTACCGACTCTCGATGATGCACTTATGACGGCCTGGGACGATCTATGTGAGTCCACCAATAAGACAAGTATACAAATAATTTCCATATTATACAGCATCCATTCCCACCTACTGCCCTTCAACGCCTTGAGTAATAAACTGACATAACTTTCAGATGACCCTGAAGTGCAAATGTCTAATCCAGAAAGCCAATGGGTGAACTACTTTGCTTTCCTTGGACGCCTCGTGGCTGCTGAGGTAACTCCTGAGTGGTGGGAAATTGCTCTCGAAACGCTCAGGGAAGTCCTCGCTGAGGATGTCAAGCCGAACTATCTCACGGTATATAAGACGATGGCTCTTGCCGAGTACTTAAACTACGCAGGTGACGCAGGTGACGCGTTCTTCGAATTCTGCATCGACACCGGTACGTTAGATGTGAACAACTCGATGGGGATCATTTCCCCGCTGATGGAGTGCCCCGTGAAGCAAAACTGGTATGACAAACGACATGATGATGGCTGCCATTCCCAATCTCCGGTCAATTAAGTTCGAGGACCACCTCGTCCTTACAATGGAACAACAATTTGTTTGGGACAGGGTCCTCTTGAATTTGAGGTACAGGTTGACGAACGGGAGGACGGGGAAGAAGACTGTAATAGTCGATCCAACACTATTCTGACGGATTATGCATTTGAAATTGATACTTCTAGTACTGATAGGTAGTGAAGATAATCCAACAGAAATCGAGATCTTAGAGCACTAGATGAACCTCCTCCCCCTTCTCGGATGGTCGTCCAAACCTGACCATGGCGTATTTTCTGCTCAAATTCATGATGATCGTGAACAAAGTCTCAGATCCGCTTTCCCCCTCCTGCTTTCTATTGATTGAACATGGGTAGCCTTCCTCATCCTTAAGAAGTGCAAGTAACTTCTCGAAGTTCTGTCCCGAAATTCTGGTAGCAACATCTGCCAGTTCCTGGACCCTAGCTAACCTCTTGGTTGAGTCCTTTAACCATGAGGGCTCGTCGACATCGGGATGATCCAGGATCAAATGATTCGTATGATAGATCCTGTTCTTCTCCATGCTGATCTCCTTGATACCAGCCATCGTACACTCCAACCCCGATGAGCCCGAACCATCTCCAAGCAGTATATGCCCACTGCCAGCCAAGCCAAAGGTTGCCAAATATTCAAGGGCCTCTGTTCTAGAGGGTGCCTCCAACACTGACCTCAATGCAAAATGCACGGGCAACTTTGTCCTATCAACGCCCCGAGCAAGGATCGCATTCAGACAACATCCCACGCCGGCGGTGTTGAATCCAATCTTCCCAATGATTCCTGCTTCGGTCACCATCGAGATGCTCGGTATATTGGTCCCTGGCTGCGAGATATGGCAGAGAATGAGATTTGGTCCCTGTGCACGCTGCCAGTCCCAATTCTGTGCTATGAACGATTCGCCCAGCTCATTGACAAACCCGATGCTAGTGCATCCGTCGCTTGGAATGTCATCTATGTGATTGTCATCATCTCCTTCCGGACCTGTAAAGAGTCCAAACATAATTTCCGTCCGTACATTAAGTGCAAGCACGTCGAGGAATTCCACACCCGCTCCGTCTGCGAGGCCTCTGGTTTCCTCCAAGTAGCGGGGACAGATCTTTTCGAGTGGATGAACGTAATTTCTGGCTTCTTGAGTAACCGCTGCCCAGTCCAAAGAACATCTCTCTTGGAAGAGGGTCGCATAAAAGGATATGGAGCCTTTGACTTGTGGTTTTGCTAATGAGCCATGCGCATAGCCTATGTCTCGTGGGCTTCCTGAGCAGCGGATTTCCAGCATATTGCCTAATATTATGCCAGAGGAATTTGCAACTTGCAAATATTGCACCCTTGCTTCTTCAGAAAGTCGGGGAGTTGTGGCTCTCCGGACTGTGCACATATGAGTCGAATTATGCGGGGAGGTGATGACGTTTCCGAGCAGTGACCGGACCGGTGTTGATTGTCGTCGATGGGGCGTGGGGGTCGATAAGGAACTGCAGAGATTATGTTATACGTCGCTAAGTAAGTGTATGTGGTGTTTCCCCCTCTGCTCTCGATAATGGTTCATGTTCTTGTCAAGTTCAGGAACAACTCGAAGTGGTCTTTGTCGTCATATTGACGATATACATATGAACTTGATTAACGACACCACAATGAATGTACTTCTCCTCAAGAACTATCCATCCGCAACGCCTGCTGACCATGCTACCGTTCAATCATTCAAGGGCAATCTTCACAGTTCAGTCCAGGCTGCCCAGCTTGATGTATGCTGTGTCGCAAACGGAGAGACCATTCCGGACACTTCTATGTATGATCTCGTGATTCTGAGCGGGGGTCGTGTGAATCTTCTGGAGGCAGCCAAGCCAAGTTGGGTGCTCGATATCCTCGAAATGATCCGGCGACTTGCTGGTGATGACAGTAAGACAAGGTTGCTTGGTATTTGCTGGGGTCATCAAGCGATTCATTATGCCCTTGGGGGGAAGATTGCGTGGCTTGACGCAGGGCCTAAAGTGCGTCATATGCTAGAGTTTTTGACGATTTCCCAAGAACTTGTTAACAAATTCCAGGTCGGTATACAGAAGATTGAACTCACTCCCGAGGGACAGGAATTCTTTCAACAAGACACACTGGTACGTAGAAAGCTCGAAATCTGAAGTGGACTTCCATTCAAAATACGAATTTTTGTGATTGACCAAGCGCCTTAAGTAGATGCTTCATAAATATCACGTTCGATACGTATCAGATGTCGCTCCTGGCTTCAGACCTTTGGCAAGGGAAAATGAAATTACTATCTCCAGGAAAATGTTGACTTTTCAAGGTCACCCCGAAATGACAAATGAAATATCAAAACTCTTAGTAGAAGGAGATGACGGAACATACAAACAAAGAGAGGCCATCCAGTCCATGCCGGATGGTGAGCTTATGCTCGATGTCGCAACACTACATGATGGAATCAAGGCTTGGAAAGATATTCTGCGTTGGGCACATCAATAGCAACTAAAATTATGTAAGGACCTCAAGAAGGAGGTCTCTCACAGTACTTGGTACGTAACATGGAAAAGGCAAACCAACTACGGCGTTGTTAAATAAGCATGCAATGGGCTTGGCCTACCATTTGACGAGCAGAGTGATGTTGCCCCAAGGAAGATATTCCGACACTACTCCCATTCCTCATACATACTACCTATAACAATTTGAGACTCATGTTTGGTTCGGGGACTTCAGTCCTTTCTCGGGCCAATCTACCGGAAAGCATTTATACCACTCGGCTCAAGAGATGTGACGTTAGACACTGAAGACAAGAAAACACACATAGAAAGGCTACATGGCATGCTATAGTACATAGTACATGGGTTACATAGCGACAAGGGCGTCACAATACGATCATTGACCATATTTCGGTCTCGCTGGGGTGGTATCATGTCTTTCTTTTGATACGTATCCCAACTTTCAAAGGTTCCAGCCTTGTGTTCAAGTGAAAGCCCACATGACCTGGATTATAATGAGTAGTATTTTAAAGAGTAACTAATATTGCCCACATTGAATATGACTCGTCTGAAGTATGGGGATCTGCTCAGTCGATAACAATGCTACCGCTCAAGGTGACATTGAACCAGGCCGAATTCCACCTTGAATACCGAGGCACAATGTAATCACAATTTGTCCTTGTCAAAGTTACGAAATTTCGGGGGCAATTTTCCCATTCCAACGGCGACTACGTACGCCTTGGTTAGTTTCGATCCGTTTCGAGATGTACTCATTTTGGGAGTGAACGTCATAGAGGTAACTCCGTCTCAAACATGTGCGGGCCTTTGGAGTTGAGTTGGCTTGAGGAAAACTTACATGTCCTCTTTAGTAGGAGGCGGCACGCAGAGCCGAGGTAAATCGGACCCCCAAGGCTGCCTAGGGTCCTCCACGCAGTGATCGCTCTCGTTGGAACACCGGAGGGCGAGAATACCGCCACATTGTCTAGTATAAGCCAATGGTTAACTATAATTACGTTGTTGTATGCGTAGCGAGGTCCAAAGGGACTCCGGCTTACCCGACTGGCAGAGCGCATCGTGGGCCTGGAGCCATGACGCAAACCTTGTCCTTGGCACAGTTGAGCTGGCAAGTGTTGATGTTATAGTCGTCGGTTTTACTGGGCTTATCAATGCAGTAATTGGCAGATGTTCCGAACCAAGGAACCGCCACACAATCCGTTTCCTTCTGGCATTCTGAATCGTTGTTGCAAGTCCTGCGTCGACTTTAGCCTTGCTTGGTCACTTTGAGATATTCCTGGTGTCGGACCAGAAGGGCTGGTGAAGTGAGCCTTACCCATAAGAGATAACACATCTTGGGTCCGGGTCAGCGATGCATCTTGCCCCGTGTATGCAGTTGAGTGTACAGTCTTTGGCTGCTCCACCAACTGCTACCGGCGTGGGTGTCACTGCCGTAGCGAGAATGAGAAGAATGGTAAAGTTGAGAATTCCCATTGTGTTTATCAAGTGGACAACCAGTCGACGGCTCGTGAAGTTCATGGGCATATAGAGGGACCTGTATGTCGAAAATGCTGTCAAATTCTTGAACTGGTGTGGGGATCTATGCGTTTTATGAATTTATTCCTCGTGAGTACTGTGGCTGGATCTCAAGCATCTTTCCTAATGCTTAGGCCTCCCTCTGTTTGCTGACGGCGTGTGCTCCGGCTCTTGCTAAACTCAATAGCTATCCGCCATGAGGCTATCCACAAACCCAGTCTGTGCAATACAGATATAACTGATGAGGAAAATTATCACCTGGTAATTAGTAGGCTATCTCATAGTGTACCATGGGAGGCACTATTGATCAGGAACATGGCCAGATGAAAGATGGGAAGGCAGCATGTGATAATAATATCGAGTACCTGATTACCTAGGTACTCACTTGAGCAAGTACTTACCTACTTAAGTAGGTACCTAGGTAGTGAGTAGTGTCTAGTAAAGATTTGTTAGGTGGTCATGGCCGGGTTATCGGCACCGGATCGGCACATTGAGTTCGCTTATCGATAAGCGTCATATCCTTTTCTTCCGACAATCTGCCTCGAGGACTCTTGGGAATCACGAATTCACACGGTCAGGATACAAGCAAACAACCGGTGTCTTTGCTTCTCTTATATTCTCTTCCTTCATCCTCAATGTCTGGACTCCAACCTTCTCGCTTTGTTGCACGCTCAGGTTCGCTATCAAACGCCTTGCGCGTTGTCGTACACCATGGGCGACCTGCCACCCGAGGCGCAACCCGTCTCTCGACGGCCGTTACCATCGAATCCATTCAAAGCCGAACTCCCCGCCACAGTCTATCAGATACCACACCAGACCACTTGGCACAAGAAGTGCAACACCCCAATGCGACCGACACCTCAATCTCAGCTCGCACCCCTTCGGTATCTCTACGAACAAGAGAGCCAAACGACAATAACGGGATAGAAAGCAGTGATACTGGCCCGCAGTCACAAACGCAAAGTGCCAGCAAGATTGAAGACACGTTCCGTCCACCATGGGGGTTGAAGAATCTTTCCCCCTTGGGATTTCCACCGAGAACCCATAGCTCCAATACACAAGACTCTATGGAGGATGCATCGTTGCACGGCACAACTGGGGATGGCCAGGATAAAGACTCACACCCAGGCGTGGTAGCTCGAGGAACTGTCGCAAAGACGAGATCAGTCACGCCTATCGAGCACCTCCCTATTCACCCAGACCTATTGAGATCCGTCCTTGAGAAGCCCGAGCTCTACGGCGGGACGCCTCTAGAGGCGGAAGCCTTCCATCATATTAGCTCCGGCAACGACGTTTTCATTCGACAGCACGCCAACATCTGCCCGACTTACCTCTTGCCCATCATCCAGAAAGTTATCAGCAGTCAGGAGAAGCGACCCGCTTCCACCTTTGTACAAACCGCGGCATTTGCCAGACACATTGCAAAGATACGCTCTATATCTGTTCTCATCCTGACTCCTTGGACCTTGGACAAGGCGCAAAGTTTCTACGCGGCCAAAAAGTTGCTGAGTAAGTTCCCAAGTCTCCGCGTCGGGACCGCTCTTTTTGGAAGGAGTCCTGCAGCCATAGAATTCGGTATCCTGAACGGTTGCGATGTTCTCGTCGCCAACCCGGACATTCTGGTTCAGATCATGGACGAGTCGGCTCAAAGCGTCGAGATTCGCCGGAAGCTTGCCAGATTGCAAGCCGTTGTCGTCGAAGATGCTGATATACTTGTGCGACCGCGCTCCATGCCGGGATTGCAGTACATTATCAACGAGCTGATCCGGAATGAACACGGTGAGAAACGCTCACGAACTCAAGGCGTCGTGGTCTCTGCAACCGCCCTCGATGGACCCATCAAGGGACTTGCTGATACCCTACTGTCCCCGCGGTACGAATGTCTTGAAGCACCACGGAAGACGCAGGCAAAACACTCTCACTCCAATGACAACAAGCACGATTTTAGAAGGTGGCAAAAAAACCATGGGAAGGTCGGTGGTCGCTAGATGATGCATGAGTACATTTGCACATGCAACGTCTTGGGCCTGCCCAGTTGAGCTGGCCTTGACCCTCCCTACCCCTCCGCTGGAGACAAGACATCTCAAATGAATCATTCGATTTGGAGAGCAGTATAATGTTCATTGAAGACTAAAACAAACACAATGCCGAAAGAATTAAGGCTTGCTTCTTCGTCTGCATCGAGGCAAATCACTTCAGCTCCTGTTTACCTAGTACATGACCACAGCCAGCCGATTGTTCGAACTCACGGCCACATCCGTCTGGCTAGTATTATCTATGTACGCCTTAGCCACGCCCACCACCCTCTTGAGATAATCAACTGCGTCCGCGTTAAGGATCGTTCCCATCGACCACGGCGTCGCAATAACGCCCACCCCATCGGCCCTCGTCGTCTTCGCACTATCAGGAGCGTTCGCTACTATATCTGTATCGCTAAACCCCACCGTGGCACTACTGCCTCCATCCGTTGGCGCCACTGTTGCGGCGCCGTCACACCCAGTTTGCAGGCTCACGTCACCCCAGGCATTGCCATCGTCGGCCATTACCTGGACTTCAACCCAGGTGGCGGGCATATCGGTCGATCGCACCACTCGTCCCTTGAAAGAAGTAGGCAGGGTGACCGCCTTGCTTTGATTGGGCTGCAAGGTAACGGAGGCTACCTGGTCGGTGCAGGGGAGGCCTGGGTCTGCAGTGCCGTCTCCGTTGGAGACGTTGTTGCAGAAGTAGTAGGTTGCTTCGGAACCAGAGGCATTGGTGATGTCTACGCCAGGATTGGAGTCGGACCGGGCAATGGCGGCCGCGGTTGCAAGGGACATCGCCGATGCGGCTGCTAGGAGCGTCGAAAACCAGCGCATTCTTATTGATTGATGCGGACTGTGGAATAGTCCTTGTGCAGGGGACAACAAATAAACAAGCCACCAGGGCTATGTCGGAAAGGGAATGAATACAAGGGAGTGTCAAGTCGTGAAAGTGGCCGCCGGGGCAATAGTGACGATTGTTCATCAACAGAAAGATGAAGGAGAATTGCCAAATAGTATCATCTCTGGGGTGCATGGTCGGCGTTTTATCTATTTCTCTGCTGAATCTGCTGGCTATCAGACCTGGTGGGTTCGGTGGCTCCAACTTGTTGGTCATTACGACGGTCTTCTGGTTGCAGATTTCCCCTGAGGTCCCGGCCATGGCCAGCGGCATCTACTGCATCAGATCGAGGTGCATGTGAACAATCAACGGTCCCTTAGAGAATAGTTTTCAGATTTTTTTCAGGCCAATAAGGTCCGGACTGGCCGGAGCATTGATTTTGTTGGCAATTGAGGGAGGGCTGGCATATCTGTAGGGTTATTGATATGAAGAGTAATATGAAGTAGTAGATTAAGGCAGGATCAATAACACAAGCTCCTAATGTTTCTACAACGCACCCCAAGCATCTATAACGATTTTGTACAAATGTCAAATACACATACTTGATGAACAGTGTTTCGAACCAAGTCTCTGTCTTGCTCCCATCAGACGGGTAGTACAAGTGCCAGGGAAGTTTCATCCGTGAATGGAGTTCATCATGTCAGCTTACCCCGGGCAGTTTTGGGACACATGCAGGCCACCAAGGGGCAGCCTTTTGCAGAGTCAGATTGACTGGAAAACAAGCCCACGATTGAATCAACACACACCGCAGGTCTGAAACAATATGGCCTAGTCATATGCTCATTCGATTTGTCTGTTGTATCAGCCACTTTGTTCACTATCCAGATCCACCCCGTCGAGTCCTTGCTGCTTCTAATATTGCATATATTCGAATGCACTTTTGATTTTTGGTCCGCACATACCGAATGCCATCCCAAAGTTTATAGTATATATGAGGGTTAATGCTAGATCGAGGTGATTGCAATGACCGATAATGGTAAATATTTTGAAGCAGAACAAGGCTGAAGTATCAAATTAGTCAGTATCTTGGTTAAAGCAGACTTGATGTTGATGCCAGCTGGGGACGTACCCATCCACAGCTGGCAGCCATCTGGCGGTTTCTTGTGAAGCCTTCCCGGGGCGGCGTTCCTGACTAATTAACCTCGGTGACCTTTTTTCGATGTCCAAAATCCGACCTCGCTGATTCAACATCGTTTCCGGTCTGCAATGCCGTTGGGCTTTCTTTCCTTCGCGTCCTTCCTTTGATCCGCTATGTAGTAGATATTTGTTTCTAGTGCTGCTATTTCCCTATTATACCTATCCCACTGGCCTAATACCCACTTCGTCACCAGTTGCGATAGGGTCGATTTCATGCGTCGACAAGCTGGCGGCCCCCTTTTCGGTCCCGATTGATTTCTCCGCCGATTAATTCCCGAAAAGCCGCGTTGAGGATGGCCCAGCCATTCCACGCTGGAGGAGCCGCTGCATCAACCTTCAGGCTTTCCGACCCTTCCATTCAGGGTCTCTTCAAGATTGCAACGACATACTTCCCAGCTCTTTCTCACTTGGACATCACCCGTCTTGGATCCCTGATCGCAATTGCAGGCGTCATCCCCGTGGCGTGGAGGATCCTCCACGGTGCATGGCACGATGCCTGCAGCTGGATTCGCCAGTTCTTCATCGCCTCAGTTGTTATTCCGGGACGAGATCCTCTGAACAAGAATGTGGTCAGCTGGGTGTTGGCAAATGTCATCCGACCTCGATGTAATACACGTTTTTTCACTGCTCGGACCGAGCTGAGAGACAGACTCGGGCGCGGAGATGCGCCGGAGTCTGCGTCCCTGAAAAAGACACAGAGACAGATCCAGTACTTGCCACATTTTGAGTCAGTCTGGTTCTGGCACGATGGAAGGTTGTTTTTCATCCATCGATCCATGGATAGCTTCAACAGTTCCATGTGCGACCCAGGTTACGACGGTATTGGTGGCGAAGAGCTCAAAATAAGCTGCCCCGGTCGATCTGCCGAGCCAATTCGCTCCTTGATCCAGAGCTGCCGCGACTATGCCGAACAACAGACCCAATACTTCGTCATGATTTACTCCCGAGATCGGTATGGCCTTTCCTGGCAACCCAAGTCACGCAAGCCCATACGGCTTTTAGAAACCGTGCACTTCGATATGGAGGCCAAGCAGGACCTGTTGGCTGATATCACAAAATACCTCGACCCTGAGACAAAAAAGCGGTATCAGAGCAGGAGTATGCCCTACCGCCGCGGCTACTTATTCTACGGGCCTCCAGGCACTGGTAAATCCTCGCTCTCTACCGCCCTAGCCGGCGAGTTTGGCCTTGACCTGTACGAAGTCAAGATCCCCAGTGTGGCATCGGATGCGGACCTTGAGCAGATGTTCCAGGAAATACCGCCGCAGTGCATTGTGCTCCTGGAGGACATTGACGCGGTCTGGACAGCCGATCGTGACTTGGCAGAATCAGAAGACCGGACTATCGCTTCTCATGGTAACCGCAGTCCGAGATCGAATTGCACGCTCTCAGGCTTGCTGAATGTGCTGGACGGAGTCGGGTCGCAAGAGGGAAGGATTGTCATCATGACTACCAATAAACCGGAGATGCTTGATCCTGCGCTTGTGCGGCCTGGCCGGGTGGATATGAAGGTGTACCTGGGGAACATCAGTCGGAAGTCAGCGGCGGAGATGTTTGTTAGGATGTTTGCCGACTCGGGCGAAATTGACATCCAGCAGCTAGCTTGTGCGTTTTCAGGGCATATTCCCGAGAACAGATTCACGCCCTCTCAGCTGCAAGGGTTCTTCCAGATGCATCTGGATAGCGCGACTGGTGCCGTTGAGAATATTGCCGCCTGGGTGGCAGGGGAATCGTCCAAATCCGCCCTGGATGACGATATTGAGATCGTTGGTCAGATGAGAGCCTGAGTAGTTGGAAGATAATTGTCCTGAAACAGATGTATAGACTATCCTATCACTATGTATAAATACTTGTATGCGGTATATAGGCGTTTAAGGGGACTGCGATAAGCAGATGCAGAATTTTCGAGGCTGCTTAAAAGCTTTGGAGTCTAATGTAAATATGTAGTATATTATAGAGAACACATATAATTATACCTAGGTAATAGCAGCTGGCGATGATAAGTTTGTTCAAATGAGATTGGGTAAAACAACTCAAGAGTGCTCCATGCTGGGTCCCCATGAGTTACAGTCGATATGCAGGGTTTGACGGGTTTGCTTATATTCATTCTGTTTTGGCTGTCAACAGGTGGATTCTCTTTTTCGTTTCTTCACTAAACATGATCTCATGTACTCTTTATGCTTTTCCATCGAAATCATATTCTCTTAACGGGAGTGGGCTACCCGTGGACTCCACGGTCGTTTCAGTGCATCTTTGAAGGCTCTCTGTTGTGTTAGGTCTCAACGTCTTTGATAAAGACGTATTATCAATGTTATAGCAAGCTAAACGAGACGCTTACTGATGTTCAGTTGTTATTGCAGAGTAATAGGGATTTCTTTATAGATATTATACTTTGGTCCTCTCCGAACATCCACAGAGACTGGTTCACAATACTGTGCCTAACAGGCGCGGTAGTATTCATCGGACAGGTCTCCATATGCTTCCCAGGGTTCTCATAAGATGTCAGGGCAACACATCCAAGGCCTAGTCCCAATCTCACCTAGCGAAGTTATACTTCTTCGCCGCCATCCTCTCTATCAACGACGGGCAAAGATAATACAAATAATGTGCTAGGGCATATGGGAACCACGGCATGATGATATTTCCTCTGACACCATTATCAACGGCGTCAATACATCTTGCGGCGACGTAGTCGATCTTTAGGCCATGCTTGTTTGGGTCCGACTCTCGAACGGGGCCGGCGTCTACAGCCGATGCACGGAAGTCGCCCTCGATGGTTGCGGGGAGAATGAAGCTGAAAGCTATGTCGCGATGTTCGATAGCGAGTGATTGGTATAGCAGGAGTGACGAGGCCTTCGTAGCGGCGTAGAGAGCGCGTGTCGGTGCTGGTACAAGAGCGGCCATAGATGAAACGAGGAGGATGGCCGGATGGGCCGAAGTACGTGTCAGCATGGGGATCTGGAAACATGTTAGTTTGAGAACCATGAAATCTGGAGAGGACATATGTTACGAAGACCAGAGCGGCGACTAATGGACCAAGGAAATTTCCTTGCACCGCCTTCCCAGCAACATCTATCGCATATTGGATTCCATGGCCAGCGGCATCTTCCTCTCCTTCCACGCCGGTGAGTGCCATTACAGGTTGCAAGGCTGACACACCAGCACACACGTGAATCGTGTCCAGACCACCCCACGCATTCTCTATCGTTTGCCTGACCTTAACCATATCCTCAACCACGCTTAGGTCAGCTGCCACAGCGATACAGTTGTGGCCACATTCTGCCTCAAGAGCATTGATCCTATCAGCTCGTCTAGCGACAACACAAACCCTTGCACCGCGGCGGGCGTATTGTCTCGCGGTGGCATACCCGACGCCGCTTGATGCACCGAGGATGAGGACACGCTCCGGCGACGAAAAGCTGCGTTGGCGATGCAGTGGTCCGATGCGGCGGAGCAGGTGGATAGCAGGTAATGCGAGGGCAAGAAGAGCGCCAATTATGCGCAGGCGTTCGTGGACCATTTTAAAGGGCAGCACGATGCTATTGTTCCGTGGATCAAGGCTTATCGACAACTTGATTGATCAAATGAGGTTGCAAAATATTGCAGCTTTTCGCAAATGACGACAGATTCCGGTTTGCGGCTGTCGGTGTGTTCATAGCCGACGTCTGATGATCCTTTGTGCACTTAGTATAAAAATCATTTACGTACTTAAGTACTTATGTAAGAGTCGGATGCACCCCTGCTGTCGACTGCATAGTTCAGTATATACGCTCAACGAGTTGATCCCTTCTACACAACCTGATCTCTTTCTAGTACAGTGCCAAAGTACCACCATCGAAGTAGCTACGAGGTTCAGTTCGCAGCTCTTGCGTGTGGCTGACACGGAGATGACCCAGGCTTTCCAAGGTCGCATGTGTCATTGAAGCAATGGAATACAGTAATTTAGGGAAGGGAAATTCATTATCATCTTGTTATCTGTTGTTGTTGACAAACACTGTTGGCTTCTCATCTTCTGTCGTTGGAACTGTCATCGTAATGTCCTGGCCAAGGTATCAAGTCTGGTTGAGGAGGCAGGCTTGTTCGTCGTTATGTTATGAACATTGAGGTATTGAATTGAGAACAAGGATATCCATCACTTCGTGTAGCGTCAATTGACGCTGATATTGCGAAGCTGTTGGTTGAGGTCTACTCATGGTCGCCAGCAGCACTGACAGCTGAGAGAAATGACCATTAGGACGATGGAGCGTAAATTGAGCGCAGTTGTGTTGCACCAGTTTGTAATGACAACCATCTTATTTGTAGCACTATCTGGTGAACAGAAAAATGTACGAACAGTGACCTGAAAGTCTGTCCCGTATATTTCGGGGCTGTGGATCGAGTGACCGGAGTGCCGAGTCCAGGGGAACCAATTTCACGTGCATGCTTTTCAGCAAGCTGAGGAGTGATTGCATAGCAAAGCTTTGGCCTGACAGAGCTCTTTGACAACCTTTCCAAGCTCATATATTCATACATTCGTCCGGAACTGTTTGAAGTAGTTCCAAAGTGCTTCCATACATTGCGGACTAATTCCTCACAAAACTTATTTTTAGAACCTCGGCGTCTCTGATAGAATCCCTTTTCCAATGTGATCTCTTTGGACCATCCCAATGGAGTATCGTATGCCTATGTCCTCGCCAATCTATTCGGGTGGCGGGTGGGGCCCACGGTAATGGTGATAATGCTTCCATTATCGCCCGCGACCGGAATTGAGTTCGAAGATGAAATCGCAAGCCAAGTGTGAGTAGGCAACTCGCTGCAGTGATCTTGCTATGTTTGTAGTGAGTAGCAGATCTCGTGGCTAATAACTTGGCATACATGCACACATGGTAGCGAGCCATGCCCAGACGGCAATAAAAGCTTGAATCAACCCCATCGCAACATCGGTGCATCGGGGTCGACGTTGCGTACCCCTCGTTAACGTGCCACTGCATGCATGTCGGCTCTGAAGGGAAGCTGGAACAAGGCTCGGCAGGCGTATGCGGCTCTAGTAAGGCTTGAGTGGATATCCGGTGGCTCTGTCTGCTTGGTTGTCACCATAACGTTCCCGAGATCGATATTATATTTGCAGAGTGGGGAGATTCTTCTGTCCATACTGCAGACGACACGCAGCTGAGTATCGAGATACTCCGGTAATTAACCGGGCAATTTTTGCCAAGACAGGGAGGTACAGAACATGGAGCCACGGGCGATTGTTGCTGTGAGAGTGGAACACTAAACAACGAATCACACCGCCGAGGACAACAAAAAGCGGCTTACACGGCACTTCGGGCTTCTAACGTCGAACCCTTGCTGATGTCGGTCACTCTGCTTCTGGAAGGTTAGATCACCAAGTATGATTTGTTGTCGTACTATATGGGCGTCATATCGTCTAGTCAAGATTCGGTCCATTCTACCAGCTGACTTGTATCAAACATCTGTCGTGGAATCTGATGTATGACTTCGTCTGTTGGACGCTAAGCATCTGTCTGCTACACGGCCAGAACCTGATCATATCTCGGAAGTGATCTGCTGTAATGACAACCTGGGGCATGTATGGGACAATTGTGTCTTGTTTTAGCCAGTATTCCCCCTGCCAGTCTTGTGTTTTTATGTGGATTTCAGAATTGGGAGTATCTGTGTTGGCCATCTTCTAGTCTCTGGTTCCAAAATTCAAAACCCACATATCCAGCAGCCTGAACGCCTCGAATGTTGAAGTTAGGACCGCAAGACCAGTGAATGCTACTGGTCGACGACGTAGACTGGTGCTAAACTCCCCAGACTACGAAGTGTAGGTCAACGAAACTCGCCCGCGCTACATTCGACCCCGGGATTTGCAACAATATGCCACTCCAATATCTAAGCTTCGAACCAAGTGAAAGATGGCAACGGTCGGGGCGTAGATTAGGAAGGTGTTATTCACCACTCGCCATCGGGACTCGAAACGAGGACATACAACCTACTCAGTAGGTGGGCTCAGGGCTGTTGTATCCTTTCATCATCGGCGCCCCTTGACCTACTGCCCGAACTCACGAGTATAAATTCTACGAAGATCACTCTTTTGTCGTTGTCTTGATCATCACTAGCATCCATCAGCTCTCTTACCAGCTCATCCAGCATCAAAATTGCCCAGCTCTTGGCCAACACGTCTCTGTACCCAGAACAGACAACATGAAGTTCTCAAACATCATCCTCCTCGCCACAGCTGAGGTCGCCCTCGGTGCCCGTCTGACCCAGCATCGTCGGGCCAGCCACGAGGCCAAGGCTATCAAGCGCGCTTCCCAACGCAACTCGCAGCCACGCCTGGCCGCTACTGATCTCACCCACAACGAGACTTCCCACGTGTCTTACTCCACTAACTGGGCTGGCGCTGTCCTGGTCGGCAAGAACTACGAGTCTGTCACTGGCACCATTACTGTCCCGACTCCCTCTGCTGGTTACGGAAGCTCCACCAAGGCTGCTCGAGAGGGCTACTGTGCCTCCGCCTGGGTCGGCATTGATGGTGACACTTGCACCACCGCTATTCTCCAGACCGGCGTGGACTTCTGCTACGAAAGTGGTGACGTCTCTTACGATGCCTGGTACGAGTGGTACCCCGGTAAGCACCAAGCTCAGCCTCTAAATGCAAGGTCAGCGCACGCTTGACTGACTTCTTGTTAGACTACGCCTATGACTTTAGCCTTAAGATCTCCGCTGGCGACACCATCGTCATGACCGTCACTGCTACCAGCGAATCGAAGGGCTCTGGTAAGTAACGACATCTTGTTCGCTCTAGTCTGACAACCAGCATGTGGATCATTAACATCCCTTCACTAGCCGTCATCGAGAACTCTACCACCGGCAAGAGTGTTACCCACACTTTCACTTCTACTGAGGGTGACCTTTGCCAGACCAATGCCGAGTGGATTGTTGAGGACTTCGAGGAGGGTCTCTCTCTGGTTCCCTTCGCCGACTTCGACAAGGTCGAGTTCACTGACGCCTATGCTACTCTGTCCTCGGGCAGCACTGCGACCCCAGCCGACGCTAGCATCCTCGACATCCGCCAGTCTGGTGAGGTCCTCACCTCCTGCTCCGCCTCGGGTGAGACGGTTACCTGCAGCTACACCGGTTAAGTCAGGCTCAGGGCCACGGTCAATCCCGGCAAAACTTTACTCAACTCAATATCAGGTGCCCGATGGCCTGATTTATGAGAGCAACGAGGTTGGCTATTGGGATTTTGGTGAGGAGTTATACATTTGATATATCAGACGAGTGCATATACAATTAGGGTCTATAACAGTCCATGCTAGACTATCAATTCAACCAGCCATCACCCTTATCAGTTTTCACCCCGAACAACTCTAAGTCATGTGGAAATTCGTACAGACCGTGCGGTTGTCCGGGTGACGCTCTACGGCATCTGTCCGAACTTGCCAGAACCGGCGTACACTGACAACCACACGCGACGCCGATGTGATGGATATTCTCTTATTGTTCAAGGCAGATTCGCCTGCTGACTTCAGCATAATTCAACTCCACAAGTAGAAGACACAATATCAAGACCTAAGGACTGCACCTACATGTGCAGTACAATATCACAATCCCACCCCTCTGGCATACCCTTGGGGAGCAAGGCTTCATGATCTTTCTACTTGCTCACAACGTAGTAGAGGGATTTGCGGGGGGTGTTAACCTTCGCGGCTTTCTCTAACATAGTCCCTTCCCAACATGGCGATCCTTCCTAACACGGCGCTTCCCAACGTGGCGCTCCTTCCCACATGGTGGCCCATCAACGCACTTCGCTTCGAGGAAAGTTCCTCCTCTTTACCCCACCGCACTCTTCCAATGCTAATTGTATGAGATCCATGGATAACGGACCATGTCTCTGCTCCCATCCTGAGATGCACCCCTTCAGCCAAGCACACCCACGAACCAAGCTATCGACATCCATCTCTGCGTTGAACTATTCTCTTCATCATACCTATGCCCATTCTCTCAAATACGTTCCAACTTCAATAAAGCTCATCAAACTCCTCTTTCCTATCAACATCTGTGACTATCAATCCTATATACCAAAATCCACGAGCATTACCTATCCTCCCCCGAGATAATCTCCGAAATCCACAAGATGGCCGACGACGGGAACCAGATCCATGACTGCATATTCGTAGCTGCTGGAGATAGCGAAGCGGACGCTGACGTTGATATCAAATCAGTCACTGACTCTGAAGCCGAGTCCGTCCCTGACTCTGATGACTGTATGTTGATACCTCCGGATTACTTGCTCTAAGAGTATCACCCATTAACATGTGGACAGTGGACTTCCGAGTTGACCCAGATGACTTGCATGCAGTGCAAACTGTTCTCGAGGCTTCGGGCGTTCAATCCATACTGTCTCCAATCCGCCTACCATCAACCCCTTCCCCACGACAACATCTTAAGGCTTCGGCGGATCAATGCCTACCGTCTATGATCTATATACCATCCACTCCATATCCTCAGCGACACCTCGGGGCTTTTCGCCCATCATTTCACACCGTCTCTCACCCGTTTACTATTCACTGCCTTCGAAAGACCATCCCATCCCATCCCAGTCGATGATGTGGACGATGATGAGGCCGAGGACAGTGCTCTGGTCCCGGTCGAAGAGTCTGACTCCCATCCCATCCCTCTCGATAATGTGGACGATGATGAGGCCGACGACAGTGCTCTGGTCCCGGTCGAAGAGTCTGACGAGTTTTTGGGTTCTCTCGACAATGGAGTCGAGGATACTCCAGACCAAGAAGCTGGCCATGACACCCCCCTCAACATCAATTTCGAGGATGGGAAACTTCCTGGTCTGATCGAGAGCTTCCAACACGCCTTTCCTCCGGATGGTATTCAATACACTGACGAGAATGACTGTCTCTGTGTGTCCCACGATCCCGATGTGATAGAGAAATTCCGGGCAGAAAATGCGGAAGCCATCGACCGATACTTCAAGATGATGGAAGTCGGGTTGGAGTTCCTTGTCGATTACACCCGTGGAATTGACAGGGACGCCCTTTTCAAGCTCCTTGAAGAAGACAAACCAATCGTGCCTTTTTGGTATCTATATGCCGAACAATCCGACCTATTCATCCTCCTTGACATAATCCGCCAAGGAACACCCATACAAGCGGCAGCAGTCCTCAGCAATCCAGATCCACCGCCAAGAGCCTTAAGGACCTCGCCAAGTGGATGCCACACGTGCAGATGAGGCCTTTAGTTACTGGGGTGTATACAGCCTTGTCGTGGACAAGACACCCTTCAGGGCATCGACAATCACCAGGGCATACAGCGGCAAGAGCACTAATATGGCTGGCGCTCAAGAAAGATACAACCAACACAACGATTTTATCCAGATCGTACATGTCGCTAGAGTGTCTAAGGCGAGCTTGTATATAACTTTGGTTGCGCGGACGCTGCGGCTAAAAGCGAGGGAAGAGAGCCTGCCTGGGGTCAACTGGTGTCGAACATCAAATTGGCAAGATATTCCAGACTACTAAGGCACCAAATATCGCCGCCCTGCATAGTTTGGTCGAGGGCATTAGACATGCTATGTTCGGCCTCATCGTGTGGGAGCGTTATCATAGCAGGATAAATCAACGGACCTCTAAGGCAGCCGAGGATTCCTGTACTAGTATGCGTGCCAGAATAGCAGACAAAATTAGAGGATCGCCTCTATCACTTCGGGGAACCGCTCTCAACAGATCCTTCGGTTCCAAGGAACGGCCGAGTCTTCCTAGAATTATACACATCAGGTGTGGTTGATACCCTAGCCGTTACACAGCCTGTATGATCTACGTAGCCGGTGAGAAGTCTGTATGAGGCACTCTTGGCCTATTTTCGTACAGAGGAACGTTCATGCGAACTCGAGCAGCAATAGCATACAAATAGAGTGCAGGAGAAGCTCAAACCTACATGAAAGGTTCTCTCCTGCACTGCAGTCAATTCCATTCATTTTACCCCTATTTGCTACATCAAGGAGTGCGTATTCAGCCCGGACTGCCGAGCTGATAAGCTCTAACGATAATTAGCAGACTAGCAATCCTGAAAATACTAACAGCTATTGCCAATCGGAACGGGAGCCCATTTTACAGTACTAGTTCAACTTAAACCACATTCAACTTTCTTTATATATTGTTCCTAACCCCTAGGTTAAAATATAGTGCTTATACTCTAATATGGAATCTCAACTTTAGTTTCCCTGGAGCTGCTGTAAACTGGTCTTTTAAGTTGTCGAACAATGTCTCCCCTTTATCATGCTCCGGAAAGTCCACCTGAAACCTTTGAATTAGTATAGCAATAACGAATCGCATCTCTCTCATAGCAAGCGCCTTGCCGACACAGTTAAACCTTCCCTGGGAGAAAGGAGCAAAGCCTCGTACATCCTTAATCATATCAGGTCGTGTAGTCCACCGATCCGGAATCCACTGGCTAGCACTCTCGTAGGAAGATTCAAGGCGGGCGAGAGAGTATCGCGGTGTGACGATAGTGACGTTGCCGGGGACGTATATCCCGTCAACAGTTAGGCCTCCCGGCGGAGATTGGCGATATCCACCGGTGGGTACGGGCGGGTGCAGGCGTAGGGTCTCGTTTATTATAGCGTTAAGGTGGGCACAGCGCTGGAGTTGGGCGCTGTTATAGATGTTGACGTCCCGGAGCTCGTTGAGTAACTTGTCCTGGTGCAAGGGGTTCCGGGCGAGTTCGTAGAAAGCAAATACTAGGGTCGGAGCGATAGTGTCGCTATAAGCAGTCAGTCAGTCTTCTCCCTAAAGATTCAAGCTGGGTTCGTTGAGAAGAAGAGACAGCAAAGATTAAAGCAGAACAAGAGAAACGGACCTTCCAGCAATGATAATCGTGACAGCGTCACCATTTAACCATTCGCGGTCAGCATTCAGAGACCCTCTTTTCAGGGATGCGTCGATAAGCCAATGTGAGACGTCGTGCCTTCGACCTTTCATCTGTGATTGAAGGTACCATTGAGTTAGACAATCCATTTCCAAGAATATATCTCACTAAGCTCACCTCAATCCGCTCGCCCATACGCTGCTTGCACCACTGCATCATTGCAAGCCAATCCCGAACACCAAACATCCAGGGTGTGACGTAGAAAGCTATCTGCGCGAGCCAAGGGACGGGGCTAAACGGCCCTAATAGACCCATAGCCTGCCTTAATAGCCCCACTGCTGGATGCCACTGCTCATCTCGCAACATACTGAACGATCGTGCAAAGGCGAATTCACCCATAACATCAAATGTAAACCAGTAGAACCAGTCCGTAACATTAATAGGTTCATCTTGGCGTGCGATTTCTTCAATCCTCGCGGCAAGAGTCTCGGCATATTCAACCACACGCTCCTCATATACGGCAAGCGCCTTCGTACTAAAGCCGCGGTCCCAGATACGTCGTCGCGAGTCGTGGTCCTCCTTACTTCGTGTCGTGTTCAGTGCGATCTCGGGAAGCAGAAAGTCATACCAGACGGCCTTAGTGCACTTGTTGCCGGGCCCGTCGACGGCAAGCGGGACAGCAGAGTTGATGATAGTAAGTTCCTCTGGGCCAGTCCGGATAATAGGCCCATACTGCTCCCGAAGCTGCTCTATAACGAGATGATTCTGACCCGTGCGACATTGCCACACGTGCCAGAACTTCGTTGCGCCAGCTATCCAGGGGCCAGGAAAGTTGCGTAAACGATGGAAATACTTCCGGTATATGATAATACTCATAAACAGCCCAATCGCGTAGGAGCTGACTACCAGGATAATAGTCTTCAAGCTGGTGTTCATACACTCCCCAAGGTAGAGTACGATGCTGGAAAGAGTGAGGGAAAGGCAAGAGTAGATCCACACTAAGAGGGGTGCCTGCATGTGCCATTCTCCGCGAATGAATACGGCAAGGTGGGTGAGGACTCCAAGTATGGCGACCTCTAATCCAATATGGCTTAGTACATTCATTGTAGAAGGTATCATGATGCGACTGTGAAATTGCTCTTGGGCCGAGTGAAGAACGTGTTCAGGGAAGGAGAACAACAAAGAATAGAGACTTGTGATGACGCCTGAGAAGTCGGCTCTGGCAGGACTTCACGGTAAGATATAGTGTTAGCGATCACCCTTTCATTGGCCACAGCTAGAGTAAGGGGATCAAATAGGGTCTTCCTTGAATGGACAGGGGGCCAATCGGGGAAGCTCGATTGCATAGCCATGATGGTAAGATACATTGCAGAGGCGAAGTATCGCGTGAGCAGCATAATATGTGGATGCCTAAGACTGACTGGTCGAAATGTCATGGTATCACACAAAGTCATTGCTACATGTAATATGCGACAACCAGGCACTTGCAATGTATTCGAAAACGAATCGTTTGATTGTCCGTGGGGGCATAATCCGGAAACAAGCTAAAAGAGTTTCCCCGAGCACTTGTAAGGCCACAGGGATGCAGGTGTGCTGAGATAGTGGATCATGATATTTTAGACCTGTAAATGGGAGAAGCTGTTTGATAAATATCTCTCGGGCTGAGTACATAAAGCGGCGTGTGAAGCAAGCTGAAGACCGTGGTTCCCCATGGTCAGACATCAACAGTACCGCGCGAGTCCGTACAAGTTCAGAGAAGAGTGTATGAAACATGAGAAAAATGTGTCCTCCAGTCACTAAGTCCGTGAGTAATTAATTGTATTGTCATTATGCCACCATACGAGACTGATTATTGCCTGATCTAGGCCTTAGCTATCACCCAGACTCCAAGAAAGTCGTGTTTCTTCCACGTCTACTCGGTCTGGTTATTCACGCGCAGTGATCTCAAGACTATCGTGGTGCCACAAAGTGCTTTCGGGATCCTCAACGCTCTTGCGCTCTCGCAACAACCCAACTGGAAGAATGCGTTAGACCGGACCCAACTGCTCGCCCGGATCCCCACGGTACTGTTTTGGGTGTGGATCAACCTTCTCCCTTTCGCTATCGACAATCAACGGCAGGCAGCGGCCATTTTGGAAGACAAGCACAATAAGCCGTGGCGAACGATGCCCGCGGGCCGCATGACGCCTGCACAGGCAAAGACATTGATGTTCTGCCTCTACCCGGTTGCCTTCTGTGCTAGTCTCTGGCTCGGTGGCATTAGGCAGTGCCTGGCACTCATGTTGTTGGGTTACAGTTACAACGACCTGAATTTGGCCGACTGGAGCTGGGTAAGCCGCAATGCTATCAACGCGCTGGGGTTCTGCTGCTTCGCCTCTGGATCACTGGAAGTTGCCCTCGACATGCCGCTCCAAGCGGTGTCTAGTGAGCATCGTCCCATGCTTGCATGGCTCGGCGTCATCGCCGCTGTGGTATTTTCGACGGTGCAGACGCAGGACATGGCAGACCAGGAAGGGGACCGCATGCGGGCGCGGAAATCGCTGCCTCTTACGGTCGGTGATGGCACGTCACGTAGGCTGACCGCTGTGTTAGTGGCGGCCTGGTCTGTCTTTTGTCCTCTGTATTGGGGGGTAGGCCGCCTAGCCTGCCTGTTTTTGGGGTGTCTAGGACTCGTGATAGCTTGCAGTATGCTGATGTTCCGTAGCGTTGAGGCTGACAAAAGGACGTTTCGGATGTGGAACGGGTGGATGGCCTCGCTTTACATGCTACCGCTAGTTGCCGCTATTGGGATGTAGGGTGCGAGATGCTAAAGACAGACGGGGTGGGGTACATCGGTGACAGGGTCCTGCTTGGGGGCCAAGAAGGGGCGGGCATCAAGTCTCGGGACTCACTGAGTATACTTAGGTACTCTTCGTGAGATGGTGAGATAGCTATTTACCTACTTAGTACTTAGCTAGGGAGCTGAATGGAAAGACGGTGGTCAGACGACCCGCAGGGATCGTGGATTGCCCTAAGGTATAGCTACTCCAGAGCAAATGCATGTAGAATGCTTCACTATTCAGGCTGATCTCAACTTTGTGCTACATTTCGGGTAGGTACATACTTGGGGTGGGATGCAAATGAAGCCATACTCAACGGTGTGAATGTATCCTTCCAGGCTGAGTTTTGTCAGATTTTGGCTTTTGCTCACGAATTTTGACCGTTCGTAATGTCGGACTACTTATAATGTCACCTCGCAGTGAGACACGGCAAGCAAAACGACTAACCGACTTACGCCACACGCCGGAATTCTCGGTAATATAATACACGGGTACAACACAGGAGTACTTGCGCAAGGCTTTATGGCAGGATACGAACTGGATGAGACGGACCTTTGAAATCCGTCAAGGCCCTCGTCGTACATTGGAGGCTTTGGAGGCTTCCCCAGCTTCAAACCCACATATTTTATACGTCTCCCCTTGTGCTCCCCTCTGTCCTTAGAAGATATACCACGGCAAACCCCGAGTCAACACACCGCAATTTTGCAGCATCTTCCTCATTTTCGTCTAAACACAATGTCTAAGCCAGTATTCGTGCTCTTACACGGTGCGTGGCATAGTCCCCGGTGCTGGGAGCGTCTCACCGCCGAACTCAGCAAGGCGGGTTACTCATCTGTCGCCCCAGAATTGCCTTCGTCGGGTTCTATTCCACCAACACCAGACTGGTCGCAAGATGTCGAGACGATCCGTAAGACCGTCTTGGCTCTCGTGCAGGACAATGAAGTCGTCGTCGTCACGCACAGCTTCAGCGGCATGACTGGCGGCACTGCCCTAGAGGGCTTGGACAAGCAGACGCGTGCATCACATGGACTGAAGGGTGGGGTCATTAGACTTATTTACATCGCCGCCTTCCTCGTACCAGAGGGTTTCCAGCACTCACCGCGGGGAACACGCGACAACATGGTTCCCGAGATGAGGACCGACCTCGAGGTATGTTGCGCCCTTCCCGTGTACAGCTAGCTAGTGCCGATGAGAAACTTACCCGACCTAGGCCGGGGTTATAACCGTCCGCCCCGAGGACGCCAAAGACATGTTCTATCAGGACGTGGACGATTCGACTGTCGCCGAACTAGCTAAAGACCTCCGCCCTCAGAGCTTTGGATCCTTCTGGAGCACCACCACATACGCAGCTTGGCGCGATATACCGACCACGTACATCCTTTGCATGGGTGACAAGCCGACCACTGTGGTTGCCGCGCAGTATCTGATCGACACAGCGAAGGCAAGCGGACCGCACAAGATTGACAATGTCATTAAGGCAGACTCTGGCCATTCTCCTTTCATCAGCAAGCCCGAGTGGACTGCAGAGACTCTAATCAAGGAGGCGAGTCGTCAACTCAAGTAGAGTGGAGTTGGGCAGGGCTAAGGGGTTGCCGTCACTGATTATACATATGGCTTTGCAAGTCATTATGCACAATATGTTGCCAGCTTGCAATTTCCCCATTTAGTGCTAGATGAATCCATATGCATTCCAAGACACATATAGTGCACGATCCGTGGTTATAAAGCAGCCAAGAGAATGCTTTGGATAGGCATAATTTTATATGCATCCTCTCCCCATTCTCCTACCGGCTAATATTTCCTGATCAGTCTCTAGGTAACTCCCACCTAAACAGCACCTCATTACGCCCATTGTCAGGATATTCTCGGTCAACTTGAAAGAGGAACGCTGAACGGATGGTTCGGTTTCGTCATATAGTTGTATTCAAAGGTCTTGATGTTTTGGAGCTACCCTATGCAAAGCATTTGTTCTCAAATTGAAAGAACCCCGTACCAGATACCTGTCATCTGTTGCCTTAGCTCACAATGGTCTTTGCCCAACAACGGTCAATCGCCCTACATTATAAGCAAGTTTCTGCCTGTGACGAAAGACACTAGATACCAAGGCCCTGCAACGTTCACCTGAGCCGTTTCGAATGGGATCCAAGGCCTTGTAGCTGATCTCCTCGGAGGCCATCAACGCCGTATCTAGCTGAAAGGGCAAAAGCTCCAGCGGGAACGGGCGATTGTCTACAGCAATGTTGACAAGTCCGTTGTTATCAAAAGTTATGGGCAACCGAACGGGCCAACTGTAAGGTGTTTAGACGCCGACGTTATCTCAGACGGACAAAAATGGTAGGGGCGGGGGAATGTCAATATTCGAGTACTCACTCATCGGCTGCCCAATTATTCCTCGTTCCTCCCAGTGTTCCTATCATCTCCAGGAGCGGGGTCAAGCTATCCTCGATCTCATTACCTTCGTCTGTTCGCACGATCTTCCAGTCGCTGTAGTCGATCTCACCCCAAGAAACCCATCCTCCGGGCTCTGTAGTGCTGTTAGGGACTATTCGATTGTATATACTACATTTTCAAAGGGCAATCTCACTGAGGAGCTGGAGGAGATTCTGTATGATGGGCGCGGGATCGTTGTTATGCACGGCCAAATGAAAGAGCTGGATGTGCACGATGTCATACTTGCCCAGGAAGTGTTCTGGCAAGGGAGCTAAGCAATCAACGTTGTGCACCGAAACATTTCTTGGCAGCCACTGCTTAGGAGGACACTGCGTCAAATCAATATCAAAACCGTCGATATGAGCTGATGGCGGGAGGAACCGTGCAAGGTCGACGAGCCAGATCCTGTATTGTCCGACCCAGATATCAGCAAGACGGTCGTCAGGGGACAGGTAAACGCAAGAGCATAGAGGCGATGGTTACCCGGTGCCCACGCCAATCTCTGCAACCTGGAGATTCTCGGCTTTTGCTGGGATGCTGGGGTGTAGCGAGAAACCGTCATATTTCCAAAGAAAATATTGCAGGTTCAACCTATATCCAGGATTAGCAACATAGCCAAGATGGTATTCAAGGCGAGTCGGGGAATCAACCTAGCATTTGCAGAAAAACCGCGGCCGAGAATGTAAGCTTCTTGCTCCTCCATTCTACCAGGTTGACAAATGACGATGCTTGGCTATAGCAGATTTCGTTGTTTTTAGATGCAGCCAAAAGTCGTGCCTCTGAAAGTTCGTTGCAAGAGGCAGACGAAAGCGTGGAGTTGTATGCTACAGAACATGCCTCGTCTCTGAAGGAATGACCCTAATTTGATCACACCACACAATGCCGCATACTGCCATGCGGCCTAGCGGATGGATACGTGGGTGGAACTATCTAATGTACCTGCACAGTATACCTAGGTACCATTCCTTTTCAGCCCCCTCCCTCCGAGGAAAGCCCGTCTGGGTCGAAATCTTACGTGTGAAAATGTCAGTTATATGACACCGGTGTGCTACAGGCATAAACAAATACCCAAGTACTTGAGTACCTAAGTACGTAGCCCTTCGCTAGAGATACACCGTAGTTCGAGAGTACTACAACACACCTTGGCACATGTGCAACCTCAGCCAATTGATCGTATTTTCAAGGATATGCCCATTCGCCGAAGGATTACGATAGTTTTGCTGACATGTAGTACAATTCAACTAGGTACATTTAAACAGTAATGTGGCAGGCACACTTGAGTGCGGCAGTGCTTACCCTAGGGCAAAAGCGAGACCTACAGACGTGGTCGGCCAATGAAGTCAGTCGGACGTATACACAAGCTGCAGTAAGCAAGAAGCGCATTACAAGTTAAAAATATTGATAACGCAATTGTGATAGGGGGCCGAGACATGGTAAGCCTCAATGTTACGTTGAAGTGGTGAAGGAGGAGTTCCAGGGCGATGTTGGGGTCTAACATTGATGCCTACGGAGGAACCCCGGACGAGACCCGTTGAACCCAACACATTCTGACACTACCCGCCAGATTACTGCATGAAAACATTGGAAATGTTTTGCCTCTCTTTTTCCTCTGCACCGTAACACAGAGGTAGCTTACAACTACGGATCCAGACTTGGCCGAGCGGTTCTCCTTGTAGCACCAGAATGCAGTCAGCGCGCGTGTAAGCCTAAGGCAGAGCTAAGGCAATGAAACCTTAACTAGATTGGAAAACGCCTGGAGAGAAACGAGCCGAGAAAATCCCTTAGACAAAACTTGTTGGAGGGGCAGTGAGTGCCAGGGTCGTTTGTTGCTCTTTTCACTCAACGTGCAACTGATGGCTGCTTAATCATTGCTCAAGATGTCAGCAGGGGGCACGATTAGCTGTATTATAAGGGCGCCCTTCTCTGGACAACCGGCTGTTACTCCACTTTCCCCTTTTCCGCTACAATTAATAAATGCGCAATTCTCTCAGCAGGGAAAAACATACACAAGATGGCACCCTACACTGCGGATATGAAATTTCCCACTGCTATCCTGGCGGTAAACTCTATCGGACTCGGCCTCTCATTCATCGCTATTGTCTTGAGATTCTGCGCACGATACATTCGACGGACTACGATGAGACTTGCAGACTATATGATTCTAGTAGCTTGGGCAAGTTAACGTTCTGACAGAGTGATATTGAACAGTGCTAACACCGGCATTTAGATTTTCGCTCTGGCCTTGATCATTAGCGAGAATTACTGTGTCACCAATGGCGGAGTCGGCCAAAAAGTATCGACCGTCACTGTGGACCAATTGCTGTTTTCACAAAAGGTTAGTTAAACCTCCTTCCCTCTGCCTATACGCTACCTTGCCTCTCGCGAAGAACACATAGTTCGCTTCATAGGGTACTTGCGATTAACACATGTCCTAGCAATTTATAGTCATAGGGGTTGCCGGGTCGCTGGCTGTAACATTCGTCAAGATTTCCATCCTGGACTTGTTTCTCTTTTTCTTCTCTATTAATAGCAAGTTCCGAATTGCCGCTATCTTCCTCATGGGCGTCACGGCATGTTATGGAATTTCCTTTACTATCGTTTCATTGGCAGGCTGCCAACCCTTCGAAGCTAACTGGGACAAAATCTCACATCCGGACTATAAATGCATTGACACATCTACATTCTACGTTGCACAGACAGGTATCGGCGCTGCATTGGACATAATCATTCTCTTAATGCCGGTGCCCCTTGTCTGGGCTATGAATGCTAAGACTAGCAGGAAGGTCGGCCTAACATTCCTATTCACGATCGGCATTTTGTAAGTCTTGCATATCTACCCGTCACAATATCTGAGATATTCCCAGCTTACGCACTAGATAGGACTTGCGCCACCTCAATTGCCCGTCTTTATTATAATACGCAAGCAACTTTCATGATTACTCATTTCACAGAGTACGCTGGCATCGCGGCAATCCTCGGTGGGATAGAAGTCAATCTATCTATCATTTGTGCCTGTCTTCCGTTATTCCCTGCTCTCTTGCATCCTCTCGCTGAGAAGCTTAAGTCGACCTTCGGTTCCAATAGCAGCAGTACGCTAAGGGCACTATGGCCTAACTTCTCCTCCCGCCGGTCCCGTCGACACTATCACGGCTCTATAAAACTCAGCCAAGAATGTGGACTTGGAAACCCATTAGCAGAGTATGATTTGGAGGAAGCTCGTCGTCAGAATAATTTTGCAAACGATCAGTTGTATCCTTTAAGTATAACAGCTGTAAGCTGTGCAAGTATAGATAGAAGCAACCTTTAAAAGTGCAGAAAACAAGTATATATATAGAATATTACTTATTAGTTTTAAGTTACTTTAGAAACTATATAATAAGTAAATTCTTATTAAGCAAGAAGTAGAATGCTACTAGTAAAAGCTAGCAGAATATTTTTCTTATATTTAAATACTCTTTATTATATATAGTAAATATCTTACTAGTTAATCTTATAATCTTAATTACTTAGTAACTAAGAGTAAAAGTACTTTATTGCCTTTTAGTAAGCTATATATAATATATAAAAGATAGAAGTTTTATTATATTTCTTAAAATACTATTATAAGTTATTTAAAGTAACGAAATATATAATAAATATATAATTAAATATAATTAAAGTATTAGAAAAATATTAATAATTTATTTATTTTTAGTTAAAAAAGGCTAAAAGAGCTTACTCTTATAGCAGCTATAAATATAGTAATAAAGATTTAAGTAATAACTTATAATAATTATAATAGTAACCTTTTATTATAATTTAAATAGAAGAGCATTAAAAGTATTTAACTAAGTAATATTAAAGGAACTAATAAAATACTTAAGTATTAAGCTAATAGTACTAAAATATAATACTCTATTTACTAATCTATATATAGTTTAACTTTAACTATAGCTTATACCCCTTTCTTCCCTTTTTAAGTATAAGCTATTTAAACCCGAACTATTACTTATAAGTTTAATTTAAGTTTTAGGATTTCTAATATAAATTTTTAATATAAATCTATTTAGATTATATATATAACTTAGATTAAGAGCTACTTTAGCTATTATATTAATATATCTAAGTTATATATATATAACCTAGATTAGTATAAGTATACTTTCGAAGTATAAAGTAAGTATACTTTAATCTTTCTATAATCTAGGGTAAGTATACTTTCTATAGTCTAGAGTAAGTATATTTATATAGTTTAAAGTAAGTATACTCTCGAAATTTAGAGTAAGTATACTTTCTATAATTTAGAATAACTATATTTTCTATAGTTTAGAGTAATTATACTTTTAAAGTTTAGAGTAACTATAGTTTTAAAGTTTAAAGTAAGTATACTTTCTACTAGCTATCTATTATAATTTAGAAGGATAGGCGTTAAGGGTACCTAATTAGATAACGTTAAGAGGACTAACGGGATATTAGGGTGCCGAACTAATAGCACTAGAGTGCAGAACCCTTTTATATTAGATATTAGGGTTAGGGATAGCACTAACTAATTAAGAGTATTGCGAACTTAATCGAGCTTCGCGATATCCCGACTTATTATATCGCAGGCTTAGTCGAGCTCTGCGATATTGCAAGCTATTAATTAAAAAGCTAGATATAAAGAATATAATCGTTACTATCTAGATAGTATTTTATAGTTTACTCTTTAATTATTAATTTAAATATTATTCTTATAATAAGAATTATTTCCTCTTAATTACCTAGTAAATAAATAAGTATTACCTAGCTCTATATATATATATTCTCTAATAATATTAACCTTATAATTATAATAAAGTACTCTATAAAAGTTATTACTATAATTATTATATTTTAATAACTGTTATTTAAATAGTTTTAACGTATACTGCTATATAATACTTAATACTTTATTATAGACCTTATTAATAAGGAATATTAGGATATACTAAAGTAGATCTAAGAGTTTTAAGAGAAGTATAATACCTTAGTTAATAAACCCGAAACTAAAGCCCTTTTAGTAATACCCTTAAAGATTAAGCTCGATAAACTTAAGGGCTTCGATAATACTAAGGGGACTCTTTAAAGCTTCCTTACTTAATACCGAGCTTACTTTAGATACTATAATCTTTAAGAACCCGAAGAATAAGTTCTACTTATCGCTAATCTCTTATAAGTAGATACTCTTATTTAATTCGAGCCGACTTTTAAGGATTACTTTAATAAGGGGATTATCGGGGCCTCTGCTAAAATAATTAAAATCTTTAATAATTACGAAGAATTCGAAAAGGTATTTAAAGGAGCTTATAAAGAACTAGATAAAGAATAATAAGCAGAAAGAGAATTTATAAAGTATAGATAGCGTACTTCTACTTCGGAATATCTATCTAAATTCTAATAAATTATAGTAAAACTTTAGTAGGATAATAAGCCCTTAATAACCCGATTCTATAAAAGCTTTAAAGATAATATTAAAGATAAACTATTAAAAGTAGATAAACCCGATACTTTTATAGAATATACTAAAAATATAATATAAATCGATAATCGATTATATAAGCGATAATTAGAAAGAAAATATTAAATACTCCCCTTTATATAAGCTAATAAACGTAATAACTAGGCTAATATAAGAAAGCGGTATTAATATAATAGAAACTATAAACTTTAGTATTAATTAATAGCTTATAGAAATACTTATTATATAAGACTTATAGAACTAAACGCTATATAGCGTAATACTAAAAAGGTTAAATATTTTAATTATAATAAACTAGGATACTTCGCTAAGGACTATTAAAATAAGAAATAAGGAGATTAAAGTCCTATCTTAAAAAGTAAAAGAAACGCCGGAATAGCTAAACGACTTATATTTATAAGATATAAAGGACTTATCTATAATATAATCTTAAATAATAGCGATTTAAACTATTCGAGTACGGATTATCTCGTATAAGCTTGCAACGATAACGACCCTTTTAACTATAAATAAGTATTAAAAGTATAGGGCGAAACTAGAGAATTAACAGAAGAACCCCTTAAATAAACTTACCTACTATAACTTAATATTTTAAAAATATTAGAAGAACCTAAAGAATAGAAAGAGACTACCTTGGAAGGCTTAGAATAACGAGCAGAAAACCTTAATTAAGGGATTAACGATAATATTAAGGAAGGAGAAATACTCGAACTATTTAGAATATAGATTAATAGCTTAATCTTATAATTCCCTTATAATAACCTTATAGACTACCTCGGAAAGGTAGTAGTACTTACCCTTTATAAGGGTAGCGAATAGAAATTCGCTATTATAGGAGTTCTAATTACGAAGATTAAAGAATAACCTTTAATTTAGAATCCTTAAAACCTTACTTATATCGATCCCGGAAATAAAGATTACTTATATTATATAGCGTAGATTTTATATATCTATAATTATTATATATACTATTATACGGAAAAGGTACTTTATAATTTCTTTCTTTAATAATATAAAGGAAAACTAGTAGAAATTACTTATAACCCCGAATATTTTAATAATCTATATATTTATAAAGTAGATAAGTTAATAAATACTTATATAGTATTCTAGTATAATAATAACCGCTACCCGGAATAATATATCTTAGTTAGATTATTACTTAATTATCCCTTAAAGTTCTATTAAATCTACTAGGTATAGAAAATTAAAGCCTAATACTCTAATAGAAATAAAACTTAAAAGGAAGCTAAATATTAAGAAAGATTAGAGAAATAAGCTAGTAAACTAAATATATAAGAAAGAATTATAATATTATTCTTATAGGAAAACGATACCCTTATAAAGTGTTACTTATAGGTTCGGTTTAAGTTTTAGGATTTCTAATATAAATTTTCAATATAAATCTATCTAGGTTATATATATAACCCGGATTAGGAGCTACTTTAGCTACTATATTAGTATATCTAGGTTATATATATAACCCGGATAAAGAGCTACTTTAGCTACTATATTAATATATCTAGGTTATATATATAACCCGGATTAGGAGCTACTTTAGCTACTATATTAATATATCTAGGTTATATATATAACCTTAATAAGGAGCTACTTTAGCTATTATATTAGTATATCTAGGTTATACGTATAACTAGGATTAGGAGCTACTTTAGCTACTATATTAGTATATCTAGGTTATATATATAACCCGGATTAGTATAAGTATACTTTCGAAGTATAAGGTAAGTATACTTTAATCTTTCTATAGTTTAAAGTAAGTATACTTTCTATAGTTTAAAGTAAGTATACTTATATAGTTTAGAGTAAGTATACTTTCTATAGTTTAAGGTAACTATATTTTCTATAATCTAGGGTAATTATACTTTTAAAGTCTAGAGTAACTATACTTTTAAAGTCTAGGGTAAGTATACTTTCTGCTAGCTATCTAGTAGATTTATTAATAATAGATTCTATATAACCTATATAAGCTAAATTATAACTTACTTCTCCTATTATATTAGTATATATAACTATTTTATATATTATATTTATTAATTTATACCCTCTTAAAGAGGATAGTAAATTAATAAAAAAGAATCCCTTAAACTTAAAAAGAAAATAAAACTTTTAATAGTATAGCTATTTAGTATTCCTATTAAGCGTATATTTAAATTAACCCTTTATAATTCCGTATTACTTAAATCCTTTACTACTATTATACCCTATATAGATAAGGTAATTAAACTAGAAGGGTATAAACTAAACCCTTATAGTAACTATTTAAAAAGTAGTATATCTTATAATAGAAGTCTTTACGCTTAAGGATAAAGTGCTTAGTAAGCTAGGATATATACTGCTCCCGGTTTTATTAGCTAAGCTACTGCTACTATATACTACTTAAGTTCTTATTAATACTAATAATTATATACTAGTAAGTATAATTAAACTAAGAGGGGATAAGCTATACTTATATAGTAACTATAAGGAGGCAGAATATCTTATAGAGGGGTTTTTCTCTTTAATAAGCCTATAAGTCCTTAGCCTATAAAGGAGGCTAAACCTCTAATAGTATAGTTATTTAGCGTTCCTGTTAAGCGCGCGACTCCCTATTACCCCCCTTTTAAGAGAAAAGGCTTATCTAGTACCTTAAGAAAGCTAGGTATCCTACTAATATAAACTGCTTAAGCAGCTGCGCTTATAGGGCTTAAAAATTATTATAAATTAACTATAACCGAGACTCCTAGTTTATAAGGCTATTTAGAAGATTATATAATAGGAACTATTTAAAATAAGGGACCCGCTTTTAAGCGTTATAACTTTAAAGCTATATATTAGAGGCGTAAAGTTTAAAAAGGACTAGCTTAATATACTAGAAGACCTCTAACCCCTATTCCGCAACGAAGTATAGTAGACTTTATAAAAACCGGCGTGCAGTATATACGGGCTACCTAGGCGATAGGGGGTAGACTTCGTTAAATAAACTTTATTAAGACTAAGACCGGTAATATATAGCCGAGTTCTTATCCGGACGGGCTATACTATACCGAATCGGAATCGCTTTAACGAGGGCTATCGAATAATCCTATTAATATCCCCGGCGGCGCTTATAAGGGCTAAGGAAGCCTACTATTAGGGCTCTCTATATATTAGGACCGGACCGAACTTATAATAACGATTAACGATATAGCGGCTACGTATATATAGCACCCCTAACCCTAGCTTAACTTAGCTGCTTATTCTAGCCCTCCCTTTCCCCCGCTAGCGTTTAAATTACCCTCGGATAGCCGGGATATATAATAATAAACGGGCCCCCTAATCCTTATAGTTTTAGATTTTACTTAAAGAAAGGAGGGAGGGGTAGGGAGGGTAGGGTAGGATAAGATAGGATAGGATACGATAAGACGGGATAGGACCTACTTATAATATACGATATAATACTAGATACTTCCCCCTCCTCCCGACCTAAAAGGGGTAACGCCTACCTATATATAATATCGGGGCTATACTATATTATATTATACTGCGGGATTAAGCGTTTAATAAGTATAGAGCTATTTATTTATCTAACCGATTACTATATTCTAATATATACGGAGTATTATATCGGGTATACCGCTTAGGAGGTACTAATATACCTATACGCTTTATACTGTATAATAAGCGCTAATAAGCGGAAGTAAGTAGCAGTACGGGTAGTATAAGTCGCGGGCGTAATCTAATAGTAAGAAGACCTAGTAGCGTTCCTATTCCCTATATTACCCGTCGCCCCTATCCCGTACTTAAAAGCGCTTAAGACCGATAGGCTATAATACCGGTCTTATAAGTATATTATATAGTAACCCTAGCAGATCTAGTAGTACTACTATACTATATACGGGTAAGTAAATAAGTAGCGGAAGGGCGGCGACGTTATAGTTAAGGCGAAGAAGGTATATAACTTATTATAAGCTAGTAAGGTATACTACTAGCGCTTCTTCTAATCGCACTAAGCGAGTAGGTAATTCGCTATTATAGTAGGCCCGGTAATAGCCGCTATAGCGGGGGAGGATAGGGGGGAGGAGGGCGAGGAGGGTAAGGAGGGCAAGGAGAGTAAGGGTAAGGGCGATAGTCCTAAGGCTTGCCCCTAATAGCTGCTCCGCCTATACGAGGAGTAGTAATAGTAGTAGTAGTAGTAAGTAGCGCTGGGGTATAGCCGGGCCTAGGGAAGTATCGGGGTTACTATTATTAATAGCGAGCTTAATAGCTAAGTAAACCGGACCGGCTAGGTATAGTACCTCTAAGGGCTAGAGCCGGATAAGCTCTACTAGCTAATCGACCTAATTAATAAGGGCGAGATTATACTCGCGATATTATAGGTAAGTGTAAACTATATCCTCGACCGGGCGTAAATATCCTATAGCGCTTAGCGGGCTAGGCGCGCTACCCTATTCGAGGTTAACTATAAAGAGAGTTATATAAAGCCGGCGAAGCTATTCGATAGCCGGATAAAGGCCCCTTTATAGGTAAAGTATAAGGCCGTATTCTATAAGCTCCTCTACTACTAAGTATAATCGCAGTAGCTACCCGCTATATAGTACTTACTATATAACTTTACGGATAAATAGGATAAGCTCTATTACGATTTCGTTAATAAAGCGTAGTAAGTAGCTATAAAGGGCGCTATTAATAAGAATAAGCTAGATTAACGGGCGCTAATAGCGCTACTAAGCTTCTTCTAGTACCCGCTAAAGTAGGATAAGTATAAAAACCCTATCTTAAGCGGGTTAGCTATTTTTAATATCCGGGCTAATAGCGGATAAGCTAGTACTATCTATTATACCCCGGTCTACTCCGCTATAATTAAGATTACGCGGATACTAGTAGTTTATAAGGCGTATATTAAGCGCGAGGCGGAGGTAGCGAGGCTAGTATATAGCTTAATAGATAGGGACGGGAATAGGGATAGGGATAGAGATAGGGATAGGGCTAAAACCGAGGATAAAGCGTGTAATCGGGCGGAGATTATATTCGCGTAGGTATAGAAGAGTATCTAGCGGTTTATAGTACGGATATCCGACCGGGCTAAAGCTAAGCCGATTATAATAGACTAGCTCTTCGATATATATATATATAGTATAAAGATCCGGTTTAATATAGTTATACTTAGCAGTATCGATTAAGCCGGGGATTATATTATTTATTAGCGCGCTTAATTCTCGATAAGCTAATTATCCGATATACTATATACTCTAATTAATAAAGCGCGGGTAACGCTAAGGCGGTTAATATATATAACTATACGGGCGGAGCTACCGGCGATCGAGTAATCCCGGGCCGAGGATAATTATAGCGAGGAGTAGATTAAGCACTTATTCTTTATAAACGATAGGAATATATAGCTTATATATAGCCGGTATTAGCTTTTATAGCGGATTACTAGCTCCCTTAATACCGCTATAGCCTAATTCCGGCTTAGCGACCGGGTAAACCCTTATTAAGATAGCGTTATATATATATATATTATCTTATTCCGGGCGCTATAGGAAAAGCTCTAAGTCCTACTTTATTTTACTAGTAGATAGCCGGTATATAATAGTAAGATCCTCGGCCTTTAATACCGGAATACTTAGTATAGCTTATACGATATCTTCTTCTATTATTAAGCTATCTACTTCGTTACGCGTTATTATATAAGGTTCCGGTAGAGCGGGCGGGCGAAGGTAATCTACTACTACTTACTATAGGAGGTTAGCGAGCTACTCGTTTAATACTTTTAGCTAGTCTTATTATTCTAATAGGCTATTTAAGCCGGTATTTAGCTAGCCTATAAGTAGAGCGTATTCCTATAATCGGACGAGATAACCGGACCGGCTAGTACTAACTTTACTATTTAAGTTTAAATAACCGATTAAGCCTAGCGGGTACTTAGGCGGGATAGCGAGCAGCTATTTAATACCCGGCTAATTATCTAATTATAATAGTAGATTACGATCGCTATTACGAACTAGTTTTTAAATAAGAGCTTCGGCTACCTAATAGTAGAGGATAGTAGTAGTAGCAGTAACGAGGATAATGATAATAATAAGGATAATAATAGGGCCGGGGATAATATCTAGGACTTATAAGCTAAGTATAGTATATATACGGCCGGGCTCGCTTATATAAGGGGGCTATAGTAGTTACCCTTTAATACTGCCCTATAATAAAAGCGGTTCCGGTCTGTTAGCTAATAGTAGTACCGGTTTCTCGGGCTCGGTAAGGAGGATATAGCCGGCTTAATCCCGGGTAGGAAGTAATAGGTTAAAACGTTCGATAAGCTATAAGAAGAAGCGCGCTTCTAACGCTTCGCCCGGCTCTAATAGCTCGACCTCGCTAGCTAGCTTTATATACTCTTAAAGCCCGATATAATATTCCGGGGCAGGTAGGAGGCTATTATCCGCGCTATTATTTATAGCGAGATACCCGTCTTCTAGGTTATTACTACGGGTAAAGGTAAAAGCCTCTTATTCTTATTACTAGCGTTCGCCTCCCTTAAGGGCGTAATTATTATTATCGTCTTATTCCTCTCCCTATAGGAGGATATCTAATAATAATATTAAGCGGGTAGTATTATTAGTTACGCTTAATAGGGGTAGTAACCGAATATCGCCGCTTCCCTTATCTTTATTATACCCGAGTCGGTTATTATTAAGGGGTTTTAGACTTTTATTAACCGGCTTTAAGCTTATTAGGCCCTCGATTATATTATAATAAATAAGTACTATATCTTATTACCCGGCCCCCCTAATTATTAATTTCGGCCCTAGCTCTAGGTAGTAGGGCCGATATTATAAGAATAGGGTATTTAACTAATCTTCTTAACCGCTACCCTGCCCCTTATAAACGAGGTAGCCTTCTTTTATACTATTATACTTACCGGGGGCCGGGTACGGAAGTTCCGGTCGTATATAACCCGGCGGAATATCGCTTATAGTATAGAGCCGGTATAATAAACGCTAAAGTAGTATATTAAAAACGCTAAGGATATATAAGTAGTCCGGATCGTATAACGCTAGTAAGATTATAACGCGCTAGAGCGGGCTATTATCTATACCGGGTCGACCGGGCAGGTAGATTAGCTATTTACTACGCTAAGTTATAATAGCTTCTATAATAAAGTTAATAGTAAGTAAGGTAAAGCGGCCCGGCTATAATAATAAGCCGAGGAGAGTACTTTAATTATCGCTATAAATATATTAAGGCTCGGTATCGATATACTTAATATATAGCTTATCGTTTATACTAGGGTACTAAAGCGGCTACCGGATTATATCTAAGAGAGTAAGCGGGCCGGGCGGGATAAGTAAATAAGCTAGGTAGTAATAATCTATTACTTAGCCGGAGCGCCGGAAAGGGGGGGCGATCCGGCTATTATAGCGTTTCTAATTAGCCCGTACTACTAGCGGGTAATATTAAACTAAGTTATAAATAGCTATACGCGGATAAGCAGATATACTGTCGGGCTTAAAGAAGCTTACGACCTCTATAGTAGCCGGGCCGATATAGCTAAGTATAAAGCGGCTATTATTATTATAACCGAGGATGAGCGTAAGTAAACTATTACTATTACTATACGCGCCCGTTTTACTTATATATAATAGCAGGGCTATTATACTTAATTAGAGGCGTAGTATAAGGTATAGGTAGCCGGTATACTAGTAAAGTCGTTCCGCGTTTAGCTCGAGGATTAATATAGTTATTATATAGTTTACTAGTTCTAAGGGGTAGCTAAGGTATTATACGAGTATAAGGATTACCCCTAGTAGCCCGGTCCGGTATAAACCGAGGTAAGAACGAATTAAAAGGAGCTAGAGATAATAATATTTAAGTAAAAGAGGCTTACCCCTTACTCCGGCTATTTCTATTATAAACTCCTATAAATAATCTACTCTCGCTAGGCCTATAATATAAAGGATAATAGCCGGTTCTATATACGTATTAAGCGGGTATATTAATATTCGGGCCTACTTTACCGGGTTTATATAACTGCGAATATATACTATAAATATATGCTCTTTACGCTCCTATAATATCGGATAGAGGAGGATAGGGTAGTATATATTAAGCTAGATAAGCTCTAGTAATAGTTAAGTTCGTATATACTTTAAGCTAGGCTTAAAACGAACTAGATATATAAAGTATTCCCCGAAGTCTACGCCCTTATAACTAAGGGATTATCCGGGGGCGAGGAGGGCAGGCTCTTAAGCTAGGATCCGGCCGGGGCAGTAGTAGAAGAGGAGGAGGAGGAAGAGGGGGGGGCGGATAGTTCCTAAAGTAACTAGCTATTATAGCGGCTAGGGTACTATTCTTTACCGTCTCCGTCCGGATCCTTAATATACCGTCCTTCTCTATCCTATAAATTATATAACGGCTTCGTTTATAATTTTAGTAATATAGGTAGCTATAATCGCAGGGTTATTAATATCCTCCTTCTACTTTCTCGATCGGTCCTAAACTATACTATTATAGCTATAATCGCGCTTAGGGTTAGTCCGGCCGGAGGGCTATATAACTACTATAGTAAGTTCTAGACTCGGTCCGGCCGGACCGCTATATAATAGCTATAGTAGCTCTCCTAGTTAATCCGGCCGGGGCGCTATATAATAACTATAATATCTCTTATACTCGGTCCGGCCGGAGGGCTATATAATAGCTATAATAGCTCTTATACCCGGATACCGGGGTTTCCTTCTATATTAATCTTTATAAGGGTCTAGCGAGTCCTAGTTAATCTTATATCCTTTCTATTAAAGTAATAAGGTTAAAGCTTCGTTATATTCTTAAATTTTAAATCTAATAGGTCTATAAATAATAATAAGGTAGTAATTATCCTACTAACCTCCTATAATAAATACTACCGTCCTTTAATAAGCTTTAAAAAAGAATTAATATATTAGTTAATATAAGGTTAGGTTATTAAAGTTTCGATAACTTTTATCGAGATATTCTTAATAGCCTATTATCTATTATTATATAAGATATAGAATATAGAAGATCTATTATTACATTTTATCTCTATAGTATAATTAAGATACTAGAGTTTCCTTTTATACTAATCCTTATAAGGGTTTAATGAGTCTTAATCGATCTTAGTATCTTATATAACTTTATAATATACTATAACCGATCCGTCCTATCGAGTAAAAGGGTCCTTAGCTTTAGATATATATATATCGGTAGTTAGGGCTAGGAGGTCGGGTTTATTTTTAAGGTATCTATAACGCTTATACTAAGGGAGATAACTCTTCTTAATATCTTAGCTTTAATAGATTAAAATTTATTAATACCTCGAGATATAGCTAATTAGTAACGAGAAGATAAGTAGTTTTATACTAGCTAAACGATCTACTTTATCTACTTAACTACCTTTTACTCGTTAATAATATTATCTAGAATATAATTAGCCTTATTATACTTCTCTTCGTCCTACTTCTCCTAATAGATAATACTATAGCTTACTCTCGCTATTCTCGACTTAACCCTAAAGATAAATAAACTCTTAATCTTATACTTTATTAAGCTATAAAAATAATAGCTCTGCGAGAGATAATAAACTAACTACTTAAGATTTATAAAATAGAAATCTAAGAGAAGATTATAAGTACTTATAGTTCGAATCCTTATCGTTACCGTACCTTTACGCTAAGGTAACGCTCTTTAAGGTATATATATATATACTTAGAGCGTCCGAAACTATTAATAAGAATATTATACCGAATAATATTAATAAGTAAGAAAACCCTACTAATATAATATCTTAGGGATAAAGGGTTTTACCTTTAAAAGTTTATCCTCCTTCTTATTAATTATATTAATTTAGCGCACTACTAGAACTTAAATCTTCTCCGTAATAAGCTTAAAGATATCCTTAATATCTTTAGAGGTAATAATAAATATCGGAAAGCGATAAGCTTTACGAAGATAATATAAGTCGATAAGGCTATACGGATAACGGATAATCTATTCTCGGTCTATACTAGTAAACGCTTTACGGATTTTATTTTCCTAGGATAATACTATTATTTCCGGAATATCGCTTTCTTTAATATAATTAAGTATATCTTCCGATATCTACTTTAACTTCTACTTAAGAAGCTCCTTAAAGGAATCGTCGATAAAGATAGCCCTATATAATATACCTAAATTTCCGTATTAGTATACTTATAGCTAATCTGCTTAAAGTTAGGCTACGTTTAAACTAACCTTTACCCCTTATTATTTCCTTTACCTTTATAGGATCGGTTCTAGTAACTTTATAGCTAATAAGGTTAACTATACCGCCGCTATAATCTATAATAACGAAACTATCGTTAATCTAATAATATAGAAGTAAATTTATCCTAGTATCGAAAAACCTAATAAACTTACGTTAATATTATAATAACTACTAACGCCCGATAATATTATAAGAGCAGTAACCTTAAGCTCTATAATAAAGTTAAGAGTAATCTTTCTAACTCTTAAATATTACTCTAGAATTCCGGTATTATTAATAGCTTATTATATCCGCTCTCGAGTATCGTTTTATTAAATAGCTAGTAAAGTAACTATAATATAAAAGCGAGATATATTTATTATCTCTCCTCCCTCTATAACCTTCGTCCTATTTAAGTAATAAGATTAAAGGAGCTTTAGGAATAATATAATAATATTAATAGCCGATATATCTAGGGCTTTAAGCTTATCCCGAGCCTCTTATAATTATATAGATCCTCGTATATCGGCAGGAAGGTCGCCCTTATTAACTAGAAGTAACTTAAACTAACGTTATAGAGCGTTTAGTTTATCTTTAATCTCTATTCCCTATTTAATTTCCTCGCGGTTAAAAATAATAGCAGATAGGGTTTTCGGGTTATCGCCGTTACTATTAACCTAGTCCGTTATAATTTAGAGTTTTCCGGTATCCCCCGGGTAAGTATATATAAAACTAGTAAAGCTATATAATATAAGAAATTAGGAGAAATTAGTATAAAGTAGGGACTACTTATATTATACTAAAATTAATACTAATTATAATTATAGTAGGCTTTACCCGTATTACCGGCTTTACCTTATAAGCCGTCCTAGCCTTCTCTTCTATAATAGCGGGTCTCTTAGTATTAAGAGTAAATCCGATAAAGCTAACTAACTATTTACAATTCGACTTTAGCTAATACGCTAATAGTTTATAATAATTATCGAACTCTTTAATCTCCTTATAAGCTCTTCGGGTTCGACCCGTTATAATATAATATATACTAGGGTAAATCGGATCTAATAATAGTTTTTATTATAAGTTAATTAAAAGACCGCTCTTATATTACCTCTAGGGATAAAGTAAAGTAAGTTTTAAAGAGAAGTAAATATAATAAGGACTAGTAACTATATAGGTTAAGATATTTATAAGTAATAGTTCTATTCTTATCGCTAGCTCTCCCTCTTTTATATAATATCTTAGGGTAGACCCTCTTAGCCTAGTTAGTATTAAAGGGTACGAACTTAACTCTAAATTAATAATAAACTTTACTTAGTTTATACCTTTTAGTACTAACTATAAAACTAGGTATTTAATCTATTATTATTTAAGGTCTCCCTAAGGTATTATTATACTACTAGAGGTATATAAGTATTATTTTCTACTTAGTAGCTATACGGTTATTTTCTTAAGTATTCTATATCTATAATTATATTCTATACTCCTAAGTAGCCCAGCTATAACCTCGCTATAGCCTTATAATAGAGTAGCGGAAACCCTACCGCGGTATTAATAAGACCTAATATATAAACCTCCGGCTCCTTATTAAGGCTAGGGCGGCCTATAAGTAATACCTAAATACTGCCCTTAATACTGCTTTATTATAACCTAATATCGATTATACTATAAGGCCGGTAGGAAGCCTTATCGTATAAGTAGAGGCCTATCGGCCTAGCGCTTTATATTATCTATAAAAGTATTTTATTTTTAGGTTTATAGATAGCTAGCTTCTACCCTAAAATATAGCTACTAAGACCTTATATACTAACCCTATAAACTATAAACCGAAAACTAATATATACCTTAAGTATATAAACTATAATAGCTATAGCCCTCTTATAACGCCTATATATCGGGGTCAGCGCAGCCTATCTCGTAGCCTATACTATCCGCTATACCGTCCTCTATACTATCCTCTGTACCGTCCTCTATATCGTCCTCTATACTATCCTCCGAACTATCGTTTATATCGTCCTCTATATTATCCTCGCTATTTACGCCCTCCCTCGAGGTTACTAGGAAGCTATTAAAGCGTAATAGCGCGTTAAGGCTAAGCTTAGTATAGTTCGCAGTAGCCTTAATACGGGCTAGCTACTTATATAGGGTATCGGTAGGGTCGACTATAGGTATAATAACTAGCTTAATAGTATCCGATATAGTTTAAACCTTATAATAAGCTATAATCTAGTTAATATAAGCCTATTAGCAGGTTAATATTAAAGCCGAAGCGTAAGGGAAGCTATTTACCTACTACTTAGCTTTTCTCTTAGCTATCTAATACTTCTAAGTATAAGTTAAGATTAACTCGAACTTCTCGATAGCCTTTTTTATATACTTAGATAATATCTGCGAATAGTTAGTAAGGTTATTAAAGGCCTACTATATAATTAAAGCAGCCCTACCTTAAGATAATCGCAGCTATATATATTTATACTATACTAGAAGTACGATTATACGTTTCTACCTATATAATATATATTAGTAGCTGCCCCGAATTAATACTATTATAGGGCTATAGTAATATACTATAGTCCTAGATATAGGGGGGCGCTATAGGATCCTCGATTATCTTCTCTATATAGGGGGCGTATAAGGCTATAGCGGTTATAATATAATAGGGCTATTTAATTACTACGAAATACTTAATCTATTTACCGGTTAGCTTAATATACTTAATAAGGGTCTTATAAATAAAGGTAAGTTTAGGCTTAAGCAGTATAGTATAATTAGTATTACTACTATTTACTAATAAGCCCGGGGAGGAGGCGATATTATCCTTATCGGGGTTAGTATACTTATACTTCGGGGTATAGTTTTTAACTATCTTTATAAGTTCGTAGCGAGGTTAAAGCGGGTATATAGCTAGGTCGAGGCGGAGTATTAGTATATATTTAAGATATTAGGGGGAATCTAGGTCGCCTCGGCCTCGATATAGTATTATAACCTTAGCCTCGATATAACTTACTTAGTTATAATAAAGGGTAAGGAAGAAAGGAGGAAAAGAAGTAGGAAATAGAAGGAGGGAGAGCAGGTATTTATATCTATAATAATAAGGGCTTAGAGGCTAGCTAGCCGCTTACCTAAACGGGAAATAAGTAGAACGGGTATATTTAACTAGCTTATATAAATACCTTCTATTTAAGGCTAAGGATAATAGGATTTACTCTAGGTACGCCCCTTCCCTAGAACTAACTAGATCGATCCTAACTAGAAGGCTTCTATTTAAGGGCTAGGAATAATAGGATCTACCTTAAATACGTACCTTCCCTAGAACTAACTAGATTAACTGCAGCTAAGTACGTACCTTCCTTAAGATTAACTAAATCGATCCTAGCTAGGAGGCTTCTATTTAGAGCAAGGAATAATAGGATTTACTCTAGGTATATACCTTCCTTAAAACTAACTAAATTAACTATAACTAAGTATATACCTTCCTTAGGATTAACTAAACCGATTCTAGCTAGGAGGCTTCTATTTAAGGCGAGGAATAATAGGATTTACCTTAGGTATATACTTTCTTTAGGACTAACTAGATTAATCCTAGCTAGAAGGCTTCTATTTAGGGCGAGGAATAATAGGATTTACCCTAGGTATATACCTTCCTTAGGATTAACTAGATTAACTATAGCTAAGTATATACTTTCCTTAAGACTAACTAAACCGATCCTAGCTAGAAAGCTTCTATTTAGAGTAAGGAATAATAAGATTTACTCTAGGTATATACCTTCCCTACCTCTAGATATATATACTTATCTTTTCCCTCTTACTTTACTCCTCTTCTCCTTTCTTCTTTTACCTATATAACTAACCTTATAAGTTATTTAGTAACCTAGATTCTTTATATCTACTTTATAATAGCTAATATCTACTTAGCCTTAACCTTATAGAATACTCTCTATAATATCTACTTATAAGAACTCGAATACTCTCTATAAGGACCTAGAGGAGGCCTTATAGCTAGCTTACTACCCTTATCTAAATATTATAAACTTATTTATCTATAAGGCCCTTTAGTAAGTTCTCGATAATATTAAGGCGGGCTTATATTAAGCTATTATTAGGGGTAATCCGCTTATAATATCGAATAATATCGCTAATTATTACTACTCCTATATTAAAGCCTTTCTAATCCGGATAAACGCGCTTCTTTATCTTTAGTATCGAGGTATATACGATTACTCCTTATCCTCGCTATAGGGTTTATACTAAGTCGCTATAAGTACTTAATAATACTACCTCTAATATAAATATTATAATAAGCTTTATAAATATTACTTAATAAGTCCTTATTATAGCTACTACTTAGCTTTACTAACCCCTTATAGTTATAGAGCAGATATTCCCCGGTATATATTAAGAAGTTCTATAAGCTAATTAGGGCTACTTACTAAGCTAATAATATCGCCCCCGGTATAGATAGAGATAAAGTATATTATTATATACCTCTCTTCGAGAACGCTATTAACCTAATATATAATATCTTAAATATTTAAATAAGTATACCCGGGTTCGCTATAAGATAGGTTATAGTATCTATAGTCTTATATATAAACGCTAGTATATTTAACGCGAGTATAATACGAATACTTAATAAGGTAGATATAAAAGAGTTAAGCGTTAAGGATTAGGGCGGGTTCGCTATATAGTTTCTATAAAGTCTTTACGCAGTAGCTTAAGGGGCGATACTATATAGTAGATAAGTAAATTATAATATAGTTTACTTCCTATAAGGCCGCTTTATAGTATTAGAGAGCTTACCTTAATCTAGCTATACTAAGGTTACTTTATAATATCTAAGAGTTATCCTCTACCCTATTATATTAAGGTCGCTTTATAATAGCTAAGAGTTATCCTATACTTAGCTATATTAAGGTTACCTTATAATAGCCGAGAGTTATCCTATATTTAACTATATTAAAATCGCTTTATAATAGCCAAGAGTTATCTTATACTTAGCTATACTAAGGTTACTTTATAATAGCCGAGAGTTATCTTATACCTAGCTATATCGAGGTCGCTTTATAATAGCCGAGAGTTATCCTATATTTAGCTATATTAAAGTTACCTTATAATAGCTAAGAGTTATCTTATACCTAGCTATATTAAAATCGCCTTATAATATTAGAGAGCTTACCTCGACCCCGTTATATTAAGGTCGCTTTATAGTAGCTAAGAGTTATCTTATACTTAGCTATATTAAAGTCGCTTTATAATATCCGAGAGTTATCTTAAGCTTAGATAGAAATAAAAATAAATAACTTTTATTATAAAGGAATTAAGATTATTTATTAAGAGTTAAATTTAAATCTTTTAATATTATTACTAGTATTTTAACTATTAAATTATAGTTTTAAGATATCTTTTATAATAAGAATTATTTATAAAAGGATAATTATTATATTAAACTATATACTTTAGAATAAAGCTCTTATTAAAAACTTAGATTTAATATTAATAATATCTCTATATTTATACCGGGTAAATCTATAAGTTATCTTATATTATTATAATTAAAATAATAAAGATACTTTCTTATATATATTAATTATATTAGCTTAAATAAATATATTTAATTATTTAATTTATTTCTTCTTTACTTTAAGCTTTTAGTATAATTAATATTAAAGCGTATAAATTATAATAATACTCTATATATTAAGTTTATACTAATTAATACTTATTAATAAATTCTATATTTAATCTTTATATTAATAAAGTATTATATTCTATATCTATACTTTTATAAAAGGGTTTATTAGGATATTTAATATAATAAAAAGTTATAACCCTAAGATAGAGAAAAAAAAGGAAGAAGGGGTAAAGGTATAAGAATAATAAAAAGTTAAGTTAAATAAAAATAAAAAGGGATTAAAGTTAAAATTAGAATATAAGGGTTATTATTAATAAAGTAAAGATTATTTTATAGTTAGATAAAAATATTTAATATATTAGAAGTAATTATAATTTTATATATATATATATAATTAAAAGTTAAGGTTAAATTAATAATTAAAGAAATAATAATATAAAAGATAATTATTATATATAAATTATAAAAATAAAAGTATTAAAAGGAGTAAAAGTAATAAAATATAATATAATTATAAAAAAAAAAAAGGAAGAAAAGGTTAATATAATAAGAAAAGAAAGTATAAATAAAAAGAAAATAATAATAAGGGTTTAAAGTATAAAAGATAATAAGTATTTAATATAGAAAAGTAAGAGGAAAAAAAAGATAGAGGAATTAAATTAAAAAAAAGAAAAGAAAGAAATATAAAAAGAGGGAGATATATAACTAGAAAAGGAATAAGAAAAGAATAATAAATAATTTAATATTAAAAAAAAAAGAAGTAAAAGGAGATTATAATTAAAGAAGGTTATAAATAAAAGGGGAGAAAAAGGGAAAAAAAGGGGGGGGGGGGGAAAGAGAAAAGGAAAGAGAGTTAATATATTATATTTATATAAAGGATAATAAAAAGGATAAGATATAGAAATAAAAAGTTTTAGAAAGGGTAAAAGAAAGAGATAAGTTAATAATAAGATAAAGAAGGGAATAGATTAATAGATAGAATAAAAATATTATATAAAAATAGAATAAGAAATAAAAATAAATTATAAAAATATTATTTTAAAAAGATAATATAGTAATAAAAAGGGTTAAGATTAAGATAGAAAAAAGAAAAGAATAAAATAAATTAAAAAAAAAGAAAAGAAAGATAAGTAATAATAAAAAGAAAATAAAGTATAATTAAATAATAAAGAAGATAAATAAGTAAATAAGAAAAGATAAAATTATAAAAGTTAAAGTTATATATAAATAAAAGAGTTAGGGTTATTAAAAGTATAAGTTATAATAAAATAAAATTAAAATAATTAGAATTATATATAAAGTAATAAGTTAGGGTTAAGTTTAAATAATAAAGAGTAAATAGAAATAAGTTAGAGTTAGATTTAAATAATAAAGAGTAAATAGAAAAATAAATAATAAATATAAGTTAATAGGGTTAAGTAATAAGAAATAAGAAAAATAAGGTTAAGTTAAAGTTAAATAAAAGATTAAATTAAAAGGTTAAGAGTTATAAAGAAATAAGATTAAAAGTATATAAAAAGGAAAAAAAAGAGATAAATAGTAAAAAGATAAAATAAGAAAGAGTTTAAAGAAAGAGTAGAAAGATAGAATAAAAATATATAAGTAAGAGAAATAAAAGGAGTATATAAAGTAAAATATAAAAAGAGAGAATTAATATAAAGTTAATAATTAATTAAAAAAAAAGGGGGGTTAGAGAATAAAGAGAATAAAAAGGATTAAAATAAAATATAAAGAAAAGAAAAAAAAGAAAAATAAATTAAGAATAATAAAAAAAGGAAAAAGAAAAAGGGTTAAATTATATAATAAGTAAGATTAAGATAAAGAGAATATAATATAATATATAATTAAAGAATATATAGAAAAAGAAAAAAAAAGAAAAAATAAAGAGAAGAAAATAAGAAAGAGAAGAATAAATAAAAATAAAGATAAGTTAGAGTAAAATATAAAGATTTAAAAAGGGGAAGTTATAAATAAGAAAAGTAAAGAGTAGGATATAAAAGAAAAAGGAAAAGGAAAAGATAAATAAAAAGGGTTAAAGTTATATAAAAATAATAAAAAAGAAAAAGAGAAGAGAAAATAAGATAAAGTAAAGAAAAAAAGATAAAAGAAAAATAAGAAAAAGAAAAATATAAAGTAAAAAAAGAAATATAAAGATAAAGAATTAAAAATTAAAGTTAAGTATTAATAAAATAATTAAAGTTAAATATAATTAAAATAAAAGGGTTATATAGAATAATAGAGAATAAAAGAAAAAGTTAAAATTTAATAAAAATAAAAGAAAGTAAGTAAGTTAGAATAAAGAATAAAGTTATAAGAAATAAAAAAGAGTATAAAGTAAAAAAGAAAAAAATAAAGAAAAGGAAAATAATATAGCAGAAGGAATAAAAAGAGAAATATAATAAAGAGAAATATAATTATTAAAATAAAAGAAAATAAAAGAAAATAAAATATATTTATTAAAAAAAAAAAAAGTATAAAAAGGAGATAAAAAGAAGAATAAAGGATTAAATAATATAAAATAATAAAGAGAGTTAAAAAGGAGAAAAGTAAAAAAGAAGTTAATAAAGAAAGGGGAAAAGAAATAAGTAAATTAATAAAGTAATAAGAAGTAAAATAAAATATATAAAAAAGAAGAAGGAGGAAAATAGAGTAAAGTATTATAAAAGAAAAAGGAGGAAGAAAGAATTATAATAAATAAGGAGAAATAATAAAAAGTAGAAGTAATATATATTAAAGATTAATAATAGTATAAGTTAGAGAAAGGTAAGTTAAAAGGAAAAAGGAAAAAAAATTTATATTAAATAAAAAGAGTAAATTAAGAAAAATAATAAAGGAGAGAAAAAGAAGGTAGAAAATAAGAAAGATAAAAAAAAAAGAAAAAGTAAAAATAGATAAAGAAAAAAAAATTAATAAAATAATATAGGATAATAATAAGTAAATAAAAATAAAATAAGAAAGAAAAGAAAGAAATAAAATAGTAGAATTAAAAAAAGAATAAAAGAGATAAAGTTTAAATAAAAAGTAAAAATAAAAAGAAGAAAAAAAAAGAGAAGAAGAAGAAAAGAAGATAAAGTAATAATAAATAAAGAAATAAAAAGGTTAAAAAGGTAGGGAAAAAGAATAAATAATAATAAGAAATAATATAAAATAAGAAGAAAATAAGAAAAAAGAAAGAATAAAAAAGAAAGGGGGAAATAAAATTATATAAAAGAAGAAGAGAAAAGAAGAAAAAAAGTAAAATTAAAATAAAAAGTAAAATATATAAAATAAAAGAGAAAAGAAGATAAAAAAGAAAAAAAAGTATATAAAGTAATAAAAAAAGTAAGAAATAAAAGAGAAAAAATAAAAAGGAATAAAGGAGAAATAAAAAGAGAAATAAATAAAATAAAATAAATAAAAGGTTAGAGTTATATAAATATAATAAAATAAAAGTTATATAGAAAGAAAAAGTTTAAAATTATATAAAAATTATAAAGTTAAAGTTATATAAAAAAGGTTATATAAGAATTATAAAGTTAGGGTTATATAAAAAGAAAAGGGTTAAGGTTATATAAAAATTATAAGGTTAGAATTATATAAAAATTATAAAGTTAGGGTTATATAAAAAGAAAGGGTTAGGGTTATATATAAAGAAAAAGTTAGAGTTATATAAAATTATAAGGTTAAAGTTATATAAAAAGAAAAGGGTTAAAGTTAGTATATAAAAAGAAAAGTTTAAAGTTATATAAAGAATTATAAGGTTAGGGTTATATAAAAAGAAAAGGGTTAGAGTTATATATAAAGAAAAGGTTAGGGTTATATAAGAATTATAAGGTTAGGGTTATATAAAAAGAAAAGGATTAAAGTTATATAAAAAGAAAAAGTTTTAAAGTTATATAAGAATTATAAGGTTAAAGTTATATAAGAATTATAAAGTTTAAAGTTATATAAAAGAAAATAATTAAAGTTATATAAAAAGAAAAGTTAAGTTTATATAAAATATTAAAAAGTAAATAAAAAGGAAGATAATAAAGAGAAGTTAAAAAGATAAAGTAATAAGAAATAAAAAAAAAGTAAAGTAATAATAAAAGAATATTTAATAAATTAAAAGGAAAGTATTATAAAGAAATAAGAATAAAGTATATAAAAGAGAAGAAAAAGAGATAAATTAGAAAATAATATAATAAGTAAAAGTTAGAAGAAAGAGTTAAAAAATAAAGTAAGAATATATAAATATATAAAAGAAATAAAAAGAGAAAATAAATATAAGATTAATAGTAAATTAAAAAGAGAAAGTAAAAAAAAAGAGTAAGAAGTTAAAAAGAAGAAGAGAAGATAAAAAATAAATAAAAGAAAAAAAGGTTAAAGTTATATAGAAGTAAAAAAGTAAAGTTAAATATATAGAAAAGGGTTAGAGTTAAATATAATTAAAAGAAATAAAGGTATATAAAAGAATAAGAGATAAAAGAGAAAGTTAATAATAAATTAAGGGAAAAGAAAATAAAAAAGAAAGAATAAAGTTAAAAAAGAAAAGAGAAAGAAAATAATTATAAGGATAAAAGAGAGTTAAGAAAAAAAAAAAGTAAAAAAATAAAAAAAGATATAAGAAGAAAAAGGGAGAGAGAAGTAAAAATAAATAAAGAGAGAAAAAAGTATTATAAAAGTAGATAATATAATAATAAGAGAAGAAAGAGAGAGAGGAATAAAAGAATATATAATAAAAATAGAGAAGAGAAATAATATAATTAGGTTAGGGTTAGGGTTAGGTTAGGGTTAGGGTTAGGGTTAGGGTTAGGGTTAGGGTTAGGGTTAGTTAGGGTTAGGTTAGGTT